>OZ023324.1:16609200-17301700 GCA_964007375.1 Ophion obscuratus
GTGTACCCTGAAGGGGAGAGAGCGGCTGCCGGATACGGCTGACAATTGTTGGGCATTTTTCTGTCTATATGCCAACTCGAAGAGGCCCGTATCGGCATTTTTTCTTCTCTCGAAGATCAATGGCGACTGGGAAAAGCGGAAACGAGCTTGAGTCTTCGTAACGCGTGCACGCCGACAATGAAACGCTTATTCTCGCGCGTCCTTGACACTCTCACCCTTGATGGTGTCCTCCATGACGCTTTTGCAGAGCCGCGCTGTAACGCTCGAGGAGTAACTCATGTCCGGATGACTGTTAATTTCGATCAACCAGACCGGAAAAATCCTCCATCAGCATAAAATCGGCGCCCGTAAAGCTCGAAACTATTTTTTCGACGATCCATCGCTTCCTGACTCGCCAATAGAGAACCGACGAGACTTCGCCTCATTCCCGGATATATCGCCTCGTCCCAGGCGTTCTCGTGGCCGCGCTCTCTGCGAAGATTTCTCCGATAACAAAGCAGTACCTTAATCTCAAGCATAGCGCCCCCTATGTTCCTGCCGCTTACTTCAAATATTCCTTCAAGGTCGTGGAGTCCCACATGTTGTCGGCGGGCAAGGCCGGATCACGGTCCGGACTGTTGTCGTATTTGCACTGAACCGCGTTGTTGCACAGGTGTATCGATTCGTGATAATCCTCGAGTCGAAAATTTTTCGAACAAAAACGTAGATAACTCTCTCTGCGATGGAAACGAGAGTATCTTACCTTTCTCTCTATCTTATCTTTCGTACTGTGATTATAGGATTTACGCGGAAGATTACACGTTTTCCTAAGATGTCCTGTGTCAGATATAGATCACTGTATAGCCAAAGTTAACACGGACGTTATATTGGTCAGGATCTAGGGCTAAGCTTAATGGACTTTTACTATATGATAAGACGAATGTTGTTGTACTTCGAAGCAGGCTCTTTGTCACAGCACTAGACTCGTCAACGTTACCTAGTATTCTAAGTGGCAGCTCTGTAATCGCGCATCGAAACTCGGTGAAAATATTAGGGGTTTGGTTGGATGATACCCTGTGTCGGAAAGAGCGAGTCGAAATACGTCGAAATTTTCTTCCGAAACATGTAAGGGCCAAACTAGTCTGCCTTGATTTTGACTTTATTTTACTACTGTTCCGGTTTAATGGCCGGAATAGCAGAAGAATACAAGATCCTTAAGGTCGCCCTAAACTCGTGTGTGCGATATATTTTTTATGTAAAATGGTTTAAGTATAATGCTACGACTGGGCAAAGCTCACTCGGCTAAGATTCGTTTCAAAGAGGAAATACTTCACGATATGCCTAATCGCCGAGATTTTTTATATAATTTTTCTTTTGTTTACTTGAAGATATGACTAATAACATCCTTGAATATTATCCTCTGACTTGTCCTTTCACAAAAAAGAACGAAAAAAATCGCTTATTTTTTGACGTTTACAGTAGTGTAATCCCTCAAGGAAATGCTTGCTGAGAGTACTCTCTAGATCAGGAGTTCCCAAATTTTTTTATAACGCCCTATATCCTCGGTTTCTGTCGAATCTTTATTGATATTAGAGTTAAAAAAAACACCCCCCTGTATATCGTGACGCCCCCACTTTGAAAATCAATGCTCTAGATAATGCAGAATTTCGTGTGGCTTGCTTCATTCTCTTGTTTCTCTTTTATTTTATTATCTTGGTTTTGTTTCTTACGTTCATTTTATTTTATTTCACTCCGTATTACTTTTCATTTTGCATTTTGGTGTTTTTCATTTTTATTCCTTTTTATATTATTTTTGCATCATATAGTCACCAATTTTTGTTTTTGTACCAATTTTTTCTGTATTCATTCGTATTTCTTTCTGTAAGATATATGAAATATGAGGATTGCGTACCTGAGGTTCTAGTGCACTGATAAATCTATCTATCCATCAACCAATTTCTCGCGCGCTCACCTGTACATCCAGAGGGTCAACGGTTGAGCGCACGTTACGATGAACCACTGTCGTATATCGAATTTCGTCCGGTGAATCAGCATCGGTCGTTCTGCCCGTGTGATCGTTTGATAGCGTTGCAGCCGCGGCGGAAATATCGTCGCGGTATACGAATCAGAGAAGACAACCATAAACATAGACCGCAAGATAGTGTTAAATATTTACCAATGTACTTTTGTACGACGTAACGAGCGTCTGTCTTGTTTGCAGGATCGATTCGCGTCGCAACGTCTTCGAGTTTGTCGATTAAAATAATTCCTCGTCCTCGACTCTTGTTGCCGGGCTTTAGTATCCATATGTTCATTGTACCATCCATGTCCAATTGTTGCCAATATTTTCGCATTTTTTTCAGAACGTGCCGAGAGGCGAGATAATATTTCTGAGCGCCAGGAAACAACCATGAGTTGATATATCCATCTGTGTATATTCTCAGAGACGCGTGAGCAACGCATACTCACTTGGAGGGCCGCCGGATCGTTGCGAATCGCCTCCTCGCTGCCGTTCTCCCGCACGATTTTGTAGTACCAGCGAATGAATTGGTCCCATTGGTGGGACCAGACCCTCTCGACATCGCGATCAATATCCTCGTGTGAGCGGCCACTGATGTACTCGGTGCATCTGGCTATAGCAAAATCGAGGGCCTGTTTGAGGGGTAGCGTTGTCGTCGTCGTATTGACAGCAACGTTATTTGCCCGTACGTCGTTCCCGTCCTCCGTCTTTTCGACCAGCCACTTGAGCAGACTCAGACAAGCCGTGAAACTTGAGACAAGCAGACTCAAGCGTGAGTTGGCGAAAGAAACCTTTCGAGTTGTGCAAACTGTCGAGTCGCTCTGTCACGGTTATCTTACCGAAAGTCTTGGACGAAAGCGTGCATCTGATCGCACTGGGAGACGTTGTAACAGCGGGGAAAGAGAATTTCGGCGACGTCGGCCTCGTAGTACCAATGCATCTGTCCGACGTTCGAGCATAGTCCAATTTTCGAGGTGAAAGTGGCACGGCAGTAACGATTGAAGATGGTCGAGCGGTTGTCACGCGAGGGCCAACCCGCCCACTCGGATCCCGAGTTCCACAAAAAGTCCACCCTCACGTCGGCGAGCATCCTCGATACGAGCAAACGCTCGCTTTGGGGGTCCTTGAGATCTCCGATACCGGCCAAAAGTACCACCGGACTCGCCTCGAGCAGCTTACCCACTCCACGAATCCCTGAAAAACAATCAGGACAACACGCCCGCGCGTCATCGCAACGGCATCTCCCATCGCTGTCGAACCTGCTGATGCTGCTCCTTCGTCGTTGCGCTCGTTGCTCCTGGATCCGCTCGCGCTCCCGTTGTAAAATTTTTCGCACCATCCCCTCGCGAGCATCGACTCGCGAATCACTCGCGATTTTCCGTAAATCATGAAGGTACGGTGCGAATCTATCGCGTCTTTCACCATTTTCTTTATACGAAGAAAACGCTCCTGGAGCGTCGTCGGGAGAGGCGCTATCTCCGAAGACTCTGAGAGGGAGATTTGGGTCTCAAGTTTGCAACGATGGGACGAAACTATTTTTTCTTCAAATTTTCAATCTTAAGTAATCAAGCATATTCCGCTTGTAGGTACCTATAAAAGATCGCGCTAAACATTTTGAGGGATGGCGGAAAACTGAACCCATCCTTAATAGGCGGTGAAAGTTGAAAAAAATCGTATTTCCAACGGTAGGGAGATGGTCAATTTTATACTTTTTTTTTCTTCAACTTTCGCCCCTCGATAAGGGTGGTTCCGGGTAAATGCAAATCATTCCATTTGTTGCACGCTTTGTGAGGGTCAGGCAACCCGTAACGACAATAAAAAGTTTGGCCATTTCCCTACCGTGCGAGATACAGATTTTTGTCAACATGCATATTGAGGGTAGGTTCTGTTTCTCGAAAAGCCTTAAAATGTTTTTTTACTATCTTTCATAGGCACCTGGAAGTGGAACGTGCAATAGATTCCTTAAATATCAAAAATTGAAGGAAAAACATAGGAAAATTTCGCTGCAAACTACAGACCCATGAGAGATCTACACAGAGCTACAGAGAGAAAGGTGCCAAAATTTGTTCAGCTCTCACCTTCGAGTGTATTCTCGGTGGTCGACCGCGTCGCCGATTCCTCTGGCGCTTCATCCTCGGGGCTCATGGATACGACTTTTTTCCTCTACCTCGCAATTGATATTCAACCTCGTTGTTCCGGCCCTTTGTTTCTCGCCGGCGTCTTGATCGTACATTCGAGATGAAGAAAAAAAACAAACATGCACCGAGATTTAGTGCCGCAGCTCTCGAGAGAGGATGCTCGAGCGTGTCCCAACGTCCGACTGAGGCAACACGCGTCGAGGCTTCCTCTGTATATATATCGCGACAGTGAGGAGGCTCGGAGTAGGAATTGCTTACGAGCAACGTACCAGGCACTTCCTTCGCTCCCTCTCTCTCTCTTCTCTCAGCGGGTTCAATTTTCTCTTCGAGGAGGTCCGAACGAGGTCGGTGGGTCGCGCGCGTTCACCCCGCGACCCACTTACGCCGCGGCTCACCCACCATCAATTTATCTCGAAAAAATTCCCACCCCGTTTGTGACAACGAATGGAAAATTGCTTCCGTCGGAGAGTCAGATTAATTTTACAGTTTGGTGCTCGAAATTGTGTGTCACGCACGGACTCTTCGCGGACGAGGTTATCGTGATCCGCGCCGGCGGCGGCGGCGGCCTCGTTTCGTCTTGCCTTCGATCCGAAGGGTGCAAATTTTCTCGCACATCCTCGACACGAACCCGTCAACGACGAAGACCCTCCCGCCAAACGCCCCCAATCTACCGTCGATTGTTTCAAAGTACGATACGCTTTTTTTTTCTTATAATTCGTTACCTCTCAAGAACAAAATGTTACGAGCGAGATAACGAGTACAAATTTATTGATGACATGCTCGTACAGAAGGAAGAACGAGGGACGTTTCTCGTCGGCGACGTAACTCGGAAAGCGTAAAAATTGAATAATTCGAATGAATGAGCGAAGGGGAATGTCTCAAAGGGGCTGGCATATCGCGTTACGTACACCGAGGAAGCTCGTTAAGCCCAGGCTGCTTCAAACTTTGCCTAGTATACTGTGAACGTAGACGCGCTTCTTGTGGGAAGATCGTTTAACGGCAAATTTGATGCATACGAGAACGAGTATAGACGCGGAAGCAACGTACAGCACAACGCAAATGCTTATATCGAAGATGGTGAAATCCCAGCCGAATTTTTTGCCGTTGACACGTTGCTCGTACAAGTTGATCAGTCGTTCGTCCCGTGGCTCTTTGGTCGCACGTTCGTCTCTCGGAAGATCGGACGGGGGCGTTTTCGTCGGGCCATCTTTGCTGTACTTGACAGCCGAGCGTGAATACTTTTTCTTGAGATAAGCGAGTACCTCGCCCGTGTTCCATCGATCATCCGTGTCTCTGCAACTTGGACAATCGATCCTCGAAGGATACCGAATTTTTGGATACATCGGATCTTCGGTCTCGTCGCCGGCGAGTCTCTCGTTGACCTCGTTGTGCGCCCTCCAGAGCCACAGCACGCTATCGTCCGCGCTCGCGACCTCGGTCATGCGATTTTTCTCCGCCATAGCAAGAAAGTGTGTAGCGCAATCGGTGCAACCGAAGAAATATTCAACGTAAGCGTGTATGGCTCTCAAAACGCGAGTCGGATCTTCGGTACGATCGACGGCGCTGCTGCTGCTTTTCGCCGCGAAATCTACGGTCAACGTGTGAAAGAGATTCCACAGACCGCACGTATAGCCGCGAAGACCGGGCTTGCTCGGTTTGCAGCCAATCCACCGATTGAGCTCGGAGTAGACGGGCGCCATCTCTTGCTCACTGGAACGTACCAATGCCGCGAAATCCTCGCCGCTCGTCGCGTTCTTCGAACCAATCACGAGACTTATCGTCTCGAGAAACATCGAGTCTCCGGTGCCGATGCTCTTGGTGGGAAAGTGCGATGCGAGTATGCTCGTGAAATTCTTCAGAGCGCTCATCCTTCGTCCCTCGATGAGCTTGGTCATGGAGATTTCGTGACCGAACGAGAATCTGAGAGTGGCCTCGAGATCGGCGCGATGAAGAAAGTCACCGTTCTCGCGAGTCGCGTCGCTCGGCGTCACGCGCAGAGACGGGTTCACCGTCACTACCGCAACTTCCGGTTTATCGACAGACACCTCGATACCACGCGAACGCATGAATTCCACTATGGCGTTTCTCACCGCCGCTCTCGTCGGTACTCGCAATGCGGCTAGACGTTTTTGCGTACCGTCCCGCCCGTAAGCCACCAAGCTCGGAAATCTCTTGATCTCGTGCATCAGGCAGAGTGGCGAATTGTCGGAATTTACAGAGCGAAGTACCAAGCTCGTTGCGTTCCTAAGATCCAATATTATCTGCGCTCCTAGATAGGAATCGGTCTCCTCGAAGATGAAAAAAAAGTAACGCACGGCATCCGGTACACCGTCCCAGATGTTTTTCACCTCCGAACTTCTGAAGGGCGTTATATTGGGCCATTTGTCGCCCCTTCCCTCCTGCTGCTCCTTGCGCAGCCTTTTAGCCAGGTTGGCGACCAGCTCCTCCGCGTCCTTTCCCTTATCCACCTCCGTGCCGAGCTTGCCGAGCTTCTCCTCCGGGCCGAAGTAACGCACTTCCGGATAGTGCATTATCTCGTACTCCCTGCAGAGAGGATTATTGTCCTCGTCAGCGCAATCCAGAGCCGCTATCGCCACCGTGTCTCGCCAACCTGCGGAGCATATTATGCGTTCAAGGTCATCTCTCGTCGAGTCTCGCGGCATCTCCACTTACCTCTTACGTCGAGCGCCAGCGACTTCCAAGTAGGCGCGAAACGTCGACAAAAGCTGCACCAACTGTTGTAAAACTCGACGAGCCAAGCGCGCTCGCTTCCGTACACGGTAGACTTGAAATTCGTCGAATTCAGGACTATGACGGAGTCACTGGAGTCGTACAGACCCTGAATTTGCAACAAGCTCCGGTAAGCGTCGACGGAGGCGGCGCCCACGCCGTCGGCGTCCACGTTCCCGGATGACGCGGCGGGTTGGAGCCTTGCGGCGAAAACAACGCACCACAAGCCCCCACCGAGGAGAAGCGACGAAACTAGCCTGACGGGCCGTCTTCGCCGCCGACAACGCGAATCCATATTGACAGCTTGGCCGTCGCGCCTCGTCGCGCCTGGTGTCCCGACGCGGGGGACGAGAGACACGCGGGTTGTTGCCATACAACGCGAGCAGACGACGGGCCCACCGGCTTTAACGTATTTACGTACGACGCTGTGTCGCTTCCAACACGAGTCATTTAGGTTGCGCTCTTGTTCGACTCGCTCCTAGCCACCCCGCACTTTTCATTATCGACAGTCGGTGATAGAGAGCCCAACCGGTAAATTTTACGTACTCTTTGTCACCACACATTGAGATTGTAGCGCGTATAAACTGCAAATTGAAATAGAATGTAAGTTCGCAGCATGAACGTTACAGAAAAACCAAAAAAAAATGTTATTAAAGCCCGTCCATATATTACGTCATCGATTTTTTGCTGATTTTATACCCCTCCCGCGAAATCATCCTATCGTCATAATCCAATTGACCTTTGAAAAAAGAGGGGAGAATCTCCTAAAAAATGACGTCATCACTACGAAATCTTAAATCACATAAAATATTAATCATTATTTGGATGTGGATGAGTCGGACTCAACAGGTCTAGAAGCGAAACCCCATGCCTTTGATCCAGAGCTTGGAGGAATGGATATAGCGTCCCCGTATGAAAATATGAAATAAATGGCGAATAAATAGAGAAAAGATTTAATAAATATTAAATAGAACCCCATGCCTCTGATCCATATCTTGGAGGAATGGGCAGCGTCCCCATGGGAGAATATAACATAAATAATAAAAATAACAATTCTAGGTTTTTATTGTCCAAGTACGCCACTCCATAAATTCAGTAGGAAATTACGTCATTTACTGAGATGGGCGGGGGGGGGAGTGATGAAAGCGAAAAGGAAACACGCTTTCCGTTATACTCGAGTCCAGGGACTCACTGCTGATGATTATCCCAAACGGCTCGAGTTTTGTCGCTGGCTGGTACAGCGACACGATGCCAACAGGGGTTTTATCGGAACGATAATGTTTTTTGACGAATCGTCTTTTGGTCGGTATGGAACGTGGAACAGCGACAATTTTCGTTGGTGGTCTGACAAGAACGACAATCCACATCGGACGATTGAGGGGTCCTTCCAGCATCGATTTCAAGCCGTCAACCTTTCGGCCGGAATCTTGGGACGACGTCTGGTAAGAGCGGTTTATTTCTTTTTTTTAGAAACTGCAGGCTCCGTTTCCTTCAGAGCGCGAGGGTGAATAATGAGAACTTGAAGAGGATTATATGAGAATGCAGTGATGACGTTTATTTACGGCATAACACCATTCTAGCGGTAGAAAATAAGGCCTAACTTTGACAATTTATTTTGGGAGTAGAGAATTGTTTTTAGTTCACTATTCATCATTGAATTAGTTTCAGAAATATAAGCGTTTGAAGAACAAGTTTTACCTGGAAAAAAAGTTAAATTACAAAAAATTAAATTAAGAAGAATAAATCGTCGAAATTACCAGTTAGCACTAGACAGAATTGATGAAAATTCGACGAAGAATCTTGCTTTGATTCATTTTTTCGATATTCAAATATCTCGATATTCCCTGAAATGCGAGTGTCTCAAAAGAAGTTTGCCGGAAAAAAATGGTAAATATATACATAACAAAAATACTAATATTATTAAATAAATTATTTGTATTTTTTATAAACTCCACCTATCGGCGAAGGGTAGAGAACATAAAGCTGGAGTCTATTTCGTCCGTTTTGGTACGTTTCCGTGGCGCTATCTATACTATGAAACGAAATTTTGTTCCGGCAGCACGACACCCGATGTGAGACGAGTACTCGAAAAACTCGAGTCCTCGATAAAGTTCGAGTATACCCGTCCGATTACGGGTATCCGAAAAACTCGAGTACCCGATCGGATCATAGTCTAATTATCCGACCCGACCCGCCCAATTCTGCTACCCCCACACCCCTAGTGATTACGAATATTTTGACATTTTTCACCACACAACACCAGAGATAAAAAATGGTTCAATGTATGCAATTTTACGTGCGGTTAGACGGGCAAGATGATCACGCTACGGGTGTCATTTTTTTGCTATTTAACACCAATATAAACCATTTCTAACAACGGATTAACGTAAACTAAATCTTTGTAAACATTGAGAAGAAAAAACCCCATCTTGCCCATCGTCAACTATATATATTCAATATTGAATTGAGTTGTATAAAGCATTCACTGACACAGTTTTGTTTTCATGATAATCATCAACAATGTTTACTATTTCAAGTTGGTAGAGTAATCCAAAAGCTTTTCTGGGAGTATTTCCAAAAAGCGGAAACCGAATTTCGAACTGAACTTTGGCATACACCTTTGTTTTAATGCTATAAGACTTCGCTGAAAAGTATTTTTGGCGACGCGCCGCAGTGTTCGAAATAACGCTTTTTGAAAGTTATCTAATTTTTTTAAAGTTGAATAAATTTTGGTCTCGAAATGACCTGACATTTGAATTTATTAATAAAACATATTTATTTGAAAAGTACAAATATTTATATTTTAGTATAAGGTACAAACATCGAGGTAATGTGTGGTACACTATATCCGATAAATGGCATAAACGGCATCGACGTAAAAGACATATTCTTTCAACGAGATGGCGCAACCTGCCACACTGCGGGCGAAACAATTTAGTTATTGCAGACGAACTTTCATGGCCGTGTTATCTCGCGCCGCGGCGATGTGAATTGGCCACCAAGATCGTACGCGTTGACGCTATTCGCAGAGATTAGTAGGGAGATGTACAACGCTCCCCTTTTCGGCGTGCCTCGCAAATGGCGCTAAATCGCGGCGGCGAGTTCGGGAGTATGATTTCGTGATCATCGCCTCTGTCGAGGTTGCAGATTCCCTTGTAGCCGCGCGAGTCCGTGATCACCGCTCAAGTCGGTATCGCAGTCAGCGAGAACGCGAATGGGTAGCTCGGTGGGGGGAAAGTCTCCGCCCCTCGCAAATCGCGCTCGCTCGACAGGCGAACGGAGCGAGGTTTTCCGTCCGATCGAGCTCGACATATATATGTACATATATATGACATATATATATACTGCGGATTGGAATATGCATTAAATGAATTCTAAAGTGAAAAACATGTATCGAGATCATTGTTTTCTCTCGGTTGCCCGTTTATGCCGAAAATGCGGGTTAAAAAAATTAACGACGAACCGCGTTGCAAAATAAAACGCCGAAACGACCGTGGAAGGTTCAAAAAGAAATCTTGAGCCTTTGCCGCGATCGTTTCCACATTTTTTTTCAACAGTAAACATTATGGATAAGGGTGTATCATAAATATTTCTCTATCTGCAATGGGCGTTGTGGCCGAGTTGGTAGCGTGGCGGATTAACGATGTTACGGTCCGGGTTCAATCCCCGGTGAGTCAACTTTTTTTTCTTTACTTTATATTCAGAATTTTTTCGAACTTACTCTCGCTTTAGCTATTCTCGCATGTTCAGGCATTATTTATGATATTTAATTCGTATATGCTTAACAAAAAAAAACAAGACATTACTACCGGGGATCAGCGCAGCCAGATCGCGCGTAAAAGTTACCCCCTCTCTAGTCTGTTATACGGCAATCGCCCAATCATAGTAGCGCGTGTCCGTGAGCGACAACGCTTGGACATCTTCGGAAAGAGCCGAGCACGGTCGAAGTTTCTCGACTGCGCCTTCGGCAGCTACACCAACGCATGGACGCTGAGCACGTTCATGTGCGGCCAAGCCGAAACGAAGGCTTCGAGGGAAAAAGCAATCTGAGCACGACTCACGCGTGACGTCACCCGACGTCGCGCGCGAGGCTTTTAGATAATTTCAATGCTTATTTAGCTCTTGATTCTCTGCGTTATTAATGTATACAAAAAAATGTACCGCGCACTCTGATCGCTTATTTTTTTAGTTTATACGTTAATTTAAATATAATAATAAATCTAAATTACAACTTATTTATCTTATATAAAATTGTTTACGCTTTACTCACACCCGTCCTTATGCCAAATAAATTATAATTCATAAAAGTAAGCGGACATATATTTATATTCGTATTATTATATTAATTCTCATACTTTCATCAAGCGATAAAGCATTATCCCCAAAAAGAAGCCAATCATCCACCCGGCCGCGAAACGTAAGTACCAGAAAGTGCACATATTCTACAAGCGATGAAATGGTCCCGTTGGTAGCGTTCCTGGCTTCGGTCCGCAGGGGCCCGTGGTGCAAATTTTTCTCCAAATTTTTCATAATTTATCATATTTTAGTGATATTTGAGATTTTCGGAGAAAAAATTATTTAAAACAGATTCAAGTTCTGGTCTATTTCCCAAAAACACTTTTTTTTCACTGAAAATTCATGATTTCTCATTTTTTTCCCGGAAATTTCTCTTTTTCCTATGACCTGAGTGAACGGCTGCGGACATATTCGGAGAGAAGTTAAAGATGAAAAGAAATGAGATTTTCGTTAAAAAAACTGAGTATATTGCAAAAAAAATGTACGGGAAAATATTACAAATTAGCGACACTGCAGCAAATTCTTCCAAGGCATGTTGAACTTAAGGTGCTCTGCGGCACGTAGTATAACTTGTGTCAATTTTAATCTGGACAAAATCATTTTTTTTTAAATTAAATCCAGATGAGTGTAGCTAGTGAAGTACGTCCCCTACGTACTTCACTTTAGAAATATTGATTTTTGAGTAATTGCCGAGTATTTGACTAAAAATGTTCATTTAGAATTAATAAACCAAAATTATTTTTTTTAAATTAAAATTGGCATAGTTATACTGCATGCCGCAAAGGTTCGACATTCTTCGGAAGAATTGCTGCAGTATCGCCATTTTGTAATATTTTCGGATAAAAATTTCAAGCAATATACTTAAGTATCTGCTCAATAAATACCGCAAGTATTATTTGTTTATCACATTTTCTTCCGGAAAAAAAATATTAAAAAATACGCTACCTGTAAGGCCGCTATAGTGGTGCTACAGTCTTCATATAATTTCCGAGATTTTCCTGTGATCGTAATTAAAGTGATGAAATATTCGGAGACATTCGGAGAAACTCGGATGTTTGCGTAAAAATAATTGTCCGCAAAACTCCGAATTCTTCATATTTGTTCCAATTCATAGAAAAATTCGGAAGAAATCGGAGTTTTTCGGAAAAAAATTGCACCAAGGGCGCGGGATCCTATTATTCTATAATCCTATATTATTACTATAAATTCTTATTTGATTAGTTATTTTTATTAGTTATCATCATTCACTTTTTTTTATTTTGTTTAACTTCCAGCTGTACAGGGTTCTTCCCCCTGGATACATACCCCATATTCCAGTTTATATCCCCACGTTGCGGCCGCAGCCGACTTCCCCCTCTGTATTGCATTCACCATGACATTTCTGCCATGGGTATAGGGAAACTGCGGAAAACCTATACCAATACAGCCGGTCCGGAGTTCGCTTCCCAGTCTCAGAGCTAGTCGCGTTTCGTCGAGAAATAACTCACAGACTACAGTCACACTCACATGACACACACCAGTTATCATCATTATTTTAATCAGTTATCTTTTAGTGGCGAAAATTTTTTCGCGGACTCTGACCGCTTATTTTATTAGTTTGTACGTTAATTTAAATATAATAATAAATCTAAATTACAACTTATTTATCTTCTAAAAATTGTTTGCGCTTTACTCACACCCGTCCCTATGTCAAATAAATTGTAATTCATAAAAGTAAGCGGAAATTTATTTAGCCATAAAGCATTATGATAATGCTTTATCGCTTGATGAAAGTCTATGAGCGTAAAGTATATGAAAGTATTTGATTAATTATTGAATGAATATAATACGAATATAAATATATTTCCGCTCATATACTTTCATCAAGCGATAAAGCATTATCATAATGCTTTATTGCTTGATGAAAGTATATGAGCGTAAATATATTTATATTCGTATTATTATATTCATTCAATAACTAATCAAATAAGAATTAATAGTAATAATAATTTTTAAAAAAGCGGGGATCAGCGCGGGGACCGATCCCGCACCCCTGCGGACCGAAGCCAGTAACGCTACCAACGGGACCGTCTCATCGCTTGTAAATATGTGCACTTTCTGGTACTAGTACAGTCGTGCTGTATATTGGAATCGGAGAAAATTAGAAGAAGGCTGGTTTTTTGTCAGGTGATTTTGTGGGTGCCAGGGGTGCTAATGCCAAGTTTGCCTAAAAATCGGGGTGTAGGGTTTTTTTCTAGGGGATGAAGGGGGATAGGGGTGGATTGATGCCAAACTACAACCCTTACGAGGTCGGCGCCACGAGACAAAATGTTCAGAAAAATCCGGGCTTTATATTTGTCCAAAGCGTCGAAGTCGGGGAAGTTCATTTTGAGGGTGGAAAAGTGGGGTGAAATTTTGAAAAATCAGTTTTAATTCAATAACTCTTTAGGAAAAATTCATAAAATTTTTATTTAAATAGGAAAGTTGTAGCCCTTGAAAAGACGCGTCGAATGAGTATTCGATCATCTCTCTCCGATAATATCTTCAGCCCCATAAAAATGATGGATATATCAAAAAAAAAATTGTTCATTGAATAACTCAAAAACAATTCATTTTTCGAGCATGGTTTAAATGTACGAAATGTAGAGAATAACTTTCTCTACATTTTTGGTTCTATGGACCACCCTTGAATTTCGCTTTTTCCAACCCCGCTCGGGGGTTGAAAATTCAAAATGAAATTCTGGGGAAACTATTGACCGTACGAATTCGCCCCCGTGGAAAGATTTGTAGCTTGAACTCTCAGCTACATTCTTGTCCATAGCGTTAAAGACGTATCTCTTCATTTTCGATTTTAAAAAGTGGGGAGAACGTACCAAAAATCAGTTTTTTGAGAATAACTCTTCGGGAATTTTTTTTTGAACTCTATTTAAATGAAACAGTTGTAGCTCTCAAAAATACGCGTCGATTGGGTATAAAGTTATCCCTCAACTCCAAAAGTAACCCCTCCATAAAAAATGACGAAATACTCTGAAAATTTTGTTTTCGTGATTATTCAAAAATGGTCGATTTTACGGGTGCAGTTTGAATGTACGAATTTTACAATGTTTTCATCCCGTAACGAAAATAAAAATATTTTTATTTTTTGCCGGATAAGTTTTGAGTGTACGAAATTTGTCATTGGGGATAATTTGTTCATTGAACATTCAGCTCCAATTTGATTCATAGACTCAAACCCGCGAGGTTGATCCTTGGGGGGTGAACAATCAGGGTAAACAATCTTTGGTACAGTTATTTCGATAATTCCGTTATATCGATAATTTCGATATAACGGAATATCGATATAATACAGTTATATCGATAATTTCAATAATTCCGATAATAATAAATTAAATTATCCCCAATGACAAATTTCGTACACTCAAAACTTATCCGGCAAAAAATAAAAATATTTTTATTCTCGTTACGGGATGAAAAGATGGTAAAATTCGAGGGTTGTTTATATGAACGAGAATGTAGGGAACATTAATCCTTACATTGCGTACATTCAAACTGCACCCGTAAAATCGACCATTTTTGAATAATCACGAAAACAAAATTTTCACAGTATTTCGTCATTTTTTATGGGGGGGTTACTTTTAGAGTTGAGGAATTACTTTATACCCAATCGACGCGTATTTTTGCGAGCTACAACTGTTTCATTTAAATAGAGTTCGAAAAAAAAATTCCCTAGGAGTTATTCTCAAAAAACTGATTTTTGGTACGTTCTCCCCACTTTTTAAAATCGAAAATGAAGAGATACGTCTTTAACGCTATGGACAAGAATGTAGCTGAGAGTTCAAGCTACAAATCTTTCCATGGCGGCGAATTCGTACGGTCAATAGTTTCCCCAGAATTTCATTTTGAATTTTCAACCCCCGAGAGGGGTTGGAAAAAGCGAAATTCAAGGGTGGTCCATAGGAACAAAAATGTAGAGAAAGTTATTTTCTACATTTCGTACATTTAAACCATACTCGAAAAATTGATTGTTTTTGAGTTATTCAATGAACAATTTTTGTTTGATATATCCATCATTTTTATGGGGCTGAAGATATTATCGGAGAGGGATGATCAAATACTCAATCGACGCGTCTTTTCAAGGGTTACAACTTTCCTATTTGAATAAAAATTTTCTGAATTTTTTTTAAAGAGTTATTGAATTGAAACTGATTTTTCAAAATTTCACCCCACTTTTTCACCCCCAAAATGCACTTCCCCGACTTCGACGCTGTGGACAAAAATAAAGCCCGGATTTTTCTGAACATTTTGTCTTATGGCGCCGACCTCGTGGGGGATGTAGTTTGGCATCAATCCACCCCTATACCCCTTCATCCCCTAGAAAAAAACCCTACACCCCGATTTTTAGGCAAACTTGGCATTAGCACCCCTGGCACCCACAAAATCACCTGTCAAAAAACCAGCCTTCTTCTAATTTTCTCCTATTCCGGTGTTTTTCGACGACAGCACGACTGTACTATAAGTCTAAATGAACATTTTTAGTCAAATACGCGGCAATTACTCAAAAATCAGTATTTCTAAAATCCCCTACGTGGTTCACTAGCTACACTCATCTAGATTTAATTTAAAATAATTATTTCGTCCAGATTAAAATTGGCACAAGTTATACTACGTGCCGCAGAGCACCTTAAGTTCAACATGCCTCGGAAGAATTTGCTGCAGTGTCGCTAATTTGTAATATTTTCCCGTACATTTTTTTTGCAATATACTCAGTTTTTTTAACGAAAATCTCATTTCTTTTCATCTTTAACTTCTCTCCGAATATGTCCGCAGCCGTTCACTCAGGTCATAGGAAAAAGAGAAATTTCCGGGAAAAAAATGAGAAATCATGAATTTTCAGTGAAAAAAAAGTGTTTTTGGGAAATAGACCAGAACTTGAATCTGTTTTAAATAATTTTTTCTCCGAAAATCTCAAATATCACTAAAATATGATAAATTATGAAAAATTTGGAGAAAAATTTGCACCACGGGCCCCTGCGGACCGAAGCCAGGAACGCTACCAACGGGACCATTTCATCGCTTGTAGAATATGTGCACTTTCTGGTACTTACGTTTCGCGGCCGGGTGGATGATTGGCTTCTTTTTGGGGATAATGCTTTATCGCTTGATGAAAGTATGAGAATTAATATAATAATACGAATATAAATATATGTCCGCTTACTTTTATGAATTATAATTTATTTGGCATAAGGACGGGTGTGAGTAAAGCGTAAACAATTTCATATAAGATAAATAAGTTGTAATTTAGATTTATTATTATATTTAAATTAACGTATAAACTAAAAAAATAAGCGATCAGAGTGCGCGGTACATTTTTTTGTATACATTAATAACGCAGAGAATCAAGAGCTAAATAAGCATTGAAATTATCTAAAAGCCTCGCGCGCGACGTCGGGTGACGTCACGCGTGAGTCGTGCTCAGATTGCTTTTTCCCTCGAAGCCTTCGTTTCGGCTTGGCCGCACATGAACGTGCTCAGCGTCCATGCGTTGGTGTAGCTGCCGAAGGCGCAGTCGAGAAACTTCGACCGTGCTCGGCTCTTTCCGAAGATGTCCAAGCGTTGTCGCTCACGGACACGCGCTACTATGATTGGGCGATTGCCGTATAACAGACTAGAGAGGGGGTAACTTTTACGCGCGATCTGGCTGCGCTGATCCCCGGTAGTAATGTCTTGTTTTTTTTTATTAAGCATATACGAATTAAATATCATAAATAATGCCTGAACATGCGAGAATAGCTAAAGCGAGAGTAAGTTCGAAAAAATTCTGAATATAAAGTAAAGAAAAAAAAAGTTGATTCACCGGGGATTGAACCCGGACCGTAACATCGTTAATCCGCCACGCTACCAACTCGGCCACAACGCCCATTGCAGATAGAGAAATATTTATGATACACCCTTATCCATAATGTTTACTGTTGAAAAAAAATGTGGAAACGATCGCGGCAAAGGCTCAAGATTTCTTTTTGAACCTTCCACGGTCGTTTCGGCGTTTTATTTTGCAACGCGGTTCGTCGTTAATTTTTTTAACCCGCATTTTCGGCATAAACGGGCAACCGAGAGAAAACAATGATCTCGATACATGTTTTTCACTTTAGAATTCATTTAATGCATATTCCAATCCGCAGTACGGCCACACATATATATGTCGAGCTCGATCGGACGGAAAACCTCGCTCCGTTCGCCTGTCGAGCGAGCGCGATTTGCGAGGGGCGGAGACTTTCCCCCCACCGAGCTACCCATTCGCGTTCTCGCTGACTGCGATACCGACTTGAGCGGTGATCACGGACTCGCGCGGCTACAAGGGAATCTGCAACCTCGACAGAGGCGATGATCACGAAATCATACTCCCGAACTCGCCGCCGCGATTTAGCGCCATTTGCGAGGCACGCCGAAAAGGGGAGCGTTGTACATCTCCCTACTAATCTCTGCTATTCGACTTCTTTCTTTGGGGTTTCCTGAAAGGAAAAGTGTATGACAATGCCCCACAGAATATTCGGGAGCCCAAGGAAGCAATTGTACGCACCATTAATGAAACTAGACCGCAATTATGCCAAAATGTTATTGAGAATTTCGTTAAAAAAAAGTGAACGTCTGCAAATAGGGACGAGGTTTCCAAACAATGGCCGCATTTATCGTATATATGTTACATAACCTCCATGTTTGTACCTTACATTAAAATGAAAAAATATTCGTACCTTTGAGATGAATAATACGTTTTATTAATAAATAAATGTGTCAGGTCGTTTAGAGGCACCCTATATATCTATAGTTGACGGACTCAAATATAGCTATACCTATACATTGGGAGTATAAATAAGTCTCCGCCGTTTGGCAAAACGGCCCCACCTGGAGGTTATGGTTGAAATTGTCAAATGTAAAACGTCATATCGTATGGCTGGACATCTGGCAAGACCATAACCTTGAAATATTAGCGATTTTGTATCAACATCACATAATTTTTTTCGCGCGAAAATGTCGAATTTTGAGTCGAATAAGCGTCATTTGCGCGAATTCTTGCGTTTGGCACGAATCTCCTTCCCAGGAAGACTAGAGGTAAGGAGTACGAACGCCGTGTCGTCGAAACGTCCGCAAAAGTGAGGACGAGAAGGGCGGCGCTGCTCTCCTACCGCACCGAAGTAAAGTCAGCAACAAACCAGTGCCGTACGATACGCTCCCTCATATGGAGCGATAATTTGATCAAATGAATTGTAAAGGCAGTGCCGTACGATATGCAAAAAGCACCCTTTGCCATTTCATATGGAACGATCATTTCATCAAATTAGTTGTACAACCAGTTGGTGAACGCAATTTCTATATAGACAGAATTCTTATATATAGATTGTTTTGGAGAATACCGAAATACGGAAATTAAATCAGTTTTTTTGTTGCGGAAGGGGTAACAAACAAAATTTATTTATAGACACAAGGAAATTCATCAGAAATTTGCATCCAGACAAAAAATGTACAGGTTATCACCATATTTACATATTATGATACGCTGTACAGATAAAGAATGTTAACGAAAAAACGGAAATTACGTCAGTTTTTTTTCCTTGCGGAAACCGTAACAAACAAAATTTATTTATAGACACAAGAAAATTCATGAGAAATTTTAATCCAGACAACATTTTTTCAATTCTCACATCTCATATTTACACATTATGATACGCTGTACAGATAAAGAATAATAACGAAATACAGATATTGAGTCAGTTTTTTTTTTCGTTGCGGAAGCAGCAAAAACATAGACACAAGAAAATTCATAAGAATTTTGAATTCAAACAAAAGATTTACAAATTATCACACATCATATTTGCACATTATGACACGCTGCACATATAAATCGATGTTACAATTTTGATTTTTTCCTATTGTCTTTCGTTTTAATTTTCCTTGCGTGATTATTTTCGTTGACCGATCTCGCTAGAAAATGTCCTCTCATGACGAGATAATAGTTTATCACTCTCTTCGTGAGCTCTTCGTTGTGTGCTTGGCATCCCACGTACTCTAAATTTTTCATGTCCAAAACTTTGTCGAGAACTCGATAGTGTTGATTTTAACGGCAGTTCTCGATCGATCGCTGCATCTAAGTTTCTCTCGCGCTCGGGCACTGAAAGCAACAATTCAAACAATATTATAAGCTTTTACTTAATTTGAACTTCTATGACAATGGCAAATTGATATTTCATCCACTCACCCACTCACTTCCCATTTTCACGCCTCGAAAATAAACATTTTGTTTATTTTCGAGACATGAGACAAAACGTGCAATGTACGAAAAAAAAATCCATATATTGCACGTTTTGTCTTATCGACGGCACACTTGCTCCATATCTCGCGTTTGTGATCATTTTTATTTCACTCGGTACGATAATGGTACGATAAAACGAAATCATTCTTTTTATGAATGTAAGTACTATTTTTTTTACCTACGATTGATTGTATTCGCCGCAGATCACTAAATATATTTTATACTGAGACAATTATTTTTTTTACATCTAACACAATTCGAAAAATTGGTTAGCCCGAACGCGCTTTATGCCAACACGGACGACGAGCGGGAATCATCGATGACACATGACGTCGGTTGTGTTCTTGTCGCTTAGTTCACTTCGGTGCGGCCATGCACTAGCGACGCACGCCGTGAAAACACTAACTACTAAAATCCACAGTTTCACGGACGCTTTTGGATCGGGCTCGCCACAGGCGTTCGTACTCCTTACCTCTAATCTTCCTGCTCCTTCCAATAATACTTCCAATTCCGCGTCTTCGTACACTTCGTTCCCGCAAATGACGCTTATTCGGCTCAAAACTCGACATTTTCGCACGAAACAAATTATGTGATGCCGATGCAAAATCGCTAATATTTCAAGGTTATGCTCTTGCCAGATGTCCAACCTCGCGAAATGATGTTTTACATCTGACATTTTCAACCATAACCTCCTGGCGGAGTCATCTTTTGTCAAACGGCGGAGACTCATTTGTACTCTCAATATGTTATCGAGCTCTTCGTTTCAGAGATGCCGCCCACTCACACCCGTGTTCCACGCACCCCACCATTCCACACGCTCATCCGAGGTGACCCGCGCCCACCCTAGTGTCGAACGCACCTCACCATTCCCCACGCACATCCAAGATGACCCGCGTCCACCCAGTGTTCCACGCACCCCACCGTTCCACACGCACGTCCGAGGTGACCTGCGCCCACACTAGTGTTTCACACACCCCGCCATTCCATATGCACATCCCAGATGACCCGCGGCTACACTAGTGTTCCACGCATCCCACCATTCTACACGGACATCCGAGGTGACCCGCGCTCACACCAGACTAATCTCTGCTCACACTAGTGTATCACGCATTTCACGATTGCACACGCCATCTGAGGTGCCTTGCGCCCACACCACACCAGTATTCAACGCACCCCACCATTCGCACAAAATGGAGAGCGCGATAACATATATAGGTATAGCCAGAGCTGAACCCATCAGCTACAGACACACTAGAAGCGCGGTAAAAAAAAACTTTCCAAAATCGCTATCCCAAAAACTTTAGCGCGTTGCCAAAAGTCCTTTTAGGGGATATAAAATATTAAAAGGCAGGCGTATGCCAAATTTCACACTGACATTCGGTTTCCGCTTTTCGGAAGTTTATCCCTTTTTACCCAGTATCAACCTCTTCAGCTAGAATGTATTTTATACATGAAAGAACAACATTAATTTATCCCTATGACACGCGCTTGGATTACAATGATAGGGTTGATGAGCTATTCGCTAATTAATTACTGGATAGATTTTGTCTGACTTATACTCGTCAGTGTTTGAGTTTATGCATTTCTATTTGCGTAGGAATATCATTCTTTTTTTGAGAACTAGTGGAACATTTAGATGTTCGGTTAGGCTAGAACAAAAATGCGCGGCGATTGTCGTCCTGGTCGCACAGAACATCCCTCGACTATAGCGAGTCTAGCGGACGGCTTCGGCAAGGGAACCATCCCCCACCACTAGAGTAGCAAGAGCTGCATGTGAGCCGTGCTCCGTAAGGCCGTGCAAGCCATGCATTTTGATTGTATAGCGTTCAAAGATCTCAAGCTGTTCCAGATCCTGTGTTTTTGTTTTTGTTTCTCTCTTTTCGCGCGTATCCCTCTGTCACATTCGAGCCACGAGCTTAGACCAGCTGCTCCGGCGCACGCATCCAGATAACGCGATGACGCGTACGCTCATACGCCATCAGTGAATAGCCGTACCATTTATTTACGAAACAAAAGAGATATTGTACCACACACTCGGCGGGGTGGGGGGCTGGAGATTTGACGAACGCGCAAGCGGGGGGCGGTGAGAGAAGGCGTTGCGATTGGAAGCGTCATGAGAAACGCTGGCCCGTTATTTATCACTGTCGTCGCGCATTTTTGACATTTTTCGACTGGCGTGAAAGCGTGCAGAGAGTAATCATGGAGGGCGGAATAATGTCGAGTCCCGAGACAACGTTGACAAATTCGGAATACGACGAGGAGGATGCGGCAGCCCTAAGGGGATGCTGCAGCCCGAAAAATCGAACCTACAGATTCATCGGACTCGCACTAATGTGTTTTCTCGGATTCGGTAAGATCGATAAGTTTCTTTATTCAACTTAAAAGAAGAAAAAGAAAAAAAATAGCTCCATGATTTCCTGACAGGTTCGTACTTTTGTTACGACAATCCGGCCGCGCTTCAGAAATACTTTAAGAAGGACCTGGATCTGTCTACTCGAAATTTCGTTCTTCTCTACTCGATTTACTCGTGGCCGAACGTCGTATTCTGCTTCATCGGCGGTTTTCTGCTGGACAGCGTCTTTGGCATACGTTTGGGAACAATGATATACATGGGACTGAGCCTGGTGGGTCAAGTGATTTTCGCTACTGGCGCCACGGTCAACGCGTTCTGGCTGATGATGCTCGGCAGGCTGGTTTTTGGGTGAGCATCACCTCCACCCCCTGCCCCTTCCTCTATGTACGCCGTTACAAGATCCGATTTGTTCCAGAATCGGAGCGGAGTCGCTGGCCGTGTCGCAAAACAATTGGGCCGTTTTGTGGTTCAAGGGTAAAGAACTCAACATGGTGTTCGGTCTTCAGCTGAGTTTCGCGCGTCTCGGCTCTACCGTAAATTTTCTCGTCATGGAGCCGACGTACAATTGGGTGGCGAGCTCGTACGCCGGACCTAAGCGCATCGGGGTTGTCCTCTTCGTCGCCTCTCTCACTTGCGTTTTTTCCATGATATGCGCGGTGCTTCTCTCGCTGATGGACAAACGAGCGGAGAGATTGCTGCGACGCGGCGGCGGGCCTAGGGACGAGAAGAAGGAGGTCGTTCGCCTCAGCGACGTCAAAGATTTCAAAGCTGTTTTTTGGCTCATCACGGTCATATGCGTCGCCTACTACATGGCTGTATTTCCATTCATCGCCTTAGGCCAGTCGGTATCGGCGCGCGCACTTGCTATCTCTCGCAATCACGCATATGCTACCTCTCTTACGATTTTTTTCACACCCTTCTCCTCGCATTCTAGAGTATTCTTCATGAAGAAGTACAGCATCGAAACGGCTGAGGCGAATCACATTAATTCGCTGATATTTGCGATATCGGCGGTGGCCTCGCCGGTCCTCGGGATGCTCGTTGATAAAACCGGTAGAAACGTATTTTGGGTCTTTATCAGCATTTGCGGAAGCCTGGTGGCTCATGGACTATTGGCCTTCTCGTACGTCAGTCCTTACACCTGCGTCGTGCTACTGGGACTGGGCTACTCGATGCTTGCCAGTAGCTTGTGGCCTCTCATTGCCTTCGTTACACCCGAGTATCAACTCGGCACCGCATACGGAATGTAAGCTCGCGTTAACGGTTTTTTTGTCTGCCTTTCGTCACTGTTTTTGGCGGTTCGAATATGTTTGATGCAAATTTGAAAGATCGTTTGATTTCGATGAAAGAAACGCATGGTTTTTGGGGTCGCTGAATTTAAATCTAATATCAGATTTTCAAAATTCAAAATGAAAAATCAAAGAATAGTTTGAGTTTGACGAAAATTTTCCTTTTCAGATGTTTGTCGTCGCGAATTTTGAATTTGAGCCCTGCCTGTGAATATCTGAAGCTCTGATACATTATGATAGATAAATATTTAATAAACCATTCATGGCTAACTGTTATCCATAATAAAAAATGGAAAATAATATTTTGAATGGTTTCATATCCCGTTCTGTGCCGAACGTTTTTTGTCTGTATTTCGTCACTGTTTTATTCGTTTTTTCGTCAGAGCCCAAGCCTTCCAGAATCTCGGTCTGTCGGTCGTCTTGATATTGGCCGGTATGATCGTCGATACGGGAGGTTATTTCATGCTCGAGCTGTTCTTCCTCGGATGGCTCTGGAGTGAGTAATGAACTTTTTGTCTTGTTGTACGAGTGGAAAATGATTGATCGGTAATTATAATTTATCCTGTGCGGCAGTATCGTTGATCACGATCGTCGTTGTATGGATTTCGGATACTGCGGCGACCGGCGGTTATCTCAACATGACGCCCGGTGAACGCGAGGTGTACGGCAACAGCATGCCTGCCACTGCTGAATCTCTCGAGAGGGAAAAACTTTTATCCAGCGAATCAACGTCCGATCTATTCGCGGATGATCTCTTGCAACCACAGTCGGATATACGAATTAGAAATCGTTATTTATCGAGGATCGGCGCTGAGGTACACACGCCCTCCGCATTGTACGCTGCTTGCCGACCAAGTATTCGAGACCGCTCTAAATTTGCTTACTTTCCTTTCAGCCGCCCTCGTCTCGAACGGAGCAGCAGACGCCGCCGCCAGTCTACAGACCGCTGCTGCGATAATCATACGCGCGCGTCTTCTGCTCCCTAGTTGTCAATTTTTTTTTATCGTTTTATTTCAACCGTGTATATAAAAAAAAGTAAATCGAAATTGCATTGACAAAGAATCGCTCGCTGTGTGTGGTGCGTCTTCCGCTCTAGCGCACGGAGCCTTCTCATCTGTGATACATTAAGTTTAACAAGATATATCGTACGGGAACAAGAATTTTTTTTCGTTTTTTAACCGATGATTAAAATGTGTACACGACCTGGCTTCTGTTCGTCTCTCGTCGCTTAATCCTCGCCCTAGTCTACCATTAACCCCTTAGCAGTGTGGCGTAAATGATATTTTCGGTTAACTTTTGTGTCGGGAGAAAAAAAATTCATAGATTTATCCTGTAACTTCAGTATTACGGTTCTTGGCGTCACTGAAGCCGAACCTGATATCGGATTTTCAAATTTCTAAATTCCGGATATAAATTTGAAAAGGAGTTTGATTTCGATGAAAATAAGTAGTGTGCGGTTTTAAAAGTCGCTGAATTCGAATCTGATGTGAAATCAGATGTCCAGAATTGAAAATGACGGTTGCAATATGGTGAACGGACGTTCGAGAAATAGTTGAATTTCAACACGTGTTTGTATCTTTTGGTGTTGGCGGTAAGATTACAACACTATACCCTAAAAATTCCATAAGTCGTTCGTGTTGTCAAGTGTAATACGGAAATTCTTTATTTTTCGTCCAAGCTCAAAACTGAAGATAATAAATTGAAATATACAAAAATCCTGAGGACATAATGAAACAAAAAAACAATAGATATAGAAAACAAAAAATAAAAAACGAAGTACAAGAAAATATGAAAAGTAAAAAAAATGTAATACAAAAAGTACAAAGAAAAATATAAAATCGGAGTCAACAACCGCCACGTTCTCGATTCGTAACTCTAGATTCGGCAGATAGCGGGATATGAAACTATTAAAAATATTCTTTTCCATTTTTTATTATGGATCATAGTTTGCCATAAATGGTTTACTAAGTTTTGATCTATCATAATGTATCCGAGTTTCAGATCTTCACAATCAGGACTCAAATTTGAAATTCGCGACCACAAACATCTATAAATACTAACTTTTTTTCAAATTTGCATCCGCTGTTTTGAATATTGAGAATGCGATTTTCGATGCGAAGTCAGCGACCCTAAAAACCATGAGTTACTCTCGTCGGAATCAAGCGATTTTTCAAATCTGCATCTGCCATGTTGAATCTTGAAAATCTGCTTTCAGATTCGAGTTCTGCGACCTCAAAAACCACAATACTCATTTTCATGAAATCGAACATAATTGAAAATTCTCATTCGCCATTTTGAATTTAAAAAATCTGATTTCGGACCCAGCGACCTCAAAGACCACAATTTACCAAATAACAGTAAAATCGGTATAGTAATAACATTTTTCAAATGTCCACATATGTGCCATAACGCAAAAGTGGCACGACTTCTATCTGCCCATATGTATGTCACTCGAATCAAGAGGTTAAAAATCATCTCTGGAGAACAAAGTTCGGCTGGCATCATGGCGGAAATGTAGAAAAAGCAAGCAAAGAGCGCTGCTTATAGTTTCATCAGTTGTACGCATGCGCGCGACACAGCTGTAAAAGTACACAGGAGGGGAGAGCGTCGACACGTGCGCTCCGTGTCAGACGCATCATCGTTCGTGTGCCAAAGGACGCAACAAAGAGAACAATGGGGGTTTACGACAATACCGAATCCAAGTACAATGTTACGGGTAGTAGCTCTAGTTTTTCGAAACTCGCACCGAAAAGAGCCGCTACGACTGTTGTTACGTTTGGTCAAAGTTTCAACAACAAAATTCCAAAGCACGAGGATGAAAGGAACAAGGAGGAGCCGAGCGTTAATCTCGACCAACAGAGAAAATCTCTTCCCGTCTACAGACTTCGGAAAAAGTGAGTTTTATCGAATGTTTGTGTTTGCAATATTGGAGAGGTTAGGCTAATACTCGAAAGTTCCTAAAGTTATAACGCACAGTGACCACTTCGGATTTTCAATATGGCCGCCGCGCTTTACCCACGATCTTACATATAGATGAAGTCTTCTTGATACAAATCTTGCAACTATAGTGGTGGGGGATGGTTCTCTCGGCGGAGCCATCCGCTAGAGTCGCTATAATCGAGGGATGTCTGTGCGACGAACAACCAATAGCCACACATTCTTGTTATAGGCTAACTCGAGAATTTAATTGTTCCACAAGATATTAAAAGACGAATAATATTTTTATGTACATATAAATACATAAACTCATAACTTGAAGAGTATAAATCAGAAAAATCTATCCAGTAATTAATTGGCGAAGGGTTCGTCAACCACCATTGAAATCCAAGCGAGTTAAAAGAGGATAAATCAATTTTGTCCTTTTACATTTAAAATACACTCTAGCTGAATGGGTTGATGCCTGGTTGAAAAGTTTATCTTCGGTTCAACTCCCGTGTACTGGTTTTTTTCTTGAATGCATGTATGCAAAAAATGCAAATTTTAATACATTGTGAATGGCACGAATCATTAATGTTACTGGTCACAAGTATTTCTATGTATACGTATACATCGACTGCTATTTTTGCTAACAACAAATATGGAGAAAGCACTTTACATTTTGTACGCAAACATAGTTTCGAGTGGACAAATCCTATAAAACCAATTATCTATCTCTTAAAACTCAAGATGATGGTGGAATGAGAGATATTGATTACTTGCTGTTGTGCAGGTACAAAATAATCGCAGACAAAACGTACAATGTACCGAAATAACCACAACTATTGGTTTGTCAATTTAGACAATGTTATTTTTTTCTTTCCATATTTTCCTGGAGTGAATTTTTCCTGATGTGCAACCTAATATAATAAACAACCGGATATGATAAAATATCCGAGCCATGTTCATCGCATGGAAAAATAATACTATAAGCCGCTAACGCGTTTATTGCACTCGATTGACCACAATATGTGTTAACCATATATACTCGGAATCACAGAACACTCAGGGTATGTTCTCACTATCAAAAAAACTTTCCTCGATACTAGCGGCCGCAAAAACGGCTTCAATCCACGAGGTCTACCATTAAAATTCTATCGAGCTGCAAGGTTTGTGTGCAAGTCCGTTGCCCTACCTTTCGAGCAGTAGCCTTTTTCTTCCGTCCGATGGGCGCTGCGCGACCATCACCGTTCAAAAATGCATCCTTGGCTAGCGAGATGGGACGATAGTCGTAAAGCCTTGTTTTACTTAAAAAAAGCAACCTTTTGGCAACTATTTCACATTGCTTGTCCAGATGGGACAACGGACCTAAAGTCTTGTTGCTTTGCTTAAATTTTTTTTTTCAATTAAGTGCCACCTTTTGGCAATTATTTTACATCGCAGATCACAATCCTAAGGCCTTCTTGCTTGACTAAAAAAAGCCACTTTTGGAAATAATTTCATATTATTGGCCAGATGGAATGATAGTCCTACTTTCTTAACTAAATTAAAAAACCACTTGGCAATTATTTCAGATTGCTGGAAGAAATTGGAAAGCACGAGAGTCTGATAGTGATCGGTGAGACGGGCAGTGGAAAGAGTACTCAGATACCTCAATTGTTGTTGGAGAGTGGTGCGCTCGGAGTTTCCGGATGCGTAGGAATAACGCAGCCTCGTCGTGTAGCTGCGGTGAGCGTGGCACGTCGAGTAGCCCAGGAGCAAGGATCGCCACTGGGTAAATTGGTCGGTTACAGGGTTCGTTTCGAGGACGTAACGAGCCCACGAACGCGAATAAAGTATCTGACGGACGGTTTGATGGTTCGGGAAGCGATAAAGGACGAGACACTGTCCGAATATTCGATTCTCGTATTGGACGAGGCGCACGAGAGATCCGTCAGGACGGATGTGCTTCTCGGTGTGGCGAGACGAGCTCAACGTTTGCGCAAGCTCAACGATGACAAAACTCGCCGTCTAAAATTGATAATAATGTCCGCTACGATGGATCCGGAAAAATTTGTCAAATATTTCGGGGCTTCGGTCGTTTATCTCGAGGGTAGACAGCATCCCGTGAAAATCTTCAATTCTGTGAAATCTCAGGAGGATTACGCATTTGCGGCTCTCGTCACAGCTTTTCGCATTCACAGAGAAGCCCCGCCAAAGTGAGCATCTCCGTTTCTCCGATTAGTCGATGCAGAGGGTGTAAGAATATAACGGAATACAAAAGGACGGCTTTTGCAGCGAGGACATAATCGTATTTTTGACCGGACAGGAAGAGATCGAGGCTAGCGCAGTCGCGGCGAGACAAGCCGCAGCTGCCATCCAACGTGCCGAGGCGAATAATTATCCTCGCATGAGCGTGTTTCCTCTCTACTCGGCTCTACCGACCGATCGACAGTTGGAAGCTTTCGAAGCTTCTCCTCGGGGAACGAGAAAGTTGGTACTGTCGACGAACGTAGCGGAGACTTCGGTCACTATTGGTGGAATTCGTCACGTAATCGATACGGGAGTGGCGAAAGCTCGTACTCACGATCCCATCACCGGTCTCGATCTTCTCAAGGTCGAAAAAATTTCCAAAGCTCAAGCCTGGCAGAGAAGCGGCCGCGCTGGTCGAGAAGCCCCCGGCATTTGTTACAGAACTTTTACCAAGGAGGAATTTGAGAAAATGAGGGAAACGTCGATACCGGAAATTCGGCGCTGTTCATTGACCGGTGTGACTCTGGAGCTTTTGGCGATCGGGATCGACGCGACGAGCTTCGAATTCATGGAGGCTCCACCCAAGGAATCCCTAACCGCGGCACTCGCTACTCTGGAAAAGCTCGGCGCGATAAAGAGTGAGTAGGGTAGAGAGGGACATGTTGGGGGCGGTCGGGTAAGTTGGGCAATCGAAATATCTGAAAAACTAAGCACCGCACGCGGGTGCATCAAATGGCGAAGAGAGAGGTATGTGGGAGGGAAACACATCACATCATCGCCCGTTGCCATGCGGGTCACGAGACGGTAACACGGGACGTTTCATTATTTTTGAACCCGGAAGTAAAAAAAACGTGCTTGAAAGTTTTTTTTTCTACCATTGTATGAGCATTGAGTATAGCAACCAGGCGAGCATTGGTACTTAGTAAATTTCAGTGTCTGTCGAGATTTAGTACTTATTTCAACACAAATGTAACTAATTTTGATAATGTTGCATACGTCCGATTTTTTAAATGCAATTCTTACCTTGCTCAACTTACCTCATACCCATGCTCATCTTACCCCACTATCGGGGCATGTTCAGCACGTATGGCCTTAATCCATTAAGAGCGACTATCTGTGAAGCAATAAGGATAACGGGAATTTCGAATACAGACTTTTCCCCAGATAAATGTCCTACTGACCAAAGTAGGTTTGATTTTTATACGGCGGTCTGTTAAGAAATTACAGGGCGATAATTCTAGGGGTGTACGAGTAACAGAATTGGTCGGATCGGGTCGGGTAATTAGACTATAATCCGATTGGGTACCCGAGTTTCTCGGGTACCCGTGATCGGACGGGTATACTCGAACTTTATCGAGTACCCGAGTTTATCGAGTACTCGTCTCACATCGGGTACTCGATAAATCGTGTTGCCGGAACAAAATTTCGTTTCATAGTATAGATAGCGCCACGGAAACGTACCAAAACGGACGAAATAGACTCCAGCATTATGTTCTCTACCCTTCGCTAATACGTTGGAGTTCATAAGAAATACAAATAATTCATTTAATAATTTTAGTATTTTTGTTATGTATATATTTACAATTTTTTTCCGGCAAACTTCTTTTAAGACACTCGCATTTCAGGAAATATCGAGGTGTTTGAATGTCGAAAAACTGAATAAAAGCAAGATTCTCCGTCGAATTTTCATTAATTCTGTCTAGTGCTAACGGGTAATTTCGGCGATTCATTCTTCTTAATTTAATTTTTTAATTTTTTCCAGCTAACACTTGTTCTTCAAACGATTATATCTCTGAAACCAATCAAAATATTTTCAATTTTAAAATGTCCAATGGAAGCTACATTCTTCTTGCTTCGAATAAACGCAAGGCGTTGAATCTTGGTATTTTTGGGTTTTTTCTCCATTTGAAACCCACGTTAAAAATTTCAAAACTTTAAGGCGTTCGCCGGAACAGAAGATATTTATTGTACATTTTCTCCTTTCGCACACTTTTTAGTGATGCCAAAACGCAACTTCCCCGCGCTATTGCGATACGATCCGCCAAAAGTGACCGTTTTTCACTCCTACACACACACACACACACACACACACACACACACACACACACACACACACACACACACACACACACACACTCGCACGTACGGACGTACACACACACACAGGATAGAAAAGAGAGACGAAAAAATATTTTTCACAGTATTGTCATTTAATCGTTTTATCGCCTTCTTCGAGTTTTCGTTTTCTCACATTATGAATCGGGTACCCGCACACCCCTAGAGAATTCCAAACTTGCTCAACATGCCCCTCCCAACCCTATCCCTGCTGCTCCTGCTGCAGCACAGCGTCGACTATTTTCCAACGAGTGAAGGAAACGTTTTGTCTTTGCAGCCGGATCGCCGGTTCGTTTGACAAGTCTCGGAAGAACCATGTCGCTCTTTCCGCTCGATCCTCGATTCACCAAGATCCTTCTTGCTTCCGTCGAGCACGAGTGTCTCGAGGAGGCTCTGAGCGTGGTTGCTCTTCTCTCCGGTGAGTCCGTCCTGAGTGGCGAGCCCCAGGCGAAACGGGAAGAGGCCCACGCTGCCAGGGCGAGGTAACTCAACAAAGATAGATGCTGGTCGAGGAAAGTTGAAAAAGTTGTTGACTGGGTCGTGCTTTTCGATAGATTCACTTCGCCGGAGGGCGATCACGTAACGCTGCTTAACGTTTATCGGGGCTACGAGGCGGTTGCACCCTCTCGGAAAAAGGCCTGGTGCCACGAGAATTTTCTTCACTGCAGAAATCTTGAGTATGCGTTCGATGTGAGAAGACAACTGGCCCAATTGGCCGAAAGAGCACAATTGAAGAGTTCCAGTTGCGGCAAAAATACCGAATCCCTCCGAAGATGCATGTTGGACGGTCTCTCGGAGAATGTGGCTGAGTTGCAGAGAGGAGACGACGGCTACCTAACGGTAACGATAGAAACAGAATTAGAGAGAGAGAGAGAAAGAGAGAGAGAGAGATTTGGGTTGATTTGATTTATGCCCTAGCAGGCTATGAGGCACAGCGGTAATACAAATAGATAGAATAGACAATTGAAATAGTAACAATAATCATAGTGCAATAATAAAGGCAACGATATAGATAACAATTGTAATGGCAGTAGTAATAATGATAGTAGTAGTGCTGATAAAACGAACAGGTAGCTTAGGTATACAGTGCAGTAAGTCGGCGGCGCATGTATATGGCGAGGAGAATTATTGCGAGAGAAAGGGAGAGAGGGAAAGAGAGAGATTTGATTTTTGTAAAGCAGAACTACATATAAATAGTGTTAGCGGTAAAAATAGTAACAGTAATCATAGTAGTGCAATAATAAAAGTAACAATAAAAATGGTAGTAGTAACAATGATAGTAGTAGTGCTAATGAAACGAAAAGTTAGCTTAAGTATACAGTGCGGTAAGTCGTCGGCGCTTGTACATGGTGAGGAGAATTATGGTGATATATACAGGGCGTTCTGGTATGAATGGATGATCCTGCAACTGTCGATAAGTTAGATCATGTCCTACTATATGCTTGAATTTCAGTTTATTAAAAGTCCCACAGTTTTCGAGGTAAAAATCATCTACTTTTGGTTTTACGCATGCCATTTCTACTAATGATAACTTTTTTTGAGCCGCTTTCTTTAAAAAGACTCTACGTTATTTGTTTTATCTATAAAAGTCGTCTTTTTAATCTTAAATGTTAAGGAAACTTAATGTTAAAAGAAAATGCAGAATTTGTATACAAACCAATTCAAACATCTGACTTTGATAGCGTGCGGTGTAAAAAAAATGTACTGTGTATGTCGTACCGATTACTTTAAACAGTTGCTTAGTTATTGTCGATTCATATCATTTGTAGAAATGGCATGTGAAATACCAAAAGCAGATGATTTTTTTCAAAAAATAACATAAAGCCCAAAATCTCGAAAACCGTGGGTCTTTTACTAAACTGAAATTTCAGCTATAGCTATAAATACATGACCTGACCTATCGACAGTTCCAGGATTATTCATTTATAGCAGGACCCCCTGTACACAAACACGCACACACACACACACACATATATATTGATTGAGTCAAAAAACAAACATTTATTTCGTGCTCTGGAACAGTGAGGTCCCCAGAGCACCATGCAGAAAAAAGATGCAAATTGTCAATGTTCGGAATAAAAGAAGTAATAATAACGATAATAGTTATAGTGATATAGATAAATTAATAGTATCACATAGCGCATACCAAAAAAAAGAAAGGAAAAATGAAAAGAGAAACTGCTTGTTGGACCAGAGCATTTGGTAGCCGGTAGAAGAAAAGAAGCAGGGCACGTTCACGCGCTGGAAAATAGATAGTCTTTCAGGCCGGCCCTAAAAGCCAGAAGATTAAGAGCAGAGAGAGAGAGAAGTGTTTATTGCTTCCTATGAAACCGAGGTTCCCTAAGAGTACCGTGCCAAAGGTATACAATGCAGTGTTGTTGAAATTATACAATACAAGAAAAAACAAAAAGCAGTAAGATGCAAGACGCTAAATTAAATTAGCGGGAACAATAAGAGAAAGGTGTAGATCATGTTAACCAGAAAATGTGCCTCGAGCCGAGCCCTGAAGGCTTCAAGAGTAGCATAGGAGAGAAGGAGAGAGAACGTATGTTTATTTCGTGCTGCGGTGCCACAGTTCCCTAAGAGCACCGTGCAAATTAATTACATCAGGCATAATGTTGATTATTGCACCCAATGCACTACTAGCATTATCTTAAACTATGGCTAGTCGTAAAATCGATTAAAGATAAAACTAAAACTAAAACTAATATTCAAACCATTTATTCATACGAATAGAGAGAGAGAGAGAGAGAGAGAGAGAGAGAGAGAGAGAGAGAGAGAGAAGACAGGTTCGATGGAAAATATTCACTCGCGTCTAAAGCGTTCTTGGATTTTCCCGTACGCAGCTAAGCTCGAGACAGCCGGTCGCCATTCATCCTTCCTCGACTCTTCACTCCTCGAGGCCTCGGCTGGTTCTGTTCACGGAAATCGTAGCGACCGGAAGATGTTACATTCGTGGATTGTCGGTGATCGAAGCGTCCTGGATGACAACGTCCAAGAGAACAACCAACTAGTATCCACCTACCGTTGATTCTCTCTATAATAAACTCATCAAACTTCCATTCGCGTTTCGTCCATCTCTTGCGTTATTAGCGTCGAGCCTCCATTAAACGATGCGGTTGCTTTTTCTTCCACCGAATGAATAATTTGACTGGCAATTGCGGGTCGCTCGTTCCCTCGGGACCGGCCCGAATAAGCTTCTCTTACCGCAAACAAACTCGTTAATTGCCCGGGTCACTCCTTTCCTCACATTTCCTCTTTCTTCACGTTCCTCGGCCACGCCGATAAATACGAGCGCTGATTGACGAGTGAAATATTAAAGAGAAGCAAACTTGCGACAGTGCTCGGCGCGTGTTTTGAAAGAAAGACAAGACGCCGTGAATGGAAAGAGTGTCTATAGCGACGTGATATCGCGTCGAGAAAGTAATCCAGCTTGCTGCTGCTTGAAAATTCATTGGCCATCACACACTGCGCATCGGATGGGTGGGAGTTCTTTCTCTATCTTTGTCCCGCGATGAAAGCTTCGTTGCTCGTATACAAAAAGAAGCAGCAGCCCTTCCCTTTCTTTCGGCACGAGGGTGAATTTTTAAAAACTCGTTCTCGAAACGTATCATCAAGAAGGCGAGTCGCTACAGGCGCTGCGCTACGGCGGAAACGGCCGCAACAGGTGGAAAGGTTCATTCGCGACTAGGACGCGATAGTGGCGAAAGGATCGGGAGTAATCGCGAGTAGGAGGAAAAAGTGTAGAAAAGGCCTTAGCGTCTGGAAGCTTGTGACGAGGAGAGCGGGAGGCGGTCCTTGCGCCTACACAAAAAGAAGAGCAAAAAAAGCGTACGAAAAAAATGTTTACACGTGCGCTATTTTAGTTGCTTTCGAAAGGCCATATTTCCGCTGAGCAAAGAATAGAAGGGAGTAAAGCAGGTGCATACTCGCGAGAGGAAAAGAGGGTGTGCGAGCAGAGAGAATAGGAGTCGAGAGGGAGGAAGCGGAACGCGACCCGGGGGTTGCCGTGGCGTTATCGATTCCCGCGCGTGGCAGGTACACGCTACTCGTACAGAGGGGAAATCGCCAAGGTGGCCAAGAGAATTCAGCGTGGATTCGTCGAGAGCAAGCTCATGCGCGCGCTTCTCGTCCGCGCATCCTCGCGAGTTTTCCCTTCGACGCCCCCCCATTGCTGGCGAGGCTCGCGCGTCAGTACTGCCCGGGACGGTCGGTGGAAACCGACTCGGTACATGCGAAACCTTGACGCGGGCGATCCTACAGGGAGAGGGGGGCGTGCTGAAAGAGAGAGAGAGAGAGATAGAGGTGCACCCCCGAGCGTTACTCTACGCACTTTGCGACTCAGGCTAACGCCGCGAGGATTATTCGACGACGATCAGCAACGTCGTTCGGACGTGCCTCCTCCGTTCCCCTGTCTCTTGGCCCTTTGATCGTGCGGCTGGTGGGCGCGCGCGCGCGCTTGCGGCTAACGATTGCCGTCCTCTTACTCTCCGTGTACCATTGTGGAGAAAAAAAAAGCCGTACATATAGTGTGTCGATAGGATATAGTTGGCGCGAGTGTGTTTATCGGGCGCGTCTCTGACAATAATAAAGGACGAGTCGAATAAAAGACGAGAGGGCCGATGAGTAGCTCGACAATTGGCCTCGATAAAGAGGTGCCGATCGGTCGATCTTCCGAGCAGGATGGAACGGAGCCTCGTTCTTGGTAATATCGTTGAAATCGGCAGGGAATCGTCGAGCAAGAGCGGTGGGAAGTGGAGCAGGCCGAATCGGATCGGATGTCGGTGGAGCGGTGGCAGCGGCGGCGACGGCGGCGACGTCGGCGGCGTCGTCTCGATTAACCCGATACACGAGTCGGCGAAACGAATATCGAAGAGGATCACATTCACGGGTCACAGATGCATTTTTCGTTATCGTTGCCGAGAAACGGGGACGGGGGCTGCGGTGGCGGCGTGACGCGATGCGGGCTCGTCCGGAATGTCCCGAAACGAAGGGACGAAGAACCGGTGGCGAGCAACCGACACGATACGTTCGTCGCGCTGGTGCTGCTGCTTGGCGAGCGTTTCGCTCGGTTATTTTCTTCCCGTACCGCTGCACGCCGCCGCTTCTTCGCTCAAACGATGACGAAACGATCGAGAGATGCCCGGAGGAGAGAGGGAAGAAAAGGCGAGCGAGAAGAGTCGGAGGATCGTCAAAGGCAGTCGCGGCGATCGCGAGTATCGCGACGATTTTGCTCGTTCTTTGGTTGCTTCTCGTCGCATTTCGGCCCTCGGACGGCAAGGTCGTACTCGCCGCGGAGGCCTTCGCCGGTGGTCCGGTCAAGTACAGCACGCGCTTGGTGCGTACGAGATACGGAGCGTTGCGCGGCATAGTCACGAGGGACAACGAACTCGAGGCGTATCTCGGGGTGCCTTACGCGACACCGCCACTCGGGGCATTGCGTTACACGCCACCGGTCACACCGAGCCAGTGGCGAGGCGTCAGGCACGCCGATTCAATGCCACCCTCGTGTCCCCAGAACGTCCGCAACGGGGATGACGGAGGGGATGGCCTTTTGCGAAATATTCCGGCCAACGGCCACGTTGCTCCCACCCCCGTACTCGTTGATCGAAGCGAGGATTGCCTTTATCTGAATCTCTACGTGCCACGATCCGGTGAGTTTGCTTTGCTTCACTGCTTTTGGGGCTGTTGTTTTTGTTCGGGGGGCTTTGCTTCTGTATCTTCCCATTGGAGGCGTCTGCAGACCTGTGCAACTACGGAGAAAGCTCTGCGCTTGTTGCGGCTTCAATTCCGTAGTGCATTGCAGTCGATTACGTATCGCGATATAAGAACAAGCTGCAAGCACCGCGGGAGTGAGGCGGCACTCGCGTGTCGTTCGACCAACGTCGGTACACCCCCGCAACCCTCGACGTTCACGCAACAGGTGGAATATCGGCAGCGCGTCGCATTTGTATCCAGACGGCCCGTGCGTCGCTTGCGATCGATCCGTGACCGAAAGAAACCAACGTTCCTAGCCAAACCACCACCACCACCACCACGACCCCCCCCCCTCCCTCGCGGTACTCGTCGCTCGAGCTAAACGCAAGACACAACGCGGCGAACGACGCCCAATTTTATTCGTTTCAGGAAATACCACGGAATTGCTGCCGGCGTTGCTTCTCGTACACGGTGGCACGTACTCGACAGGAACGGGCAATTCACTCGTCGGCACCGCTCTAGCCACCCACGGACGTCTCGTTGTCGCTTCGATTAACTTTCGCCTCGGAATACTCGGTGAGCGTGCGTACGCGAGGCGTTGCATCTTTGGGCCTCGAAAACAAAAATATGTTTATGCTTTAGCGGGCATTTTTTTGGTTGACGATACCTCGAGAGGCTGTTGGAATGAGGGTGGAGAACTCGCACGGGTGTTGACGTGGGCGAAAAACGTTTTTTGGGAAGAAAAAACAAATGGGCAAGGGCGACTCGATCGTAGCTACGCTTAACGCGGGAGCCTACATTAGAAGGTCCAAAAAAGCGTTTTTTCGGGATTTTTTTTAGAAGGGGAAAAACAAGAGAGCCTAGTGACATTGAGGTATTTTTTATGTATATTTGAAATGTATAAACAAAATTCAACCTGAAACAATAAATGACTGCAGATATATCAGCCTATTCCATGTGCAGCTTAGCACTGCAGTCCCCAATCGGCGGGAAAGATGCAGCTTGTAATTCTTTACTGAACCAAATAAACCAATAACATTTTCAATTGTTATATATTTTTCTTCAGGGTGAATTAAGAAAAAGCTGAAAAAATCGTGAAATTATAATTTTCCTCAGGTTCGAAAAAGATGTGTTAAAAAAACACTTTAAGGGGTCTTCTCACTTTAGACGCTGAAGAAGGCTATTTTCATGAGTTTTTTCAATAGGTTTATATTATAGATATTGATATGAAAGTTGTTCCACTTAATAAATACACTTTCGAAATACATTAAAAATTGTTTTTTTAAATGTATTTATGTAACGCAAACAAACTTTAAATGCGTTTTCTGGAAACATTTTTCGACGGCTTGTTGATAAAATCTTCGAAACTACTGAACCGATCCGTATGCAGTTTTAACCACGTATTCTTTACAACTATATCTATAGCGTATATCAAGGATTTTTTTAAATTTCGATATTTAATATTTTTTGTTGCCAAAAACTGTGAAATAATACCCGTTTTTTGTTTTTTTTTGCGAAAAATATCCGCCATTTTGTTATTTTTGCATATATAAAAAATCGTATGATATGCGCTATAGCCATTAACATACTGAATCTAAAACCGTTTAATTTTTTTGTTTCGCATGATCCATCTCCGAGATTTCATCAACAGCGCAGATCTACATTTTTTAGGACATTTTTTCAACTACCATTTTCGTCTAAATTATGACTTGAATAAATATTTTTCTAAAATGTATTTCGAAAGTGTGTTTATTAAGCGTAACAACTTTTACATCAATATCTGTAATATAAACATATAAAAAATTGATGAAAATAGCCCTTTTTTAGCATCTAAAGTCAGAAGACCCCTTAACGTGGTATAAAACTTATTTAAAAATACTATTTTAACAACTCTTTTAATTCACTTTGAAGATATTTTCATACTGAGGAAAATAAACTTTGGTTTGATTCAATAGGTCGTTTAGTTTTTTTGTTGCAATATTGCCCGCCAATTTGGAAAAATCGTGGAAATGAAAACTGGAGAAAACGCGCTTCGAAGTTTTCAATAGGAGGAAATATCAATATGAAGTGTCAATCGCTTCTCTGCTTTTGGCCTTGTATCTTCGAAAATATTTACAATTGGCTTCTGTAACTTTGTAAATATATCCTTGGATAGTTTATCTATCGATTTAAGCAATTGAAAATAAAAAACGATTTTTCGGACCTTCTAATTCAGGGTCCCGCTTTAAGGAGTTTCGAGAAATTTGACAAAATATTACCAATTGATTTAAATTTATACCGTAAATTCCTTGTCATTGACTGAATTTACCCTCCAAATTTTTAATCGATCGTCTACACCGGTTCTATATAATGTATCATTGAAAAACACTTATGAACATAGAGAGATGCCTGAACTTATCGCTGAATGGCACTTTTACACATGAAAAAGTGTTTAAAATGTTATGCTAAAACGTCAAATCACTCAGTAGAATATGAAAATTGTGTCATCAGTGTCATAATGTACTCCTTACGTTATCTGATCATAGGCATCTCACGATGTTAAAAAGTGTTTTTTTTTCAATAGTAAATTTTATATAAACAGTGTAGACGATCGATTTAAAATTTGAAGAATGCATTCAGTATATGACAAAGAATTTACTGTATAAATTTGAAGCAAATGGTAAGCTTTCGTAATTTGTCCCAAAACTCCTTAAGGCGGGATATACATTTACAACGATAAAAAGTCCATTTCTTTTCTTTAAACGACAGATCTATATATGTAGAATATTTTTCCAAAGTTTAGAAGTGAAAATCGAAAAACTTCAAACGTTACAGCCCGTCAACGCGCTAAGAAGTGAGAACGTAGAGGGGCGGGCACAGAGGGGCAAAAAGTAATTGAATTAACCATTAACATTGAATTGAATTACTTCGTGGTAGATTACTCAAGTAATTAGTTACCACAAGTACCTAGTGCAATTCAGTTAAAATTCGATGTAAACTTCAAACGCGTTTGTTTCAAAACTACAGTTTCGAAATTGCCGTGCAGGATTGCTCAAAAACTTTCAAACTGATTGAGTTGAGACTTGGTAGAAATATTGATAATATTTCTACCTTCTACTTGACGAGAATTGCTTTTGAAAAAATTATAAAAAAAAACGTACTTTTTCAATCTAAATTTTACAGAAATTTTGGGTGAAATGTTGATTTTTTTTTTGTAAATACGTGCAGATCCTTTAAAATCGCATTTTCTTCATTTTCATTTCTGTCAAATAGAAACTTTACATGTTTGAACTGAAAAAAAATTGATTTTTTTTGCAAATCAAAGTCTACGGGCACGATGCTACAGCTCCGCCATTTTCATGATAAATTAATTTAAAAAAAATTGTTTTGTGTACTTACATATACTATTAAAGTATACCTACAGTTTGATAAATGTAAAATAATTATTTCTTAGTTTAAAAGATCCCTCAAAATTGCTTCATGTTTTTCTCGTTTAAATGTATATCCCGCCTTAAAGCGGTTTTTAGGCGATCGGGAAAAAAATCGGTATTTAGATTAGATTTGCTGGAGACGTACACGCGGTTATCTAATTATATGGTTTATTTCTCAAAATGGCATACTTTTTTATGATAATTTTTTTCGTTAAAAAGGCTCTTAATTCGTTTTCAAAAACGAGAATTGTTCACGAATCGTAAAAAGAAAGGGTGTGCAGTAGTGGGCGTAGTTTTATTTTTCAGGTATACCCTTTCGGGTTTTTTACACAGTTCCCCCCATATATATTTCTCCGTTTACGGGAAAATCTTCGAAAACAATTCCCCGAATTACGATTTTTCTAATACAGTTTTCCGACAGAATTATTTTCCGAATGAACAGTTTCCCGAATGGACAATTTCTCGTACACAATTTGCCGAATAAACAATTTCTTGAATACAATATCCCGAATGCACAGTTCCGCGAAAGGACACATTTTTTGTTTGGGTTGTTTGGGTTGAATATAAATGTGGGATTGGATCCAAGGCCGTCTAATAAACAAATGCACGCTCCTTTGAATCCGTTGCCAGCATGCAAAAAATAGAAAAGTCAGTCAACATCGGGAAGTCAAGGAGAAAAGACGTGGAATTGTATTTAACATTTTAAACAAATAAAAGTTCTTTTAATTCGCGTTATTCAAAGTTGCCTCTTTGTGTCAGTCCATTCTCCATTCTCTGAATCTCCCAATGACCCTAAATAAATATAAAAAATATTTTTAAAAGGTTTAAAATAAAATTATAAAATGTAAAAAAAAACTTTTTTTTTACCGGAGTCAGAACCCACCACGTCTACGTCGTTGATTCTGGGTAATGCTAAGTGTGGAAACGTATATTTCTGGCGCCTGCTAATGCTGAAATCAATAACGGAAAAATTAATGCAAGGAAAAATCGCCGAAAATATTTGTTCGGGAAAAGTTTCGTTCGAGGAATTGTTCATTCAGTGAAAAGTTCATTCAGGAAATTGTCCATTCGGGAAACTTTCTATTCGGGATATGGTATTCGAGAAATTGTTTATTATGGAAATTGTTTGCGGAGAATGAACTGTTCTTTCGGGAAATTGTTTATTCGGGCAATTGTTATTGAGAAATTGCCATTTGGGCAATTGTGTTTCGACAAACTTTCCGCAAAGCATTTATCCCTTATAAGATTATAATACCACGCAATGTGATTTCTCATTTTTGCTTACATTTTTTTGCTTCACTCGCTCAGTCATTATCACATACTGGCACAGTTCTTGCACCGGCCCACCCTTCAATGCGCGCTCTATTTTCGCCTTCAAGTTTTCCCCTGCACTGCGATTCACTCATACCGTCAGATCATCTACCACTTCTTTGCTTATTGCTTCCTCTATTTTTTCGCACTCCCATCTGTGCACCAGGGTCTTCACTTGTGACCGGCACGCCGGGCAATTTGTATCTGAATACCCCTTACTTCCTTCCCTCCCAACATTTCCACATCTCATTCTTGTTCACGCCTCCTTCACAAAGCGTGTGTACTTATCGGACGATTTATTAAGTTACAGTTAAAATTTCAAGTCGATCGGATGAAAACTGCTCGAATACAAAAGCGTGATTTCGAGAAAAACGCGTTCAATGTTTCGGAAACAATTTTTCTACATGGCCTTTTTATTAAATAGGGGCTTCGTAATTTTTGTCGAAGGGTTGATCTATGTTTTTTCCGGAATTTTATGAGCAACACTAAGAATAATTTCACACACCAAATTTTAAGGTGATCGATCAAGATTTCGTGTAAACAATTTCTCGTTAGATCTGAGGAAATAAATATGCGATGAAATACAATACATTTTCGATAGATTCGTCAATATTTCCCTAACAATGTCGTTTCTATCGTTAATGAGGACCTCTTTTTAGTGGGAGAGGCAATTAGTAACGATGCCCTGTCGGGCTTCCCATTGGATCATCCCATAAATGATGCGGTTTTTTCAATTGCATTTTTCATCATGGACAAGAGAGTTTTAGAAGAGAGGCCTTGAAAGTCTACCAGAAAGGTAGAACGGCATTATTAAAAATGAAGGAGAGTATAAGAATTCTATTTATCTTAGGGGGTCTTCTCACTTTAGTCGCTAAAAAAGGCTATGTTCATGAATTTTTTTGATAGGTTTATATTATAGATATTGATATAAAAGTTGTTACGCTTAATAAATACACTTTCGAATTACATTTTTTTTAAATGTTATGTATTGATGTAACCCAAACAAGCTTAAAACGGATAAAATTTCCGAAACTACTGAACCGATCCTTATGACATTTTAACCACATATTCTTTACAACTATAGCTATAGCGCATATCAAGGATTTTTTTAAAATTATGATATTTACTATTTTTTGCCAAAAACGGTGAAAAAACACGTTCTTCTTTGTTTTTTTGAAAAATATCCGCCATTTTGTTATTTTTGCAATGAAACCGTTTGATTTTTTTGTTTCGGATGATCCATCTCTGAGATTTCAACAATTTTTTAGGACATTTTTTTACTACCCTTTTGGTCTTTAAATAGTGACTTAGATAAATATATATTTTTTTAATGTATTTCGAAAGTGTATTTATTAAGTGTAACAACTTTTATATAAATATCTATACTATAAACCTATCCAAAAAAGCCTTTTTTAGCGTCTAAAGTGAGAAGACCCTTTAAGGGGTTAGTCTACTGTGATGATCCGAAAATCAGGGTTACTTTAAAAAATGAATTATGAAGGAATAAGTAAGAGTCTTGAAAAATCGTTTGGACGTTCACGCGAAAGAACATGAACAAAGTTGTGTACCAAATTTCATTAACGTATATTAATAATTGAAAAAATTATAAGCAATCTCGTGAAGGACCTTTGAACATGAAGGGCTCAACGGTGTACTTTATTTTGGTCACCCAGTTGATCGAAACAAAAAAACTATGTTTTTCGTAAAATAGACAATATTGGTAAAATAGACTTGACCTAACTTTTTCTTTATAGTGTTCCGATCATAAAAAAATTGTATTATGTTTTCGATTTTTCTAGAAAAAATGACATTATTGTTAATAAGAGATGAAAAAAAAATGTTAAGAAGAAAAACGTTGGTCACGGCTGAACTACTATTACACTGAATCAGTGTACGAAATTTTAAGTCAATCCGTTCATCAGATGTCGAGAAATCGTGTGGACCGTTTTGAAAAACATAGTTTCGAGAAAAACGCGTTTAAAGTTTTGCCAGCGGTTCTATCGTCATCATAACCCTACTAGAAATTTTGCTACGGCGCAGACTAGGGCTGTATCCGGCATGCCGTATTCCGTACCACGGCACTTTACAGGCCGCCGTATCCGGGCTTTAACATGCGTGAAACGCTTTTTGCATCCGGCCCTGATGCGGATGCCGGTAACGGACGTGATCAGTATACCTTTGCAGGCTCTGATCCAGCTGCCGTATCTATGCCTGAAATGACAAATAAAAACGATCAAAAAATTATGAATAAAAAACTTCTGTTAGTATTTTTTGTTTCCAAATACCTTATTTATATTCCTGCCTATATGATATCAGAATTAAAACGTATTCTGCGTCGTTAAAGTTTTTACCTACCCTCGGGATTGAATCTATGCCTTCTTATTCTAGAGCTGAGCGCGCTACCTATTTGGCCATACTAACACTTGTGTAAACATTCTTATTTTCTTTCCTATCTTTATCAATCAATTCTATTCTAAAGACTGTTAATAATTTTATGTATAATGTTGAAGGTTGCATCATTGCAATGTAACAACAATTATGTTTTTACCGCTGAATTTTTTTGGCCATTTAGGGCCTTTGCACACGGTGTATTTTCTACGCGCAGACCGCGCGATACAAACGCCCTTAGGCTGTGAAAACAACTCACACACATGTAATTTCGACAAAAATAGTCAATTCACTTCTATTATTATTTATATATACTATATATATATATATATATATATATATATATATATATATATATATATATATATATATATTAATCAGTCATTTTAAGTTCTGCCATTAAGAATAGTTTGAATTATGTATTATTAAATAATATCGCTTCAGTTCGTTTGTATATCAAAAATTAGTCCATGTTTATTACCTGCTCGCAGAGTGTAGATTATTCGAATTCATGCGGATTATATCGCAGACGTCAATGAAACCTAAGCTCAAAATCTTGATTCGCCAACTACGGCTGCACTGATTCGGCCGACATCCGGCACAGAGCAGGTGTGCCGTAACACGGCGTCCATGGACGCTTTATTACGGTGGCATACAGGCTACCGTACTTGGCCCTGTTCAGGGTGCCTACTCGCGGCCGAGCTAAGTTTGCACTGGTTCGGGGGCCTTCTGGCACTGATTAGACGTGCCGTATTACGGTATTACGGACCGCAGCATGATAGCGGCCTGATCAGTCTTCAGGTTGCCGGATCAAAATTTATAGTCGGGAAGTTTACCTTCAATCTGCGGTTCCTGCACCATATGTTAGATCTTCCTCTTCAATTTGAGTTGCTTCAAGCGACAAGAGTTCGTCACTTTCACAGTAGCTTAACCCCGTTAGCATGAAGCATCCCTCCTAGGCTCAAATAATGCTCCTCGGTATCTGTCTGAAAGTAAAGTTCTTTCAAGCATCTTTTCACGATCTTAACGACGACGAGGCAGCTCTTATGCGGTGTTGGACAATTTCTCGGAAAAAATTCCGCCTATCGTAGCCAATCGTTAATCTTAAGCACGACCTCGACAAGTCGCTTAAAAATCTCGTTAAAATGTCCATCATTTTTCTTACCGCTAGAATCTGATTCAGGAGCTATCGTCCACACGATGGAATTAAACCCAAACAAACGCCAAATTGCCTTCTAAGCCGTGCCGCGCTTTTCAGAGCGTTCGGAAGAGTTGGGAAAAATGAGCTCTGAAAATAAAAAATGGACAAAATTTTCTATAATTCCTTTTATTTATATCTCTGGTGATGTTTACATATCATTTGGGCCAATGCAAAAAAAAAATAAAGTCCCACTCCTTTTCTCTAAAGGGTGTCTCAAAATGACCTGACATTTTTATTTATTGATAAAACGTATTATTTATTACAAAAATACGAATATTTTCATTTTAATACTGGCTTTCCGCTCGCGTAGACTTGTATTGAATGCTCCTTAAGGGGAGGCTAGGGGTTTCAGCGTGAATCATCTATATGGATAGAGTAAATTTATTGAAACCTTTTGTACATTGTTAAGTGTCATTTCAAGAACATCCCGTAAAATTTGTACGCGAAGATATCCACAAACAAGCCGGTGACGCGTTTTTCTCGAACCACTTTTTCAAAGTCCGATTTATTTCAAACTTGGTACACACTTTCTACATATAAAATACGTCCCCCCAACGGTTAGTATGAGATTTTTTTTACATTGAGGCGGTTTCTACCCCCAAAATGGTGGAATTTTTCGTAAAAAATAGCACTTTCACTTTACATGGCCACCAAAAATTTAGAAATGAAAAAAAATATCAAAGGCCGTTGGGGGGAGGTATTTTATATGTAGAAAGTGTGTACCAAGTTTGAAATAAATCGGTCATGTAGTTTTCAAAGGGCAGTGAACACGAGCTTTGAAAAAGTGGTTTCGAGAAAAACGCGTCACCGGCTTGTTTGTGAATACTTTCGCGTATAAATTCCACGGAATTTTCTTGAAATGACACTTAACAATGTACAAAAGGTTTCAATAAATTTACTCTATCCATATAGAGGAAAAAAATCGCAAAAAAGTGTTTTTTTTCACACTGCAACTCCTACCCTCCCCTTCATGAATTGTGCTCCTGAAATGTTTCATTGAGGGACACGTAGAATTGTGTTGAAAAGCATTAATACTAAGTTTAAAGTAAATCTGAACAGATATTTCTTTTACCATACAAACTTTTCAACCCCCTTCCGTTGAGGGGTGGAATTTCTGAAAACTCTAAAATACGTGTTTCATTAATTGTGTCTAGAAGCAGGAATACCAAATTTCGGGTCAAACCGACCAGATTTTTTAAGTTTCCATATAAACTTACCACCTTTTTCTCCCCTCAAGGGCTGAATTACGAAAAATCCCATCTTAGTCGGTGCTTACGTCACAAAAGCAACCTACTATCCAAATTTCATATAATTAGCTTCAGCAGATTCGGCGCGGCGTTGATGAATCAGTCAAGACATTTAAGACATGTTCTTTTATATGTTTAGATAAAAACATATAGGTAGGGTAAAGCCAGCAAAGAGGACGCACTTTATACATTTTTATTTCTCGAAAAATCAAATTTGATCATACACTTTGTACTTATGTAAGCTAAGCTTTGATCATTCAGCGACATTACTTTGAATATAAACCTTAAGTAACAACCTCGAAAAATATTTTTTAAAGGCTTAAACTTAGAACTCGTCCCGTGCGCACTCTCAGGGTACTGTGTTGCAAAGAGTACGCAGTGAGAACCTTTCATAGAAGCTAAGAGTGCGCTTGAAAGCGGAGTAGTGGTAAGGAATAGCGGTAAGAGTACGCACTCTTTGGGTGCGTACTCTTATCAAATACTTGTTTTTAGTCTATCGTCACTATAATTTTCGTAAGCGAGTAAACCGGCAATATAATCTCTCAATACAAACAGAATTTGGATCACAAATTTAAAGTATAATAATATTCGTTGGGTACAAATTTAGGGGTCTTCTCACTTTAGACGCTAAAAAAGGCTATTTTCATGATTTTTGTTGATAGGTTTACATTGTAGATATTTATATAAAAGTTGATACACTTAATAAATACACTTTCGAAATGCATTTAAAAAAATGTTATGTATTTAAGCAACCCAAGCAAACTTTAAACGCGTTTTTCTTGTAACAGCGTTTTTCGACGGCTTGTTGATACAACTATTGAACCGATCCTTATGGAATTTTAACCACATATTCTTTACAACTATAGCCATAGCGCATATAAAGGATTATTGAAATTTTTATAATTACTTTTTTTTGCCAAAAACGGTAAAAAACACGTTTTATTTTGTTTTTAAAAAAATGTCCGCCAATTTGTTATTTTTGCATATATAAAAAATCGTATGGTATGCGCTATAGCCATTAACATACTGAATCTAAAACCGTTTAATTTTTTTTGCGAATGACAATCTCCGAGATTTCATTAACAGCGCAGATCGACAATTTTTTTAGGACATTTTTTCAACGACTATGTTCGTCTATAAATAGTGACTTGAATAAACAATTTAAAAAAATGTATTTCGAAAGTGTACTTATTAAGTGTAACAACTTTTATATCAATATCTATAGTATAAACCTATCAAAAAAAATCATGAAAATAGCTTTTTTTTACCCCTTAATCGTAAACTTAAAAAAAATGTGTTTAAAATTGTTAAAAAGTAATATCAAACACATCAGTAATCTATTATTAGTCATAAAATTGTAAATAAATACCCTAACGAAGCGAGTTATTGTCCAACACCTTGACACGACACATGCCACAGACAGGTTAAGTGGTGTTGCCAACACAAGAAAGAATAGAACGAATAAAAGCACTGCGTACTCTTTGGTAACGCGCTCTTTGGTGGCTCTACCCTGTGTGGAACACAATATCCGATAAATGGCCGCCTCGTCCCTGTTTGCAAACGTTCACTCTTTTGACGAAATTTTCAATAACATTTTGGCATAATTGCGATCTAGTTTCATTAATGGTGCATCCAATTGCTTCCTTGAGCTCCGGAATGGTCCGTGGATCATTGGCATACGCATTTCCTTCCAGAAAATTCCAAACAAAGAAGTCGAATGGGGTCAAATCGCACGATCTTACGTACGGCAGTCGGATTTTTGTAATTTTTCGTACTCATGGTACGCGAAGTTCAAAGCTCGAATATTAATATCCAAAAGCAGTTCGACGCCATATTCAGAAATTTTCGAGAAAATTGACTTTGAAGTTTTCGAGCGCACTCTTATCCCACAAAGATGCAACGATATTCGAACCGGGCTCGTGGCGTACCCGGTAGCGCTCGAGTCTAGTAATCGCGGGGTCGCTGGTTCGAGTCTCACTTCGAAATTTATTTTTATTTTTTTCATTTTTTTTAAATGAAAAAACGCAAGTCATATTTTTAATTATCTCTTGATTATAAACATACATTTTCAAGTATCAATATTTATAACCAACAACATTTTTAGGATGAAAATGAAAAACGTCGGGTAAGGAATTGAATACTTCGAATACGCTTCGCAGGTAGTTGATCAGGACAAAGGCAAACGATGTACGCAGAACTGTTATTCACAATATCGACGGTTGCCAAAGCAAGCGTTATATTCACATATTTCAACATTTGTTCTTTTATTTATATTCCTATTAATCTACAAGGGAGTTTATGTAAATATTATTACTGGATATTTTTACGTCGCCTATTCGCAATTTCAAGCAAGAGATAATCAAAAATAAGACTTGCATTTATCATTGACAATTATAATTACATATATGTGAATTAGCATAGATTTTATGATTTTTATCCCGGGATTATTTATTTATTTTTTTATAAATAATCACCTATTGTTATATATAAATAATATATGATCATATATGAGAAAATATATAATTTTGTATAACTATAATGAATTTTGTACATAAATAACTATATATGGATTTTGTCCATATATAAACATATATAGATATATTATATTAATTATATATAATAATATGTGATTATATACAACAAAAATTTATCGGGATATTTAAATGACGGAGGTATGCGAATTAAAAAAAAATGAAAAAAAAAAAAAAAAAAAATTTCGAAGTGAGACTCGAACCAGCGACCCCGCGATTACTAGACTCGAGCGCTACCGGGTACGCCACGAGCCCGGTTCGAATATCGTTGCATCTTTGTGGGATAAGAGTGCGCTCGAAAACTTCAAAGTCAATTTTCTCGAAAATTTCTGAATATGACGTCGAACTGCTTTGGGATATTAATATTCGAGCTCTGAACTTCGCGTACCATGAGTACGAAAAATTACAAAAATCCGACTGCCGTACTGTCCCCTTGTTAGTGGCCAATTCACATCGCCGCGGCGCGAGATAAACACGACCATGAAACTTCGTCCGCAATAACTGCATTGTTTCGTCTGCAGTGTGGCAGGTTGCGCCATTTTTGTAACGAATTTTCACAATTTCTAAACGTTGCCCGATCGTGCAATTCTCCATGACTAAACTTCAATACTTCCTGACGCCAGTTGCCAAAGAAGAGAACTCTATGTTCGCCACAAAAAAAAATGTCGCGCAATTAAAAAGGTCAGGGAATTTTGAGACAATATACTAGATGTAACGCCTCACCGGTCGCCACCGCCTGATTGCGACTATCCAAAAACTATCCCCGCCCCCTGTCCTAGCTGTGTGTCTCTAACTATATATTCGGTTCAAGGTTTCTTGAAGACCGGTCCAAAGGGCAGCGGTCAGGGTAATTACGGGCTCATGGACCTCGTCGCGGGACTCTACTGGCTCCGGGAGAATCTCCAAGCTTTCGGCGGCGATCCCGAACGTCTGAGCGTACTCGGTCACGGCACCGGTGCGGCGCTCGCAAATTTTTTAGCCGTTTCACCGATGGCCAGAGGTAGACAGCGTGAAATACGTATTTTCTTCGCTCTTTGTCTCGATCGGGATCGCAAACGTGTGCTGAATTTGCAGAGCTGATCGAACGAGTCGTGCTGCTGGGTGGCTCGGCCCTGTCGCCGTGGGCTCTGCAGAGGGATCCTTTGGCGGTGAAGCGTCGCGTGGCCGAGCAGACCGGATGTCCCCTTGACGTCGAGAGGGACGACGTGGCGGCTTGTCTGCGTCTTCGGAGCCTCGAGCAATTGCTCGAAGTTCGTCTAGAATCGCCTCGGTTCACATCCGGTTTCGCGCCTTTCGTCGACGGTACCGTTTTGCCCTTCTCCTCCGTCGCCGAGGTGGGGGCCAATATCCTTTTTGACAAAATCGTCTCTCACTGCCTCTCTTTCTCTCTGTCTCTCTGACCGACGAGTTTTTATCGTTCAGCCGACGGTGGGCCCGGGTGGATTACCGGCGGAGTTGGCCTCCTTCGGCGATCGGCGCATTCTCATGGGTCTGACGACCGACGAGGCGTGGCTCGACCTCAGCGAAGAGGACATTCAGGTGAGCGCAACTTTTTTTCCCCCTTTTTTGGGTATTTGACCCAAAATGTTGGACAAAATGATTTTGCTATATTTAAAAACTTATCACGTTTAGACTATGATGAATATAATTAAATTTCAAAATTCAGACACGTCTCCATGAGATTGTATCTAATTATGGTATATGGGAACTTTTATACGTGAATGAAAAAATGACAAAAAATATTGAATGGTTTTCACAAAATATAATCATTTTGAAAGATTACTCCCATCCCTTTACATCTGATGCAGCATCAATATCAACGGTAGATGTTGCCGATGCATTATTAGCTTTAGTGTCATCATTTCCTTTAACTTTCTATGGTAGTAACACTTCCATAGCTGTTGTGCAGAACGGTTTCGATCTTTTTGCGGGCTTAGGGGCCGTCCATAAATTACGTCATTTTAAAATAGGGGGGGGGGGTCTGGTCGTTAGATGACGGTAACGTTAATTTGATCACAACGATATGACGGATAGGATGATTTCAGGGGGGGGGGTCAAAAATCAGCAAAAGTCGATGACGTAATTTATGGACGGCCCCTTAGGTCTTATAGAGCTTAGACACGGGTCGGAATTCAAAAGCAGTCTCTAAAATATCCAAGTTACACTCTTCTCGGGAAAACTTTCTTGAAAAATTCCGTGTAAACTGTCGAAAATGCTTATTTCTTGCCTCTGCTGCTTCTTCCGACAGAATTCCTATTGGTAACAAAACGTATTGTACAGCAAGGGACCCATGCATCGATATTGGGTGAACAGTGGGCGACATTGGATGCCAAGAATACAGCTCTACATATAGTTTTGCAGTATCTTGGCAATATGTACTAAAAATCATACAGCAGGCACATTTTGGCACCCGAATTTGTATCATACGGCGGGAAGACTATGATTAAACTATACTGAAACAAAAATGTCCGGGAAGACTTCGGAAGCATCACAAAATAACTTTTGTTTGTGTTTGGGTTTATAAAAATCCAATGAATTTCACATAAACTTTGAATATAAATAGTACAAACCTGGCTCAACATTATCGATTATGAGAAACTCCTCAATTCACTTCACTGATTTTAACGCAAGCAAAATAAAAACAGTTTATTTTCAAACGTTCACTCTAGCCCATGGGTGGCCAATCCGCGGTCCGCTCTGGATCGTGATGTGGCCCGCGGAGCTGGGTCAAATGAACACGAATGTTAACTTTTATTGTACATATCACCAAAAGAACATTACATCGTGAGGCGTCCGTATCATATAACATTACCATGGGAGTATGGAAAATATTATTTTTGAAATTTGGCCCGCATACTGAAAAGGTTGGCCACCCATGCTCTAACCTGTCGTTATGTTCAGCAAAGCGCTTAAACAAAGACTTACAATGTATGAAGCGTGAGACGCAGCGAAAAAAAAACGGCGGACTATTGTTCTCTGGACCCTTGGGTAACATCAGATAGCAAGCAATTCCAGGAATTTGTTATGTTGTCATTTTTAATTTCAACCACGGTCTTGTATACCGGTCTTGAAACGACGGTAGTGGGGGAAGGTTCGCTTAGCGTCTAGTTTTTACTTCAATTTTTGGCCGCAAGGTGCGTATAGGAAACGGGGTCTCCTGTGCGAAAGAGACAGCAATATCGTATGCAAAAGGGATAGCAATATCGTATACGAAAGAGACAAGAATATTGAAGATTTGAAAGTGATTTGCCGAAGGAGACAGCAATCTTGAAGACATGAGAATCGTTTGCCGAATAGCGATAACAAAGAAAAGCTTGGACACTAAGCGGCCCACTCGCTGCCTATCAAATTCGACGGTCGTTTCGAGACATGTATATAAGACCGTGATTGTAACGGAGTTTTTGTGTCAAACACCCCTATGGGCCGCTCATTTTCTCCAATCCTCATTGTATCGCAGAACGGCCTGAACGAGACGCGAAGGGATCGTATACTACGTACGTACGTGCGCAACACTTATCGTTACCATTTGCGGGAAATCTATTCGACGTTGAGAAACGAGTATACGGATTGGGAGAGAGGAGAGCAGCAAACACCGTCGGAGATACTCGAGGGATTGTTGGGCTTGTTGGGAGACGGGCAAGTGGCCGCACCGTTGATAAGGCTCGCTCTGGTACACTCGTCGAGGGGCGCCCGCACATACTTCATGCACTTTCAACCGGGCGAACGTCCGAGTCACAGGGGCGACGAGCTTCCGTATATTCTCGGGGTGCCGATATTGAGAAACGAGGCGGCCGATTCACCCGCTATCGTTCCTCTAACCGGCAATTACACGAGAGCGGACGAGAGCCTCTCGAGGCTTCTCGTTCGTTACCTCGCTAATTTCGTCTGGCGCGGGTGAGTCTCTTCTTGGCTTCGTTATTTATCCTCGCGTGATAAAGTTCTCTCGCCCCGGGAAAAAATGGACATATATAAACATAAATAATCATGTATGATCTTGTCATAAATGATCATGACGAAACGAAATTTGTCTCTATATAATCATGTATAGTAATATATAGCCATATATGATCACATGTAATCGTATATGATTATATATACCCATATACTATTGCATATAACGATATATAACCATGTTCAGTCAAACATTGATTTGCATACTTACGCATAAATAAGAAACTACGAGAAAACAGTTTTTGTATTTTTATAAAAATTGTCATGTGTATCGCAAATTCAATATGTATATATATTAAGCAAAAGATTCTTCGTATAATCTTTCATTAATAATAGTAATGATGTTCAGTCTGAAAATGTAAAAGGTTATATAACATTTCATAAAATAATGCACCGTTCATAAGGCTTATAAATTATTATTCAGCTCAGCAACCAAAGTAACATATCAGTCTTGACAGAAATATTTAGAAATATAAAAATACTTATTTAAGAAAAGTATCACATTTTTACTTTCATATATAATAGTGGTATATATATATATATGTCTTATAGTAATTTTTGGCTGTACTAACTGTACTAAACTTTAGCTGTAATAACTGGTATAAAGATAGAAAAATACGGATTGAATAGGTGGCATTCACTCTTATTATATATGGAATAATATCCATGGTCATATATGTTTTCGTTATTATATACGTTCAAATATGGTTGTTGCAGATAATTACGATTACATATATGGTTATATATGACACCAAAATAGTTTGTACATCATATATAGGTTCATATACATGGTCTCATATACAATTATATACGCTTATATATGGGTTTTGGGGGGAAAATGCAATTATATATGATAATATATAGTACATGTTGTATCATATATAAGTTCATACATACAGCCATATGTTCATATACGAGTTCAGAGTACCAACTTTTGAACATACATAATCATATATGGGCATATATGGTCCACACCGAGAAAAAATAAATCTTATACATGGTAATATTTCTACATGTATGATCATTCGTGATGTCATTTTAAGGCATATATAATTGTATACAATGTTATATATGAGTATAAATAGATATATATATATATGTGTGTTTATATATGTCCATTTTTTCACGGGGCTTTACAGGGATCCGAACGACAGCGGCGCGGGGAGTCTGCCATTTTGGGACGCCTACGATTCGATCAATCAGTACTATCTCGAAGCTTCGGGAGCGGCGGGCGAGTCAACTAAAATGCGTTCTCACTATCGCGGTCACAAGATGTCGCTCTGGTTGAATCTCTTGCCGCAGTTGCATCGTCCGGGTTACGAGACTAGTACGCGGCATCATCATCTAGCTGAGAATCCGTCGCTTTACGAGGGCGCGGTGCGTCCTCAGCAGACTATGGCCGTTCCAATATCGGCGCCTCCGTTGAGCGCACCCTCGCCGACCGAGGCCGCCACGCTTCCGTCGTCGGCTGCTGGCGTCTCGACGACGGAATGCGCCCCGAACGAGAATGGCGGCAGCGGTATCGCGACGACGCCTCTCCTATCTACACGAACAATCGACGATCGTGAAACACGTGATTCCAATAATCTTGGACCGGGACCCGACAATCTCTTGCGCAAATTTGCCTCGAATCATTATCAGAGTTACACCACCGCTCTCACCGTAACTATAGCCGTCGGAATATTTCTTCTACTCTTGAATATTCTCATATTCGCCGGTATATATCATCAAAGAGATAGAAACGTCGCAGCTGCCAGCGCCGCGACGTCTTCCATTGCCGCGAGCGCGGTTCTTGGCTCGCCCGGCTCATCCACTACTGCCGCCATCTTTCGCGACGACGGAAAAGAAGATTCTCTCCAAGTCGGCTGTTCCGGTCTGGATCTCGCCTGCTCGGCAAAGTCCCTGCTGACCTACGACGCAATCGGCGGCGCTTCGCCGATCCACAAAAAAAAGTTGCCACTCCGCCAGCTGGAGCTGGAGGAGTTTCAATGTTCTCCGCCGCCAGGTGGCGCGCGCAGCGTCGTCAAGAGGATATCGTCAGGCGGCATCGATCCGCCGAGCTACGGCTGGTCCACCGATGATCCGCCGAGAACTCCGTCGCCGTGCGTCGACGTCGCCGCTGGAAACAACGCCGAGGAGGAGGACGACGACGACGACGACAACCAAGATGACGACGAGGACGAGGACGTTCCGGATCCACCGCCACCGCCAAAAGTTCCAGCTCCCAATGTAACCGCTTGTCCTGGAATCTTGAGACAACCGGGTACACCTGGAAGTGCCAAAAAACGCGTTCAGATTCAAGAGATATCCGTTTGAGGGAGCGCACCCTGCCTGCCGGAAGCGAACAAACACTTTTTGGTCTTTGTGCCTCCGGACGATCTGGAGTTCGCGACGTAATTTGTTATTATTATTGTATCGAGATGCGAGACAGGCATAGATATTGCAGCCTAACGAGGAATTAATTATACACGAGGAATTGTCCCCCACCTGATAATGATGCTTGCGATACATGAGGCAAGAGAACACACAAATTGTAGAATTTGGTAGGTCGCGCGCGCGACGTTCCTCCACCATTCGAGCGTTGAAAAAACGAACTCTTTTCGTCGTTTTTATTGGAATTTAGTTGAGACACGCGCGAAACGAAACGTCGATTCGATCCTGAAACATTACGAAATATCCGATCGAACGAAATAAACAGGCCTCGTTTGAAGCGCCCTTAAATATATACCGAATGTTGAATCATTTTTGTCACCAACGTGTCCCGAGTCGCTGAAATATAAATGTAGTTTCGACAATCGCCACCTGGATGGACCGTGGAATTCTTCAACATCCCTTTTTTCTTTATTCTACTAACAAGGACGCTCTTGGCTTACGCAATGGTGTTTCATTGATTTTTTTTTGTTTCGTTGCAACGCGAGGTCCGCGTTCCGCGCAACGGCGCCTCGACGACTGTTCTCTCCCACTCGCAGATCCCGTCCCCCATACGGCGCTTTTATTCCAGTGATGAGATTTTTTTTTTATATTAGATTACGGGATCTACTCGACATCCAACAAGAACACTTTCCAACGCGAGTTGAATAATATCGTAATTATAATGATTGGCCGCGAGACGCGGCCTTGCGCGGCGTGCCTCGCGTTTGAACAGCTCGCGCGCTTGAGACCATTAGCCCAGTCGGGATGTACGAGAAAATCACATGAAGTTGCAATAGTTAAATGCCAGTATTTTGTTTTCTAATCGTTAGGGGATCATTGGTCATCTAAATATAAATTTTCGATTGGATTCTGCAGGAGCTTCGGCCGCTATCTTGAATTTAAGAGGAATTTGTTTTTGTCAAATAACTCGCCTATGTTCAACTTTTGACGAAAAGTGATCATTACTAAACTTGTAGGAAATTCAATTCTCTACAACTTTAGTCATGACTATTTTTTGTCTGCGATCGATATTTACCGACTTAAACCGGAAAAAGTGAGTCACGCTGAATTATTGAATTGATTCATTTATTTTCGACTTTAGCGGATAAATAAATGAGAACAAAGTCGTGGGGAGTATAATTCTCTACAAATTTGGTCATTACCTTTTTTTTCGTAGGGTACATACGTTCGTAGTTACGCGTACGGTATAGGAAAGAGGGGTATAAAAGAATTATTTCACGAACCATTAGACAACTGCATGTCTTTCTGTAACATGAAACTCGAATTATTTTCATTCAAAATAAAACCCTTTTCCGCCCCATCGCAGGGGTAGAGTTTCGGGCGTGTTTTTTTACATGGTAGGTCTAATAATCAACGCATTATTACTTGCATGATGGTTTCATTGTTTTAACGTTTTCTTTCTTACACATTTTTGAAATCAGAGCTCAGTTTTGTTTCTTTTTGACGATGGTCCTGCTAAGTTGACATATTCAGATGGTGTTGAAGTTTGCATCGTTGTAATGCAATGAAAGATCTTGTTCATGTTTTTGATTCCACGTATTTATTGTTTTCCAAAATATTTTTTTGCCGATCTCTTTCTGTGGATATCTTAAGGTACGCGATTTCGCCGATTTCCGGAGGTACTTTTCTAGACGAGGTTAAAAAAAAATTACGCATATATTGACATTTTTTACAGATCATTTATGCACATGGCTGAGTATACTCGTAAGCAAAAAAATCAGAAATATTAACAAATGGCGGAGATATAACATAATAAAGCAATGTATTGAAAGTGAATGAAAGTGAAGTGAAAGTTCTCGGCGTCGAGGTGGGTGTTTGAAAAAAATGAACATATTTATAATTGCATAATGAATGTATCTTCAGTGTGAACCAACAATATTATTCGAAAAAAATTATTATAATAAAAATTCGAAACTTAACGTTTTTTGACTCCATTTTCTGTCGGTATTCTATTTTTGATATTTTTTGTGTCATTGAAATTTTTGTTTCTGTGGTTCTCACGATAGGTGGTGATACTAAGAATTAGTTGTAAAAATTTCAAAGCGATCTGAACCTTCGTTCAAGAATTAGAACTTTCACAAGGTTCAAAAAAGTGAATCGTGGAAATATGTTATATCTCCGCCATTTGTTAATATTTCTGATTTTTTTTTACATATACTTAATGATGTGCATAACATTTTTTTAAACCGCGTCTAGAAAAGCACCTTCGAAAATCGGCGCAATCGCGTATATAAGGCCTTGTTGTGCAACATAAGAAATCGTTGAGCAATTTTCGTAGCTCAGATCTGCCAATAGAAATTTGAGGAATCAAAACGTCGTAATTCTCGTTGCATTCCAAAGATGCAAACTTCAATCTCATCATAATCAATTTTTATCTTCACAAAGGCCATAGCCGGGTAAGTAGGGAAAAATTGCTCCCGCATTTTTTTTAGCGAAATTTGGAGTATATTCTGAGGTATAAAAAAAAAACAAATTTTCTGAAAATTTCATCCCCGTCAACGCAATGGTTTTAGAAAAATGATTTTTTTTTAAATATCAAAAAAAAAATCCGGAAACGGTTCTGTGGATCGATTTGATTTTTTTTGGTACTTGTTACTATTAAACGTGTTACGAAATAAAATTATAGAACATCTTGCGAAGGATTAAGATTTAAAAAAAAATCTTAGAAATCTTAAAAAGATTATATAATTTTTTTCAAAATGATCGGTGAAAAAAAAGAAACAGACTTTATTGATATATTTTCGTTATATATCTATATAGCTAAAATATATCAATAAAGTCTGTTTCTTTTTTTTCACTGTGGCGTACCAAACCGATTATTTTGAAAAAAATATATAATCTAATAAGGCGCGTAAAGATTATATGAAAAAATTTCGTTATTGTACCCCAAGTGGATTATAGTAAAAAAAAAAAATAAAACAAGGAACATTTTTTTTAACCTTAATCTTCCGCAAGAAGTTCTATAAATGTATTTCGTAACACGTTTGATCATAACAAGTAACAAAAAAAAATCAAATCGATCCACTGAACCGTTTCCGGATTTTTTTTTTGATATTTAAAAAAAAAAAAATTCTAAAACCATTGCGTTGACGGGGATTAAATTTTCAGAAAATTTATTTATTTTTATACCTCAGAATATATTCTAAATTTCGCTGGAAAATATGCGGGGGCAATTTTTCCCTACTTACCCGGCTATGGCCTTTCGAGATGTTTGTTTTCAGGGTAGTCGGTGTTGGATGTAGATGCTGCAGGATCATTTATTTATATCATATTTCCGAAAATCGATATCATAATCATCATCACCAAATAGCTACCCGAAAAAGGTAACAACCAAAGTTGTACAGAATGTTGTTTCCTAAAAGTTTGTTCATCTTCGTTTATGCGCTAAAGTTGAAAATAAAGGAAATAACGCAACAATGTAATTTCACTTCTTTTTTCAAGTTCAAGTCGGAATAACGGTTATAACCACAATGGTAAAAGAATTAAAGTTCGTAAAAGTTTAGTAACGACCATTTTTAGTAAAACGTTACAAATTGGCGAATTACTTGACACGAACAAATTCCCCTTAAATTCAAGATAGCGGCCAAAGCTCCTGCAGAATGCGGTCGAAAATTTGGATTTAGATTACCAATGACCCCCCTAACGATTAGAAAAAGAAAATCCTGGTATTTAATTATCGCAATTTCACATGTACATCTCGACTGGACTACGATTAATGCGACAAATCCGTACGAGCACGGCCTCGCGCGCTTGAGCAATCGAACCATCGGCGAGGCGTAAATTTCGAATGTTGACTACCGCAGAAGGAAGAGCTACGAAAAGGAGCACGTATTTTTTTTTTCAACGTAGGTACCCAGTCGATAGTCGAGAGAGCGGAAAAAGATCGGAGAGCATTGCGGGGCTCGTGTGCCAGCGGCTAATCGCCTGCCGAGGCTTTGGACCGCGCTAATTAGCTGCCTCTTCCGCTTGTTCGAAACCAACTCGAAGAACACTCGCGGCTCGAAGATGCGCGCGAGTGAGGATTTTTTTTTGAGTGCAAAGAGTCACGCGCCGTACGGCGACGACTTATCGCGGGGCGTCTTTCGTAACTGCTTACATAAACAATTAGAGTAACACGCGCGGCTCGTGACAGACGAACAGCCCTTCCCCCGCCCCTGATCGATTCGTCATTCGTTTGTTAGCGCAGGTACGCTCGACGTTAATGCAAACGCTAAACAATAAGCAAAGTAACACGTTTTTTGCACGGATTTTCCAAGATAATTGGTAAACACGGCCGTTGCCGCTGCCACCGCCTCACCCAATATCCATCTTGGCAAAAAACGTAGGAGAGAAACCCGTGCAAGAATTGTCGTAGTGATCCAATTGGATTCTCATACTTGGGCCTATCGTAAAATGGGGTCACTTTGAACAGGTTTTGAAAGTTTTTTGTAGGTAACTTTTTCTTTTTATATCCTATATTGCAACTTTTTTGCGGCAATAGAACAATGTGTTCTTTGGCTATCAAATTTATAAGAAATTCAAGCCCCACCAACTCCCCACAATTTTATAGATTTTTTTTAAGCGTCAAATTAACCTCTAGCGTGGACTTTGTTTGACAAAGCATTGAAATGCAACTTATGTCAAAGATAAATCGTTACAGTGACATTATTTTCATACATTTAAAAAATATTTTATGCGCTCTAAATGGAATAAAATTAAAGACAACGATTTTTTACAATCACATTGTCATCTTTATAAGAAAACATTTTACATAAAATATTTGATTACCTAGGGTTATAGGCACTTAATCAGTTTTACAATTATCATTGTGATCAGAATCAACCTGAGCAACATTACAATCAACGTTAGCAGCACTATAATAAACTTGATCAAAAAATTTGAGCAACAATGGAAAAACAAAATTAAAACGCCCACTCATTTAAACCGTTTTTTGGCGCTCTGTTAAAGTAGCCCCTAAAACTGTCAAAGTTACAGTTAAGGGGTTACGTGGCTTTCAATGCGAGAAAAGCAGATAGAATTCCCAAAGGCTCTCTCTCCTAGACTTTTACTCCGATTGACTTAAGGGGTTACCCCCACTTCCGATTTTGAAAAAATCGATTTTTTTATTGCTTTCTTTTGAAGTATAAGTATCTGAGAATATGTCCTGAAAATTTCAAGTCGATCCGAACAAAATTGACTGAGATATGAGCGTTGAAAGAGAAGAATCCGTTGTGTAAACGACCGGAAATTGAAACTTTAAACGCGTTTTTCTCAAAATGGCATTTCTGAAGTCGGTGACCAAGATTACTCGAACACTAATGAACCGATCTTCTTGAAATTTTGCAGGCTTATTTAATACATAAAAATGTAGTCTTTAATCGTACGATTTTATAGCCAAAAAACGGCCGTTTTTTTTCGTTAAAATCGAACCATTAACTTTGACTGTACGCCATTTTGTGAAAAATGAATATTTTTTTAAATCCATCGATTAAAGACTTGTTTATACTAATATTTGACTAAATCCATCCGCATTTTTTTTTCAGATGATCTACTTCGCCGCAATGTTGGTCATCGCAAACCGTGTATGTAAAAACATTATTTCATTGACGGCCATTTGCCACTAAACAATGTAATATTTTTCAATAAAAAAATTACTGAAAGTTCTTCAAGATGTGTTCTTTAAGATGGTATATTGATCGATTAAAAAAGTTTTGTAGTTTTCTTTTAAAAAATTCATGAAAAAGGCCTTTTTTTGCGCTACAAGTGGGGCTAACGCCTTAAAACTTGGGGAGAATATTCTAGACATATTGTACTATTAGATAATCAAATTTAAAAAATGGATCTTTTGAAATTTTCAAACCCACGTAACCCCTTAATGTCAATTTAACCCCGTTTTTCGATACTTTTTTATGGGGGCCCAATGGATCATCGCATTGGATACCTATGCCAAAACGTCACGCTGGTCCATTGGATTCTAACGGGGATTCTCCATTTGGAATCCAATGTAAGAATCCAATTTAAGTCCCAAAAGATTCCCATCTCGTCGAACATAATCCGAGACGATTCTTGATAGATTCATTGGGGTAGACACCTTTTTTTTCTGACGCGGCTCGGGAGGGCCTGACAAAACAATGGTTCCGTTCACAGTCATTTCTTTAAAAAAATAAAATTTACATAATAGACGATAATCACGTAACACACATAAAATTTGAAGCTTTCAGGTATTCCTTTCACGAACTCGAATATTTAACAATTAACCGATTTTCGTCTACAATCAAGCAAAAATACATCCCAGTATGCTGGTAAAATTTCAAGCCAAGTTACCGAACTTTTAACCCTTCCTTGACACACTGGGTCATTTTGACCTGCACAAATCCGAAATAAAATGCTTACTATCTCAAAATCGAAAGTTTTCAATAATTTTTTACAACAATTCAATTTTACACTTTCCACATTTTAATTGTGCAGGCAGGTTAAGAAATTTTTTAAATATATGCCGGATTTTTTTCAATAAAAATCGACCGAAGGGTTGTTAAGGTGCATGAAGTACTATCTGGGTCAAATTGACCCAGTGTGTCAAAATCGTGGTCAAATATAAGTGTGTCAAGGAAGCGTTAACGAAAAATTACGACTCTAAAATTCGTCTTATTTATACGGCACTTTATGGAGATGACATGCTAGCCACATTTCTATCTAATAATTCGTACACTAAATGACTCTAGTTGCCTGAGATAAACTGCTCACCGCATGTCAAAAATTCTAAAAATTCCATAATGATAATGAAAACAGAGGGTTACCGAATGTTTAAGGCCTTATATGAGCGAAAAGATTCAAAATTTTTCATTTTTTTATTATTTTTGATTCTATTAGCCTGAACAGTTAGGAATATTTTAAGCTTTAGAGAATTGAAAAAATCCAAAAATTGTTAAAGTTACAGCATTTAGAGCGTAAAAACTTTTACGCATGGCGCGCCCGACCGCCAATTTGAAAGTCGTTTTTCCACGATTCACTTTTTTGAACCTCGTGAAAGTTTTAACTCTTGAACGAAGGTTCAGATCGCTGCGAAATTTTTACAACATATTCTCACTATCATCACCTATCGTGTGAACCACACAAACAATAATTTCAATGACACAAAAAAATACAAAAAATAAACTACTGACAGAAACCAGTAAAAAAATTTAAGTTTCAAATTTTTATTATAATAATTTTTTTTAAATAATTTTGTCGGTTTCCACTAAGGATACATTCATTGTGCAATCATAAATATGTTCATTTTTTCAGACACCCACATCGATGCCGAGAACTTTCAACATCAACGCGCGCGCAAAAATAAATACATTGCTTTATTATGTTATTTCCACGCTATTTGTTAATATTTCTGATTTTTTTTGTATATACTTAACCATGTGCATAACTGATCTGTCAAAAAAATGTTGTCAATATAATCGTCACTTTTTTTAACCGCATCTAGAAAAGTATACACCTTCGAAAATCAGCGAAATCGCGTATATTAGGCCTTAAAGAAAATATTAATGATAAAACTTAGAAAATGTGAAACCAGCAGAAGGATTTTCGAAGCCGCAACTTTTCAGAGAAAATTTAAAGATGTCTAAATCCACTAAATTTTTGCCATATTTTTTATTCCAGTATATCGTTGGGTACACTCATTGATTGACTTTGAAGAGACTTATTTTTTATTAAGCGCCACTGTAGTTTACCAATTATGCGTATTTCCCCACAAAATGCGGCCCTCCACGAAAAGAATTAAAAATGTACCACGTGACATATGAGTGCGAGAGATATAGCAAACGTTTTTGAACAGAGATTTTTCAAAAATGAATAATATTTAGGGCACAATGAAATCGGAAAGCTATGTGTCAGTGAATTCTACTGAGCCTGATGCTTTTGTTTTCATAAAAACTTAACCATCTACGAGAAAACTCGGTCCGAAAGTTGGTTATGTTATGTCTATTTTGTAAATGCCCTCAACATTGATATCAAACTCATGCAATACCTTTGAAACGATCAACTAATTTTTCATATTTCTTCAATCCAGTCACGAGCCTGCAGGCTTTATTTTCAGTAGGCACTTTATTAACTAAGTCTTGCCTTCAATTTGCCTTCAATTTTTTTCTGCAAATCGGCCCGACACTTTTTAATTTGAATTCTTTTGTTTTTATCAATGACATTACCTATTTTCAGCAGTGACATATGAGAGAATCGTTCCTGAAGCATTGTGCTTCTGAGCCACGTTTTAATCCGCCTGATGGCGGGAAAACTCTCACAGCCGACGGAGCTCACTGGGAGTACTATTACTGCTTGGAAAAGTTTATACAAGTTAAAGCAGTACTCCTTTTTAAGGTTGTTGCTAAATCATTTTTGGAGGGTGGGAAGAGAAACGAAGTTTCTATCCTAATACATTGTGTGACGTCACCAGTGCCAACCTATTGTAGCAAAATATTAATGACGTGTATTTTTTTTATATATGCCCCGAGTCGAAATTTTTAGCCTCCTCTGAACCCTCGCAGGACCTATTTCTTTTGTAATACATAAGCCGCCAGCCTCCGTTGAACCTACGAAACCTCATGTGTCGAGTTCAGTGCCATGAAGAGACCTCCTCTTGGTCCAGGGTAGCCTCTGCTAGACCTCCCAAACCTTCTCACGACCCCAGTTTCAGTGAAACGTGCAGAGCACAGGCCTCCTTAACCTGCTTTCAATCTCAAACTGTTTGTTGCCTCGACCCCACCTAACCTGCTTTCGGCCCAAATTCGATATCTCCTCCATCGTCATTCCATTGTGGCCTGATCGGTAACCCGTTCGATGACGAAAATAATACGAAATTAATAAAAATACATCGTCCCCTGATCAAATTATTAATACAATATTAATATGCGAAAACAATCAAATTTTCTCAATATCGATTTATTATTATTTTAGAGGCAATTCATAAAAAAATGCTTGTATATACAGTCTTACTCCAATTCTATCGGATTAATGGGCGTTTTCCTGTCAGAAAAAATCTCACAGGAAAATTCTTAAAAAATGCCAGTCTATCCAGTATAAGCTTACGCGACATTTTTCGTCCTTGACATTTCTTCTTAAACCCTCTAGTACTTGAGTTACATTGCATTATCTAGAATTAGTCTTTTTTAGCCAAAAATGAAATAACATTGCGAAAAAAATCGTACAAAACTTTATAAAAACGCAAATGGAGTTCTTGCTACCCCGTTCAAGTTTATCATGGACAAACGTAACAAATTTTTTTTGCATAAGTCATGCGCCCAATTCTCGATGGTCGAAAAAAAGCCGAAAATCAGTCACGTATAAAAGTGCGTACCGGGTCGAAAAAAAAAATTATAAAAAAATATTTCAGTAAAGCAATATAAAGCTGAATTTATTCCCGTCAAAACGCCGTTCGGTAAATTTGGTTATCTTTTTTTTACGTAGCTATGTTCGTGCAGCAAGAAATATCGACTGGTGTATCCAAACTTTCAAGCGACGGTATATATTATATAATATTATATATATATATATATATATATATATATATATATATAATACTCGAAATATGTGGTTGTATTAATATATTCTAATATACACTACCAGTCAAAAGTATTCAGACGCTTCAGATAACTGCAAAACTTAATATCACTTTGGATCATTGCAAACTTATGGTAGAATAATAATTTGTTTACGAAGATACTATAAAGCTCTGTATAATTACTTAATTATATAGATCTTTATAGTATGTTCGTGAAATAATAAATGAAATGAATTATATTACTCTAACATTATTTGGCAATTATCCTGCGCTCAAAAGTTTTGCGATTATGTGGAGTGTCCGAAAACTTTTGGCTGGCAGTGTAGATCTAAATAACATATAATGTTGATATCTATATGGAACGTTAGGGTGTTAATTATAGTCTATTTCACGTTTTAAAGGATTGAAATTGTCGGTTTAGAATTCAACCTCATTCGATTTTTTCTTTTCGTTTTTGTTCGTTTTGTTTTTTTTTTGTTTATTCAATAATGAGTTGATAAATGGCGACGGCCGATTACCGTCGATTTTAAATAAAACGTTTGATTTTTCTTTGTTTTCATTTTTGGCACGTCGAAAATTTAAAAAATATTTCCACGTGTATGTATGAAGCATATTTTTATTTTTTTCCGCTAAATAATTATATTAACTAACCGCGTCTATTTGATTCTTTTTTATTTTAATTAACTAGATTTTTCGTAGAACAAAATTTTTCCTATTGCATTCCATTATTAAAATGATTGATTTCAAAAATGTTTATTTATAGAAAATGGATCTATTTAATATCGTCCAATAACTACATATTTTATTTGATCCTAATAAATATGTGATTCGGTTTCATTAGTTCAACATCTTCATCTGTTCAAAAAAAACAATTTAGTTAAGTTCACTGAATGGATCTAGTTATTTTTTTTTAATTTACCTCAAATAGAATTTTCTTAGAGTTAACCATTTTTCTATTTGATTGAACTAATGGTCCATCTTTATTGCAACACTCATATAAAATGGGCGAGGGGCAGAGAAGGTGGAGAGAGAGGAATTTTATATATTTATATGTATATGTATATGTGTGTTTGTTTGAAAAATCTATAGCATGTTATTCGATGAAACTCTCTAATTATCACAATCATATTAACTAATTCATATAGCTTATGTGATACAGCAAATAGTTAGAGGTATTCATTTGGTCTCTTATGCCATATCAGCGACCAAAATGTTATAAGCACTCGGTAGCATAGGGGCAGCCGAGCGTAACTATGAATAGGTAGGACTAGGTTCAAGGCGCATATAGGGCGAATATTTTCTTCGAAAAAAATCATTTCTATAGGCCAGGGAATGACGAATTACGATGAAAAATCCTTGTGGTAAAGCTCTCAATTAGCTCAATTAACTTTACAGTGTACATTGTAAGCAAATAAAGATTAATTGGAATCTCATCTTTATTAATATATATAAATATCTTTGAAAGAAATATGATCGTAGTAGGCTGTGAGATAAGGAAAGAACCTGTTGTTTAGCAGTATACAGTAGGCCGAAAGGGGGGGAAGTAGGTTCTGCGCGAGCGCTCGAAGTAGGCCGACCTGAGGTTCCGTAGGTTCAATTGTGAACCTCACTGACCTCCTTTGAGTCAAAAAGTCTACTTTCTTCCATGCCGGAGGTTCATCGGAGGCTCTAACGCATGGTACTTTCAAACATTGTACCCTCCTTTAGATACCCAATAATCCGCTCACGCCGATTTCTGCTCGCCTTCATTTTGTGGGTTGAACGCGGCTCGAAAATTTCGACTCGGGTGGCAATTTGAAGGAGTTAGAATGATTAGAAAATTAAATGTTGATGTTTAAGAATCCTATTGAAATAGACACGAGCTTTAGCAACGCCGCACAGTTGTGTCGTAATTCGAATCTGTTAGATTGACTGCAGTGACTGTCACAGAACACAGCTGTGCTACGCGCGTTCCGTGCCGGTCGGCGTTTTCAGAGGTTATGTCAGAGCGAAAGGAGGCAACAAATGATTCAGAAAAAATAGTAGTGCGCCGCGAAGTTTCCGATGGAAAATACGATTTGTCAGTGCTCGTGCCCACAAGCTCGTACTATGCTCACCGAAGCTAGAAAAAAATGGAATACATCATAATAAATAAATGAATAAGTTTCCCTTAGTCACATTTGACTTGAACGTATTTGAAATTGGCGCGATAGGTTTTCGATTGGTTCTGTTATTCCCAAAGTTTCGACGTTGTCACAAATCAAGGGGCTATGCCAGTGTGAACGCTGAAAATTTGGGTGATTGTCTGGAATTTTTTGGAAGAAAAGTACTCAACTAAATGTTTCGGTAAATTAATAATATATTTGGCTATATTTGACTGATATTATATAATTTTTTCATAGAAAAATATTGAGATCCGAGCAACTTTTGCGCTGCCTTCGCAGGCGTAAAAAAAAAGTTTCTCCACTGTTGTCATGATTCCAGCCGATTGAGTAGCTGAAACGGAAGAAGGACAAAATGTCGTTGAACTGGAAGGTATTTCCTGTACAATGACGTAGGATTTTCGAAAAATATCAAAAGTTAACAAAATGGCGTAGTTATGAAAAAAAGTCTGTTTTCTTGCCTATAAAATGATCGTTTTTTTTCAATGCGTCATATACTCTACGTCAAATACTCTACGTCACTTTAGAGTAAATATATTCAAGAGTACTCAGTTCAAATTTCAAGTGAATCGGATAATTGCTCTTTGAGTTACAATGTGAGCAAATTTGAAAAATCTCATTTCATATTCTCGAAAGTATAAAAATCTTGGCAGTATAAAAATCTTCAAAGTATACAAATCTCATCTCATATTATTGAAAGTATAAACTGTCGAAAAAGGCAAAAAAATCGATTTTTTGAAAGTGTCACACTGGTATAGCCCTTTAATACATACTCCTCAACAAGCCTCATTTTTTCGTAAACTGGTCGCGCATATTTCATACATTTTCATTAATTAGATTGCTAACCTGTCTATTTTTTTCGGTAATATCGTTCTTTACACTATCCTGCACACAATATTCGTTTTTTGGGTCACTTTCTTCATAAATGCGGAAGGAATACGCGCGAAACTGAAATTGTAACGGTGCCCCGTTTGAAACATTAAATTTTAATATTTAATAAACGAGTGTGTGAACCCCTGTTCTCCTTTTGCCAGTATAATGAGAAAATATACCATAACACTTAGTAAAATTTTCAATAATATCTATTTACGCCAATGTTTTCAAGCAACAACCTTAATGTACTTTCCCAAACGTCGAACATTTATTTCATCATTTTTCATGACAGTATGCTTCCCATGACCATCGCTTCAAATTCTAGGGCTGACATATAAATTATTAAGAATTTAAAATAATTATCCATGAAATCCTCTCCGTTCTTCATATTCAATTTAAAAAATGCGACAGCTGTTTGAGCTAACGGTAAATTCTTAAATCGGCGGTTTTAGATTTACAATGATATTATCTATTACTTGGTAGTAAATGTTGATCTTCCAGGATTTTTGTGATTGTGTGTCGGCCGGCAAATCTAATGTTACCTTTCGCCCACAGTTAACTTAAGGGGTTAGGCCACAGTAACCGGTATAAAATCATGTGCGAATTCAACAATTTTTTTCGTACGAAAAAGTGATTCACTCAAAAAATTAATTACACATCCATTTGGTATGAATATCAAGCTGTTAGAACTTTTTTTAATGTACAAAATGGACGACTACTAATATTTTCTTTTGTTATCTTTTTTTAGGCGCTCCGCGGCGTGACATTGAGCATCCACAATTTTTTACCTAGAACAAAAAACAAAAACTCCCCCCAATCAACATTAGAATACCTGGAGAAGTACGTACGGAATTTAAAGAATATTGTTTGATTCAAAAGCCGTAGGTATTTGAATTGAGTTGTAGGTATTTGAATGAATTTTCAGTAAAAAATTTCGTATAAAACTGCTCGTCAAATGAAGAGTTTTCGATTAATCAGAAATTCCGTACGTACTTCTCTGCGAAATGCAATTAGGAACATTACTTTTAAATTTGAAGTAAGTCGAGTGAAAATTGTTGATGTTATTTGTCACGCCAATTGGAAAAAAGCTGTTTCGAGAAAAACGCGTTTAAAGTTTTGGGTACTCTATGGCCGTGCCAGAGGTGGGTTTACGTTATACGTTCAAAGTCGGCGAAAAAAATGTTTCTTGCTATAAATGGAATAGTAACTTATTCTTATTATGATAAAGCTCCGTGTTAGCGAGAAAAAAAATCGATTTTTTGACAATTCTACTGTGGCCTTACCCCTTAATTGTCAAATTTGAATCTCCGTTTAATTCACGCAATGAAATAGGTACCTTTTACACCACCTTTTGCCTGGGTGAAACGAATCAAATTAATCGATTAGGGTAGAGCTACCAAAGAGTGCGCGCTACCAAAGAGTACGCAGTGCTTCTAATTGTTTTATTTATTCATGAGTTGGCAACACCACCTAACCTGCCAGTGGCATATGTCATGTCAAGGTGTCGGATAACAACTCGCTTCGTTAAGGTATTTATTTTCAATTTTAGGACTAACAATAGATTTTCGAAGTATTTGGTCTTATTTTTATAACAATTTTAAACGCGTTTTGTAAGGTTTGCGATTAATTTGCACCCAACGAATGTTATACTTGAAATTTGTGATGCAAATTTTGTGTTTATTGAAAGGTTACGTCGCCGTTTCGCTTGTTTACGAAAATTATAGTGACCGTAGACTAAAAACACGTATTTGGTAAGAGTACGCACTCTGAGTTTCTACGAAAGGTTCTCATTGTGTACTCTTTGCAACACAGCACCCTAAGAGTGCGCACGGGACGAGTTCTAAGTTTAAGCCTTTTTTATACTTTTCCAGATTGTTACTTAAGATTTATATTTAAAATAATGTTCTTAAATGACCAAAGCTTAATTTAAATAAGAAGTACAAAGTGTATTGTGAAAGATAATCTTTGTAGAAATGAAAGTTTATAAAGTGCGTACTCTTGGCTGGCTTTATCCTATTCGGATTCAATTATTTTGGATCGATTTTTATCTGGGGAGCACCGGAATTGTTGAGTGGGCCGCGCCCACCCGTGCCTTGCTACGCCAATAGTGCCTGAAGCAACTCTCCATAGAGGTACATCCCGGGACTCCCCGACAAATTTGTGCCAAGATCACCAAACGATATTTTTTGGGACATCCAACAAATTCTTGTCGAGCATTTCATATAAAAAATTCTCGAACGACATCAACCGGGAAAGAGCGTGGAATCCACTTGGATTTCAACGTGGACTTCGTAGGTGCGACATTTCCGTCAAATCCCAATAGGAATATAGCAATGATCCGCGGACTCCCCATCAAATTTCGGCACGGAAAAATGCGACAAAATTTTTTTTTGCCTCTTACCTCCTACCTCTTCCGCGAGGTAGGACTGACGATCCGAGATTTTTCACACAAGGATTACCGCATCCCGTCGTATAATGCTCTCTCCCGCGCGCCTTCACAATAAATTTCCAGCTGTGCCCATCCTGTCTGTATACGCGGGCTGACAACAATGAGCGCGCGGAAGCAGGAGCGCGACACGCCGTTGAAAAACTCGCCGCTACCTCTGTGTATACAGAGCGCTACTAACAGTGGCGACGGGAAGGGGGTTGCTAACTCGCATCCGCGTTTATGACACCAACCGCGAACGTCGCTCTCCTTTTTCGTATCCACGTAGAGGGTGTCCCAAAATGACCTGACATTTTAAATTTCGCGCCATTTTTTTTTTGCGGCGAACATAGAGTACTAATCTTTGACAACTGGAATCAGAAAGTATTGGGATTTAGTCACGGAGAATGACACGTTTAAGCACCGAATAGATATTGTTATTTTATACATTGTTACTGCATACTGTAAAACGAGCTTTCTTTGAACAGGTTTTAGGCATTTTTTTCGGTAACTTTTTTAACATTCTGAATTGCAACTTTGTTTTGCTCCAATAGAATAATGCGTCCTTTAGCCATCAAATGTATAAGAAAGTCAAGGTCCATCACACCCCCCCTCCCCGCCACAATGTTTTTTAAATGTCAAAGTAACCTCGAGTGTGGTGTTACTTTGACATCATGTTGATAAAAAAAACTAATATTTCATGCATTATACATGGAATGAAATGAAAAACAACGTTTTTTTTTTCAATCGAATTGTCATCTCTATTAAGGGACGACACTACTGTAACCACCCATTTTCGAGCGTTTTCTGGGGAATTAAAAAAAAAGGAAAAAAATCTATGATCAAAAGAACTGTTAGGCTTTATTAGGTATATATGGAAGTATGTAAAAAAAATGTATTTGTCAAACGAATACAAAATGGCAGCGCACGAGTCGTTATAGCACTACCGGTTTTCAGCTAATCCTCTCCGCGGCACGCAGTAGAACTTCCGTTATATTAATCGTGGATCTAAGAGTAAAATATTTTCGTTAATTATATTAGTTTCAGCAGTTATACGAGGGGAAATTAAAAATCATAAAAGAAAAAAATAGAAACGAGTTTTCATTCAATAAAAAAGCGCCTGTACTTGACTGTTAAAGCAGTCTTAGAAGCTACAGTTAAAATTTCAAGTCCATTTCAAAAACACGGATCTGAGAAAAACGTGTTTCAAGTTCTTGGTATCCGCTAGGAAACAAATGCACGAGTGAATTTGCAGAAGCGTGGAAGCTTCTTGGGTCGGTGGGTTACGTGATTCTCGTTGGGAACGGTTTGTACTTTAGGATTGAATTTTTGGACGGTGGCTGGTATTACGTCCACCGGCGTGGCATCGCCGAAGGCACTTCAATGCTCGGAGATTCCTCTAAAAAATAGAGGTCGAAAACCACTTTAAAACTGATTTTTTAGCTATAAACGAATATGCATTATATTTTTCAAGATTTAAAGGATTTTTTAAAAGTGTTTATTAACACATTTAAATGCGCACGCATTTAACCCTTTGAAGCATACATTTTTCCTTACGTGCAATCAGCTCAAAACTTTGTACTCGGGGGTTTTCGGGGTCGCTGATTACAAATCGGCACTCAAAATTTTGTAATTCAAGATGGCGGATCCAATATGGCGGACCATAAATGCAAAAATTGTTTGATGAAAGCGAAAGTTGGTACTCGGGGGTTTTCGGGGTCGCTGATTACAAATCTGAACTCAAAATTAAAAAATTCAAGATGGCGGATCCCTTATGGCGGACCACAAATGCAAAAATTATTTGTTTGAGTTAAAATAATATATAAAATCATTTATATATTATAATTAATATATAAATATATTTTCATAATATATAATATAAAAAATATATAAAATAAAAAAGCAAAAAATAAAAAAAATGGAGCTAGAAACTCGCTACGTCCTCGCCGTTAGCTCCGGGTAATGCTAAAAGCGTAATTCTATTAGAAATTCGGTATAACAGAATCAACATATTGAGCAACGACGATGTTTTAGTAATTCCAGTAAAATTTCCGGTTTTGGTTCGCCATATTAAATTCGGCATATTGGATTCGCCATTTTGAATTTCTGGATTTTGAGCTCGAATTCGTAATCAGCGATCCAAGAAACGTCTTTGAATTCATTTTTTGTGTATGGTTTACCTGCTAGATTAGGCACAATTACATTTATTGTCTAAAAAACGTGTTTTTTTTGTATTGTAGTGATGATCAACATCCACTAAGTGCAACATAACCCCTTAACAGTGATATTGTAGTAACAATTGATCTCCTAACATCCTAATTATACATTTACATTCGTCGGTATGCGCTAAAGAAATTTTTTTTTTCAAGAAAAACAGAGTGGATGTAGGTGACATACCAGTATGTCACTATGCTTCGAAGGGGTAAACCGTATTTCGGCGCTCTGTTAAACTAGCCCCAAACACTGTCAAGGGTAAATAAGGGTAAACTTACTTAATGTAAATTTAACCCCTTTGGGACTCCCCTTAAAAATGGGTCGAAAAGCACTTTAAAACTGATTTTCAGTTATAAACGAATATGCATTATATTTTTCAAGTTTCCAAGGTTCCTCTTAAGGAAACATTTTACATAAAAATTTCAAGTACCTAGGGTATTATTATAGGCGCTTAATTAGTCTTATAGTTATCATTGAGATCAAAATCAACTTTAGCAACATTATAATAACCTTGAACAACAAATTTAAACACATTTAAGTGCGCACACATTTAAACAGTATTTTGGTGCTCTTATAAAATGCCCCCAAAAACTGTCAAAGTTACCCTTAATGTCAATTTAACCCCGTTTCACATCAGTTATTGCAGACGAAGTTTCGTGGTCGTGTTAGGCGCGGCGTTGTAAAATGGCCACCAAAATCGTGCGATTTGACGCCATTTGAATTCTTTAGGATTTTTCGCAAAATAAAAGTGTATGCCAATGATCCACAGGCCATTTCGGAGCTCAAGGAAGCAATTAGACGGCGCCATTAATGAATTTAGTCCGCAATTATACCGAAATGTTATTGACCATTTCGTCAAAAGAGTGAACTTTTGCAAACATGGACGTGGCGGTCATCTATCGCATACTGTGTTCCCCGCATAGCCTCCATGTTTGTGCCTTATATTAAAATAAAAAATATTCGTACATTTCAAATAAATAATACGTTTCATTAATAAATAAATCTGTCAGTTCATTTTGAGACACCCTATATTTAAAAACGTGTCCAGACACGGGCGCTACAAACTTTATTCAATTCTCGAGCAATTTTCTTATAGCCAAACGGAATGCGTCTATAGAGTCCTACATAGCCGCGTGTGTGTCGATCGTTCGCGGAGTCAACGAAAGGTCGGTGAGTCGACGGAAAACGCAAAATTTGACTGAAGCAGACCGTTTAAAAAAGCGCCGCCCACGCTCGCGTTCGTTGTTGTCGTACAGCGATAATCGACAATTACTAGTAGCGAGCCTTGAAGAAACGAAATTTTGATAAGAATAATGGTCGAAGGTATGCGAGGACGATCGTTGCGAGTGTCGCGCGCGGTTTATGCCCCACGTCGTATCTCCATCGTACGTGAGTGGTTCGACGTCGCGCGCGCACTATCAATCATAGTATCGTCGTTGCGGGGCAGCGGTGGCGGCGGCGGCGGCGCGTCAACGAACAAGGCGAGAGCGTAACGCGCTCGAATAATCCGCGGCGCGGTAGTACGTCGCGCTCTCGAGACGCCGGGTCTACGCCGTACAATAAAAAAAAAAAAAAAAAAAAGAAGAATTAATCTTCCTCGGTATTAATTGTGGCGAGTGGGTTCTTGGGACGCCGTTTCCGCGCCGTACGAAAAATAAAAATAAATAAAAAAATAAAAAAGATCGTTGACGATAGAAATTTGTCGCTGCTCTTGAGACGCGGTGTCTAGAAAAAAAGAGGATGAACCGTTGACGGTAGAAATTAGTGGCGGCGTGTATCGGGCGCGAGTCACGAGCCCGTCGATAAATCGTGATATCGTTGCGGAGAGGAGCAGAGCAGGTGCGATATCGTCGACGATGAGCGTCACTCTCATAATGTGCAAAACGAAAGATTGCCTACCCCCGCTAGCGCTACGAGAGAAAGTGGGATCAACGAATAGAGTGCCAATAACATAAGTAAAGGGAGAAAAAAACGTTGACGTTGCGCGCGCGCGCGAGTCACGAGGTTTCCTCGTCGACTCGTGATCTACCGCGCGCGCGGACTAACGAGCTCTCTCACTCTTACTTACTCTCTCTCTCTCTCTCTTTCTCTCCCTCTTTCTCACACGATGACATCTTTACCCGGAATCGCGAGTCGGACGTCGTATCGAACAATCGTACTCCGGCGAGCTTTCAGTCCGAGTTGGTAACCCGAGACGGACGGTCTTTCGATCGAGCGAACTCGCGCGCGCCCCCCACGCTGCCCTACCAAACACCAGCGGCTAAATCGCGCGCGCGCGCTTACTTCGGCAGCGAATGACACGAGGGGTGATTCTCCATCGATACGACCGAGAATCGATTTTTCGCAAAGGGAGAACGCATCGTGTCATGTTTGCGAAACGATTCTTCGTGACAAACGCGTTTGATCGGTAATAATGGATTTGGGCCATGATCAGGGTGGCGGCGGTCCCCCATCCGCCAAGAGACGAGTCTCCATAAGCGAGCAAGCCTTTGGTCTCGAAAATCCGGCTTTCGAGCACAGCAGAAGGATAAGCGCGAGCTCCGAGCACAATTCCGAGCCAGGACGCAAAAGGTCCATTCTTCATTATGGCAACAGTAATTTTGGTAGCATCGAAAACATACAGCAGCCGCAGCAGCACAAGTTCGAGGTGGCCGAGCAGACTGGTGCACGAGTCAACGGGAACAATCGTAAAAAATCAACGATGAGCCTGTCGAGCTCGTTACGGGACAAGATTGAATATTCGGAAGAGCTCAAGAGGTATACCGTTGCGCGCCGAGGATTGGAAGATCCTCGAAAGTGACACGAGGAAAACGACGGAATTGGGGGGAGCTACTCGTACTTTGTGTCTCAGCGATTCGTGGGTTTCTGTCGACAGATCGTGGCTGTACGTATTTTGCTCGAGATGCCACGGACGTGAGGACTCGGCGGCAAGTTCGTGGGAACCACCGGGATGGAGGCGAGCCTGTCCCCGGCCCTTTTGTCCCTCGTACAGAAAATTTGCTCGCGTCACGTGTCTATTGCTGCTCGGTACAATGACGTGGGGTATAGTTTATTCGATAGTCGGCGAGGACGCCGCCCCGGGTGGTCCCCTCTTCGGACTGGCCGCTCTCAGCATCGCTGCACACTTTGGCGGTTGGCTCTTCTCACTGACGACCCTGCCGGCCCTCATCGGTATGCTCGTCACCGGTATCCTCATGCAGAACCTTGGCCTCGTAGATATCGGGGCCGACGGTGGTAGCTACTCGACCGTCATCGCGAATCTACGGTCGGTACATGTACACTAAACATACACACAACCACGGGCGCAATAGCACCATTGAGTATGCCGAACGCGAGCTTCATTCGTAACGTTTCCATTGCGACGTTCCGCGCCATGTCGCCCGCGCGGAAGAGACCACCGCGCGTCAAATTCATGCCTCGGATAATAATCGCGCTACTCGGTCAACGCTACCGTGACGCGCGTTCATCTCTGTAGATTGGCCCCTCGTTACGCGACATATCTAGAGCCACTGACGCCGATCCCTCATCGTATTAGTTAATTGCGAGATAATCGATGAAAAATCCATTTGTTTTTATCGCGATCGATAATTGGGAATAAAACGAAACGACTTTTGTACTTTCCCGTGGAGAAAGTGTCGTAGGGATCTGTTTGGGTTGTCATATATATGCAGGTTGTCATATTTGGGTATATTTATCCAGCCAATGAAACATCGCGCCGGATAAATATACCAAAACGTCACGCTCGTACGTTGGATTCTAATCAGGTATCCAAGCCAAGTAGCAATTTTCAAAAAGCTGTCCTATAGTCCGCTAAATGGGTGCCAAATGTCCGCCCGGGGGCTACTTTTGCGATGACAAGCATACAAAAATATTGGAAACTTGATAACTTATTGGTAACTGCCAAGTGGACATTCCCGTGCAGAAATTGTCGTAGGGATCCATTTGGGTTAGCGTACTTGTGCCTACTTCCTGATAGGGATCCAATGGAACATTGCACTGGGTCCATATACTAAAACGTCACCCTGGTACGTTGGATCCTGATCAGGATTCCCCATTGGAATCCAAGCCAAGTACCAATTTTCAAAAAGCTGTCCTGAAGATCGCTAAATGGGTGCTTAATGTTCGCCTGGAAGCTACCATTGACATGAAGAGCATCCAAAAAGGTTGGACACAGGTTGGATAATTTATTGGTAACTGCCGAGCGGACATTTGGTATCCATTTAGACAACTTTAGACAACTTAAGGAGTTTGGAGCGTTAGCCACAATCCAGGGTTAAAATTAATTAAAAAAAATACATTTTATTGTTTAGACTATACTGAGCCTTTACGAGTTTTTTGAACCGTTTTCACCACCAAACACCAGAGATAAAAAATTGTTTAATGCATGTAATTTAACGTGCGATTAGATGCGCAAGACTTTCGCACTAAAGGTTATGTATTTTTTTTTGTTACTTAGCACCAAGATAAACCATTTCTAACAACGGATTAACGCAAACTGAACCTTTGTCAACATTTAGAAAAAAAAATCTTCATCTTGCCCATCGTGAACCATGGGCCAATAATCTCGTGACGTAAATATGAATAGGCATAATTAAAATTTACTCAAAATTTCATTGTGAATTGTATAAAACATTCGTTGTCGTAGTTTTTTTTTCATTATAATCATCGATCATGTTATACTTTTTCAAGTTGGTAGTAACACAAAAGTTTTTTCCACTTTACGTAAAAAAAATATTAAAATGCACAATTTTGCACAATGCACCCTTTAATTGTATATTTTAAAAAAATAGCATATACAGAATAAATCTGTACCTCGTATGCATTTTTTGAGGTTCATTGAAAAAACAAATGAATAAACCGTCATTTGACTCAACTGAATCGCTCCAACCTCCTTAAGCATTGCCACATTATCAAACAGAGTCCCATACGATTCTTCATGAAACCCTTCGCAATCTGCACATTGAGTTTTCTAAAAAAATATATATATACATATACAAAATGAGCGGGATTCAAAGTGTTATCTTAAAAAAGTAGAAACCGCTGAAAAAGGTACATCTTAAAAATGAATTTGAACCGCATCACTGAAAATGCACTGTAATTGTCGTTTATTTATTTTACTGCACTTTTACATAAAACGCACACGTACACGCCCACGAAGCGTGCAGATTGACCTTCAACACGCCAAGTTTGTTCTCGTATCTTTTCACGTATTTTCGATTCGAACGTGGTAAGAATTCTCAAACGGCGTTCATCGGGGAACAGTATAGAATCCACTTGGATCCCAATGAGGACTCCGTACGTGCGGTGTCCCCGACAAATCCCTATAGAGATTTCGGTGCATCTTTGGACTCCCCGACAAATTTGTGCACGTGTTCACGAAAGAATATTTTTTTGGTACATCCAATAAATTCCGATTGAGAATATCAAATGAAAAAGTCTCAACTAACGTCAATCGAGAAATAGCGCGAAATCCATTTGGATTCCAATGTGGACTCTCTACGTGCGTCGTCCCTGTTGTATTCCTATAGGCATGCGGTAGGACCCGGGGACTCCTGAACAAATTCTTTCACGAGGATTGTCGTAGTGGATGTATTACTACACCGAGGGCTTGTATTATTCAAAGGTCTTTGTAAGCAAGTTTAAGTTGCAACGCGCGTATATATACTCGATCGCCGTACACTGTACATTATCGGATAAATGCGGTATGTACTCGTACGAGGTTGATTCGCGAGTCTATCGTCGTACGAATACTTTCGGAATTACCTATCCTCGCCGCGGCTTTCGAAATCTTTACATGCCATTGCTTTTTCTCTCTCTCTCTCTCTGTCTCTCATCTGAAATCTTAAACAATATGGTAATCACTGTTACTATTATAATTCTTAGAATTACATTAGTATGTTTATTTTTTATTTTCGTTATTACTGTCATTTTAATTCTGCGTTGTAAATCATGTTGCACGGTACTCTTAGGAAACTCCGGTTACAGAGTACGGAATAAACACCTCTCTCTCTCTCTTCGTCTCTCTCTCATCTTAAATCCGCATCTGGCGAATTTCCCCCCAATTGTCTCGTCAAATTGAAAACGCGAAAAGAGAGAAAAAGGCGCGCGTTCGATAATTGATCGGTTGTTTGAAGAAGAAGGCAAGCGAGAGCACGAGACAACGATACCGCGGTCACGAGGTTTTATCGCCGGCAAACCAGCGTGACTATAATTATTTTCTCTCGTTCGATCGACCCACCGATCATCGCCATCAGTCGCCCCGCTGCGCGTGCACATCGAGCCGAGGCAAAGAAATATGTCGTATCGGAAAATAAAAAAGAATAAACGCTGAGGCCTCGATCCATTTCTTGAGATGGATTAGGGAAAGAAAGACGAGGAAAAAAGCGCAGCGCGTGACTCTCGAGTCACGCGGTCCCGAGTTTCCGATTATCGCCCGAGATAATCCCTCTTGTTTGTATACATATCCGCGATATCGGATCGGGGATTTTTCGATTGGAAAATCATTGATAACCTCGATAAGAAGATGCGATGCGCGCGTAGCTGCAGCAACAATTTTTTTTTTTCGCCTTCCCTCGTTCCCAAGCCCGATAGGCAAGAAAGAAAAACGGACTTTGGTAAATTGCAGGAAAATCGCATTGGTGATAATATTGACGAGAGCCGGTCTCGATCTCGATCCGAAAGCGTTGAAGAAGCAGCGAGTGACGTTGCCGAAATTGGGCCTGATACCGTGGGGCGTCGAGACTACGGTAATCGGTGTCACGGCCACGTATCTTCTCGGCTTGCCGTGGGTCTGGAGTTTTCTGATCGGCAGCGTCGTAGCCGCGGTCTCGCCGGCCGTCGTTGTTCCATGTCTCTTCAGGCTTCGCGGCAAGGGTTACGGTGTCGCCAAGGTACGTACACGTGTCTCTCTTCTTTTTGAATCCTCCACCATAATCCTCCAACCAAGCGTTAAAAACCGCGGGACATTTTGTGCCGCAGGGTATACCGACTCTGATAATCGCTATCGCCGGTATCGACGACGCGGCCTCGGTCGCCATCTTTGGCATCATCAAGAGCGTCATGTTCTCCAAGGATGCTCTATGGTACCAGATACTTCAGGGTCCGATCGCGATCTTCGGTGGGATCGGCTTCGGCATTCTCTGGGGATGCCTCGGGAGATACGTTCCGGAAAAGGGTGACGTGAGTTACTCTCGATATTTTCCTTCTTTCCTTCTCTCCCTTCCACGAAACAATGTAAAACCGCAATTGCGATTGTCCATCCTCAGCCGTTTGCCGTACCGATGAGAGTTTTGATGCTGCTGGTCGGTGGTTTGTTGGCGGTTTTCGGCAGCGAAGCTATCGAGCTCGGTGGGGCTGGTCCGCTCGCGGTCGTCGCCGCGGCCTTCGTCAGCTCTTACTTCTGGCAGAAGGAAGGCTGGGAAATTGACGACGTGAGTTTAACCAAATGTGACACATATACTAGATGTATGTAATCGTCGTCGTGAGGCTTGTTGCTCTCCGCACGCACCGGAACTCGTTCATTCCGTTGACTCGTTTCGCCGAAGGCCGTACGAATAAATCACGCCTGCAGTTGCACTCGCGCGCGACATATCCCACTACTCCGGCACTTGCACAATATGCCCGCGTCGCGCGACTGGTATGTCCTCGTTGCTTTTCTCAATATGCTTCCCTCTCCGTTCTAATCCCGTGAAAAAAATTGCCGACGCTTACAATGAAACCAACGCTCGGGATGGCAATCGGGTCCCAACCGATGGTACCCAACCATAAGGCCAACGTTCGGCCGGTTTTGTTGACCGATGAGTAACTCATGGTTAAATTGAACATTAGCGCATCACCGATAACCAACCTTGGCCTTAAACTGCACCGAACCTTTGGTACGCCAGCCTTGGCACCGACACCGAGCCGACACTGGTCCAGGAGGTCAGCACCAACCCTAGGCTGACGCTGTTTGGCAACTGTAGGGCCCATGTAACATTTCGGATTTTCTCCCACCGTCGCCCAAGCGTCGACTATAGTTGGCACTGTACTGACCGAGTGCTGGGCCTTTTGTAATTTTTTTCATGGGTATGTTGCAGAATCCGGTGGCGATATCATTCGAAATATTCTGGATGATCTTCGAGCCGATACTGTTCGGTGTGACGGGTGCGCAGATAAGAATCAAGGAGTTGGAGGGTAGTACGATTTATCTGACGATCGGTTGTCTGCTGACCGGTATAATCGTGAGGATAGTGGTTACGGTGTTGGTCGGCATAGGCTCGAAATTCAATCTCAAGGAGAAGATTTTCATCGCTTTCGCTTGTATGGCAAAAGCTACGGTACAGGCAGCCCTGGGGCCGGTGACATTGGACGAGGTGGATCCTAGTGAACCGGAGGAGGTTCGCCACGCCCAGATGATGCTCACGTTTTGCGTAGTTTCCATAATGTTGACCGCACCAGCCGGTGGAATAATAATATCTCTCGCCGGTCCCAAGCTTCTGACGAAAACGCGCGAGCCCGTTCAACCGCCCGAGGGCTGGCGATCGCGAAAGCCATCAATCAGGGACATTTCGATAATAAACGAGGATCCCGATCTTGAGGAATCGGCAGCGGCGACAACGGTCGTTGACAACAAACACTGATCCATCGAGCTTGCCAGCCGCGGTCTCAATTCTTATTTGTACTTGTACAGAAGTGTATCACGCCGACGACGAACAGCCGCTTGCCGAGACAATCGTGCTGCTGCTCGCGCTGTTCTTCAGCCTGTAAGGATCACGCAGTCCCGAGCGTTTGTCACCCGCTGGCCCCGTCCAAGACGTCATCGCCATTGCGGCCGCTCTTTTATCTTCTCGATCGCGCCTGCCGAGAAAGCGCTCCCTCAGGGCTCGGTACACCTTGCGCTTGAGGCCAAAGAGAACGAATATGAGCAATCCCTGCAGACAGTTGAACACGTCCGAGGCGTAGAATAATTCCGTTTGCCAAGCGAGAGTCGCCGAGACCGCCCAGTGATTCAGGTACGCCGAGATGACCTCGAGACTCCACGAGACGCCCATCACCACGAACAACTTGAGGTTCATCACCAGCCTGCGCGTCACACAAAACAGACCTTCCTCATTTTTCCTTATTTTCCCCCCGTTGTTGACGTTCTTCGTTTGCCAATTTATTCTTATCCCGTGTAAATATTAATAATAATAATAATAATAATAATAATAATAATAATAATAATAATAATTGAGTAAAGAATGTGGTAAAAACCAACCTCGTCTTGTTGGCTCGAAATCGTTTGCTTCGAGGATCGCTCGGTGTAGCCATTACCCTCGTTATCTCGGCCTTGACTTTGCCGCAGTAGATGGCCGTCTGTACGAAGAATATAACGTTCGCCACGAGCTGTATGGTGACGGGCCCGATGAAGAATAGTATCTCGCCGTAATAGAGCACGTTTCCTGCGTATTCGCGCAAACAACGAGCGTATCAATGACTTATTCGATGTTATATTTTTATATTACGAGCGGCACGCGTGTAATAACAAATACACGACCGACTTTCGAACCAGCAACTGTCGGTGCCGATGTGCGGACGTAGGTAGACCGGCAAGAGTTGGGTGTGATCAGCGATGATGCCGCTTATCGTCGTCACCAGCGAGAAACCCCAGGCGTACAGCGAATACAAGAGAAAGCGTTTTTTCGCAGCTCGACCACCGCCGCGTCGTCGACCGGAAATATCAGCGCCGCCCAGTCCCCTAAAAAAACGTTAAAAACATTATTCGTATCCGAAAATACGGCAGTATTACGATATATGTGGCCCCTAATTCTGACCACGCAGTCTTTATATTTGACCCAAAATGAGACTATTCAAGACTGTGAAAATCTTAATTCAACCCTTAAGGGGGTGAAACGGGGGTTTTAAAGTTTATATGAGACAACATATTTTTTGGTCAGATTTGCTTGGATCTTCGTATAAATACACTCCAATACACATAATTAGACGTGCATTTCAGCAGTTTTCAATGTGGTTCCCTTAAGGGGGTTAAACGGGAGCGTTAAGGTTTGTATGAAAAAATCTATTTTTGAACCGATTTACTTCAAACTTATCAAAATTTTATTTATTTACAACACTGTACCATGTTTTCATCGCTGTTCGGTGCGTGTAAACAGTCAAGTAGTACTTTAACTAATGTAAGTAACTCCTTAACTGTGTATGCCAGACAGATGTGAGCATTGAAAAAAATATTTAAAGGAACCTAAACTTTAAAACCCCTGTTTCACCCCCTTAAGGGTAGAATTTCGATTTTTACCACTCTTGAAAAAAGTATTGTTTTGGGTTAAGGCCTTGGACCACAGTAACAGGTATAAAATCGTATGCGAATTTAACAATTTTTTTTCGCAATTAGATTTCGCGGTTAGAAATTTTTTTTTTTTTCGACGTACAAATTGGCCGACTACTAATATTTTCTTTTGTTATCTTTTTTTAGGCGCTCCACGGCGTGACATTTAGCATCCACAATTTTTTACCTAGATCAAAAAACAGAAATTCTCGCTAATCTACATTAGAAAACCTAGAGAAGAACTTACGGAATTGAAAAAATATTGTTTTATTCAAAAGTTGTAGGTATTTGATCTTAAGAAAAATTCTTTTCAGTGAAAAATTTCATTATAACTGCTCATAAACTGCTCGTAAAATGAAAAGTTTTCGATTAATCAGAAATTCCGTACGTACTTCTTTGCGAAATGCAATTGGGAGCATAACTTTTAAATTTGGAGTAAATCGTGTGAAAATTGTTGAAGTTATTTGTCACGCCAATTGGAAAAAAGCTGTTTCGAGTAGTCGGACATTTTGTATATTGCAAAAAAATATATATATATTTTTTCTAGCAGCTTGATATTCATACTAAATAGATGTGTAATTAATTTTATGAGTGGATCAGATTTTCATACGAAAAAAAAATTGTTAAATTCGCACATGATTTTATACCCGTTACTGTGGCCTAAGGCCTAAAATATGAAGGCTACGTAGTCAGAATTAGGGGCTACAGATATAGTGATATCCTCGAAAATACGAAAAGAAAACGCTGAGAACAATATTAGTCCAATTGGAATGGACATTTGAAATTGCAATAATTAAATACCGGTATTTTCTTTTTCTAATTGTTGGGGTGGGTCATCCCTTCCTTAACACACTGGGTCTAGGGATGTTCCGATACCCACAAGGTATCGATACCTACTCACATAACTAGTACAGTACTACCTCTCTAAGAGAGCCCTCGCTAAGAGAGAATTTCCCCGCCGTTCCGCTTGAGCGCATTTTATGGCTTCCCCCACCCAGCTCGAGGTGTCCAGCGTACCCGAGGCCTCTCGAGTTTGTCGCGGACAACTCGATAAGAGATCGCGAGCGATTTCAGAAAATCGCACGTCGCACGATTGTCAAATGGATAATATTCCTTTGTATAATAATATATACGTTTAAGCCGTAAAGTCGGAGAAAAAAACATGCACCATAATTAAATTTCAAGTAGTAATTTAATGCAAGTAAAATATATTTTAATAGACATTAACACAGCATAGAATATTACATACTTACGCATGAAACGACGAAACGCCAGTACACTTTCCGCAACTCGTTTACAGTTTTCTCAACACTTTCGTTCGCGCTCTCTTATCGAGTTCGACTGGAGAAACATATACACGCTACCACATGCGCAATTTTCGAGCGCGCTAACCTAGCGGTGGGGGAAGGCTTCGGCGACGAATTTCTCGAGAATTTCTTCCCCTAACCGCCCTAGACCCCTCTCTTAGAGAGGTAGTACTGTACTTGGAAAAAATTTCGATTGTACTCATATGAGTACGTTCAAACTATCGATACCTACTCATATCGATACTTTTTACAATTTTTTATGGGACTATATGGGATAATGGAAAAAATATATTTAAGAACCACACATGTATTAATAAACAGTAAGTAGAAGTATTATGTGAATCATCTTTATTAATCGATGAAAATAATTAAGAGGGAGAGAGAGAGAGGGGGGGAGGGAGGGAGAGAGAGAGAGGGAGAGAGCTGATTGTGAGAATGGAAACGACGCCGCTGGCCGCGCTGCCAGCCCGGCGTAAACAATGAGCGGTTTAAAAAATTGTTCGTTCTTGTAATTTATTCGCTAGGATGGTGTTCAGAAATTGTGAAGTTTGCTTAGTCGCATTCGATTCGGTACCTTGTTTTTTTTTTATGTCGAATAAGTATCGCTAGAATGAATCGATGCTAAAAGTATTTGATATCGAAAATAAAGAACAGAGTACTTTTTCGTATTCACTTGTATCGTAATATTTCGACTCCGAATATCACAACGATAATATTATACATTCGATAGGCCTCGACCAATTGCTTTTGGTAATGGATGCCAATCGAGTAGCGCTATTGGTTAAAATTACCCAATACCACTAGAGCCGCCAGAGCCTGACCAACTACGGCGCCACCACGGCCGGTGGCGTAGGCTCGAAACCTCGACCAGCATACAAATACTTCTCTATTCGATACAAGTACTTTTGGTTTCGATACCAAGCAAGTATCGGAAGAATGTATCGATACCATAAGTACTTGGTATCGAAAGAAAAGTATCGATACTTTACTTATATTTACTAGTATCGGAACATCCCTAACTGGGTCATTTTGACCCGAACGAATTTGAGATAAAGTTCTTACTTTCCGAAAATCGAAAGTTTCCGATAATTTTTTATAACGATTCAATTTTATACTTTCCGACTTTTAATAATGCAGCAAATTATAAATGTTTGAAGTGTATCCCCGATTTGTTGCGATAAAAACCGACCGAAGGGTTGTTAAGGACAGGTGGATGAAGTGATGCCCAGGTCAAATTGACCTAGTGTGCCGAAGTCGTGACCGAATATGAGTGTCAAGGAAGGGTTAATACAGATTTTCGACTGGATAATGCTAGAGCTTCGATCGCCATCTTGAATTTAAAGGGAATTTCTTTTTGTCAAATAACTCGGACATTTTTAACTTTTGACTAAAATTGGTCAGAAATAAACTTATAGGAAATTAAATTGTCTAGAACTTTGGTTATAACAACTTTTTGTCTACGATTCTAAAATTTTGTCTAAACCTAAAAAGGGAGTACAATCGAATTATAGCATAATTTCGTTTGTTTTCGAATTCAGCGCATAAACGAAGACGAAGTAACGTGTAGGAAATGAAATTCTCAACAACTTTGATCGTTACCTTTTTTGGGGTAGCTACTTGATGATGATTATTATGATATCGATTGTCGGGAACATAATAAAGACAATCCTGCAGAATTGACATTTGAAACCGACACCCCTGAAGGCAAAGATTTCGAAATTTGCGAAGAGTCAACTTAGTATGCTGGTTATGTCAACTTAGCAACACCATCGTCGAGGAGGGAAAAAGGTGCTCCGGTTTTAAAAACTTGTAAGAAAGAAAACGTCAAATTAACGGGCCAAACATGTAACAATGCGTGGATCAGGCCTACAGGGGATACCACGTCAAAAAAACGCGCCTGAAACTCTACCATTGCGGTGGTGCGGAAAAGGGTTTTATTTTGCATAAATATGATTCGAGTTTTATGTCACAGAAAGACATGCAGTTGTCAAATGATTCGTGTCATCATTTTTTTACATCCCCTTTTCCTTTACCGTAGGCCTGAATACGAAAATATGTACCTCAGGGAAAAAGCGGTAACGACCAATCTTGCAGAGAATTTTATTCTCCACAACTTTGTTCTTGTTTATTTATCCGCTGAAGTCGAAAATAAACAAAATAATGCAACAACTTAATTCTACTCCCTTTTTCAAGTTTAAGTCGGAAACTATCGATCGTAGACAAAAAATTGTTACGATCAAAGTTGTAGAGAATTGAATTTGCTACAAGTCTATATACAACCATTTATAGTCAAAAGATGAAAATGGGTTAGTTATTTGACAAAAACAAATTCCCCTTAAATTCAAGATAGCGGTCGAAGCTCCTGCAAAATCCGGTCGAAAATCTGGTTTCAGACTACCAAAGACCCCCCCCCTCTGATTAGAAGCAGAAAATACTCGTATTTAACCCTTCGAGGTCACACCCTCGGCCTGTAACTTAGTTGGTCACATGGGGTCCGTGTGACCCCAGCCATGTTTAAACGATTGCCACGTTGATTCTATTGTTTTAAATGGCTTAAAAAATTTTGGGTGTTAGTTTAAACCTTCTAGAATGTGGCATGCTCGGTATAATATTGTAATCGACATTTAAAATGGCGGAAAAATATCAGAAAGGGATCAATACGTGAAAAAAGCCGTTTTTACTTTAAAAATCATAACTCTGGCAATTTTCAATGAAAAAAAAAAAAGAAATAATTTAGGGTGATACTCTTGAGATATACTTTTAAAAAAATTGCTTCATAGTGGGCGTTTCAAAAAAGGTACTTCATTGTACATTTGAAGAGGGCCCATTTCGGAGTAAAAAAAAGAACGATAATCGTGAAAAATAAGCAATTTATTCGCAACGGTGGCTCGAAAATTATGAGATCATACTATAAACACAACATACAGGGTGGGGAAAAAGTACGGAAACGCCTGGAAATTTCGGAGGGTTGGTTAAACAAAATTAATATTCAAGGTCATGTCGTAGGTCATTTTCAACGAGGAATCGAATGGTGACCTTTAATTTGACCTTGAATCTCATCTTGAAGGTTATTTCAAGGGCAACTTTGATTTTTCTAAATGGGAACTCTTATTTTTGACGTCGGCAATCGAAAGAGCGGGAAATTTTACGTTCAAATATGTACTCAGGTTATTGGCCCGGTGTGACCTTGAAGGTCAGCTGAAGATCATTTGAACTTAAAAAAGGTCTCGGTTGGGTTAACGGGACAATAAGCGAAGGGTTCGCCGTAGCAGAAACATTTAAGAAAAATGTAATTGAACTTTTCTGTGGCCGGACATTTATTCAATCGTAATTAATTTGTTTAGTATAGTAAACGAATTACTTGTCGATTGACGAAATTATTTCATAAAATAAAAAAATTGTTTTTTATGAAATAGCTGCTGCTTTAACGCTTGATTTATAAAAAATTACTAACAAGTACTCCTACCCAAGTGAAACCCACCGAATTAAATAAAACTTGGCATACGAGTAGAATATTGGGGTTTGTTGGGTTTGAGCTTTGAGGGTTTGGGATTTTGGGTTTGTGGGTTTAGAGTTGGGGTTCGTGGATTAGGGGTTTGTGGGTGTGGGGATTGCGGGTAGGGGTTTTTGTGCTTGTGGGTTTAGGGTTTGTGGGTAATCATACTCAAGTTCAGTGTGAAGATCAAATGTAGCAACACTTTTTAACGTAAAATTTACCGCTCTTTCGATTGCTGATGTCAAAAATAATGGTTTTCGCTTGAAGATGAGGTTCAAGGTCAAGTTGAAGGTCACCATTGAATTCCTCGTTGAAAATTGCTCCAACAATGATCTTGACCTGAGGAAATACTAGACCGTCCCGTTAACCCAACCCAGACCTTTCTTAAGTTCAAATGACCTTCAGCTAACCTTCAAGGTCACACCTGACCAATGACCTGAGTACAGGTTTGAACGTAAAATTTCACTCTCTTTCGATTGCCGATGTCAAAAATAAGGGTTCCCGTAAAAAAATCAACGGTGACCTTTAAATAACCTTGAAGATAAGGTTCAAGGTCAAATTCGAGGTCACCGTTCGATTCCTTGTTGAAAATTACCTGAGACCTGACCTTGAATATTTCTTTTTTTTTTAACCAACCCTCCGAAATTTCCAGTGGTTTCCATACTTTTTCCCCACCCTGTATATGAAAGATATAAAAAAATTGTAAAAAATACTGAATATTTAAAAAATCGTGAATAAATAAAGGTTGTCCCATAAAGGCGACACAGAGTTTCTGTGCTTGTCGCACATTCTAAATGCTTTTATGGTTTTCCGGGTAGTATTGTAATGAGTTTTAAATGACGTAGACGGATGTCGCAAAGAATTCGTATTTCAGAGTAGTTCATATAAACTTGATAGAATTTTTTTACCGTTCTCATATATATACTTAAATTCGTAGAGCGATCCCACGCAGAGAAAAAAATACCACTTTTTACGAAAAAATATCCGTGCAGGTCACATGGGGTTCAAAACGACCCCAGCACCCGCCTGATTTTTTTTTGTGTATCGACTACCACGACTTAACTGCTATCGCGAATCAGCCGACCCTAAGGGGGCATCCATTAATTACGTGAGGTGATTTGGGCGATTTTTCGACCCCTCCTCTCCCCCTGGTGAGATGTCGTGAGCTTTTGCTCGACCCCCTCCCCCTCCCTTAATCTCACTTGAGATTTTTCAAAATGCATACGTTCACGGAAAATAAATTGTAGTAAAGAGACTCTCCCTACTACTTTACATGGTGGAGTAAATGGAACTACAACCGCAGTTGCTCCTACTATAATTTATTTTCCGTGTTTAATCTAAATAAGTTAATCTGTGTTTGATTGCGTTGGGTTTATTAAAAAAAATTTGCTTATTTCTTTTTATTTAAGACTAGTTACGACTAGTGTTTAAGATTTTTAAATGGTAGTCTAGAATCACAGTCAGAAAATCGAATAATAAAATACTTAAGTAAGAACTACTAAAATTCGTAGAAGAATATTCATTCCAATTCAACCCACGGAGACTCATGTATGATCTCAAGAGTGACTACTGGAACCAACATGTCCGTGTAATTTTCACTAAAATCATCCGCTCCTTCAACCTCACTCTGATTTAGCCACTCTAAACCATTATCGCTTGCACACAGAAGCTCAGTGCTTGACGTGTGACAATCTGCGAGGGTTGCACTTTGCGCGCTGGTGCAGCTGGTGCATGACGAACAAGTCAGGACCTGTCCATGCGTCGCTGCCTCTCGGCTTGTACGCCGCAGCGTTCATCGACTTCGCTAGCCGGTAGCGGCTAAACAATTGAGAAGCTACTGTGCTACTTTGTGGCATTCACATATTATGTGAACGCCACAAGGTAGCAATAATATTTAGCTACTTTCTTAAAATCAATTAGTGGAATTTTACTGATTCAAACCAGTGAATGAGAATTTTACTGGTTGAATCAGTGGATTTCACTGATTCAATCAGTGCACACACTCACGCGCATGCGCGTACATATACTGTTTACTGATTCAATCCGTGAATTTCACTGAATAGTATCATTCATTTCAAGAGAGTATATTTTAGAGAAGAAACATTTCTTATTTAATTTAATCCAATTTTCTCGCAATTTTACACTGTTTCTTGCGGAAGAAAATTACGTGATATTTGCCGAAGCCCCCCTCTCCCCCACGTGAGATTGAGTGATAGTTTGCTCGACCCCCTCTCCTCCCCCCCTAAACGCCTAACGTAATTAATGGACGCCCCCTAATCAGTACTTACAAAGGACACTCCAAAGCACCCTTACGAGGGAAGCCAGCCCTCTTGGCCTTATAGTAATTTTGGCTTAAAGTGCGGTCCCCTGGACCCCATTTGACCGCGAACGGTTAATTAGTGCAATTTCAAATGATTTTCTTGTCCATCACAACTAGGTTATATCCATACCCAAAGGTCCACCAAATGTCGAAGCACATGACGTTCAACCATGTGAAGGCCGCGATCCAAGAGAGCAGAAGGGTGAAGCCTGCAAATACGAGCGGAGCGTTTACGATGTGATCGTGCTCGCGCGGAGGGGGGTTACTTACCGAGAAATTTGCAAAAGTGAGTCGCTCCCTCGTCCGGACCACCGGCGTTCGTCGGTGTAGCAAGCGCGACCACCGCGAGACTAGCGTACGCGACCGTCAGACTCGCAACGTGACACATGAGCGTCTTTCCGTGAAGATTTCTCAATACGGGCAGGCACGCGTACACTCCCAGCGTTAAAATGAGAAATACGCAACTCGTCAACTGGAGAAAGGCGAATATCCAATATCTACAAATACGCAAAACACATGTTACATTGTATACAAAGCGCCAAGTATACGCGCGGCAATAGGGTATTTGACTGTGTACGGAAATCATCTTTGAGGGGTCTTCTCACTTTAGACGCTGAAAAAGGCTATTTTCATGATTTTTTAGATAGGTTTATATTATAGATATCGATATAAAAGTTGTTACACTTAAGGCAGGATTCTACTTTGAAACTTTGAAAAAAAATTTTTTTTTTTTTACATTTTTCGAAAGTAAATATGTTCAAGAATGTTCGGTCAAAATTTTATAAAGTTCCAAGCAGTCTAACTATCCTTTTTCGCCTTTCGAACGCACCTACCTGAGCGCGCTATTGTGACCCGCCCGGCGCGCGGCCCGGACTCACCAAAACTTTAAACGCGTTTTTCTCGAAACGACATTTTCAAGTACCGTGGTGGTGATAACTCAAAAAGTACTGAACCGATCCTTATGAAATTTGGAATACATATTCTATATGTGTGTACCAACCGACCTAACTACAATCAACTTAAAATTTTGATTAGAACTATTTTTTTATTGCAAAAAAAGACCCAAAAAAAACGCACTTTTTTCGTATTTTAGCCGCCATTTTGTTAATTTTGCACGTATATAAAATATTCTAGTTAGGTCGGTTCCTGAAGACATACTGAACATGAAACTATTTGATTTTTTTGTTTCAGACCATCCGTCGGGAAGATTTCACGACCACGGCAACGGTACCTGCTTTTCGAGGCGTTGGCTTTAAACATATTTTACGTGTACAAAAAATGAATAAAATACATTAAAAATTTTTTTTTTATGTACTTAAAGAGTGTATTTATTGAACAGTTTAAACCCCATATCGATATCTTTAATAGTATTCTCAGAAAAAATTCACGAAAATAGCGTTTTTTTTCATGGTTTCAAAGTAGAATCCTTCCTTAATAAAGACATTTAATTTTTATATTATTTAAGTCACTATTTATAGATGAAAATGTCAGTTAAAAAAATGTCCGGAAAAAATTGTAGGTATGTGCTGTTGATGAAATCTCGGAGATGGATCATGCGAAACAAAAAAATCAAACGGTTTTAGATTCAGTATGTTAATGTCTATAGCGCATATCATACGATTTTTTATATATGCAAAAATAACAAAATGGCGGACATTTTTCGAAGAAACAAAAAACTTTTTTTTCACCGTTTTTGAGAAGAAAAAGTAAATATCAAAATATAAAAAAAAATCCTTGATTCGCGCTGTAGCTATAGTTGTAAAGAATATGTGGTTAAAGTTTCACAAGGATCGGTTCAGTAGTTTCGAAGATTTTATCAACAAAACGTCGAAAAACGTTGTTTCGAGAAAAACGAGTTTCAAGTTTGTTTGTGTTACATAAATACATTTAAAAAAAATTAATGTATTTCGAAAGTGTATTTATTAAGTGTAACAACTTTTATATCAATATCTATAATATAAACCTATAAAAAATAGCCTTTTTTGCGTATAAAGTGAGAAGACCCCTTAATGGTCTTTTCGCTATGGTAATTTTCGAATGATAATTTAATATTATGCTGACGATATTTTTTTATATTCGTGAATGTCAGTATTAACGATATGAAGCGGCAATAAAATTTGAATATTCAACCAGACCGTCAAAACGCTCCCGTTGTCAGATATGTAGTCACGTGACGCCTGTGATGTCACATGCCAGTGAACAAGGCAAAGGAGCTACAACGCCCCTGAGTTGTCGCACAGAAAACCTTCCTCTCCATTCTTATCTAAAAGTTGATAATATGGTAACTAGCACTACAAACAACTATGAGTTAAGAAAAAAAAGCACGAAAATACACTGAAATAAACTAGAAAATCGATCATTACTCATCACAGGACTCGTAATGACAATCTATTTACTGGCATGTAACGTCACTAGAGATCCAATCCTGGAGCGTTTTCGTTCACGTGACCAAAGCTTCAAATTTATCTAATAAAAATTGAACTAAACGAAAATAATGCATATTTTTTCGATAAAATGATAGAAAATACTTTTTGAACAGTATATTTTTTTAGGACGGCAAGAGAATGAACCATATTTTTAACCCTCGAACCGAACACTATTTTTCGGCACCTATTAAGGAGGTACGGTGATGACCACGCTAGTAAACTAAGAGTCTATTTTTCGCCATAATACCGCTACGTTTTAGACATATGTGTGTGGCCTATATTTCGAGAAATATTTTTTAAGTATTGATTTTCAAGCTACTTATTATTTTTATAATATGAAAACAAACGTAATAATCTACTACTCGACTTCAGTAGTACGCCATATCGTCGACGTTTAGCATCGTTGCATTTTCGATAGCTGTCATCGGTCCCACGCGCTCGGCTTATTATTTTTGGTAGCCGGTAAACATGGAGAATGAAAATAAGTACTGTAGAAGTTTATCAAGAGAGTAACAGGATTGTACCTGAAGTCCAGTTTAGAGACAAAGGTAGATTCTGTCGGACAAGAATTAGAGAGTGAAAAGATGATATTGCGAATGCAAATGAAAAACGTCGCGTTGACGTTAACCTCAATATCCAATGTCCAATCTGTCCGAAGTCAAAACATATTTCATCGATTGTTATGTTATTTTTCCCTTTCCTAATTTTCACAATATTTGCAGATATAAAAACGAACGTTCATTTTATATGACGGTTTGTCCATGCTGAATTTACATATAAATGCGTTGTATGCATGTCGCCAGAAAGATTGAGATGCCTTAGCTATACATAAAAGAACTTTGAGTAAATATTGGCGAAAGGCCTTTTATAATCGATTAAAAAACGTACGGCTTCACACAACCATATTTTTAATTCGCGTTGAAAATATCCGATAGAAGACTCAAATTTGCGCCGGTAAACGGCGTTGCCACACTTCGAGCAAGATGGCTGCGGTTACGTCACGAGACGTCTCTCTCGCCGAATACTTCGGTTTTTCGCGACTTTATTTCTAAATTTATTGCTTATTTCTGCGGTGAGCTTTCCAATTCAAGTTGCCTTATTGATCACAACGAACCAACGAACGCAACCGTCAGTTTTTTTTACGCGTGTCTTGGCTCCAAGTAGCACAAAAAAATCGATATATGAGAGGACAGGCACATTTTGTCGTCTACGTGTGACTAATTGACCAACTTTAACAATTAATAACTCGGAAACTGTACGGTAAATCGCGTGGAAACTCCGCATACGGATGGACGAAGCTCTCGACAATGTTATTAAAAAAATTGGGCTTTTATCTTGGACTCGCTCCAATCACCGTACCTCCTTAACGGAATACATGGGTCATTGGCGCCCGCGACATATTTAACAACCGTAAATGTTACAAAAAATTCTGAAAAAATTCATAGGTGTTCTTTGCAGTTTTCACTTCAAGTTTAATCGATGATAGTATTGTAACATTAACGTTGGCTTGTTAATTAAATCGTTGAAAAAAATTCTGGAAATGCACCGTAATGTTGAAAAATGTATAATTTTTGTCAAGTAACTTGTTTTAAAAAATTCTTTGAGTTATTTTTACTTGAGATTATGTACTTTCAGAAAAAAATATAGGAGGCTTCGGGAATTGAAGGGTATTTATTTCAAGGGCTGAATATCGCTATTTAGTATAGACACCAAGAGACGATAAAATTGATAATAAATGTAAAATATTGATGGATAAATCGGAAAACTTTCGAATCGGAAAACTCATCGCACTCCACTTTCTCTTCCTTATGATAATCTTCGATACAATCTTCCCACTCGGAATTTTCTCCGCCGAAATATTCCACCTATTTGCGAGGACGAAGTGACGAGCTAACCTCTTCGCAACCTCACATCCATTTTCGCTTTTGTTTACTCAACACATTCGTGAAAAAATTTATATTCTTAGTCAAAGAACAGAATTATATAGAAACGAAAATCTTTTCGTGAAGTCGAATTTCACATACGTTTCCCGAATACATGGGTCGCTTGCATCCTTGACAGATTTTTGCGGCTTGCCAGCTGGAGCTAAATTTAATCGAGCTAAAATCGAGCTGAAATTTTGCTCAAACCATCCTGTTAATATTCTAAGACAACCTCTAAAGGGATTTTTGGCGACGCGCAATGGTTTTTGGGTTTGTTTGGGTTTGTTTGTTTGGACAAAACGAAGAGCGCGATAAAATATATGGGTATGAACGGAGAGGTAGCAGATATGCAGGGTGGACCATTTAATGTGACCACCCCAAATATTTTCGTTGCCTTTAGAGTGACGAAAAAAAATGTCAGGAGGTAATTTGATTGATTTCGAAGGGCTGATACAATGGTAAAAAAATTATGGTCAAACTATAGAATTACTGCTTCAGCCCAAAATCGGTCCAAATTTTTTTGGGGTATTGTTGTGGATAAAAACGATGTTACATGTTGAATTAAGGCAGGGGAAGACCTAATATGAAAAAAAACCTTTACAAAGTATCATTACGGAGGAGGGTAAAAAAGATTGTTGTTTGCAAACTTTTTCTTGCGTGCGTGCGCGCGCGCGCGTATGTGTGTGCGTATGTGAGTGTGTGTTTATAATGCGTCATTTTATCCCTCGTTTCTGCAAACTTGAAAATCCCATAATTTATGGAATTAATAAAAAATGTCGGCCTCCCCCAACTGAATATCAGTAGTGACGACATTATAAATTCATGGCAAAAATATGACATTGAATTTGGTCCGGAGCCGTGATTCTATAATTTTACCAAAATCATTTTTGTCAAGGTGATGGTTTTGGCGTTCTCAAGGTCATCAATGGTTTTTCAAATGGGAACATGTTTCTTTTAAGACGTTGTAGCTGATATTCAGACGAATCCAACGACCAATGATAGCATGACCTTGAAATGATGTTTCACCAAAATACACGTGTAATTACTGATCATGAACTACTGCAGCCAGAACGGCAATCTCTGCATCTTCGTTTATTTAAGTCTTGCGACGTTTCCTTTTTCGTGGATTGACACTGCCCATTTCACGGAATAAATTAATAATGTGATCGAAACATCGACGGGAAGGATGACTTCTGTCAGAATAACGTTGTACATAAGGTTCCTGCGCTTGCACAAAGTTTCTGCCGGTCTCACCATAAATCAGAATCATTTCCACTTTCTTTGCTTAACTGTACAATACCATTTTCGATAAGGTTTCGATAAGGTATTACATGTTACTTTCGATGGATACACTTGTTTACTAATTCTAATATTGCTAGATGGTAAGCATTATTCACTCTACTACAGTTTTACTACGGTACAACGCCACTACTTACAAACATCAGAAGCATCTCCGACTATTGACATTATTGTATCCGTTGGATAACCTGCGCCGCTATCACAGCAAAAACTATTCGAAAATCAAGAACGTCATTCATCCGACGTCTTCAAAAATGTGTCGAGGTCAATGGCCATCAATTCGAACATTTGTTACAACAAATTTTCTGCACAAAAACCTCAATTACATTATTCGGATATTCTTATTGTCAATACCATCACGATCTCCCGTTTTTACACGTGTATTTTGGTGAAAATAATTTCAAGGTCATGATATGATAGGCCGTTGGATTCGTCTGAATATTAACTACAACGTCTTAATAGCAAAAAAAAAACATGTTCCCATTTGAAAAACTATTGATGACCTTGAGAACGCAAAAACTATGACCTTGTCAAAAATGAATTTTTCATCACTGTTTCAGCCCTTCGAAATCAACCAAATTACCTCCTGACATTTTTTTCGTCACTCTAACGCAACGGAGATATTTGGGGTGGTCACGTTAAGTGGTCCACCCTGCGGATAGAGTCGGCGCGCGTTGAAAAAAAAACTTAAAAATTCAATATCTCGAAAACTATTGCGAGTCGGCAAAAATCCCTTTAGGGTTTATATTAAAATATTAAACGGAAGGTTTGTGCAAATTTTCAGCTCGATCGGGGCGGGGGGGGGGGGGGGTCGAAACCTTATCCAGTCAACTGATTCCGGCGGGCCGCTTAGTGTATAAGCTTTTTTTTCTTATCGTCGTCACCGTGTGTCGTTGCGATCGGGCGGTGTCACGAAACTAACCTAAACCGATAATAAAAGGTTTCGTCGTATAGGCGTATGTACGTATAACAGTTGAAAATCGTTAGGCGTATAAAAAACAATTGGACATGCCTAAATAACTGCTATTGACAATTTAATTCAGTGACAATCCAGAACTATTGGGTTCCAATGCACAGCGTAATAATTCACCTCAACTACAATGGCAATACAAAGAACCAAATATCAATCATTTTTATCATAGTCGCTTGAGTTTTGCATGCGGTTAATATAGGTTTGGTTATATTTTCAAGCGTGTATATATTAATTTGTTCATTTTAGCATGCAAATACATACTTCTTTTGTTTACTTACCGTGTAATGGACATTTCTTACAAAAAAGAAACAAGAACCCGTATACCGAAACATTACAGTCTAAAGTCCATGCGCTGTATGCCACACAGAGACATATGATATTGCTGTCTTCTTCGGACAGCACCCTTCCCTATGCGCACTATGCGGCCGAAATTTGAAGCAAAAACTGGACGTTAAGTGAAGCGTCCCTCACTACCGTCGTTTCAAGACCTGTATGTAAGACCATGCCCTGCCCCAAACTTTTTTTTACAGAGCAATACGTACGCACCAGGTAAACAAACCATCACGGGACACCATTGTTGAAATACCGAGGATGCGAACGACCCATGTGTTCGCTTCGAGGGTTAAGAGGTCTTCTCACTTTAGACGATAAAAAAGGCTATTTTCATGCATTTTTTTGATAGGTTTATATCATAGATATTGATATAAAAGTTGTTACAATTAATAAATACACTTTAGAAACACATAAAAAAATTATTTTATGTATTTATGTAACCTAAACAAACTTTAAACGTGTTTTTCGACGGCTTGTTGATAAAATCTTCGAAACTACTGAACCGATTCATATGAAATTTTAACCACATATTTTTTGCCACTATAGCTATAGCGCATATCAAGGATTCTTTTCAATTTTGATATTTACCATTTCTGTGCCAAAAACGGTGAAAAAATACGTTTTCTTGTTTTTTTTCGAAAAACATCCGTCCTTTTGTTATTTTTGCATATATAAAAAATCGTATGATATGTGCTATAGCCATTAGCATAGTGAATCTAAAACCGTTTGATTTTTTTGTTTCGGATGATCCGAGATTTCATCAAGAGCGCAGACCTACAATTTTTTAGAACATTTTTTTAACCACCATTTTCGTCTATAAATAGTGACGTAAACAAACATTTAAAAAAATGTATTTCGAAAGTGTATTTATTAAGTGTAACAACTTTTATATGAATATTTATAACATCAACCTATCAAAAAATAATGAAAATAGCCTTTTTCAGCGTCTAAAGTGAGAAGACCCCTTAATATAGTCAAATACTCTATCGCCGTACATCCCCCCGCCGCGCCTTACCGTAGGCTCGATTCTTCGGTGTATTGGCTCGATTCGTCGAAGCAGACAAACGGTGTGAGGCTTTCGGGCGGATCACGTGGATTGTCCTCGTAAAATAGATCGATGCAGTACTCGTGATGCTCGTATATTCGATAGGACGGCAGATGGAAATGTCCTTGCTTCGTCAGGTGCCATCCCTCGCTCGCGTTAACCGGAAACATTCCGTACTTGCAGGGCCTTCCGATCAGAAGACCGTAATCTTTTATAATCACCGAGAGTGCGATAGAGACAGAGAGAGGTAGAGAGAAACTCGCATCGAAATAAATCATTCCCGTGCTCACCCGGATGCGTCTCGATCCATTCGGGGCTTGTCGTTGTTGCAGCCGCCGATATCGACGCGTTCGCCAGACGCTCGTCGAAACGTCCGGGCAGCGCTTGCGCGGCCAACTTGCCGCAATTGTTGTCCATCAATGCTTCATCCTCGGGGCAACATTTTCTCACGCACGCGTTAATCTCGCAAAACTTGGAGCCACTGCAAATTCGCACGACGAGAATATCGCGATTTCGGCTGCTACCGTCACCGACGTCGACGCAGCTGTTATCCTCGTTCGCCAAAATCGTCATTGGTCCAGCTTGTCCCTCGCCCTTGGAAGGTAGCACAATCTGCTCACCGTACGACCGTCGACGAAACATGCGAGAAAACAAGATCGTCAGCGGGCTCGTCTGACGCGCTCTGCTCAAGTTCCGTCGACGCCACGCTTACAGAAGCGAGACACCGAAGAGCGAGTAGAAAAAATAAACCTTAGGCCTTGCCTCTGCTCTCCGCTTGGCCTCTTTGTTATGGCCAAGCTTCGAACGCCAATGTTCGCGTCATCGTTACTTTGTTTGTTTACCCGAGATCGGACGCGTAACACGACTCAGCCGTTATTCGTCAGACTCAATTTCTGAATTAATGAAAATGTTTTAAAAAACGCCCCGAAGAAACGCACACATCCGGTTATCTCGCTTGTCGATCTCGATAAACATTCCGAGCACGCGTTCCCACGAAACGTGGCAAAAATATCGTATGAAAGATACTTACGGAATTTTTTATTTTTTTTCCCCGCTGCGACTCGCACGTTACGTACGGATAAAAATCATAGCGATAGGGAAACCCCGAGGCGAAATAGACAAATCGCGATACGCAACGTCGTACACCGCCGAGATCATAGACGCTATTTTTCCACCGTCCTCTATGCGTAATGTAAAATGATTTTACCCAATAATTATCTTTAACCCTCAATCCGCGACCTATTTGAGGCACCTTAATCCCGTGAACCTCGGTCGTTTTCGTTTTTGCAGTACCAAACCAACAATTGTCAATGAAAAAAATTCATGGTCAATCTTTCGGCCGTACTTCTCAAGGGAAAATAGGGTTCCTTTTTCGTTGTTATTTTTAATTTTTTGTTTCATTAAATATTAAGCAACCCGCGAAGAAAATGATTTTGGGCAGGACGAAAACGAACTAGGTTCACGGATTGAGGGTTAATTATTATCTGGATAAAGTTCCGAAAAGCCCATATATAGCCGATTAATTTGGAATTTCGTGTACCCGTTTATTTTAACTCGCTGATCACCAATATGATAGTGAAAATACCCGTAAATCGGATTCTCACGGTCAATACTCACAAAAACGGATTTAAAAAAAGTTTTTACATTTTATTTTAACAAATGTTGGTCTTAAAGACAAGTGTTCCCTATAAAAGTAGCCTTATGAGTTCAAGACAAAGATAATTAGTTCAAGACAAAGACACAAGTTCCCTGTAAAAGAGGCCTATAAAAAGATTGATCTTTTATGTTCCACGTAGGTTTTGTCTAAAGCGTTTCTGTTTCGAGAAAAATAGGATAACGCTCGAGTAAGTCCATTTTGCTAAACCCAAACAAACTAAAATGAACCCAAAGAAAAAAAAGAAATACAAAAAATCCCAAAATAAAAAAATATAAAAAATACATAATAAAATCCAAAAAAACTAAAATTAAAAAAAAATTAAAAAACTCAGAATAAAATAAATATTCAAATAAAATAAAAATAAATACAAAAAAGCAACATATTAAATAAAATACAAAAAAGCAAAAAACAAACTTGTACTTTAAAGACTAAACTCCAACCTTCCCGCGCTAAAGTGCGTAAGTAGATAATATCGAAACTAATGGAGTTTAGCAAAATGTACTTATTGGAGCATTATCCCATTTTTCTCAAAACAAAACGGTTTTAGACAAAAACTGTATAGAACACAAAATATAAATTTCATTACAACCTACAACTTTTGCAGGAAACATTTTTCTCTAAAATCAACATTTATCAAAATAAAGTCGAAAAACTTTCAAAAAACTAGTTTTTGAATTTTGACCTTGAAAATCAAATTTGCGGGTATTTTCACTATCATATTCTAATCAGCGAGTCAAAATACATAAGTTACACGAAATTCCAAATTAATCGGCGGTACGGGCTTTTCGGAACTACACCCCAAAAAGTGACTCGTAGTCTAAATGTGCTAAAAAAATACATTTTCGTTGCATTCCAAAGATGGAAACTTCGCTACCGTGCCGCGGGAGGCGAAATTGCTTAATGTCTCCGCATCGGGTAATCCCGGCAATTACTAGTACTTTCCATTTCAACAGCTATACACGAATAATCGCGCAAGACGTGAAATAATTGTACTCGAATGATTTTCCCGCGTCATTACCTCGAGTCTTCCATCGTCGAGAACTCGGAGATCTCTCGTCGCGTTCACCGCGTAGTCAAGAATAGCGTGATCGCACTTTGGTGGACCTCTGACTATGCTCACAAAGTCAAACTTCCGATCGAGAATTTTAAAGTAATTCGCGATTACTTCGTCGTTGTGGCGTTTCGCGTGAACGCAGTCACGTTGTTTGAGATCGTAGATGGCGTTTGGGCGGCAACAAACACGAAGATTCGCGAGAATCGGAGGATTGAAAGTTGCTTCTTCGGTTGCGGTAGTCCTCAGCGCAGTCTCGTTCGCCTCGTCGACACACTGACATACAATCGGTATACTTCGGCCAATGGTTTTGTCCCATAAGAGTTCGATACAGGCAATTGGTGCTGCTCGAAACGGCGGCCATTCTCCGTTCTCCTTGCCGCTCGGCAGACTCGTTATTATCAACTTTTCGCCATCTTTCTCACAACCCGAAAATTCGAAATCGCTGCTCAGAGCAGTAGCAGCTGATGCTGCGCGATGCCGTTCTCCCAAATAATAAAGTCGACGATCGGGCTCTTGCTTCGGATGCGCGCAAGTGAAGTTTTCCTCAACTGACAAGATCTCGTCGAAGGGACAACACTTGCCGGCGATCGGGCGACTTGCAGTGTCAGCAGCGGACGTGACGACGAAACCCTCGCCGCTGCCGTACCACATTGGTGCGACATTCGTCAAGAACGCAACCATACACAATAACGTTCCGCCGAAAGAAAATGAGACTCCTTTTGACTCGCGCTCGTCCGAGCCCCGTTTCGTTTTATCACGCTTCGCCATTCCCGTAGCCCGTTGTTTCTTCGATATCGTCCTCGTCCTCGTCGTCGTCCTTTGCTCGGAACATCGGTAACGTCTCAAAGCCTCGCAAGACCTCCAACCGCTCGTTCGATTGTCAGCCGTCGCGTTTAATAAAAAAAAAAAAAACAACTGCGCGTTCGACGAGATCCTTCGCTGACGCGCGACTTAACGTGCTGTCTCGTTAGTCTCGCCGGCAAAGTGCCTGCTTCGGGAATTCCGGAATAGCCGCGCGGTGAATACGCCCGAGGTACAGTGAGGGGGAATCGCGCCTCGACTGTGGACGGGAAGGGAGATGCGGGACGTTTTTACCCTCTCTACGCCTTTGCATCTATAGATTTGTATGAATCTTTGTCTCTAATCGTACGCGTCGACAACTATTTATACAATTGTTTATTCCAGCCGAGTATACGGGTACGACACACGCCCACGCGTCTATTCGCCGCACTGCACATCGGGTATTTTGACGATCTAGGCGGTCATAAATCAATTTCTAAAAATTGAAACCGGTTATTATCACTGTCAAATGACCACAGAACGAGTGGTTGCACCCGCACCCTATAGTTTCAGTCGGTACTTTACCATCGCTACAAGTGAACGTACCTTTCTCGGCTTTCTAAGTTTGTTTCTAAGACTGTCTCACTTAGAAGTCAAAGTAAACATTTTTGTTAGCAGCGATTTATTCGAAAATATTGTTACGGATTTGGATCAAGCAGGTAAGGACACCTACTGTTGGAACTTTTTGCTGTGTTATTTGTCAATGGAATATTGTTTTTCTGTCGTTTGAAAAGTAAGTTCAGAATAGTTCAATTTTTGACCACATTTTTACGCATAAAAAGCTTTATGTTGTATTTCCGGGTTCTTCCCAGTTATTATTTCGATTGTTATCGCGAGATGATGGTTTGTACAATATAATCATCATCAAATTCCCGCTGAACCTGAACCTCTAGATGACTTTGATTCAGATTCGGAGGAGGTTCGTGAAGACACAGAGTGAGCAGGACGAAGAAGAGCCATGACACTCATCGTCATCTTACTTATATAAATTACATTAACTTTAGTTTAAGAGAAAAATAAAAATGTACGTTGAAAAGATAGTTTTACTACTTTTGTTCGAAAAAACCCAATAATTTAGACCACATTATTTATCGCAAAACACTTCCTGTAGCTCACAGTCAATTACAGAGTCATTACAAATTTGAAAAATCGAAATCATATTGACCGTCTAGGTTGGCATAATACCCCTATGTGCGCTGCTCCGTCCACCCGAGAGCATAGATAACGGCTTTCGATGATATTGAAATACTGAAATATCGGACCAAAAATCTGATACAGGTAAATCGATATTGGACTTGAATAAGACCGATATTTAGATGTCAGAGTTGAAAAAAATAAAATACCATGATTGATGTTATTATTTCAATTTAAGTTGCCCTTACTTGTTTTTTTTACTACATTTAACGACCTTACAATAATATTACCAAAGCTGGGCAGGAAAACCTCAATCCGGTAATCGTTAATTAACGAAGTCAATATATTGCTTAACGATTTAACTTTTAAGTTAAATTCAGAAACCATCAACGGTCCTATTAAGGGAGCGTACGCAAATTACGTAACGCAATTTGGGGGGAGAAGGGGTTCCGGCCAGGAGTTACGGTCTTACATACGTGGGGGGAGGGGGTGGCCAACGTTTGGGTTACGTCACGAATTTCGAACTGCCAGAAATAGCAACATTTCTGCATGTTCAAGTTTTCAATTTCAAACTCGCGCGCCATTTTACCGTGGAAAATTGACAGCTTTCCATACGAAATGTCACTGAAGGGGAAAAACCACTGTGCAAAAATTTTCATACTGGCTTTCCCACTTTCCCTCGCGAAATTGAGAAAAAAAAACATTCTTTTTTGTTTTCTTATAATTCCCGAAAGTACATATATTCAAAAATATGTTGGCAAAATTTTAAGTCAAAAGTCCGGAAGTTAATGGAGGCATCGTTCACAATAGATGAAGTGCAGGGTCTTATTATTTTGTGAAACATAATGAAGATGAAGAACCGTCATATCGCCCGGGACTAGATACTTTAATGTAAGTGTCAATATTCTAGAAAAAACATAACTTTATATTAAGAAAAACGGAACGAAAACTTTGAACGCGTTTTTCTCGAAACAACTTGTTTCGACCTTCTCCCAGCAAATACTCAAAAACTTATGAGCCGATTTTCAGTTTTTTATTTTTGTAATCGCAGTGACTAGGGTCCTACGCAGCCGAATTTAAAATTTTGATAATTATTGTTTTTAAAGACTGCTTGAATAAAAAAGGGCCTTGAAAATAGAAAACAATGTTTAAACCATCGCCATTGAAACACCCGTTACATAACAGAATAGAAGAGACGGGGGGATGGGGGTTCTGGCCAGGCTTTACGGTCTTGGTACGTGGGGGAGGCGGGGGGGGGGGGGGGGGGGGGTCGAAAGTTGAAGAATTTGGCGTTACGTAATTTGTGTACGCCTCCAACTTCATTACATTTAACTTCCGTTAAGGGAGGACACGACTGTAAAAGTTTTGAAAAATCGTTTTTTTGGAAACACTTTTTAAAAATCCTGTGAACCTTCAAAAAAATGATGCATTTATAGCTGAAAAAAAAAACAGTTTCAAAGTGGTTTTCGAGCTATTTTTTAGGGGAATCTCCGCTGAAAAGCGCCTTCGGCAATGCCACGCCGGTAGACGCAGTGCCAACTACACAAAATACCGTCCACAAATTTGATCCCGAAGTAAAAACCGTTCCATGCGAGGAGCACGTAACCCACCGACTCAAGAAACTCCCAAGCTTCTGCAAATTCACTCATGCATTTACTTCCTAGCAGCAGTGATGGGTATAACTAAATTACATTGTAATGTGATTACAAATAACATTAATCTGGTTACAAAGTAATCCAATTACAGAGTAATATGATTGAATTGCATTTCATTACATTGTAATTAAATTACTCAGTACATATTATGTAATTTGTTATAATGTATCTAATTACAAAGTAATCTGATTAAAAATGTATTCAAATACTTTATCATCTAATTACGTTGTTATTATTTATGGCATAATATAGGAGAAAATATCATCTTAACCTCTAAAGTTGGATCAAGTGTGGTGTGTGCACAACTTTAGAAGCACACAACTTTTGTGTCTGGTAGACACGCAAACATCGCACACTACTGTAACATGCAATTACACGAATTACCACATGTGAGGTCCACGCGCGCTCGTGAAGTGCAAGAACTGTAACTCGGATTTTTGTAACACGCGCAATTACATAATTTGAATTAATATGTAATCAAGTGATTTGTATCAGATTAGCTTTCAATTAAATTACACAGTCATTAATTACACTTGGTATTTGTGGTAACTAGTTACTTCAGTAATTTGTTACAAAGTAATTTAATAATCAATTGCAGTAGTAATTGTAGTTGTTCATTTAATTACTTTGTGCCCATCTCTGTCTAGCGGGTACCGAAAACTTCAAACACGTTTTTCTCAAAACCTTGTTTTCAAAATCGGCACGTAGCAAAACTCGAACATTTTTCGTCCAATCGACTTGAAGTTTTAACTGTAGCTTCTTAGATTGCTTTAACAGTCATTATAAGCGTTTTTTCGATTAATTGCAAGTTGTAAAAAACATATCACTCTTTATATGAAAATTATGGTCGAAAAAACTAACTTTTTTTTTCAAAAATCTATTTTTTGTGGTTTTTTTTTAAATTTCCCCCGTACTTGACTGCTCAAACTAATGTAATTCACGAAAATATTTCACTCTTAGTTCCAGGATTAAATTTACGACAGTTCTATAGCGTGCCGCGGAGAGAGTTGGCTGAAAACCAGTAGTGCTATATTGACTCGTGCACCGCCATAATGTTTTTTTTTTTGACAAATGCATTTTGTTTACATATTTCAATATACAGGGTGGTCCATTCAACGTGACCACACCAAATATCTCCGTTGCTTTCAGAGTGATGACGTAATTTGATTGATTTCAAAGGGCTCATATAGTAGTGGAGAATTCATTTTTGTCAAAGTCAATTACCTCCTGATATTTTTTTCGTCACTTTAAAGGCAACGGAGATATTTGGGGTGGTCACGTTAAATGGTCCACCCTGTATACCTTATAAAGCCTAAGAGTTCTCTTGACCATGTATTTAATTTCTTTTTTTTAAATCCAAAGAAAACGGTCAAAAATGGACAGCTACAGTGGTGCCCTCTCTTAATTTATTAAGTCCGTTACTTCGTCTTCGCGTGCACGCCACGCTCATGTGGTGGGCGGCGTACAAATTAAGTGAATTTTTTTTTTTTTAACATTTTGGGCAATTTCAAAACGAAAGTATCCTTTATAAAATTTTGCTAAAATTCATAGTTTTTGAGTAATCAATTTTTGAAAATTTCTGAAAGAGTTTTCCAATTTTACACTTGATTTATGTATAAAAATACTAATTAAAAAATCACTAATTGTGGGATATCCCCGAAACTATTCATCGGATTGACTTGAAATTTTCAGGGAATATTTTCGAAACATCATACTTCAACGAAATGTAAAAAAATCGATTTTTTTTTAAATTCTGACTGCATCTCACTCCTTAATCTGACTTCGAAATACTTATTTGACTGTTTGGTTTTTTAAATAAGTGTTAAGTTAATCATAATAATAAGAATTACCTACACTTTCATATGGATTGGTAACTTTAACCCTCACTCCATGTAGGGGGGTCGTTTTTATCCGGGCCGCAATTTCTCGAACACCGGCGACTTCAGCGCCACCTAAGTGGTACTAAAAAAAAGTATAGGTAAGAAGGTTTGAAAGTGCACGATGCCAGCTGTAGCAGTCAGTTGCACGCGGCACAGTGAACAAAGCAAATCGGAGCAGAACATTTTCGACCCTGGTACATGGTTAACGTAAGTAAAAGTGGCCTTCTTGATTTTTTTGAGCATATTTTGGCATTATAAACCACAAGAAATATGTTATAAGCGTAGAATGCTGTAGAATGAAATATATTTCATTCTACAGCATTATGGCAGTGAGAAACGCTGAAGAAATGTACGCGCTCCGGAGGCGGGAGCCCGTCGAGTATTTTAGCGGCGAGGCAAAAAGGAAACGATGCTCTTTGTGTGCGCATGAAGAAGATCGCAAGACTAACTAATGTTGCGCCCGATGCGGAAAACCGATTCGCGAAGAACACCGAGTTAACCTCGGTCTCGAATGTTCATAAAAACGCTTTTTTGTAATGAAGTTGTATTGTTTTCAATGTCAAGAAATGTTATTTTGACTACAATAACATGAATAAATTAAAAAAAAAATATCTCTGACGTTGAGCGCTTCTTTCTCATTAATACCTCGTTCTGATTTCCCGAAAACATACCTATGTTCCCGTAGTTGAATAAGGTATCTGGTTCAATCTCACACTAGTGTCATATTTTTAACTTGAAAGCAACTTTACAGCAACCATTTTACTTGCAATAACCAGCTTTTAAACTTCTTTCCCATGATTTGTACTCAAACTAGAATTTTCCAAACAAAAGAGTTTTTTCCGCGCATTGCTTGATATTTGATAAAATATTTTTTGTTTAAATAGTAATATCCGAAAAATTCCTGTCCACATTCCTGTGTGGTAGCGCGTCGCCGAAAACGACCCCGATACATGGAATTAGAGTGCCGAAAACACCTACATAGAGTGAGGATTAACTTGCGTTAAATTATCCAGAAACTAACGCTTTGACGTTTAACGAAGTTAACTTTTTGAGTAGCGTAATAACGACTAAAGAAGTTAATTTTTGGATTAACTTTGCCCACCTTTGATTATTACCTACAGTAAATATTGGGTTGGTACAAAAATCTTGCAACACTTTTTTTTCAATTAAAATATTTTTCCTAATAACGAAGTTCGAGAACATTCGAGAATAGGAAATACAAGAATGGTCTAGAACCTTCCATGCCGCAGGATATATAAGCGAGTCAGTTGTTCCGCGGAGTCAGTATGAGCAAAGATGGATCAACGTGCACTTCGAGCAATCGCATATTACGAATTCTTGCAAGGACATTCTGCAAGAGCCGCAGCCCGTAATATGTGCAGTGCGTTCAAGGCTAATGTAGTTAATTATTCAACGGTTTCCCGTTGGTATCAGCGTTTTCATTCTGGCGATACATCTTTCGAAGACAAACCTAGGTCCGGCAGGGAATCGATTGTGGACGATAAAGAACTGCGAGCACTTATAAAGGCAAAGCCTAATATGTCGTCACGAGAATTAGCCAACAAACTCAACTGCAGTCATCCTACTATCGTTTGACATTTACGAAAGATGGGATATAGGAAAGTTGTTTCGCCTTGGATACCGCACAGTCTCAGCGAATCAAACAAAGCAACACGCATGTCCATCTGTCTTTCACTCCTGCATCGTCCGCAAAGAAAGGATTTTCTTCAAGAAATAGTCACTGGGGATGAAAGCTGGGTGTTGTATGTTAATCACACGCGCAAGTGTCACTAGTTACCGAAAGGGGAAAAACCAAAACCGACCCCTAAACGGCCCCGTGAAATAAAGAAAGTTTTACTCTGTTGTTGGTGGGATTCTGAGGGCATGCTCTATTACGAATTTCTGCCAACCAACACCACAATACAGGCAGAGATTTATTCTGCACAACTGCAAAAGGTGGCTATAATTATGAAACAGAAAAGGCGTAAACGTCTTCAAGTTCGGCTTCTCCATGACAATGCTCGACCCCACCTCGCTAAGATGACACAAGAAACTATTTCGCAGCTAGGATGGGAAGTTCTACCACACCCACCGTATTCACCAGACTTAGCACCTACCGACTATCACCTGTTTCGAGCTTTGATGAAGTATTTACGGGATAAAAAAAATTGATGATCTGTCAGATCTCAAAAATACATTGGACGACTTTCTTAAATCACGATCAAAAGAATTCTGCTCTGCGGGCGTGCAAAGTCTACCAGAGCGTTGGGCAAGAGTTGTGGATGCAGAGGGAGCCTATATTACTGAATAATCGTTTATTGTTAAAATAACATATTTTTCTTTTTTACTCGTGTTGTGTGTTGCAAGATTTTTGTACCAACCCAATATTTCCGAAGCGTCAACTTATTTATATCCACGAGTGTGGAATCAGAAATTCTCTGAAAGACAAAACGTCAGAGACACCTTCTAACTTTTGCGGACATTGTTTTAAAAATCTCAATCTCCTTAATTAAAGTGACCATGGTCTTGCCTGCCTGCCAGAATCTATGCCATTTTTTTGCATTCTGTTAACTACTGCGCTGACTTGCATAAAACTTCCTAATTTTAATTTTGCATTTTTACTACTTTTTTATTTGCATAAAAGTTCCTATTTATTGTTTTTTGTTTGTTTATTTATTTCATGATTGGTTTGATATATTCAAGAACATGAAGTATGTTTGCGGAATGTATAATAAATGAAGTTCTCAATAAAAGACGGCGATTTTTAATAGATATCGGGGTTTCGCTTAGCAATACACTAGTAGTAAGAAGTTTTATTTGCATGGTCTTTTTGGCTTTTTACAAAGCTGTTACACCGTTGAACATCGCTCTCTTACATTCTAACTTACGTCTTTCCTCTTTTATTATTTTTAATTTTCGCCACACTTTGCATTCCCGCTTTCCATTATGTAGGGGAGACCTAGGAGGGTTGACACAGAGGTAAGTTGAAACAGTGTCAATGTCTCGATAGATATGATTGTTAGCGAGCTGGCAACAATGCCATACTTTTATTCCTACGACGTGCGCCACTTGTCAGTTTACTCCGGGGCTCTTGCGAGTTCAGTTGCGTCACATCGACACCCGCGCCAAAAAAATTGACAGTAGTAAGTATTTGTCGTATTTTTCATTAAACTTTAGTTACCTTGTTTATATATTTGATGGTATGTGATATGCATTGTTCGGAAGCATACTAACTTAGCATTCGATTTGTCGTATTGAATTTGTTGTTTTGCAATTCTCTTCATCAATAGTGGGTTCCGAATCAAGTGGCATCGCATTTTTGACGCGTAGGAGGGTTGAAACAAGGTGTTTCAACTTACCTCGGTTGCAGTAATGTCTTCCTACGTTTATATTTTGCGGTGTGATTTGCAAAGCTTGCATTTATTTCATTTCAGATGCCGAATAAATATATTAGGAAAACGGATAGAGGCATGGCTGAACTAGCCGCTGAAGCGGTTACTCTACGGGACGAAAGATCAAGCACAAAGAGAACGTGGAAAGTGAAGACGAAGAAGAGTATTCTTGCGTGTGTTGTACGGTATCGTATTCAAACATCAGGCCAAATGAAAAGTGGGTGCAATGTCGGGAGTGCAAAGCATGGTCGCACGAAGCCTGCGCTGGTATGGAACTTTCATATGTTTGTCACAATTGTTTGTCAGAATAGCGATTGATTGGCTTTCTTGCCATAAAGTTTCTCCTTCAATTTATTTTTTCGTTTGCTATATTTTACTATTTAATTCCGTGAGATTCGTGAGTCTGTATTCGTTTCAGTTCGAACATATAAATATTTGTCACACTGAATAAAAAGAGACTTAGATTAATGTCGAGGTTAAGTCTTTAAATTTTTAATAAAGTTTTTTAATAACAATGTGTTTTGGCATAATTTATACCCATGCTTTGATCCAATTCCCAGGCGTTTCAACCCACCTCGATAAGAGGAGAGTTCAAACAAAACGACTTAATGTACATAAATGGATTTTTACAGGTGACATAATTCCTGGAGTCATTTCTAGTCGGCAATCGATTTATCAATTAAAAAAGCTACAAAACAACAACAGCGAGAATGGGGTGAAATCTGAAAATTGTTTGAACCCTTCTGGGTCACCCCTACAGTCGTGCTATCGCTGAAAAATCCCGTAATCGGAAAAAAAATTAGAAGAAGGCCAGTTTTTTGACATATGATTCTGTAGGTGCCGTGGGTGCTAAATCCAAGTAAAAATCGGGGTGCAGCGTTTTTTTAGGGGATGAAGGGGAATGGGGCTGGATTGATGCCAAACTACAACCCCTACGAGGTCGGCGCCGTGAGACAATATGTTCAGAAAAATCCGGGCATTAGTTTTGTCCACAGCGCTAAAGTCCCGGTAGTTCATTTTGGGGGTGAAAAAGTGGGGTGAAATTTTGAAAAATCAGTTTTAATTCAATAACTCTTTATGATAAATTCGTACACTTTTTGTTCAAATGGGAACGGTGTAGCCCTCGAAAAGACGCCTCGATCGAGTATTTGATCATCACCCTCCAAAAAATCCCTCCATCACCCCTAAAAAAATTGTTGAAATAAAAAAAAACTTATTTATTGAATAACTCAAAAACATTCAATTTTTCGGGTACGGTTTAAACGTCGGAAATGTAGAGAATAATTTTTTCTTGCTCCCCTAGCCGAAAGTACGCACTTTCCGGCCGCATTTCAGGCCGGGAAGAGCATTTTCTTGCTCCCCTAGCCGAAAGTACGCACTTTCCGGCCGCATTTCAGGCCGGGAAGAGCATTTTTCGTGGCCGGCTGACGACCGCTCGCTCTGACAGGATTTTCGCGGCCGGCGATATTTACATATGCACGTTATTCTTTTGTCTTGTGCTCGCTCCTGTCAAAGTCGTGTCGTGGTCTCGCGAAGAATTTCGTTCGTGTCGAAAAAAAAAAAAATGGAAGAATCCTCATCAGAAGGTTCTTGGTTCGTTGATTTGATGTTTATGTTAATAATGTTGGTTTTATTTCATCTTGATGTTTTTAATGCCCGCCCCGACCAGCAAAACCTCGGCTTCGCCTCGGTCTTGCAAAAGTCGGGCGGGCACCCCCCCCCCCTCCGCTCGCCTCCCTGCGAGAATGACAGCTTCATTGCATTTCACGAGATGGCCCGCTGACAGCCGACAGATGACTGCTGACAGCACGAATGACAGCATTAATTGCACGGAATTACATACATTAATTAGGCCCGTACTTTCGGCTACGGGATCAAGAAAAATAGTATACAACCCACGGCCCAAATGTTGGATGCCCTGGTATGTGCGATATGAAGGCCTCGGCTTCGCCTCGGCCTTTATATCGCACATGCCAGGAAATCCAACTTTCGGGCCTAGGGTCGTAATATACTATTTCTATATTTTCGTTTCTATAGACCACCCTTGAATTTTGTTTTTTCCAACCCCTCTCGGGGGTTAAAAATAAAAAATTAAATTCTGGGAAAACTATTGACCGTACGAGTTCGCCGCTGTGGAACAATTTATAGTTTCAACCCTCAGCTACATTTTTGTTCACAGCGCGAAACTCGTATCTCTTTATTTTCGGTCAATAGTTTTCTCAGAATTTCATTTTGAATTTCCAACCTCCGAGTGGAGTTGGAAAAAGCAAAATTCAAGGGTGGTCCATAGAAACGCAAATATAGAGAAAATTATTCTCTAAATTTCGTTTATTCAAACCATACCCGAAAAATCGATTGTTTTTGAGTTATTCAATAGACAATTTTTTTGATATTTCAACAATTTATTTAGCGGTGAAGATATTATCGGAGAGCGATGATCAGATACTCAATCGACGCGTCTTTTCAAGGGCTACAAAGTTCCCATTCGAACAAAAATCGTATGAATTTTTCCTAAAGAGTTATCGAATTAAAACTGATTTTTCAAATTTCACCCCACTTTTCCACCCCCAAAATGAACTTCCACGACTTCGGCGCTGTGGACGAAAATAAAGCCCGGATTTTTCTGAACATTTTGTCGTCCGGCACCGACCTCGTAGGGGTTGTACTTTGGCATTAATCCAACCCCATCCCCCTTTATCCCCAAAAAAACCTTCCACTCCGATTTTTACGCAAACTTGGATTTAGCACCCGCGGCATCTACAAAATCACCTGTCAAAAAACTAGCCTTCTTTTATTTTTTTCCAATTCTATTTTCCTAAAAAATGAACAGATATTTCCATCGATCTCCCTCCTCAGCAACCCTATTCAATTATCTCCGACTCCCATTCCTTCCCCCTTTACCCACATAACTTTTCGCTTCCTTAGATATTACGCCTCTTCCTTTTTCACACGTAGTCAGGTGCTCCATTCTGTCTCTTTCTCATTTACATATTCTACAAGTCCATTCCACTTGGCTCTTTTTTCCACCCCTCCCTATATTTCCACACTTTATCCTCGCCCATGTTTCCTTATTCTTTCCTTTAATATAATTTGCCGCCCAATACTTCCACGGTGCTTCGTCGTTTTATATCATCGCATTTTCTCTCTGTCTGGTCTTTCTTTTTATGTTTTCCAATCCTCTGTCTATTAAATTCTCTATTATTTTTATTTCGTTTTCCTCTTTTATTATATCTATTATTTTCTCAATTTCTAATTGGATAAGGTTTCGAAAAGCCCCAACCTCCGATCGAGCTGAAATTTTGCACAATCCTTCCTTTTAATATTTTAAGACAACCCCCAAAGGGATTTTTGGCGACTCGCAATAGTTTTCGAGATATTGAATTTTACAGTTTTTTTTAACGTGCGCCGACTGTATCTGTATCTGCTCCGTCTTTGTTCATACCTATAAATGTTATCGCGCTCTCCGTTTTGTCCAAACAAAAATACCCAAATAAACCCACAAAAACCGGAAAACCCCAAACCAAGTATCTATAGCGCGTCGCGAAAATCCCTTTAGGGGTTGTCTTGAAATATTGAAAGGGAGGTCTGTGAAAAATATTAGCTCGATCAGAGATTGGGGGTTTTCGGAACCTTACCCTTTCCATTCCTCTCATACTCTTAGCAATACACTATTATTTCTATAACTTTCATCTTCACTTTCATACTCCTAAAGATTTTAATCAAGGTGTCCCATAAATATATCGGACAATATCAAAATGTCAGTATTCCGATATTGCAACTTGTTGATATCGAAATAATACCGTTAAGGCCTTAGGCCACAGTAACGGGTATAAAATCATGTCCGAATTTAGCATTTTTTTCGTATGAAAAAGTGATTCACCCATAAAATTAATTACCCATCTATTTAGTATGAATATCAAGCTGTTCAAAATAGTATATTACGACCCTAGGCCCGAAAGTTGGATTTCCCGGCATCCAACATTTGAGCCGTGGGTTGTTTACTATTTTTCTTGATCCTGTAGCCGAAAGTACTGGCCTAATTAATTTATGTAATTGCATGCAATTAATGCTGTCATTGGTGCTGTCAGCTGTCATCTGTCGGCTGTCAGCCGGCCATCTCGTGAAATACAATGAAGCTGTCGTTCTCGCAGGGTGGCTGGCGAAAGGGGGGGGGGGGGGGGGTGGCCGCCCGACTTTTGCAAGACCGAGGCGAAGCCGAGGTTTTGCTGGTCGGGGCGGGCATTGAAAACATCAAGATGAAATAAAACCGACATTACTAACAATTATTTTCGCCTCTTCGTCAAAATTCCTTAACATTTCTTCCTCGTCTGCGGAACCTTCTGATGAGGATTCTTCCATTTTTTTTCTTTTTTTTTCGACACTTGAACGAAATTCTTCGCGAGACCACGACACAACTTTGACAGGAGCGAACACAAGATAAAAGAATAACGTGCATATGTAAATATCGCCGGCCACGAAAATCCGGTCAGAGCGAGCGGTCGTCAGCCGGCCACGAAAAATGCCCTTCCCGGCCTGAAATGCGGCCGGAAAGTGCGTACTTTCGGCTAGGGAAGCAAGAATAGTATATTACGACCCTAGGCCCGAAAGTTGGATTTCCTGGCATGTGTGCGATATAAAGGCCGAGGCGAAGCCGAGGCCTTCATATCGCCCATACCAGGGCATCCAACATTTGGGCCGTGGGTTGTATACTATTTTTCTTGATCCCGTAGCCGAAAGTAAGGGCCTAATTAATGTAAGTAATTCCGTGCAATTAATGCTGTCATTCGTGCTGTCAGCTGTCATCTGTCGGCTGTCAGCCGGCCATCTCGTGAAATGCAATGAAGCTGTCATTCTCGCAGGGAGGCGAGCGGTGGGGGGGGGGGGGGGGGGTGCCCGCCCGACTTTTGCAAGACCGAGGCGAAGCCGAGGTTTTGCTGGTCGGGGCGGGCATTAAAAACATCAAGATGAAATAAAACCAACATTACTAACATAAACATCAAATCAACGAACCAAGAACCTTCTGATGAGGATTCTTCCATTTTTTTTTTTTTTCGACATGAACGAAATTCTTCGCGAGACCACGACACGACTTTGACAGGAGCGAGCACAAGATAAAAGAATAACGTACATATGTAAATATCGCCAGCCGCGAAAATCCTGTCAGAGCGAGCGGTCGTCAGCCGGCCACGAAAAATGCTCTTCCCGGCCTGAAATGCGGCCGGAAAGTGCGTACTTTCGACTAGGGGAGCAAGAAAAATTATATTTTCTAACAGCTTGATATTCATACTAAATAGGTGGGTAATTAATTTTATGAGTGAATCACTTTTTCATGCGGACAAAAATTGTTAAATTCGCACATGATTTTATACCCATTACTGTGGCCTAAAGCCTTAATGGAAAAAAATCAGATAGCCCAAACTCTACTCTACCCATTGTAATTTGCAATTTGGCTACGACCAAGAATCACCGCTTTCGTCTGCGCCTCGTCCGGTCTTCGAGGTGGCAACTTTTCGCGCATCGGTATTTAAGCCGGTTTTCCGCTCACGTTGACCGCCGGGGGCGCGCACGGACGCGTATAACCAGCGTAACGGCCGTCAGCGCTGAGCGGTCAGCGCGAATTAAAAACGCTACCAAAACTACATATTGACCCATCAGCGCCGACCGTCAGCGTGCGGTCAGCATGAGAGGAAAACCGGCCTCAGTGGTGCGTGCAGTTTCCTTTTCTTCGCTCTTCGCCTCGTGTTTCTGCAATCGCGCTCTAGTCTAGTAAAAGAGACGAAAACCCAACACTTTTTAGCGTAGAATATGAATTTTTGACTCACGGTACATGGTTGCACCCTGAAAGTAACCCCAATAAAATGTTGCCCCTCAACTCGCCCCAACCCTAAGAAAAATTGTGGTTGAAAAATTGAAAATCGCCGTATCTCGATAATGAATAGCCCGATCAAAAAATATTTCAAACACAAGTTATGTGAAATAACAAAATACGTGTAAAGTTATCTGAGGTGCAATCCCCTATCTCCGAAAATAGCGGCACAAAAACACAAGAGCACCACTGACCTAGATAAGGACGCAGCGATATGTCTACTCCGCTCGCACACGCATCAACCCCGAATTTTCTAATCGTTTTTGTGCCGCTATTTTCAAAGATAGGGGGTTGGACGTCAGATAACTTTATACGAGTTTTATTATTCCAAACAATTTTTGTTTAAAACCTTCTTTGATCGAGCTATTGATTATCGAGATACAGCGATTGTTAAGTTTTCAACCCGTATTTCTTTGGGTTGGGGCGAAATTTTATTGAAGTTACTTTCAGTATGCAACCATCTACCTTCAGTCAAACATGCACATTCTACGCTAAAAAGTGCTGGGTTTTCGTCTCTTTTACTGAACCACTCCTAGCGAGGCTTAAACTCGAGAAGCCAACCAACATTTCTGCCTCTTTCGCTTTCTTTGGGATAAAAGAGACAAAATTTGACAAATCAACGCAGGCCAATGAACCCAGAGGGATTTCATATAGAAAATGATAACGAAGATAATCAGCATAGAGTGAAACTCCAAATTCAAAGGGAGATAGAGTCATCGCCGATTTAGTGGAGGAACTTTTTTTGTCGGTATCTGAAAAATATTGAATTTTTTTACAGGTCCAATTCGATGTACTTTTACCCCTCAAACCGGAATATACCATTGGATTCGCTCTCAACCCTTTATTTTCGGGTGAAATCGTCGAAAATGGTTCGGAACACGTTTTTCGCATTTTCCCGGCTTAATTACGAGCTTTCGGCAAAAACTCTGGCATATTCGTAATCGACAGAAAATATTCGATTAACTCGACTTCTAAAAAGATTTGAAAGTCGACAAAAAATGTCTACCCCTTTGGCGGCTTTTCCGGAATTGCGAAAATCGCGAAATTGCAAAGAGCAGTAGCATCGGTTCTATTTGAGTGAGGGTGATTTTTTGGCGGACTTTGAACAGGATTGCGGTAGACTTAGGGTATGCCGCTGGATTCATTTCGATATGGCAGTTAGTTTTGTCGGAAAGTGCACTTGGAAAATGGCCGAAAAAGCGGCAAAGGGTATGGAAAAGTTCGCGAAAATTGATGCTCGGTATTAGAAATTCTGCCAAAAACCGAAAAATCATCAAAGCTCAATGAACCTAGCGGAATTTTGTAGAGAAAACGATAACGAAAAGAATAAAGACAGGGTGGAATTTCACATACAAAGGGGAATAGATTTATCGCTGAATCAGTGAAAAATTTTTTTTGGTCAACATGCAAAAAATTGGATTTTGAATATCTTTACAGGTCCATTTTGACGTATTATTACCCCTTAAACAGAAATCGACCACTGGGTTAGTCCTAACCCCGTATTTTCCATGAGAAATAGTTGAAAATATCTCGGTTACTCTGGAACCCCGTGGACGACTCTTAAGGGAGAATATACTAGTGTAATTTTTTTTGCATTTTTTGTCCGACATCTTCCAGAAAAGAAGTAAAGTAAGAGAATGTTGAATTAGAAGGACAATTGTATGGTCCAGGCATCGTCGATTAAGGGGTAAGGCCACTGTAAATTTTTTGAAAAATCGATTTTTTTTTATTGGCTTAAAAAATAGTTTAAACCCTCTAGAATAAGAAAAAAAAGGTCCTGTGCGACCCAAACAAACCCAAACAAACCCAAACAAACTATTCGCAAAACTTTAAACGCGTTTTTCTCGAAACATGGTTTTTCAAAATGGCACGCAGCATAACTCGAACAATTTTCATTTTTTTTACTTGAAATTTTAACCAGATGTGAACATTTACATTATCTTGAGAATGTCGATCGGAATTTTCAAGAACTTTATTTATTGATTTTTTATTAACAAAAAACTTGCCGTTTTTTTCGTCAAAAATCAATTTTTTTTTCAAACGCACGCCAAATCCACAAAAATTGATACTTTTTAAAATCCGATCGACATTCTCTAGCTATAGCCCTCTAGATTAATGGTTTTTTTTTGTTCTAGATTCAAAAGTGCACCCGTGGTGCTGCGTGCCGCGGAGCCCTGGAAGCAAAACATGTCCCGGGAAGATAGCTGTGGAACCGCGATTTTGTTTTTTTTTTACTGTAAAAAAATTTTATAATAAAGTTTAATGTATGCCCGATAACACCATTAAAAGTTTTTTTTCAAATACCTTCAATTTCGGGAGCAAAAAATTAGTGAAAAAACCTTTTTTTTTGGGCCGTTACAGTGGCCTTACCCCTTAAAGGTAAACATGAAATTTCCATGCGTTTACAGTACTTAAAACATTAAACGCGTTTTTCTCGGAACTATGTTTTTAGACACGGGCGTGTGCGTAGCGCCTCGAGTTTTCAATCGATTGACTTGAAATTTTAACTGTAGCTTCTTGACAACATTTTTTAGTCCAGTACGTAGGATTTTTTCGATAAGTTGAAATTTAAAAATTTCATGATCGATATTCGACTGATTTTTTTTTTCTTCATATTAACTCCATTTTTTAAATCAACATTTTAGAACACCCCTACGTGGACTAGTTTCTAATTTTATATCTACTTTCGAAATATTTTTCGTTTTTTATTCTAGCTTGAAAATTATGACCTAAGCGAATACGCTCGTAGAGGACGGTGAAATAAAGGACTTTTCTTTCATCGACTACTGCGCTGCTATTTTGTTTCAAAATAATTTTAAAAAAAATCTTTTACTTTAAAACTCGTTCTGACATGTATAAAAATCGAACTTAAAAATATCGTTTTGTTTTTCTTAAATAAATTGTCCAAAATGACCCTTGATTTTGCTCTCACAAAGGTATACTCCTAAAGGTACCTCCAGTGGTATCTAGTGGTTAATCTGAGAACCCCGCGAACGACTCTTAAGATACCTTCAACGAAATCTAGCGGCTACATTGATTACCCTGCGAACGACTTTGAAAGTACACGTAACAACATCTAGTGGTTAAATTGACAACTCCGCTAGCGACAGTCATGGTACCCATGGCGACATCTAGCGGTCACCCTAGGACCTCGCGAACGACTCTTCAAGAGCTCCTAGCGAGATCTAATGGGTGCTCTAAGAACCCGGCTAACGAGGCGGCTACTTGAGAACTACATCACGCCCATACGCAGCTAAATCGTTCCCGCACCAGCGTATAGTTAGCAGACAAAATTCATGAATCTTAATTTTTTTTCACCAATCATTTGGGAATGGTTTGGGCAAGTTTAGGAAATAATAATGAAAGTTTAAGAATCATTCTTTTAATCGCAATAAACAATTTAAATTTGACGCATAGTTAGCAGATGATATGCTTGAATGAAGGTTTATCGTACACCATTCGAGTGCAAATAGTTTGGCCAAGAATGCTGTAACGATTCCTAGTTTGGAAATTCATTTTCATAATAAAAATCGATAATTACCTATCGACGATCTGCCTCATCACGTAAGCGCACGCAACCGTCAGATCTGCCTTACCTGTATATATATTCACAGAAATAATACGAAGAAATGATTGGATTCCACATATTTCTATGCCAACAATTTGGGAATGGTTTGGGCAAGTTTAGGAATCAAAAATTTATTCGCAATAAACAAATTCAATTTAACGTATAGTTAGCAGATGACGTGATCGAATGAAACTTTATCGTACACCATTCGATTGCAAATAGTTTAAGCAAGACTCACCTAATGATTTCAAAATTTGCAAGTAAATTAATGACTTCAAAATTTTTTAAATTGTTTTCTAAACTTCCTCACACCATTTCCAAAATGTTGGCATAAAAACATATCGATCCCAATTGGTTTTGACATTATTTCCGTTAATTTATATACAGGTAAGATGGTTGCGTATGTTTACGTGATAAGGGAGATTGTCGAAAAATAATTCTCGATTTTAATTATGAAAATTAATTTCCCAAACTAGAAAATCGTTAGATGAGTCTTGTCTAAAGTATTTGCCATCGAAAGGTGTACGACGAAACCTTCTTTTGATCATGTTATCTGCTAACTATACGATATATTTTATTTATTTATTGCGAATAAATTATTGATTCCCAAACTTTAATAATTATTTCCTAAACTTGCCCAAACCATTCCCGAGTTGTTGGCATAGAAAGATGTGGGATCCAATCATTTTTTCGCATTATTTCCGTGAATAACAGGTAAGGTAGATCTGACGGTTTCGTGCGCTTACGCGATAAGGCAGATCGTCGATATGTAATTATCGGATTGTATTATGAAAATTAATTTCCCAAACTAGAAAATCGTTACAGCAGTCTTGCCCAAACTATTTGCAATCGGATGGTGTACGATAAACCTTCATTCGAGCATGTCTCTGCTAACTATATGTCAAATTTAATTTGTTTATTGCAAATAAATGATTGATTCCTAAACTTTAATAATTATTTCCTAAACTTGCCCAAACTATTCCCAAATAATGTGTGAAAAAAAATTAAGCTTCATGAATTTTGTCTGCTAACTATATGGTGGTCGTTCCTGCAGCCATGGAGACCCCATCGATCTGAACAGGGAGACTAAAGTAAAGGAATGGACACTGTGTGCTAGCGATGTGGCTCCAAAATGAAGGAAAATAAGAGCTGTAGGTCGCGTTGCAATCGGCTTTCCCTTATATATCGTTTTACTCTCTTGCTTAGCTTTCCGTCGGCTACGTATACATGGTTGTCTGTGGATTGAATCCATGCTCGAAAATAAAGTATTATTTGATGTGTAAAAAAATTATAAATACAAACTCACATTTTGAATAAGTTTTGTGTATAGTTATTAATGTTTTATAAGAGGCAATGTTCAATGTGTATAAATTGAGAACGAAATGTTTATTGAACCGTTCGGTGAATTGTTTTCAAATTTGATAGAAGATTATTACATAGACAAATGAACAATGGGTGTAATTGTGATAACGTATTATTTAAAAAAATTACGCTCGCACAATAGAATATTTGTGATTATTATTACTCATTGTGAGAGTTATTTATTATTACACAGACATAACATACAGCAAAATGCGCCTTGACAACAGTACAGATTGTTTATTTAATTCATTCGCAGTGAACCATATTTCAATTTATTATTTAAAATTATATTGATTACTTTTCATGGTAACACTTCATGTCTGCCGTTGCTAATCGCACGCGTGAACGCTTCCAGCATCGCTCTTAACATTATTGGAACAATAAAAATGGAAAACATTGCAAATCCTCCAGTACGTCATGCATTTAAGCTCAATCTGACTCTGCATTTTTTTCAGCGATGCAACAATCTCACATTTTTCATTCTCATTATCTCACTTTCTACAACCAGAGTTCCACACATTAGCTCCGTCAACTACGGAACACGTATCGTTTTTGTGTTTTATAATAAACGAAAAATATAACTGAACGCTCGCGAAACAAAAAAAACGATGATGACAAAATTAGGAGGACATCATGGAAGCGTTGCTGTTTCCGTAGAAGGCCCAGTTTCCAAACGAGTTGAGTTTCACAGAGGGCGAAGTCATCCGCATCATCAAGCACCTCGATGCCGAAGGAGCAGAGGGAACGATCGACAATACGACAGCGTCTTCCGAGAGCGTCCAGTGATCTTGTGGTATCGATTGCTTTGTTCCATTGATTATGAAATCATCACTCTTTTTAATATATTTGTCTGCGAAGTGAAGCTCACAAACAAAGTGGGTTTTTCCATTGCGAAACCAAGGGCCTTGCTCCATTCATGGAATCGCGTGTTGCACTGATTCAAAGAATTGCTTTAAAGCTATAAATGTAACTGGTAAAAATTGATGAACCAACCCTAGTTGAGTTTCAACATATCTTACCTTAGGCACTGCAAAAATGGATGTTGTTAGCATTCCCATCCTTCTTTTTCTCGCCGCGTCGTTGTATCGACCGCTTTGACATCCAGGGACTGAGCATAGTCTCTTCATACTGAAAAGTAGATGGATTATTTAAACAATGAAATGAAAAAAATCTTTCGCCAGTTCTTTTCAATATTTGAAAAATCACCGAAGAAACTTCGATCTCACAAGAATATTCTCTTTCAAACTTGTCACTGCAAAAGAATTCAACAAGCATTGACACAAATTGGTCCTACTTGCTCTTGTGGGCTTAGAATTTCGTCGGTGATGTTTTATGTTCTTTAATAGTTTAATTAATTAATAATAAAAACATACCTTTTTCAACCACCTATTTCCTTTCGTAAAAATGAAAACTTTTTTTGAAACACACACATTTTCAAAACTTTTCACTCTCAAGAAACCCGGGATCATTCAAGTAACGCCAAGGTAAAAGGAAGATGACCGAAAAGACGCAAACCTCGATTTTGACAACTTTCCTCTAATGCGCATGCCTAGAACCGTTAGTTACAAGTATTACTATACATCGGGGAAAGGCCCTATGCGTCTATGGTTTTTCCCTAGGTAAAAAGTAAGCAGCACAAAAGCGCCAGTGTTTGTAGGGGTTTTTTTCCTGGATAAAAAAGTGAGCGGTATAACACAGAGATTAGTAGGGAGATGTACAACGCTCCCCTTTTCGGCGTGCCTCGCAAATGGCGCTAAATCGCGGCGGCGATTTCGGGAGTATGATTTCGTGATCATCGCCTCTGTCGAGGTTGCAGATTCCCTTGTAGCCGCGCGAGTCCGTGATCACCGCTCAAGTCGGTATCGCAGTCAACGTGAACACAAATGGGTAGCTGGTGGGGGAAAAGTCTCTGCCCCTCGCAAATCGCGCTCGCTCGACAGGCGAGCGGAGCGAGGTTTTCCGTCCGATCGAGCTTGACATATATGTGTGGCCGTACTGAGGATTGGAATATGCATTAAATGAATTTCAAAGTGAAAAACATGTATCGAGATCACTGTTTTCTCTCGTTTGCCCGTTTAAGCCGAAAATGCGGGTTAAAAAAAATTAACGACGAACCGCGTTGAAAAATAAAACGCCGAAACGACTGTGGAAGGTTCAAAAAGAAATCTTGAGCATTTGCCGCGATCGTTTCGACATTTTTTTTCAACAGTAAACATTATGGATAAGGGTGTATCATAAATATTTCTCTATCTGCAATGAGCGTCGTGGCTGAGTTGGCAGCGTGACGGATTAAGGATGCTTACGGTCCGGGTTCAATCCCCGGTGAACCAACTTTTTTTTTCTTCATTTTATATTCAGAAAATTTCGAACTTACTCTCGCTTTAGCTATTCTCGCCTGTTCAGGCATTATTTATGATATTTAATTCGTATATGCTTAATAAAAAAAACAAGACTTACGCGCCCATCACACAATCATAGTGGCGCGTGTCCGTAAGCGAGCGACGCTCGGACATTTTCGGAAAGAGCCGAGCACGGTCGAAGTTTCCGCGACCGCGCCTTCGGCAGCTACACCAATCCATGGACGCTGAGCACGTACATGTGCGGCCAAGCCGAAACGAAGGTTTCGAGGGAAAAAGCAATCTGAGCGAGACTCGCGCGTGCCGTCGGGTGACGTCATGCGCGAGGCTTTTAGATGATTTCAATGCTTATTAGCTCTTGATTCTCTGTGTTATTAATGTGTACAAAAAAATGTATCGCGCACTCTGATCGCTTATTTTTTTAGTTTATACGTTCATTTAAATATAATAATAAATCTAAATTACAACTTATTTATCTTATATAAAATTGTTTACACTTTACTCACACCCGTCCTTATGCCAAATAAATTATAATTCAAAAAAGTAAGCGGAAATATATTTATATTCGTATTATTATATTAATTTTCATACTTTCATCAATCGGTAAAGCATTATCCCCAAAAACAAGCCAATTATCCATCCGGCCGCGAATCGTAAGTACCAGAAAGGGCACATATTCTACAAGCGATGAGATGGTCCGTTGGTAGCGTTCCTGGCTTCGGTCCGCAGGGGCCCGTAGTGCAAATTTTTCTCCAAATTTTTCATACTGTCTCATATTTTAGTCATATTTGAGATTTTCGAAGAAAAAATGATTTAAAACAGATTCAAGTTCTGGTCTATTTCCCAAAAACACATTTTTTTTCACTGAAAATTCATGATTTCTCATTTTTTTCCCGGAAATTTCTCTTTTTCCTATGACCTGAGTGAACGGCTGCGGAGATATTCGGAGAAAAGTTAAAGATGAAAAGAAATGAGATTTTCGTAAAAAAAAAGATTATTATTTTTTTTCTGGAAATTTTCCTTTTTCCTATTACCTGAGTAAACGGTTGCGAAGATATTCGGAGAAAATTTAAAGATTAAAAAAATGAGATTTTCGTAAAAAAAAACTGGTTCTTATTTTTTTCCGGAACTTTTTCTTTTTCCTATTGACTGAACGGCTGCGGAAATAATTGGAGAAAAGTTATAGATGAAAAAAATGAGACTTTCGTAAAAAAAAAACTGATTACATTTTTTTATCCCACATAATTCTGAAAAATAAAGAATTTCCGAAATTTTTGCAAACATTGTTTTCCTTAAGGAGTAACACCACTGTAACGGTCTGCCACGAAGCGTTTTACACAAATAATACTTGGGGTAATTATTAAGCATATATTGAAGTATATTGCAAAAAAAAATTATCGGAAAATATTACAAAATGGCGACACTGCAGCAAATTCTTCCGAGGCATGTTGAACTTAAGGTGCTCTGCGACATGCAGTATAACTTGTACCAATTTTAATCGGAATAAAATAATTTAAAAAAAATTAAATCTAGATGAGTGCAGCTAGTGAACCACGTAGGGGATTTTAGAAATATTGATTTTTGAGTAATTGCCGAGTATTTGACTAAAAATGTTCAATTTATTTTTAAGACAGTTATTTTTTAATAAATATTGTTTTAATTAACTTATCGAAAATCCCCTACGTGGTTCAGTAGATACACTCATGTAGACTTAATAAAACAAAATTCTTCTTTTTTTATTAAAATTGGCACAGTTATACTGCGTGCCGCAGAGGTTCGACATGCTTCGGAAGAATTGCTGCAGTGTCGCCATTTTGTAGTATTTTCGGATGAAAAATTTATAGCTATATACTTAAATATATGCTTAATGAATACCGCAAGTATTATTTGTTTATCACATTTTCTTCCGCAAAAAAATATCAAAAAATACGCATCCTGTAAAGCCGTTACAGTGGTGTTACCCCTTAAAGTCTTCATATAATTTCCGAGATTTTCCCGTGATTGTAATAAAAATGATGAAATATTCGGAAACATTCGGAGAAACTCGGATGTTTGCGCAAAAATAATTGTCCGCAAAACTCCGAATTCTTTATATTTGTTCCAATTCATAGCAAAATTCGGAAAAATCGGAAAAATTTTCCGGAAAAAATCGGAGTTTTTCGGAAAAAAATTTGCACTTGGGGCGCGGGATCGTTACCCGCGCTCAGTGCTTTTTTTAAAATTATTATTACTATTAATTCTTATTTGATTAGTTTTTTTATTAGTTATCATTATTATTTTAATTAGTTATCTTTTAGCGTTGAAAAACTTATCGCGCCCTCTGACCGCTTATTTTATTAGTTTATATGTTAATTTAAATATAATAATAAATCTAAATTACAACATATTTTACTTCTGAAAAAAATTTTTTCGCTTTACTCACACCCGTCCCTATGCCAAATAAATGGTAATTCATAAAAGTAAGCTGAAATATATTCGTATTATTATATTCATTCTCATATACTTTCATCAAGCGATAAAGCATTATGATAATGCTTTATCGCTTGATGAAAGTATATGAGCGGAAATATATTTATATTCGTAATATTATATTCATTCAATAACTATTCAAATACTTTCATATACTTACGCTCATATACTATCTACTTCTTTCATATACTACTTTCATATACTATCATCAAGCGATAAAGCATTATCATAATGCTTTATCGCTTGATGAAAGTATATGAGAATGAATATAATAATACGAATATAAATAAATTTCTGCTTACTTTTATGAATTACAATTTATTTGGCATAGGGACGGGTGTGAGTAAAGCGCAAACAATTTTTTAGAAAATAAATAAGTTGTAATTTAGATTTATTATTTTATTTAAATTAACGTACAAACTAATAAAATAAGCGGTCAGAGTGCGCGATAAATTTTTTCACACTAAAAGATAACTAATTAAAATAACGATGATAACTAATTAAAATAACTAATCAAATAAGAATTAATAGTAATAATCATTTTAATAAAAGCACTGAGCGCGGGGAACGATCCCGCGCCCCTAGTGCAATTTTTTTCCGAAAAACTTCGATTTTTTCAGAATTTTTCTATGAATTGGAACAAATATGAAAAATTCGGAGTTTTGCGGACAATTATTTATACGCAAACATCCGAGTTTCCCCGAATTTTTCCGAATATTTCATCATTTTAATTACGATCACGGGAAAATCTCGGAAATTATTTGAAGACTGTAAGGGGTCTGTAACGGCCTTACAAGAAGCGTATTTTTTAGATATTTTTTTTGGCGGAAGAAAATGTGATAAACAAATAATACTTGCGGTATTTATTGAGCATATACTTAAGTATATTGCTAGAAATTTTTATCCGAAAATATTACAAAATGGCGACACTGCAGCAATTATTCCGAAGCATGTCGAACCTCTGCGGCACGTAGTATAACTGTGCCAATTTTAATCTAAAAAAAAAGAATTTTGTTTTATTAAGTCTAAATGAACATTTTAAGTCAAATACTCGGCAACTACTCAAAAATCAATATTTCTAGAATACCCTACGTGGTTCACTAGCTACACTCATCTAGATTTAATAAAAAAAAATATTTTGTCCAGATTAAAATTGGCACAAGTTATACTACGTGCCGTAGAGCACCTTAAGTTCAACTTGCCTCGAAAGAATTTGCTGCAGTGTCGCCATTTTGTAATATTTTGCCGTACATTTTTTTTGCAATATACACGGAATAAAAGAAACAGCGAAAATCACAGTATAAAGCGCATAAAAAACAGGTTGCCATATTTCATTTTACAGTGAAACAGTAATGTAAATCCTGTCCTACAAAAATGACGAATTTCCCTGTACACACTGAGATTTTCACAGTTACACTGGTTTATTTACAGTTCAGTATTGTGAATACATCAGTGTTTTGCAGTAAAAATATTCAACTGTAAAATTTACACGAGATCACCTGGTTCGTATACTGTACGCAAACTGCAAGGGTTGCCGTGTACACTGTATTGAGTACAGAGTGATTCATTAAATTTTCTCAGTGTGGCACGGTAGTTTTACTCTTCTTTCGACACTTCGTGGCGTTATCTGTGCACTCTGAGATTTTTACAGTTACACTTGTTTATGTGCAGTTTGATATTGTGAATACATCAGTGACTTCAGTAAAAATATTCAACTGTAAAATTTAAATGCGGTCACTGATTTTTATACTGTACGCAAATGAGGCACGAGGTGAGGCACGAGGCCAGGACACAAAGGATTGCCAGTTAGTAGTGCGTGGTTGATGGGACGCGGACATCGAAATTTGTGCGACAGAATTCAAGAAATTATAAAAAAAGAGAGCATGTTTTTTTAAGGCACGTTCTTGTCTAATTGGGGCTTGTCTCGCGCGTGGGGTGAGTCACGTGGCCAGGACACAAAGGATTGCCAGTTAGTAGTGCGTGGTCGACAGGATGCGAGCGTTGAAATTTGTACGACATAATTCAAGAAAATACAAAAAAGAGAGAATTATTTACAAAAAGGTACGTTCTTGTGTATGTGACTGATTTTTTTATATTATCTACACATTTTTTTTCAAACTTCTTTTATGGATAAACTGTTTTTTGTGTGTCTAGACAAACTCTGTCGACATAACTGGCGCATTCATTGTACACAATACAGATTAACCAACTGTCACATTACTAGTTTTGTTAAATTTATATTACAGTGTTGAACTGTCAAAATTTACTTTTGACTACACTGTATTTTGGACTGTGTGTTCCAGTAAAAGATACAGTAGAGCGGTTCGAGTCCAAAGAGGACGGTATAGGAACTGTAATCATTTACTTTGAGCACACTGTATTTTGAGCACTGTGTTTCAGTGAATATCGCTGTGCAATCGCTCGAGTCCAATGCGAACTGTGTAGCCCCTGTATTTTGTACTATTTCTTTTTTTCCGTGTACTTCAATATATGCTTAATAATTACCCCAAGTATTATTTGTCTAAAACGCTTCATGGCCGGCCGTTACAGTGGTGTTACCCCTTAAGGAAAATAATGTTTGCAAACATTTCGGAAATTCATTATTTCTCAGAATTATGAGGGATAAAAAAATGTAATAAGTTTTTTTTACGAAAATCTCATTTTTTTTCATCTATAACTTTTCTCCGAATATCTCCGCAGCCTTTCACTCAATAGGAAAAAGAAAAAGTTCCGGAAAAAAAATAAGAACAAGTTTTTTTTTTACGAAAATCTCATTTTTTCTTCTTTAAATTTTCTCCGAATATCTTCGCAGCCTTTCACTCAGGTAATATGAAAAAGGAAAATTTCCGGAAAAAAAATAATAATCAGTTTTTTTACGAAAATCTCATTTCTTTTCATCTTTAACTTCTCTCCGAATATCTCCGCAGCCGTTCACTCAGGTCATAGGAAAAAGAGAAATTTCCAGGAAAAAAATGAGAAATCATGAATGTTCAGTGAAAAAAATGTGTTTCTGGGAAATAGACGAGAACTTGAATCTGTTTTAAATCATTTTTTCTCCGAAAATCTCAAATGTGACTAAAATATGAGAAATTATGAAAAATTTGGAGAAAAATTTGCACCACGGGCCCCTGCGGACCGAAGCCAGGAACGCTACCAACGGGACCATCTCATCGCTTGTAGAATATGTGCACTTTCTGATACTTATGATTCGCGGCCGGATGGATGATTGGCTTGTTTTTGGGGATAATGCTTTATCGCTTGATGAACGCATGAGAATTAATATAATAATACGAATATAAATATATTTCCGCTTACTGTTATGAACTATAATTTATTTGGCATAACGACGGGTGTGAGTAAAGCGTAAACAATTTGATATAAGATAAATAAGTTGTAATTTAGATTTATTATTATATTTAAATTAGAGTATAAACTAAAAAAATAAGCGATCAGAGTGCGCGATACATTTTTTTGTATACATTAATAACGCAGAGAATCAAGAGCTAAATAAGCATTAAAATCATCTAAAAGCCTTGCGCGAGCCGTCGGGTGACGTCACGCGCGAGTCGTGCTCAGATTGCTTTTTCCCTCGAAGCCTTCGTTTCGGCTTGGCCGTACATGTACATGCTCAGCGTCCATGGATTGGTGTAGCTGCCGAAGGCGCGGTCGGAAAACTTCGACCGTGCTCGGCTCTTTCCGAAGTGTCCAAGCGTCGCTCGCTACAGACCCGCGCTACTATGATTGTGTAATGGGCGCGTAAGAGATTAGAGAGGGGGTAACTTTTACGCGCAATCTGGCTGCACTGATCCCCGGCAGCAATGTCTTGTTTTTTTTATTAAGCATATACGAATTAAATATCATAAATAATGCCTAAACAGGCGAGAATAGCTAAAGCGAGAAGCGAGAATAGCAGAAGTTCGAAATTTTCTGAATATAAAACGAAGAAAAAAAAAGTTGGTTCACCGGGGATTGGACCCGGACCGTAAGCATCCTTAATCCGTCACGCTGCCAACTCAGCCACGACGCTCATTGCAGATAGAGAAATATTTATGATACACCCTTATCCATAATGTTTACTGTTGAAAAAAAATGTCGAAACGATCGCGGCAAATGCTCAAGATTTCTTTTTGAACCTTCCACGGTCGTTTCGGCGTTTTATTTTTCAACGCGGTTCGTCGTTAATTTTTTTTAACCCGCATTTTCGGCTTAAACGGGCAAACGAGAGAAAACAGTGATCTCGATACATGTTTTTCACTTTGAAATTCATTTAATGCATATTCCAATCCTCAGTACGGCCATACATATATGTCAAGCTCGATCGGACGGAAAACCTCGCTCCGCTCGCCTGTCGAGCGAGCGCGATTTGCGAGGGGCAGAGACTTTTCCCCCACCAGCTACCCATTCGTGTTCACGTTGACTGCGATACCGACTTGAGCGGTGATCACGGACTCGCGCGGCTACAAGGGAATCTGCAACCTCGACAGAGGCGATGATCACGAAATCATACTCCCGAAATCGCCGCCGCGATTTAGCGCCATTTGCGAGGCACGCCGAAAAGGGGAGCGTTGTACATCTCCCTACTAATCTCTGTATAACAGGTCCTACAAGGTTAGGGTTGTCCTCTAGGTAGAAAGTACCAGCAGGAAAGCGCGTGAGCCTAGGGTTTTTCCCCAGGTAGAATGGTAAGCGGTAAAAAACGTTCCACGAGGTTAGGGTTGTCGCCTAGGTGGAAAGTGCGCAGCAGAAAGGCGCCTGTCGGCCTAGGGTTTTTCTCTAGGTAGAATGGTGAGCGGTATAAAACGTCCTACGAGTCTAGGCTTTTCCCCTAGGTAGAAAAGTTCTAAGTTCTAGCGGTTACACCGGTATTTCTATCGTTCTTAAATTATCATCAACGAATTAAGGTTGTTATGTGGTTAAGTCGACATGTTAGTACCGAGCGGAAATTTTTCCTGAACCTTTATAATCTCTTCGCTGATCATTCTATGCAGTTTGAATACGATCCACAGTACCGTTTTTCAGAAAAAATCCGCAACTCGATGTATTTTGCTGCCTAATTATATTACGCTTATGGAAAACTCCCGATAATTTTTCAGTACATTATGAATTCCTGCTAAATGAATTTTACCACGGACCTGAACAAATAGGTACGGTTGGACTAATTATCGGACTAACCCTTGGTACCGTGAAAATGAGAATTCACAGTAGCGTTATAAAATTATTTATGTTTTTGATAACGAATTTGCGCGGAAATCATGCACACAAAATATTAGAATGTGCAATCATGGCAATGTCGTAGATGGCACAAATGCTACCTATCTTATCCGTATTCGGTAATTATGCCCGGGGACCTGAAAGTACTCGGTCAAGAAAATTAACAACCAATATTATGGGTACTTAGTCTCTGAAGTAGTAATAGTTACTTAATACTTATTTGATAACTATGTTCAGAAATTATACATTTCTAGGCATTTCTAGGCAAAGACAAAATAAAGCGGTTTTTTTCATACATAATTTTTTTTTTAGAAAATCGGAAATTTTTAAAAGTTTTTTTCTTTGGGTTACAGTCAGCTTCAGTAGACATTTTTTCTTTCCAGCGGAATTTTATTTACTCGGACCGATATTCATTTATGACAGCTCCTTCGGCCGATATTGAGGTTACGGCTCATATGTCTCTAACTTCATGACACTTCTGCCAATTTGGGTTTTATGATAAACCACCATTTACGACGTTGCCAATTCGTTTCGCGTTAATTGAGCGAGATAAACTTATAGAAAATAATTATACAAAGTAATGAAAACACTTAATGTAAATACCGAGTGTTAAAAAAATGCATATTTGTACATATAAATGTAGAACAATAGTTCGAAAACGTACGTTTAATATGACAATTATTTGAAAGCTAACAGTCAATCGGCACCGTGCGCAAACATAGGCCAACTTCGCACTTCACCCCCGACGGCTAAATCACATAACAACCTTAAGGCTACGTTTGAGGCGGAAAGAGGTTCTGAGAATGATTCGTAACACGTTAGGTACACACACACTATTAATATTTATTTAAAACATTCAAGAATAATAATAGAATTGGTAGCAAAAATGTCCGTGTGAGAGAAGCTTCTTTTTCGGACCCGCGCACGCTACAGCTCTAGCGGAAGCGGAAGTAGTCTTTTTAAGGCTAGGTTACTCGATGCGAGGCACTAGTAACTCTTTTCGCCGTTTGCGTTGCTTCGGAGTTCCGTCGTCGTTTGCGGTTGCAGCTTGTGCCGGAACCGCTATACGTCCCTGTTCAAAATTACATATATGAAAATAACACACGCCCATTTACAACATATCGGCTGTGGTCGACACCAGCGCCGCCCGACTGAAACCTTTATTTTTCACACTTTGCGATCGCCCGAATATGAAGTTCCGGTACCCCAGTTGATCTAGTGTAGGTGCGTGGCGAGAAGCGCGTCGCGCATGCGTAGTGTTTGCGAGGGGGCGTGCGGCGAGATGCTCCGTGAGAGGATGCCAACCAGCGGGACAAAAACTCTCCGAGCTCCACGGCAGTGACGCTCCGACGCTGCGTCTTGGCGGCCACGGGTTTAGTTGTTACTCGGCGCTCAACGTAGTTCGTTCAGTTCGTTTCTCTCCCTCTCTCTCTCTCACTCTCAAGCGTCCCCAAAGGGCGCTTCGCAAATTTCGTTCAGTTTTTATTTTTCGCCCTCGACAATTTGGCTTCTCGTCGTACACCAAGAAGTGAAACTTTTCATCGCTTGCGTCTCCATCATTATCAGCTAAAAATCAACGACGAGAATGACGACCATGACGCACAGTAGAAAACGCGTTTGTTACTATTACGACAGTGAGTACGAAAGGAGGGAAAGAAAAACGTGTTTATCGTGTGTGCATTACTCTCGGTGCATGGCGCGATGCGCGGCGTACGATTAGTGATCCCGCGAAAACGGCGAGCACGTCTCTGCGTTGGGGTGGGTGGGGGGGCTGTGTCGCGCGTGTGTGTATACGATGCCCGAATCACGTATACCGAAAGTCCATTCTCGATTTTATTTATTTTCGCGACTACGTGACAATTTTGGGCTACTTCGCGCTCGTCGTGTCGCAAAATCGTGCGGAGCCTCTTTGTGACGAGAATACGTAGCGTTTCGACGCGTTTAGCAAGGCTCCGTACGCTTTTTCCGACGTTAAGACGAGAGACTCACGGGTGACGATTCGACCGACCGTAGTTTGGGAAATAAAGCGATGCGCGTCGGCCATGCTTACGCGCGGATGCGACCGTACCGTTCACCCGAGAATCTCTCGCCTTATCCTCCCAATTTTCAACAAACTACACAAACCCGCTACTGATTTGGCAAAAAATAATCGAAATTCATCAGCCTTGCGTCTCTTCCGCCCAAATATCCAAATTTTCGCCATTTTTTTATTCAAATAGCTGGTAAACCATTCGAACTTATGATTTTGCGGTATCTTATTTAGCGTCTCTCCCCTCCCCCGCCAGAAGCGCGAGAGATATTTCTTTTTACCACGTACGATCGCGCTAATTGATGTTGAAATTTCGACGCTCTCGAATTATCGTCTTTTCCTTCAACCCATAAAGACTTATAAGGGATCATCACAATGTAACAGCACGAAAAATAAATGACGCGCGATTTTTTTTTTTCGCAGGTTAAAACGCGTTAATCACAGTCGGATTTTTTTTGTATCAAATCAGAGCACTTATAAAGAACAGGAAATCAATTTTTATACGTTTACTTTTAATTTTTTTACATTTTTTTTAACAATTGAAAATGTCTGAAAAAAAGGATTCCTTACGGTTGTTGCCATAAATATTATTTGAAACAAAAATTGTAAAAATATTAATCAGTATGGAAGCCGCTATCTTGCTATGGAGGGTTTATAAAAATCATATGTGACTAAATGGCGGCGTTTTGAAAAAAATTATCACATTTAGCCAATTTTTTCTACAGTTTGTTGTTAAGAAATATGAAGATTCAAAAGGAAAGCTTCCATAGCAAGATAAATAATGGCATGAAGAATGTTATGTCAAAAATTGAGATGGATAGCTTGAAAACTCTTCCTTTGAGAGTGTACACTGTTTTGAAAAACGAAATTTCGAGAAAAACGCTTTCAAAGTTTCGAGTATGGACACTGCTGCTCGAACCACTTTCTCCAAGAAAGGCTGTAGTGACGGAAATTATTCAAATTTTGCCCCAAAAATTGGACAGCATGTTTATAACCACCTATATTATCGACAAATGCAAAAAAGTAGATTTTTTGACAATTTGACACTGTTATGTTACATTCACTCTAGCAATACCAGATTTTAATTGCGTATTTTTGTGATTTGTTCTAAGGTGACATTGGAAACTATTACTATGGGCAGGGACATCCGATGAAGCCCCATCGCATAAGGATGACCCACAATTTGTTGTTGAACTACGGTCTTTATAGGAAGATGGAGATATATGTAAGTATATGTATACGTGCGGAGAGAGAGAGAAAATTTTGGTTTATTCATGCCCTACCTAGAACTCCAGCTGCAGAATTTATCCCCATGATTATTCTATAGCTATGGCTAATACTATTGAAAAAATATACAATGCAAAATTATACATAGAATGAAAGAATGAAAAACAAGACAAAATTAAAATATAATGAAAAGATAAGTACTTAGGGGTATGGTTCTCCACAGGAAATTCTTTTGAAAAACATTTTAAAAATGCGACTGAAAAAATTTTTAAAACATTAGCAATGCAACTTGGGGTATTTTCAAAATAGCAAGGATAAGCAGCCTAAAAAGGAGATTACAGCTGATAGGGGCAATCGCCAAAAGTAGAATGTTATATGGGGCCGTAGTATGGGGATGGAGGGAGAAAAACCTTGAAAAGATGGCAGGGACGATATCGTCATTGATATTGCAATTCATCGGGGCTGGGTTGGAATTCCGAACTTTGAATGCTCCGACGGTTTAAAATTCCAAAATTCTAGATGGGACTGGGTTGAAATTCCGAACTTTGAATGATCAGAACGATCAAAACTGAAAGAATACTAGCCTGAAACATCAACACTCCAAAAAATTTTACACGAAAGGCCAAAACTCCGAAAATCTGGACATCGTCAATATAATTCGGCTATGGAAGTTTAAAAGTTTCAACATTTTCAATAAATCGACGAATTATTTAAAGAATTTTTTTTCATTAAGAAGCGATTTGGCGGCAATTTTGAAATTTGTTTACACCATGTTATACGTTCTACATTATTTACAGTCAACTGTGTAGACTTTCGCTGGCATGATCTTGATATGGGGGCCGGGTTGAAATTCCGAACTTTGAATGCGCCGACGGTTTAAAATTCCTAGTTTTAATGTTCCGAAATTACAAGGTTTGTAAAGATCATGCCAGCGAAAGTCTACGCAGTTGACTGTAAATCATGTAGAACGTATAACCAGAGTTGGGCGTAATTCTATTTATAAATACGAATACGAATTTATTCACATCGTGATTTTCATGTGAATATAAATACAAATTTATTCATACTTCACTTATTGTAAATACGAATACAAATACAATTGTATTCATAAATCTTCTGAACATACAAATAAATTCACAGAAAAAATTGTGAATATTCACAAAAAAATGTGAATATTTACAAAAAATCCTGTGAATTAAAAAAAATTCACATCAAAATCTGTGAATGACAATTTTTGTATTCACAAAAAATTGTAAATACAAAAAAATTCACAAAATAAGTTGTGAATTTTTTCGTATTCAAGACAAATCAAAATCAAATTCACAATGATTAGTTTAAAATTTACACCAAAAGTGGATTCTTACGTATTTTGAGAGAAAACATTACATCGACGCAAATAAATTTTTGCAAAAAAAGTTGTGAGTTGCAAATATTACATTATAAATTCGAAAAGATTCACAAAATGAGTTCTGAATTTCCTCAAGTTGAAGAAAATTAAAATCGAATTCACGACAATTATATTAAAATTTACACTACAAGTGAGTTCTTACGTATTTTGGGAGAAAACATTGTGTTGAACTCAACAAGAACTCACTTTTCGTGTAAATTTTAATCTAATCATTGTGAATTTGATTTTAATTTGTCTTAAATACAAAAAAATCACAACTTATTTTATGAATTTTTTACTATTTACCATTTTTTGTGAATACATTTGCATTCACATTTTTTGTGAATATTCACAATTTTTTCTGTGAATTTACTTGTATGTTCAGAATATTTGTAAATACAATTGTATTTGTATGCATGTATGTGAATACAAATAAGTGAAGTATGAATAAATTTGTATTTATATTCACATGAAAATTACTATGTGAATAAATTCGTATTCGTATTTATAAATATAATTACGCCCAACTCTGGTATAACATGGTCTAAACAAATTTCAAAATTGACGTAAAATCACTTCTTGTTAAAAAAAATTGTTGAAATACTTCGTCGATTTATTGAAAATTTGGAAACATTTAAAACTTCCATACCCGAATTATTCTGACGGTGTTCAGATTTTCGGAGTTCTGGTCTTTCGTATAAAATTCTTTCGGAGTTGTGAGCGTTCTGATCATTCAAAGTTTGGATTTCCGAACTTCCCGTTCAGATTTCCGGATTTCCGGTTCAGATTTTCGGAGTTTTGGTCTTTCGGGTAAAATTCTTTCGGAGTTTTGAGCGTTCTGATCATTCAACGCTCGGAATGTCAACCCAGCTCCAATTCGTTCTATGTGATTTTCGGACGACATCACAAGAGAGCCAAAAAATGTATTGCAATATCGAAAAGTTGCGGCTTGGGGTTACGTGACGTATTGCATCAGCTGAATTAAGCGTTCTGATTGGTTTTCGACAGAACGTTTTACGGATGCGTTCAGTATAAAAAATGTTGACATAATGGTCACAGAGGCAGAACGTTTTGCTATATCAACGACGATATGTAAAAATTGCTATGGGAATCAGTCTAAACACGCCAAACTATAGTTGGAGAATGAAATCGCGGTGCAAAGGGGTGAAAATAGAGACAGAGAAAATAGAGACGAATTCAGTTGAAAATAGAAAAGGGCGGCAAAATACTCGATAGAAATAATAAAGATGGAAGAAGGAAGGTGGCGGAAGGTGTTCTACTAAAAACTGTGCAACTTCGTCAATTTTTAGAATTTCAGGGTTCGGTTAATCTTAAAATATTTTTGAAAGTTCACACTATAACAATATGCAAGAAAAGAACGATTTTTTGAAGTTTCCAGAGAGGGATACCCCCGTAAAGAAGACATAAGAGGAATTATCAATGGAAACCCATCAAAGTGGAGACAAGACCTTGCCAAAGCCGTTGGGAAGCTGGAGGCAAAATGTGGCAGGCAATAAGAAGCGAGAATGTGGGAGGAATAGAGCGAAAAGTTAAAAGTGGTATAAAAATCAAAATAGAGCATGAAAACCCAGACCAACTGGTGCAGAATTGATAAATCGGCACACTGCAAAGAGTGCAGAAGCAGAAAAGGGAACGCAGAAATGGAAATATACTGGGAAATAAAGGAGCTTAGGGGGAAAACAAAGAAATTATGGGGAAGGCTAAGGTGCAAGAATGTAGGGAAAAAAGGTAATAAGGGATACGGAGACAATAGCGGCCGGGTGTCTAGGAAAAAGGTAAAGAGCTTGGAATACATTTTTGGCTGTGAAGCAGCGAAGACCGAAATTAGAGCAGAAGTAGTGGAAAAACTAGAACAAGTGCTGGAGTACAAAGGAGGGGGAAGAACTAAGACGAAAATTAGAGGAATTGGTAAGAAACAGGTTCGCCAAAGAGCTTGTGCGTACGTAAACGAATTCGAGGTATTGATAAAGCAGGTAGCGCGAAGAAAAAGAAATAGCGGTATATAAAATGTTACGAAAACGGAAATAAATGTACATCATTTGTAAGAAAAAATGTGAAGGAGAAGAGAATGTGAGGGGAGGGCCTATGTGTAAACACCCTTAAGGAGGGATATAAATTGACAACAAGCAAAAAATAGATCGAACTATATAGAGTAGAACCTCGATTATCCGAATTTTCCGTTAGCCGAACGCTTCAGCGCCTTATCCGAACTCAATGATGGTCTTTTTTTTCTCAGTTAAGGTAATCTCATCGCTTCACACTAGTCATACCATTGATCATACTTTAGACTAGTACAATTTATACTTTTAACATATGGTAAAAAATGTGTCATCAATGTTCACATTTAATTAGAATAATGAAAAAATGGTTATTCCAACGATTCACGAGGTATTTCTAGGTTTGATATTTGGCAACATTGGTTCTATCTCCGTTCAAATTAAACTTGATATTACATAAAAATTAGGTCAATAAGCGTAATTTCTTCTGAGAGCATTGGTTTACGACAAGTGTTAAGTATAGTACTACCTCTCTAAGAGAGCCCTCGCTAAGAGAGAATTTCCCCGCCGTTCCGCTTGAGCGCATTTTATGGCTTCCCCCACCTAGCTCGAGCTGTCCAGTGTACCCGAGGCCTCTCGAGTTTGTCGCGGACAACTCGATAAGAGATCGCGAGCGATTTCAGAAAATCGCACGTCGCACGATTGTCAAATGGATAATATTCCTTTGCATAATAATATATACGTTTGAGCCGTAAAGTCGGAGAAAAAAACATGCACCATAATTAAATTTCAAGTAGTAATTTAATGCAAGTAAAATATATTTTAATAGACATTAACACAGCATAGAATATTATTGATATTGATAAAAATTATCGAGGCTACATTATACTAGAGATATATTTATGAGTAGTAGTAATAAATGCAAATATCGTACAGCATGTACAATATGTATGTATCATAACATATATACTATACATCAGAGTATAGAGTCCTGTTGACGTCCGCAAGAATCGTAGAGACGGCTTCATTTTCGTGATCAGCTGGCGCTCTCTTATCGAGTTCGAGTGGAGAAACACATACACGCTACCACATGCGCGATTTTCGAGCGCGCTAACCTAGCGGTGGGGGAAGGCTTCGGCGACGAATTTCTCGAGAATTTCTTCCCCTAACCGCCCTAGACCGCTCTCTTAGAGAGGTAGTACTGTAAATAAAATCCTATGGTTTGAAGCCTGGCGATAGGATTACCTTAAGGTATCGCCCTAAGGAATCCGCTTTTTTCTCTAATAAAGCTGTTTCCTAGCATCTCGAGATCTTTTCAAAATACATTGTTGCCTATATGTAACTTCATACATCAGATCGTATATACATTGTATGTATATATGAGAAACCGCCCTGGAATGGTTTGAAAGCCAACCAGAAAATAGTCCCACACAGCTGCTGTTCTTGAAACGAATACTATGAGGCTGCCGAAAATTGATCATTATTTTAAGACGGAATGACACCTCATCGCGGTCGGTAAGGTAGAACAACTATAGATACCCAAAAATCTCTGCAACGGCTCTTCAGATCCCGTCGAAACTTTGCCAAACGACGTCAAATAGATAGACGAACAGCTGTCTGCCCCTGAAATTTTCTGAATTTTAGAAAAAAAAACGTAGATTGGCTTATCATAAGCCAATCTACGTTTTTTCTCAGATTCCGAAAATTTGAGGGGCAGACAGCTGTTCGGCTACCTATTTGACGTCGTTTGGCAAAGTTTCGACGGGATCTGAAGAGCCGTTTCAGAGATTTTTGGGTATCTATAATTGTTATACCATACCGACCGCGATGAGGTGTCATTCCATCTCAACTGCATACGTAGTGTTGGTATAAAAATTGAAACTTTATTCATTGTTAGCTGCTATCAAATAAAGAATTTAGGGTTGTTGGATTAATAAAGACAATTTCCTATACTATTATTATTATATGAGTTGATTTTCCCGGAAATTCGAGATATATTTTCGATTATCGGATTTTTTTATTATGCGAACGATGTCGGGTCCCCATTAGTTCGGATAATCGAGGTTCTACTGTATGGAGAATATGTTCCCAAAGCTTCAAAGCGAAATTCGAAAGCCTTCTAACGTTACGCGCGTCGCAGGTAGGAGCGAGAGCGCAGCGGGGCAGACAGAGATGGGCAAAAAGTAATTTAATTAACAACTAACAATTACTATTACTACTGTAATTGATAATTCACTTACTTTGTAACAGATTACTTGAGTAATTAGTTACCACAAGTACCTAGTGCCATTTAATTAATATTCTGTGTATACTTTAAACGCGTTTTTCTCAAAACTGCATTTTCGAAATTGACGTGCAGGATTACCTAAAAGCTATTAAGCCGATTGAGTTGAATCTTGATAGAAATATCGATAATATTACTACCTTCTGCTTGACGAGAATTGTTTATGAAAAATTCGAAAAAAGAACTACCTTTTTAATCCATGTTTCATAGAAATTTTGCGTGAAATGTTTTTTTTTGTAAATGCGCGCCGTTCTCTCAGATGTTCATTTTCTTCGTTTTAATTACTGTCAAATAGAAACTTTACATGCTCTAACTGCAAAAATGTTTGAATTTTTTTGCAAATCAAAGGCTACGGGCAGCTAGACTGCACGTCGATAAATGAATTTAACAAAATTGTTATGTATACTTAAATATACTATTAAAGTATACCTAAAGTTTGATAATTGTAGAATAATTCATTCTTACAAGGAAAGGTTGCGAGGTCGATCTCTCCGATTTTGATGAAATTTGGCATGCTTTAGAATGGGTAAAAATAGGCGACACGTGTTTTTTTATATCTGCGGAACTCGATTTTTAAGCAGTGAAACGCACCCTCGAACATAGGGTTTTTTTTTCGTTTTTCGTCGATAACGTTATCGTTCTCGTCCCCAATGTATAGTACACGAAAAAATAAACATTGTTGCTATTTGAATTTTTTTCATATCTTGAACCGTTAAAACGTTATCGACGAAAAACGAAAAACACGCCAATTGTCGAGGGTGCGTTTCAACCCTTAAAAATCGGGTTCCGCAGATATAAAAAAATACGTGTCGCTTATTTTTATCCATTCTAAAAGCATGCCAAATTTCATCGAAATCGGAGAGATCGACCTCGCAACCTTTCCTTGTTAGTTTAAAAAATCCCTGAAAATTGCTTAATTTTCTCCCGCTCAATGTATATCCCACCTTAAAGGATATGCCCTGGAAATAAAGACTACCAATTAAAAAAAAAAAAAAAAACTAGAACGAAAATATAATACACAAAAATGATCTCCATAAAAGAAGCCAAACTTTCTTCTTTCTGTTTAACCTGAAAAATGTTCATTTCAAACCCCTTTCATCTTTCAGCGTCCTCATAAAGCGACCGCCGATGAAATGACGAAATTTCACAGCGACGAGTACATCAGATTCCTGAGATCCATCAGACCGGACAACATGTCGGAGTACAACAAGCAGATGCAGAGATGTAGGATATTTCTCCCTAGATTGTCACCGATTGGCCCATTTTTGCCGTCCATACTCATTAAAGTTATTCATAACTATGGCAAATACATGAAAACTCTCTTTTTTTCGCCGACAGTCAACGTGGGCGAGGATTGTCCCGTGTTTGACGGGCTCTACGAGTTCTGTCAATTGTCGGCGGGGGGCTCCGTAGCCGCTGCCGTAAAATTGAACAAGCAGGCGTCCGAGATATGCATCAACTGGGGCGGTGGCTTGCATCACGCGAAGAAGAGCGAGGCCTCCGGCTTCTGTTACGTCAACGATATCGTTCTCGGTATTCTCGAACTACTCAAGTATCATCAGAGAGTTCTGTACATCGACATTGACGTCCATCACGGCGACGGCGTCGAGGAAGCCTTCTACACCACCGATCGCGTCATGACTGTCTCCTTTCACAAGTACGGCGAATATTTCCCGGGCACCGGCGATCTCCGCGACATCGGAGCGGGAAAGGTACGGAAGTTTGATCTTTAATCAATTTATTTGTACACATACAATTTAAAAAACGTGGAACCTATTTGAATTGAATGAATATTTAGTAATTTTATTTTTATTTGTTAGGGTCGCAATACCGCGGAAAATGACTGAAAATATTGGAAGAAAGAAAAAATATATAAGATTGCAATATTTTATTGTTATTATTGTTATTATTGCAATTATGTTGTTTTTGTACTATTATTATCATCATGATTAATATTGCATTTTTTTCCATTGTTTATATCTACGTACAACCGTCAAAAAAATTCTAAATACTTTTCGCGGTATGTTTGGGTTTGTTTGGATTATTATTACTATTGCAATTATGATATTTTTATTGGTATTATTATTATAAACATGGGATCTATTTCAATTGAACAAATATGTAGGCATTTTATTTTTATTTCTTTGGGTCGCAATAGCGTGGAAACTGACAAAATATTGAAAGAAAAAATATAAAAGATTGCAATTATGTTGTTTTTTGGTACTATTATTATAATCATTGATATTTAATTTTTTTAAATTTTTTATTTCTACGTGCAAACCGCAAAAGAGACTTCTAAATCCTTTTTGTGGTATGTTTGGGTTTGTTCGGATTATTATTACTACAGTAATTATGATAATATTTTTATTGTTGTTGTTATTATTATTATTATTATTTAATGCTATTTATGGCATTTCTTTTCATTTTTGGGTACGGTTGGGTTATTATTATTATGGCTACAATTATAATTTGTTTGTTGGTATTTGCATTGTTGCAATTATTTCAATTTTTGGTATCAACGTACAATCTGCAAACATTTTGGGAACACTTTTCGCGGTTTCGCGGCTCGACAAAGTTATAAAAAAAACGTTTCGATTTTTATAGAATTTTATATATATGTATATGTTACCAGCAATGTGTATAATGCGGGCATTCTATAGAATACCTAGTTATTCTATACAATACCAGGCTCGTCAAGGCAATGTATAAAATATTTTATCTATCGTTAACCATTACATACTGTCCCTAGGTAATCTACGCAATACCTAGGAATTATATAGAATGCCATTAGGAGATCAGGTTAAGTATAAAATGATGGAAAAATGTTTTGTTTGCTCAAAATCATCAATTCAATAAATCATTGCAATAGAATGGTATTTATTTGTTCTTACATGTTGAATTATTGTGACATTATGTTTGGGTTTGTTTGGGTCTTCGATAGTTCATTGTTCAATACATTCAATAGTTCAACATGTAAGACATGTTGAACTATTGTGACATTTTACTTGGGTTTGTTTGGGTTATACCCGCGCCTCTCTCGCCAACCACATCTATTAAGCACTTTGCCGGTTGTACATTTGGTATTGTATAGAATGCCTAGGTAAAGCATAGAATTAATGATATTTTATACATTGCCTGAACGAAACATTGACGGACAATCCCCCAGATACGTTTGGAGAACAGAGTTAGGAATACCAACATTCGAGTACACAATTAGGGAAAGAGAGCTGAGATATATACAGGTAGTGATAAGAATCCAACGTAATAAATGGCCGAATATTTGTTTGAGAGAGGAAAGAAGGGGAATCTCGAACAGGAAGCCTTCGAAATGGGGAAAGGACTTTTTGAAAGTGTCAAGGGAATTAGCGATCGAGGAAATGATAGATATGATAAAAGAGGGAAAAGAAATAAAAATAATAGAGAATTTGATAGACAAGGGATTGAAAAACTTAAAAAGACAGACCATAGAGAGAGAACAAGAACAGATTCAAAAATCGACATATAATAGGTTATACAGTGCGATAGTAGAAAACGACGAAGCTCCGTGGAAGCGGAGCGGCAATTGGGCGGCAAATGATATTAAAGGAAAGGATAATGCAACATGGGTGAGGATAAGGTGTCGAAACATAGTAAGGTATGAAAAAAAGAGAGAAGTGGAATGGACTTGTAGGTTATTCAAACGAGAAAGAGTAACAATGGAGCACCTGATTACGTGTGAAAAAAGAAGAGGGGTAATATCTAAGGAAGCGAAAACATATATAGAGAAGTGCGCAAAGGGTGGAACGGATGCGGGGGGACTAGAAGATAAATTAATAGGGTTACTAAGAGGGGACATAGATGTAAATATGTGTAATTTTTTTAGGGAAATAAAAAGAGAGTGTAAGAAAAGAGAAAGGGAGAGAGAGACAACGAAGAGTGTGACGAAAATTAAAAATAATAAAACAGGAAAGATGTAAGTTAGATTGTAAGAAAGCGATGTTAAACGGTGTACTAGCATTGTATTTTTTTTATTTATTTTTTATTGGGTTTTTGTTCCAGCCGTACAGGGTCTTTCCCTTTTAACGAGCCCCAATCCGCCTCAACTCCTTTCAACCTCCCATTCCACCACTAATCATCTCCCCCGTCGACCGACAATTCCACACTCCCCCACCTGCGGCCGTAGCCGACTTCCCCCTCTGTACCGTATTCACCATGACATATCTGTCATGGGTATAGGGAAACTACGGAAAGCCTATACCAACCAATACAGCCGGTCATCAAGTTCGCACCCCAGTCGTGGAACTAGTCTTATTTCGCCGTGAAATGCCGAAGAAAAACATTTCACGACGAAATGTACGCGACTGGGTTTCGAACCCGGGACCTCCCGGTCCGCAAGGTTTAGTGGCAAGCACGCTAACCACTAGACCATCGCACCGGTCGTGTACTAGCATTGTATAAAGCCGAAAAGGCGATGCGAATAAAACTACTTACATTGCCTACTACTTACTTACTACTTACTTACTTACTACTTACTTACTTACTACTTACTTACTTACTACTTACTTACTTACTACTTACTTACTACTTACAAATAATGTGAACGGGCATAAGAATTTCCAATTGGTGTGATCACTTTTAATTTACTCGTTTTTCTCATTTGTTCACATTCCACAGGGCAAATATTACGCGGTTAACATTCCTCTGAGAGACGGCATGGACGACGAGAGTTACGAGTCCATATTCGTGCCAATAATCTCAAAAGTAATGGAGACTTTTCAACCATCCGCGGTTGTTCTACAGTGCGGTGCCGATTCGTTGACAGGTAGGCGTCAATAAATTATACGGAACGAAAGTGAGAGAAAAATGTCTGGCAATTATTCGTCACTAATGAAGATTTTTACCTTTTTGTTCGGGAGCGAAGGCGATCGTTTGGGCTGCTTCAATTTGACCGTGAGAGGTCACGGCAAGTGCGTGGAGTTCGTGAAAAAATACAATCTGCCGTTCTTGATGGTCGGGGGTGGCGGTTACACGATCAGAAACGTGTCGAGATGTTGGACGTACGAGACCTCGGTGGCGCTTGGCTCGGAAATCGCCAACGAGCTACCATATAACGATTACTTCGAGTACTTTGGACCGGACTTCAAACTTCACATAAGCCCGTCGAATATGGCCAATCAGAATACCGTCGAGTACTTGGACAAAATCAAGTGAGTTGGGGGATTTTTGTTTATCTCATCGCGTTATACGTTCGAAATATTTCGTTATTATTAATTATTAAGGGATCATCCAGATGTAATGGGTCTAAAAATAGCTGATTTTAACTATTTTAATTAGACTAACTGATCAGTCTAACTTTTATTCCAAATCAAAGCACTCGTGAAGAACGGAAATAAAATTTTTATTTTTCTATTACATTTGTTATAACGGTTGAAAATGTATTCGAAAAAAAATGAGTCTTCATGGTGTAGACGGTTGTGGCCGTAAATATTATCTGAAACAAAATTTGTAAAAAGATTATTGATCAGTATGGAAATCACTAACTTGCTATAGAGGTTTTTTAAATATCAAAATTGACAAAATGGCGGCGGTTTGGAAAATAATTATTGAATTTAGCCTATTTTTTCAACAGTTTTTCGTTAAGAAAAAAAAAAGAAGATTCGAAAAACGCTCTCATAGCAAAATGAAGAATGGCGTGAAGAATGTTGTGTCCAAATTTGTGTGCGGAATTTTTATATAAATTGTCTACTTACAATCAATCGGCGATGCAAGGTCCTTGTTTATAACCGTCTATACTATCGAGGCGTGTTACGCATATGGAAAACCGGGAAAACTCAGGGAACTTCTTTCCTCTTGGAATAATCAGGGAAAAGTCAGCGAATTTATGAAATTCTCTGGAATTTTCTCAGAATTTACTTTTGGCAAGAATTGAGAAAAATGAAACTGACTTGACAAAAAACTGAACATTATAAAAATAAATATTTGTGTATATTTTTAATATTTATATTATTCTTCATTATAGACAAAAAAAGTTGTCAGTGCCAAGCAATGAAAATTTAAAAAACTGAAAACTAATTTACTCTAAAGCTCTATACATTTGCATTCGATCTGTCGATACACAACCACATCATTATTATTATCGATAATCGTTTATATTTATTATTTATTTATTGTCACCGGCATAAAAATGTTTGTCCATAATAAAGAACAGGTGCTGTGTTTTCTTTTGATGTACTTTTTTTACTTTACACTGTTTAAATAATTTTTCGAACTTCAGTTTTTTTTTATTTAACTTCAATTTAAAAAATTTCCATTTATTTGATCTTTAAAAAGGTTATGTTATCCAGTACGACATAATTTTTCAATAGAAAGGTCGAATCGAAAACTTCCTTCGTTTTTTTCAAGTCGGTTAAAAATGTTGTTTTTTTTTCACAAAAATGATTGTTTGCTATTTCTACGTATATAATTTTTCCCGTATAATTCGTAACGTTTACAAATATTATTAGGGTTGAAACGAGACCTAACTGGTGGACTTTAACTTTAAAAAATATATATTTGACGAAAATAAAGTGTTCTTCATTTGACCCTAATTCGGGTCATTTGCAAAACCTGGAAAAGTCAGGGAATTTCCGAGTCAATAATGCGTAACAACCCTGCTATCGGATAATGCAAAAGAAAGTCAATTTTTTGAAAATTTTACACTGTTATCTCTTAATACGAATAATGATCAATATTGAGCGGTCATCCGTTGAGTTGAAAAACGTTGCGCTCATTAACGGATGAAAAATTTCGTCGTTCCGCAGAACGAGATTATTCGAGAACCTGAGAATGTTGCCGCACGCGCCGGGCGTCCAAGTGCAAGCGATCCCCGAGGACGGCGCGATAGTCGAGGACTCCGAGGCCGAGGACAAGGTGAATCCCGACGAGCGACTGCCCCAGCGAGATTTGGACAAGAGAATACAGCACGAGAACGAGTACAGCGACAGTGAGGACGAGGGCGACGGGGGTCGGCGGGACAATCGTTCGTTCAAGGTAAGAGTCGATGGGACGGAAAAAAAACGTCATCGATTATTCTAAAATGCGAATAAACGATTCCGCAAGCACAATCGACGCAAATTTCTACAATAGTCGCAATTGTGGAGAAGAAGAGGAAGGGGAATAAACTTGGGGATGCATTTTTCAGGGCTCTCGGAAGCGGCCGAGACTCGACAAGACGCAGGAAGGAATGGACGGGGATATGAAGAAAGAGGACGACATCAAGTCCGAAATCAAAGGTAATGTTCTTACAGCGGTTCTTTGAGTGGCCAAAAGAATGCGCTTTTTCGACTTTTACTACTTTTTAAGGGACCCGACGATGGACAATTATCCGCCGATTGCGAATATCACGGAGTTTTTGTCGAAAGCTCAAAATTGCACCGCCCATGTGCGAAAAACGTGTTTTTAGACTTTCGACTTTTTTTAGTAGACATTGCAAGATTGGAGGGCAGTTAATGGTGAATTCATATTCCGGGGGTGAAAGTTTATTTAAATAGTTATGCAAAAATATTGTGAATCCAAACAAAATTCGCATCTCGGCCAAACAAAAAGTTGCCTCACTAAATCGTCGGTCGTTTATTTTCTATTTCTATTCGAAACTCTACTCTGTGCTCGTTCTTTTCGTTATCATTTTCTCTTCAAAATGTCGTTGGATTCATTGAGATCCGATGATTTTTCGATTTTTGGCAGAATTTCAAAGTCGGACCATCGATTTTCGCGAATTTTTCCATACAACACCCCTCGGCCTTTTTCAGCCATTTTTAAGTGCATATTCTGGGAGAACTAATCGAGATATCGGGATAAATGTAACTCTCTAAGCCTCCGTCATCCAAATAGAACGGATGCTACGACTCTTTGAAATTTTCGAGTTTCGGCAATTTTGGTGGCCACAAAGAACGAAAACATTTTTAGCGACTTTTAAACCATTTTGAGAGGGTCTTGTAATGGGAAATTGCCGATCATGAATATCACGTAGTTTTTGTCGAAAACTCAAAATTACGCTGGCAAAACACAAAAACGTGTTTTCACACACTATTGACGATTTTTTTTAATGGAAGGTTTCGGGGTGAATGATGGTGAAAAATGAATGGTGATTTCGTATTTAGGGGATAAAAATACATCGATATGAATCTATTTAAAAAAATATTGGAAATACAAATTTCATCATTTTCTCCGTACAACCGGGTAACAATATAAAAAAATGAATATACATCAAATGGTGATAACTTGATCTACTTTGATTAAAAATATTTCATAAGCCGCATACGTAACGCGAAGTGTAACGAATCCCTCGATTTTTTATTTTCAGACGAGAAGGACGAGAAGTCGAGCGTGATGAATGACGAGACGAAGAAGGACGGCAGTGGGAATCCCTGATAGAAGAGGATTCGCGGCAATTTAAGAAATTCGTTTAAATGAAGTTAATTTATGAAATCAGGAATTACGCGGACTATATAGATGATGATGAAGAAAATAAGAGCGAATGAAAAGCAGCAGGAATGAAAACGTGATGAAGGAATCTCGTCGGCTGAACCATCGTTGTTCCTAATATACGAAATTTCGAAAATTTTCATCGGTACGTTCAACGGCGCTGAAAAAAAATTCCGTTCTAAATTACGAACTGTCAGGGGCTTTGACTTCTAATCAGAGACTCGCGGTGATGTTCGCGAGATGTTTAACGAAATGTTGTTTTTTTCTGGCGTTGCCGCAGGCGCAATTTACTGTGGAATAATCTACTTTATCTTTTGCTCATTACGCCTGTACATAAGATACCTAATTGATAATCATCTCTCTCTCTCTCTCTCTCTCTCTCTCTCTCTGCTCTACTACATCACACGAGTAAATAACGCCTTTAGAAAAAATTCCTTCGATTTAGTTCGTCGATGACACTTCCTCCTTTTTTTAGTCGATTTTTTTTTCATAAGTGAGGAAATACGCAGAATCGTGATACAAAGAAAAAATGTAATTCTCATCTCGGACTCATCGAACTCTCAGTTAAAGGTGTAGAGGAAGAAAGAAAGAACAGAAAAGCATCGAAAAATTATTTTCGTCGATTAGCCGAATATCATGATTGTCAAGAAGAGCGTTTTTTTTCTCCATTCCAAAGTGCGAATAATCCGCCAACTGCGCACACGTCTCGAGGATGCGTTGCTTTCCGGTCAATTATTTTGCGTTGTTTCCGGCCGCTACGGAAAATTCTGCCGGGCCCCTGTCACCCTGGCGGGTCGGGACGAATCCAAAAATGGGACTAGCCTCGCACTGGGAGTTGAACTTGAATTCGATTGAATTTCAAAGTCCACTGTTCAGCACCGAAATAAAAATTGCCCGGAAACATGTGGCAGTGTTTATTTATTTCGGTAAAAGAAGGGAATACGTGTTTGGGTGAAAAAACGCTTTTCTCAGCGCAGGGCGAATTATATTTGTGAGAAAGAAGCGTGGACTTCCGGTTGAGAAGCGAAGAAGAATGAGGAAAATGAAGAGAAGACGCGATCGTTGCCCTCGAGGCTCGAGCCTTCGATGTTAGATAGCTATTTTTTTTCGAGTTGAACTCGAGACGGTTCCAGGCCGGAAAGGAAAATGATTTAGCATCGATCGGTGAGCGAGGCTCGAGCCCGAGAGCGAAGTCGTTGCGACCTAGCACAAGTATATTTTCTGTAAAGTTCAATTAACCGAAAGGGGAAGAGAAAAAGAAGAATTAATGGAATATTTTTAGCCGTTAATGAAAACTTTTCGAGAAAGATACACACACACACGCCCGTATAAAATTCGATGTATTGTGTCTCGTGTGTGTGTTTCGAGTATTTGTATAATTCGAATTAATAACGAGAAGATAATCGAGTATAAATCGCGTTTGCGTTCAAGTGTACATACACGAAACATCCACACCGGCATCCGCACACATATACGAATGTTTTAAAATATTTATAATAAAATCATTTTTGAGATCGGCCAGCACGTGTTCATCGGTATATCCGAATTACCCGTTTCCGAAGAGAAGCTACAGGATCGACATAACCTCACAAATTTTCGATCGGAGTTTTCTTATGTAGTCGACTTTTTTGACGAAAAAGGAAAGCATCTGGCTCTGAAATTTCCTGACGCGGAACATTTCTTTCACCCTGAATATATCGTTCATCTCTGAGAACGGTCCGTTCGAAAATGTCAGCTGTCACGTGGTACAGCTGGATAAAAATTCGCGCTGTGGTGTACTCAATACAAAGCGTCACGAAGGAAAACAGCGCGCGAACCGATAGAGGTTATGTCAGCAACGTTCGAGAAAAGAACAATACATACGTGTCAAGGAGAAATAAACAAAAGTCCGCTCAGAGCTAGTGACGGAGTAGCTGAGAATGAGACGATGAAGGCACTTTAAAAGGTTCTCAGTGCACTCGCGCGAATTTAAGGAATTTCTTTAAGCATTCTTAACCTCGAAATTTTCGATTTTTACCGATCCAGACCGGAATCATCGAAGAATCGCCGGGTTTTATTCTACGATTCGCGTATTCCTGTTGGTGTGTTCTAACCTCAAATTACGCTGCAACATACGAACACTAGGTGAATTTTGACACGTGTCACGCGACTGACGGATCGACTTTTCCGTGCAGCCCGCAGCAGCCGGTTGGACCGGCGATCCGGCGATGTTTTTCGTCTCACATAACCTCACTTTTGTGCCCGAAATAGCCGCAAGCGCGATGAAAATGATCAAGCCGTAGTCTGAAAGAGAGGAAGACTTTCTCGCTAAGACCAATCGTCACTCAAGATGATTGCTCATCTGTCGCACGTAATGACGCTGGCGAACAGCATCATCGGCGTCAGCGTACTTGCAATGCCGTTCTGCTTCAAACAGTGCGGCATACTTCTCGCCGTTCTGGTGCTTCTGACGAGTAGCGTCCTGTCGCGTCTCGCCTCGCACTTTCTCATCAAATCGGCAGTGATGTCGAGGCGCAGAAATTTCGAATTCCTGGCCTTCCACGCGTTTGGCACCACCGGCAAACTTTTAGTTGAGCTCTTCATAATCGGCTTCCTGCTGGGCACTTGCATCGCCTTTTTCGTCGTTGTCGGCGATCTGGGGCCGCAAATAGTAGCGAAAATGTTGAACAAGAGGCCGGAAGACATCAGGACCAGCGTACTGGTGACCACAGCCGTGTTCATCGTTCTGCCACTAGGTCTGCTGCGAAATATCGACAGTCTGTCCAGCGTGTGCACCGCCACTATTGGATTCTATCTCTGTCTGGTTTTGAAAGTACGTCACCTTTTTTGCGCAACGCCCTTGTGTCGATAAACTAGATTTTTCTTTGTCGCCAGGTGATTTACGAGTCGATGCGACACATCCTACTCGGCGATTGGTACGCCAGTGTCATTTACTGGAGGCCCGCGGGCATCCTGCAATGCTTGCCCATATTCTCCATGGCGCTGTTCTGCCAGACCCAATTGTTCGAGATCTACGAGGCCATACCAAACGTTTGTTTGGAGAAGATGAATCAGGTGGTGAGAGGCGCTCTCAACATCTGCACGGGCGTCTATCTCTGCGTTGGCTTCTTCGGCTATGTCGCCTTTTGCAATCAACCGTTCACAGGTTCATATAGCTCACTACCGTTCGCAGTCGGGATTTTACGCGCGTAGATACATGGTCTTGCCGGAGAGGTTTCGTGATAGAAAAATAAAAAATACTGAAAACGGAAAGCGAGAGATGGCCAAGAATTTGTCCAATTGAAGAAATAAGGAATAGGGCTAATGGAAACCCTTCCAAGCGGGATAGAGAAATGGAGAATGTGTTCAGAAAAGTAGGAGTTTGGGAGTCGATGCTAGGAACGGGAATAGGTAGAGATTCGAGTCGACTAGGAATTGAGCTAACAACTGGATGCGAAATATCGAATGATCGAAGGTTGCAGGGAGACTCGTGCAGAATGGAAACCTCGAAAGACTATAGAATATAAGTATATAGAAGAGAAGAGAATAGAAGGACAAGATAAAGAACAGTGGGCCAAAATGACGTACGGCAACGTGGGGAGGGAGGGAAATGAAGGGTTTAAAGAGTCGTGCAGACTGTGCAGGAAGGGAACAGAGAATTTAGAGCATGTACGGCAATATGAGCAATTTAGGAAAATGATAAGTAGAAATAGAATGAGCGTGAATGAACTCTTTATAGAAAAAAAAGCAGATAGGATGGAATGATCTGCTGAATGGAGAAATTAAGCCCGTACTATTTGAATACGTGAGAATGTTCGAAGAAAAGGTGCGGGCTAAACAAAGCAAGAAGTAAAAAGGGTACAAGATGATAATTTATCACGGAAATGTAGTAACAGGGAAAAAGAGATTAATATGAACTAAAGACAAGATTATATGTAGACTTAATTAAGGTAAGACGAGCGCGCGCTCGTGATTTCTATAGATTTTGTTCAAATTTTAACCAGACATTATTCATACCATTATGCATGTTTAGTGAAATTTCAGAACAGTTGACTATTTAGATTGGGAGATAATGAGCTTTTAAATTGCAACTTTTAATACTGCAGGGTTTGCATTGACCGAAAGTCAGGTCACATAATACGTTGTACCATTCTATTGTGTTTATCAAGTTTGAAAAAAAAAAAATGTTTGGATAGCAAACTAGTTAGGGAAAGAGTAAAAAAAGTTTGGATTGCCTTTACTATTCAGTTTTGCTAAAAACGTCCAGTAAAGTCAGAATAATTCTTCGTAAAAAATATTTGTCCCCTATAATAAAGAGACATATACCAACACCGCAGAACAGCATATTTCAATATTTCGAGAAAAAGGATTATCGTGTTCCTAAAGTTAAAAACTTTTATCATAAAAAATATTTGCATTATAAATATTAATATTTTATATTGATCATGTTATCTTCATTATTAAATGATAGTGTTCGTTCATTCATAACTAAATAAAAACTTTGTTCGAATGAAAATTGCTTAAAAAAAAATTTGTTGTGCTGTATTATTTTAAATATGCCGCGCAAACTCACGTCATCGGACACGTGGAACGATGTGGTATTGCTATATGTCTTCTTATTATAGGGGAGAAAGATTTTTTACGGAAAATTATTCCGTCTAAATTTCAATGCAGACCATGCAGTGTTAAAAGTTGCAATATCAAAACCGATTAAATAGTCGACTTCTGAAATTTCACTCAAACATGCATAATGATATGAACAATGTCAGGTTAAAATTTGAATAAAATCTATAGAAAACAAGAGCGTCTCAATCTATACCTTAAGAGCAGTACGAGAGAATAACCGCCGTAAATTGATGCTATATTTTCAAGAGCGGGAGGCAAGAATGGCTAAATGAATCTTTCTATCTATTGAAAAATATTGATAAACAACGCAGTGGTTGTTGTTTAAAGAAAGTACCGGCGTTGCTGCACGGCCAATCGAAATTTTCGTCCCCTCATGAATGTTTCTGACACTCCCGAGCGACCTAACTGAAGACCGATAAGAAATGATAAGAGAAATTATTGTTTCGGTGACAAATTTAATTGGGCTCTCTGTTTCAGGCAATATTCTGATGAGTTTCGAGCCGAGTCTGACCTCGGACGTGATAAAAATGGGATTTGTATTTTCCGTTGCTTTCAGCTTCCCTCTCGTTATTTTTCCGTGCCGAGCCAGCTTGAATTCGCTGCTGTTCCGCAGGGTGCGTAAAACGATAAACTTGTCGCAATTATTTTCAATGGGTGTCTCCATTCGTTTCTATTTGGAGTAATTGGAAAACAATTATCCTCAGGCTCACGGTCACGAGCCAGCCAATAATTACATACCGGAAGTGAGATTCAGATGGCTGACTTTGGCGATAGTCTCGATGTCCTTGGGAACTGGAATTCTCATACCGAACATTGAATTTTTGCTCGGTATCGTTGGCTCGACGATCGGAGTCATGATCTGTCTCATATTTCCGGCTGCTTTTTTCATCGCCATAAGCACGAAAAATACCAACGAGAGACTGATGGCTCAGGTCAGTATCGCGCAATTCTTTGGATTTCTTTGGCGATTGTAACTTGCACCTCAAATAATCGCAGAAATCATTTTACCCTAAGGGATAACACCACAGTAAACGTCTAAGGATTTTTTTTGTGAAAGGACAAGTAAGAGGCTAATAATATTCAAGGATGTTATTAGTCATATTTTAAAGCGAAGAAAAAAATGTATATAACCAAAGTTATACAGAGTGATGACGCCGGAGCCCATCTCGCGAGGCATGTTGAATTTGAGATGCTCTGCGGCACGCAGTATAACTGGCTCAAATTTGAATGTGGAAATATATATTTTTTAAGTCTATTTATTTACATGAGTATAGCTATAGAAATACGTAGGGAATTTTCAGAATATTCATTTTTGTGTACTTGGCAAGCAGTAAAGTAAAAACTCAATTTTCGACAGAAAAAAGGACAATTATTTGTTCGTTCGGAATCTTCGGGATGGTATTTTAAAGATGTGCTTGAAATTTGGAGTGAATAGAATGACAATTGTTGGAGTTATGCTGCGTGACGTTTTGAAAAATTGTGTTCCGAGAAAAACGGTCGACGTCTCGTACATGGGTCGGCCACTGCCACCGCAGACCTACACGGGCCTGCGGGCCTTTTTTTACAGGTACCACACTTGTCCCCCGTTATTCTAGATGGTTCAAAGTATCTCTTAAGTCAATAAGAAAAAAATCAATTTTTGAAAATTCTACAGTGGTGTTACCCCTTAAATTGCCTACCTAGCTATTTTCTTTCCCCGTGACTATTATTTATCATCTATTAATTCTTTTTTATCGTTTATTTAATTCCGATGAATTATTTCTCACTGATTATTATTTATTTATCATTTATGCTTCATAATTAATAATCGATTATTCATGACGTAAACGTTTATATTTTATCATTCACTGTTGTGGATTATTTATAGTTTGTTACTTATTGCCAATCAGTAGCTCCGATACATTTTCAGGCGATACTTTTTTTGGGCGTGTGGATTATGATACTCTGCACATACGCAAACATCTATGCGATGGAAAAGTCATCAAATGCACGGGTTCTTATAACGACGGGAAAACCAATTCTCGATCAGCTCAACGATATTCCATTCGATAAAATACTCGTCAACGAGGACAAAGGTATAATAACGATAGCAATAATGATAATACAATAATAAATGGTAATAAAATGGGAATGAATATTTAAAAAAGTATGACGGGAAAAATAGGTATCAAACGCGAACAGCGTGTACCTTAGGAAAAAACAAATTAAAAAAAAAACAATTTTATTAAAATAATGTAAAAACATCAATCATACTAATATAACAATAATGAATAACAATAACGAATAGCAATAGAATGCCAATAAATATTTAAGAAATAAAAAGTAATAATGGTGATGAGTAATAATAATAATCATAAAAATATAACAATAATAAATAAATAGTAATAAAGTGGCGGAAAGTGGAATAAGGAGGAACATGGCAGGCGATAAAGGTGTATTTACACGGGCAATTTTTTGGTGGACTTACACCGGGCAATAGTAGAGCAATCTGGACGAATCCCTAAAAATTGCTGCGATTGTTTCGGCAATATTTCTTCTAATAGCTACATATATTCTCTATTGCTAAATGTTGCCACTATGGATTGCCGAATAAGTGGGTATGGAAAATTCAAGGCAATTTTCTTTGTCTCTCGTTTGTACGAAGGGTTACGAATTTTTTTCGGTGCAGAAACGGGATCCCTCATATTGGTCGTGTGTTTGATTATTAGCGGGCTAACTTTTGTTTAAAAGTTACATCGGGACATTCTAGTCAAGTTTTTTGAAATAACAGATCGGCCAATTCATTGCACATTGAAGATGGCTTTCGTCTTGTACGTCCGCATCAAAATCCGTCTATTCCTCTTCTTCATTTTTTGTTTCGCACTCATTATAATAAAAGCACCGCAAGTCGCCGCCGCAAGAAGAACATCGTCCATGGCTCAATATGTTGTGGAGACACATCCAGCAACGATTGCTCTATATAGGAATGGCAGTAAATTGCTGGATGTAGTCGTGACGTTACACTTGCCCAATATTTCCAGGAATTGGCCTGGAGTGCCAAAGTGCGCTTACCAATTGTGTAAGCGCACTTTAAGAAACGGGAATATGGGAGGAATAGACAAAACAAAATTGAAAGGGATATAAAAATTAAAATGAAATATGAAATCCAGAACGACTGGTGCACGGTTGACAAATGGACACACTGCACAGAGTATAGGAGCAGAAAAGGGAACGCAAAAAGGGAAAAATAGTGGGAAATAAAGGAGCTCAGTGGGGAAACGAAGGAATTGTGGGCAAGGATGAGGTGCGGGAATGTAGGGGAAAAAGGTAATAAGGAATACGCAGACAATAGATGCCGGGTGTGTGGGGAAGGGGAGGAGTGCTTGGAACACATTTGTGGCTGCGAAACGGTGAAAGCCGAAATCAGAGCGGAAGTAGTGGAAAAACTAAAAGAAGTCCCGGAATACGAAGAGGGTAGGGGGAGGAAGAACTAAGACAAAAGTTAGAGGAACTGCCGAGGAATAAGCCCGCTAAAGGGCTATGCGCGTATATGAAAGAATTCGAGGTATTGACGAAACAGTGAAAAGAAGGAAACATCAGTAGGCAAAAGGTTACGAAAACGTAAGCATACGTACAAAATTTGTAAGATGAAATGTAAAGGAGAAGATATGTGAAGGGGTCGGGTTGAAATTCCGAACTTTGAATGCTCCGACGGTTTGAAATTCCGAATTTTAATATTCCGAAATTCAAAATGTGGCGGGCTTGAAATTCCAAACTTCGAATGATTCGAACGCTTCAAACTCCGAAAGAATACTACCCCGAAAGATCAAAACTCCGAAAGAATTTTACACGAAATACCAAAATTCCAAAAATCTGAATACCGTCAAAATAATTTCGCTATGGGAGTTTTTAAAGTTTCATAATTTTCAATAAATCGACAAATTTTAAGAATTAAAAAAAAAATAAGGATCCAGTCCACTTTGGAGCCACTATAAAAGGCTACTTTCGTGATTTTTTTTGAGGATTTTATAAAAGATATGAATATAGCAGTTATTGGGCTTGATAAATAAAGTCTTGAAATACATTTAAAAAGTTTGTATTCATTTTTAAGTACAAAAACTATAGGTTAACGTAAAGCTTCAAAAATAGGTGGGCTAGGTAGCTCCATCACAACTCGGCAACGGATTGTCTGAAACAAAAAAATCAAAGTCCATTAAATTCAGTATGACACCAGCTACAAAATGACCCTCGGATATAAAGTTTTATTAAAAAATAAAAAAATGGCAGATGAAAAACGAAAAAAGTAATTAAAAAACGAGTTTTTTTCGCAGTTTTTCGCAAAAAAAAAGAGTAAAAATCAACATTTTCAAACCATCGAGGATCATCTTGTTGCGAATTATGTTTACAATATGTGGTTCAAATTTCGAGGGAATCGATTTATTAGTTTTAGAGATACGATACGATACGACGAAAAATCAAAATCCATTAAATTCAGTATGATACCAGTTACAAAATGACCCTCGGTTATAAAGTTTTATTAAAAAATAAAAAATGGCAGATGAAAAACGAAAAAAGTAATAAAAAAACGAGTTTTTTTTCGCAGTTTTTCACAAAAAAAAAGAGTAAAAATCAACATTTTCAAACCATCGAGGATCATCTTGTTGCGAATCATGTATACAATATGTGGTTCAAATTTCAAGGGAATCGATTTATTAGTTTTACAGATACGATGGAGCTAGATTTGGAAAACGTTTCGAGAAAAACGCATTTGAAGTTTATACTATGAAAAACTCTTACCTAAACTCAATCGGCAATTCCTGCACCGTACAAAATCCCTTCTGATTGCTCATCATCGTCGATTTCTTCAAGTCTTGCTTGCTTTCGATTTTTTGAAATTTTCATAGTGGACTGGCTCCTTAAGAAGTGATTTTGCGTCAATTTTGAAATTTTTCTAGACAATGTTATACGTTCTATATCACTTACAGTCAATTGTGTAGACTTTCGCTCGCATAAGCTTGACACGGGGGCCGGGTTAAAATTCTGAATTTTGAATGCGCCGACGGTGTAAAATTCAATGACGATGTAAAATTTTGATGTTCCGAAATTACAAGGTTCGTCAACGTCATGCTAGCGAAAGTCTATACAGTTGACTGTAAATGATGCAGAACGTATTACATTGCCTAAAAAATTCAAAATTGACGTAAAATCGCTTCTTAATAAAAAGAAGTTCTTGAAATAATTCGTCGATTTATTGAAAATTTTCAAACTTTTTGAACTTCCATACCGGAATTATTTTGACGGCGTTCAGTTTTCCGGAGTTTTGGTCTTTCGTGTAAAATTCTTTCGGCGTTATGATCTTTCGGAGTAGTATTCTTTCGGAGTTTTGATTTTTCGAAGTAGTATTTTTTCGGAGTTTTGAGCGTTCTGATCATTCAAAGTTCGGAATTTCAACCCGGCCCATATGTGAAGGGGGGCCGATGTGTAAGCACCCTTAATAAAATGGATATAAATATTAAAAAGATGAAAAAATAATAATGATAATAATATTAATCACAATAAAAACAATAACTTTTAAAAAGAAATGACAATCAGTACCAAATTGCAAAAAGAAACAATTAAAAAATAATAAAAAATATCGACAATTTTTCAGAACATCCCGAAGCCGGCGAGACCAAGATAAACAACGCAGTGCCGGAGATTCCTCCTGGCGGGAATGCGCCGGCGATCATCCCGGTGGATATTACAATAGCGTCGGCGAACAACCCGCGTCCTCTGAATGCGAAAAAATCCGAGGTAGCGTCTCCCCCGTCAGCAATGGCGGGCGCAAACGATGATGCGAAGAAGCGCGACGCGGCTAAAGAGGACGCGGGTGTGATTAAGGAGTCCGGGGTGAAGCCATTGAAAGAAGAGGCGAACGAGCGAGTGGTGGATTCGATGATCGATGGATCGGCGGTGAAAAAGGCCGAGTCGAAGATCGAGAATAATCCATCGAGGAACGAGAACCTCATAGATTTGGACGCGATTAGAAAGGAGGAAACGGAACTGGCGGCGGCGGCGGCGGCGGGTGAAGCGACGGATGTCGAGGCCGAGGAGAGACGGGAGAAGCTTCGCCAGACGTTGGAAAAGCACAAACACGATCAGCTTGAAATGATGCAGGAACAGAAGAAGCTGCTGAAGGACCTAAAGGAGCAACAGGAACTGTTGAAGGACATCAAGGAGCAGAAGGAACAGTTCGAGCTCGAGAAAAAACTCCTGGAGCAGCAGAAGAACGGCGAGAAGAGGGGGCCGGACGCGGGAATCGCGAGGAAACCGGAAGTCGAGCGAAAAGTCCATATCGCACCCGCCGAACTTTCAACCGCCGTGGAAAACCAAATTCAACCGATTAAGGAGAATGTCGACGGGGCGGCGAGAGTTGCCGAGAAAATAGCCGATCATCGATCGCGCGGGCCGATACTGAGCGCACTTGCCAATTGGACGTCATTGCGCAACGAGGTAGACAAAAATCATCCGAGAAAATCTCCACCGTCGAGCAACGAGACCCTAACCAACGGACTCGACGAGACGGCCAAAAAAGTCATCGACGTGCGCTCCTTGCTGCCGCCCATTGCTCTGCGCATGGCCGACAAAACTGGAAAACTCTCGCCGAACTCCTCCAAGTACGTACCCTCGCCCAGCGAGAGCACCAACAACGAGGCCAACGACAACGCGGCCATTAGGCGCGACATTCTCGAGCATCGCGACGGCAATCGCGAAAAGCGACAAATCGCCATCACGGAAGTCAACGATACCGAGGGAAACCACGATGTCCACCCGTCCACGGAGAGAGGCAAAAGTCTCGTCGGCGAGGACGTCGCGGTCGATCAGTGCGACGTTCGCGGCAACGGAAATTCCAGGGAGGTAAATTCGGGGATAAAAACTACGAGGCTGATCGTCGAAACGCAACAGTCCGATGTGGACCGGAAATACGACGGGGACACGACGATCCATCGGTTGGACAGCGTCGTCACGCGAGGAAACTCCTCGGTGCTGAAAACCAGAGATTTGAAAGAAGCCAAAACAGAAACGTAGTATCGACGATCATATAAAACTAGATGAAAAAGGAAAGAACACGCTTCCCAATATCAAAGAGTACAATTTACCATTTAAAGATCACATAACGAAAAATGCGTGAGACGAAAATCTACGGATCGAACATTTCCGAATTGGACGATGAGCTATAGTGAGAAAACATGTTCGTTTAAACGTGACATGTATCGATATGCCTGCGTGTGTGTATGGATCAGGTAGTAGCGTGTGAAACCGCCCATTTTCGAGGGAAAGAAAAGATGGCGATTCCGTGGACAAACGATTGTCTGGTTTATTCAAAGTATTGCCCGTCGCAACGGCTTGGTCCATTTTTCGGCCAGCGATCGGGTTTTGGAGAGAATTCGGCTTCTTCGGAGGTGTTCAGGCTATTTTTTGACTTCCTCGTACGAGGTGAAGCGCCGACTGCATCGACCAGAACAAATGGTAATCGGAGGGAGCAACGTCTGCGGTCAGGATTTCCGACTTCACTAGTCCCAAGTACTTCTCAAGCGGTTGGGCAACTGGCGGCTTGGCGTTGCGCTGCAAAATCAACTCGTCACGGCAACTCTTACATTCCTTTTGTCGCGCGGAGGTTGTGGCCGATAACGATTTCCATCGACACTTTCCGACGCCTTCAACAGCTCGTGATACGCAACAGGCCTCTTTAGGCCAGATCCTTGTCCACAGAACAATCTTTGTGGCAGTGGCGAAAGCCGTCTTTTTTTCAGGAAATAACGTAGCGTAACTTATCGCAAATGTGACATTTCCTGAAAACTTGCCATTGTAAAGACAATTAAAATATGTGACGTTAACGCGTCTCACAAATGTTACCTATGGCGTTACAAACAGAGTCTATGGACCCCCGATTTATGTGGATTGCCAGCTTTTAATTCGAGAAAATAGTGCACGCAACGACATCTTTGCCTGCGAACGGTTTCATATGCAACCACCAATATATATATACATTTTTCTAATAACATGTTTATATATATCATACGTGTACATTGGTGTACAGCAATGCACATAAAGGTAAAACGTTTATATACACACGCATACACACTTTTGTAATTGAGCCTCGTGTAAGTACACAGTCAATAACCGTATTTTATTTTTCTGATTTTTGCCGCGGGGTCGGAGTCTAAATCTAGCTTCGGTCGCCATCTTGAATTTAAAGGAAATTTGTTTTTGTCAACTCACTCGCCCATTTTCAGTTTTTTTTTTACTGATAATTGTCATCACTAAGCTTGTAGGAATTCAATTCCTTACAACTTTATCAATAACAATTTTTTTCTACGATCGATATTTTCAGAATTAAGCCTGAAAAGGGGTCTCTTTGTTCGTCGAAGGGACGCCGCAGGCGCGTCCTTCTGTCGGCCCAGGTGCCAGTGAGGTCAGCGTCTCGGGTACGCAGGTCAATAAAGTCTCGTTAGATTTGCTATAGCCGTAGGGCCTCAAATGCCGTAAAACTACACAACTACGGTCGAGATTTGGCAGGTTTCAAACTTGTGTTTTTTCCACTACAGAATGGATACCTCGGATTTATATATTTAATAGTCGCAGCCATTGCGATTTTGTTCGAAGAGGTCGCTGGACTATAATCGTGCAGTTCTACGGTATTGTTCCTAGGAAAAAAAAGCTATCGACCAAAGTTGGAAAGAATTTGATTTCCTACAAGTTTGTTCATCTTTGTTCATGCGCTAAAGTTGGAAATAAACGGAATAATGCAATAATTCGATTCTCCAGTAGAACCTCGATTATCCGAACCAATTGGGACCAAGACTAGTTCGGATAATCGAAACGTGGGTTTTTTGGGACGGGATCATAAACAACACCTTTTTACATAAAAACAGTACATATATATTAAAATTTGCCATACATATTAACGTTGACGTGTGTGTGTGTGTGTGTGTGTGTGTGTGTGTGTGTGTGTGTGTGTGTGTGTGTGTGTGTGTGTGTGTGTGTGCGTGCGTGCGTGTGTGTGCGCGTGCGTGTGCGTGTGTGTGTGTGTGTGTGTGTGTGTGTGTGTGTGTGTGTGTGTGTATTTTAAATACCTGAAAAAGGTATAACCTTTTATAAAATCGTCCATTTTTAATTGACGAACGGCTGTAACGCGTTTTTGAGCGGCTAAGTATTGCAGCCGTTCGAGAAGAAGTTGCGTTGGGTTGCTCATTGTTGCTCACGGCGATGGTAGCGAGCAACAATGTATCTTTCGCGCCAACGTTCGGATAAACTAAGTCATCGTTCGGATAATTGAGGTTCGGATAATCGGGGTTCTACTGTACTCACTTTTTCAGATTTAAGTCGGAACATATCGATCGTAGACAAAAAGTCGTCACAACAAAAGTTGTAGAGAATTCCATTCCCCACAAGTTTGTTCATGTTTGTTCATGCGCTAAAGTTGAAAATAAACGGAATAATGCGATTCTAATCCTTTTTTCAAGTTTAAGTCGGCAATTATCGATCGTAGACAAAGAGTCGTCAGAACCGGAGTTGTAAAGAATTGAATTTCCTACAAGTTTAGTTACGGCTATTTTTAGTCAAAAGTTGAGAATAGGCGAGTTATTTGACAAAAACAAATTCCCCTTGAATTCAAGATTGCGGCCGAAGCTCCTGCAGAGTCCGGTAAAAAATCTGGGTTTAGACTATCAACGACCCCTCGTAGGGATAAGAAAAAGAAAATCCCGGCATTCAATAATTGCAATTTCATATGTACATCCCAACTGGAGTAGATGTCCTCGAGTGCCTCGGGGAAAAAAGGAGGCAGCACATACAGCAGCAGGGTGGAGGAAACATGGCATCGAGCCGCGTAGCGTATCCGTCAGTACATCGTACCGTCTCGTACGGAACAGTCGTTCGATGATTGCCGCGTGCGTAACGCCTCGGGACAAAACTGTCGAATACCACTCGACCAATTGTCCGTAACGCGTGTGTATATACACACAAAAAAACGCATACATGCAGCAATCGTGTCCTGCAAATCGCCAATTAACTTCGCCAAAGCTTCGCTCATTGGAGCTTCGCATTTTATTATTGTTGATCCACTTTTAATCAGAAAGTCACATTGCCGCGAGTGGACTCGTACGTGTACAAACGCAAATACCTGGATAGACATATGAAACAAACGAAGCACGTAATTGCCCGATAGAGCAGAAAAATTCGGAATTTTCGCGGTGGTTTCGGAGCCCCGTTGTTTTTTCCTTTTTCTTCACTTTTGTTTATAATAAATACGCATACCGCCGCGCATCGTCACGTGATACACGCGCTGCATCGGGGATAATATTCGGGGGCGAATATTATCCATGGAATCGCCAAAGGTACGGATGAAATTGTTATTATTATCATTATTACTATTTTAGGGTATCGGGGCAGCTAGTTCGCGCGGGGGTTCGAACCTTTTAGAATCCTCGGCTCGATTTTACTTTGTAACCTAAACAAACCCAAACAAATTTATATTCTCTATTATTATTATTATCATCATAATTTGTGTAGTATTATCATTATCCGTACTAGATTACTGTTTGTTTTATAATCATTAGCATCATCATTACTTTATAATATTTAAAAAATTATTTTCTTTATCAATAGCATTTCTTATTTTATTTTTTTAAATTATTGATTAATATTTTTTCCCTGCATTTCAACGTCTACCCTGACGAGTTCTCACGCAACTTATTATTTCTTTTTTTTTTTAAATGATTTTCATGATCAATATCATTGTTACTTTTATTGTTATCATGAGCGTCTTTTTTATTATTTTTATTATTATTGTTATTATTATAGCCTTTCGAGAGCGTTCTCGCGCACGGTGTGTGCTGTACGGAAAAATATTTTCGTCATTACGTATTTCTCGTGTAATCGGCACACGCGGGTAGGCCACCCGTGCACGAACGTCGATTCGGCACGTTTTCTCCACCTAATGTTTATAAAGGAAGAAATAATTCTGCGGGGTTGGCGAGCCACGTATATTTTTATGAAATATATATATATATATATATATATATATATATATATATCGGCGTCAACAATTTGTGTCGTAAAGTAGTTTTTGCGTATGATCAGCACTTTTGTGCAGTTTTCTTTTCGCTTCTTTTTTTTCTCTTCTCTTCTCTTCCAGCCTCGGTGTGTTGTATGCCCTGTTTGTGACCCTTGCGCTCGGTATATCGACCGACCTATACTCAACTGTAGAGTAAAATTGTACGTCGTGAGTATACGGGTACGTGGATTCGATCTATAGAGCAGGCACACACAGGGAACGCTTCAAGAGTATGGGAAAACGAGCGATATTGCATATATATATATGTATAGGTTTGCGAAAATTCTCGATAGTGCAACGTACCCACGACCGTCCCCGAGCAGTTTTACCATAGACACACACCACGTGGACCGTTCTTACTTGCAGATGAAAAGTGTGTCGCGATTTTCCCGGTTTTGTCGCATCGCGCTGCCCGGACGCATACATATATATATGCACATACTTATTTTTTTGCTTGCTAGACACGTTTCCGGTTTGGTCGAGGACTTACACGTAGTTGATTTTTTTTATCGTTTTTTTTGTTTTCGACGGATTTTCAAAATATAAAATTTGAAAAATATTCTCGAAAACTTTTTTCACGTACTAGATTCTTTATTTCGGATTTAGAAACAAAGGTATATTATTAAGCACACATTGAACTCATTTCGTGTAAACTTTTGTGAAAATAAAACAATTTTTGGAACATCGTTATTAAGGTTTAATGGAGCCTGTGTATAAAAAATGTGGTTCGTGGCCGGATCGATAACTTGACAATGGTTGGTCTGAGAAATAAAAGTTTTATTATCTGTATAAATGTACTTCCCGTTGTACGTAGCCGTTTACGAAAAAAACAATCAAAAAACCGCGTGCGTTCGAAAAAAGTGTAATTTTGGCGAAATTTTTACGTACATTCAGGGACTTCAAAATTACTAAATTTGAAAAACGGCTAGGTACAACGATAGGTACGGCAATTTCGGAAATTTTTATTTCAAGAAATTGAAAATCGGACAATTAGAGTTATGATTGCGGCCAGGTCGAGGAAAAGTCGTTTCGAGAAAAACGCGATTTAAAGTTTTAGTAATAAGTAAATTGTCGCGCTACCTGCTCTCGTTAAATCGTATGTATCTTGGTGAGTTTTCATTATTGCAACTTGACATTTTTTCCTACATATTCTTGAATATTTATACTTTGAGAGAATGCAAATGCAAATCGATTCTTTGGACCCGTCACAGTGGCGTCACGCCTTAAAACCATACTGTTCAATGTAGAAAAAATAATTTAAAAACCTGGACACGTTTTCCAAAACAAAATTCACGAAAATTCCTCTTTTTTTTGGCCACGCGTAGATACAGCACGTTAAAATAATTAACCCTGCGTGTGTACACTATACTTTTCGAGACACGGTGTGTACACTGGGTCTTTTGCGGAACAGTCGGGTTTTAAAACTTTCTAGGCTTTCAAAAAATCTGAAAAAATTCTGGGTTACTTGTTGAAGTCTCTAGCACATGGCTCAGCAGTTGCCAGAGTCAAAAGTTTAAAACCGTTGTTAATAAAAAATTGAAGAATAGTCGAAAAAGCGGAGAAACGGAAATGTGTTTAAAAAATCATAACTCTACAATGAACAAATATTTAAAAAAAGGTTGTAGACTTTTGTGGTTTAGGCTATGAGCTTTTAAACGAATATAGCGACGCTGGAATTAAACCTCTGTCAAGCATGGTCTGTAAATCTTTTTTTTTCTTCGTGCAAGAGACAATTTTTGGCCTGACGTCTATTTTAATTTGAACATTCGAAAATCATCCATGTTTTTTGTTTTTTTTTAAGATTTAAAAAATAGCATTTACATTGTATTGCTCAAAAAAAAAAGAAAACACGCTCTGTACTTTCTTCGACTGTAAACAGGCCTTTCTATATTCTCGAAAAATAGTAGTACCATCTTAACGTTATACATCTCGACAGAAAGCATAGATACAGTTTACAAAATCGTCAAAGCGATCGTCAAAAAAGTTGTCATTGTTAACTGGGTACACTGGAATTGTTTCCGATATTTTTTATTCATCTTTTTGACCATGCATTTTTTATCCCAAAGTGACGAGATATTTTCCGCATGCCATTTTATGATAAGTTCAGAAGATGAAAATTCAAACGATAAAATATGGACAATATATAACCGAACAAAAAAATAAGGGGGTACAACATGGCAAACAAAAAATAGTTCGTTAATTTGGAGTAAAGAGCTTGGTCAAATGAATTGGAGTAAAAAATTGAGACAAAGCGTAAAAAAGCATGGAAGCAAAGTCAGAAACAATTCTCGTGTTAGCGAAACATTTTCATTATCGCGATGAATATCGAAATCTGCTACTTTTCGTGGTGAAAGCCGAAACGTGCTATTTTTCGCGCTAAGTATCGGTGTCAGTTTTCGTGGCGAAAACCGAAACGCTAGTTTTCGCGCTGAAAGCCAAAATATGCTAGTTTTCGGGGTGATATCAAACTCGCTTGTTTTCGTAAGTATTCTGAAACATGCTACTTTTCGTAAGCAGCATCGATAGTGTCTTTCGCGTGAGCTCCAAAAAGTTGAATTATTTAAGCACCTGAATGTGGGGAATATTTTACGGATTCAGGCATGTCATAATAACCGCAACGGTAAGTATTCGGCACAAAATGAGTTTTTATTGTTGCAAATACAAAAATTATGAAATATTAATAATAATTAGTGACAAAAAAAAAAAAGAAATTTACAGTGCGCAATTATGGCAAAAGTGCGTTCGATGATCATCGCAAACCGGCGTTCCGCACGATGCACAAGAATACATTGTTTTTTTGTTTTCCTTCCAATTGCAAAGAGAACACCGTTTTCGCTTTTCTAGTTTACCCGTTGTGATGGGGCCACGTTCGTTCACCCCGAGAATTTCGACAATCAGGGTTCTGATGCTTCTGCGTAAGGTGATTTTTCGCAGACGATCTTCCAGATGCGGCCTCATCAGACTGCGAGCTAATTCTTTTAAAAAAGCGCGACGATTCAAGGCGGGGTTGGCTTTTCTCAAATTATATAAAATAGCGCTGTTCACCCCTGCCTGATCCAGCATCCCAAAAAAGAGGCGCGTAGGCCACCGCTTGGTGATTCGGCTTGTTGTATAATTCCTACAGAGCTCGTCAAACGTGTCCGTTCCACTTTTTGTGGCTTTGTAAAAAGCCACGATTTCTGGCTTGCCGATTTCTTCGTCAATTCGGCCGGGTTCGTGCAAGCTGGATAATAGCAAAACTACCTTATTATTTTTCGGGCAGTATGAAAGTAAGGTTATTCCATCGGCGTAGGCGTACCGCACCGTGCCGGCAGCAGCCGGTTGTGTAAAAGTAGCTGGTATTTCGGGCTTGTTTTTTCGCAACGTGCCAACCATTGTCAATGAGTAATTGTCCTTCATTTCTCGAACAATCTTCATGGACATGAACCAGTTGTCGCATGTGACGTTGCGTTGAGAGTTGTGTATCTGCTCGGTCAATTTCTTGATGTAATAACTCGGCACGGTGTCGCCTCTGTCTGCTTCTACCCTCCCAACATAAGGTTCAGCGTTTAGCATGTAGGATGTTTGCACGTCGTTGCAGCTGACAATTTTTATTCCGTATTTATTCGGCTCATTAGCAATGTATACTCTCGCTCCAAAATGGCCGCGAAATCCCAAAAGTTGTTTGTCGATCGTACAATTGGTAGATGGCGAATAATACCTCTTGCAATTTGCGATGAATGCGTCCCACAGATCTTTTATGGGGGCTAAAGCGTGTTCTATTATTCTTGCATTTCGCGTATTCTTGTCGTCGAACCGAAGATTTTGCAAAAGGTACTGAAATCGACGTTGCGGCATAGCAGCTCGGTACAAATTATACCCGAACTCGGGGTTCCACAGATCGTCTAAATTTGTGTGATTGTTCTTTTCCAGACCGGTAAAATATAACAATCCGATGAAAGCTTTCAGCTCGAGTATATCGGTGTTTTTACAAAACGTAGGACGATTGTCAACGCCCACTTCTCGTCTTCGATCGATTTCTTCATTGGTATGCTGAACAATAATTTCGAGCATCTCTGGAGTAAATAATAGGGCCCAAGCTTCCAAGGGCGTTGCGATATTTCTCGCTTCTTCGTTCGCTGACGGCAAGTAAACTCGACGGCCTGCCAGTCTTGGTTGTTGCTCAAGTTCGTTGCTTTTCCACCCTTCGTAAACTCGTCGTTTTTTTGGTTCGTCGAAATCGAGGTCCTCGTCGCAATCCTGCTCGTCGGGCACTTCTTCGTGGACTTCTTCTCCATCGACTTCGTTTGAACTTTCTTCATCGTAAAACACGTCAGGGCGATGGTCGCATAAATTGGACATAACCTGAGATGCACTCCTTTCACCCATCTTCGAAAACTGTTAAAACAAAAAAACTTCTTTCAGTAAAAAGCACGGACTAATAAAAAAAACCGAAAAAAACAAGAAAGTAAAGAAAGCAAGAAATAATGTAGCAAAAGTTTATTTTCTACAAAAATATGGAAGAATAACAAACTTGTAAGCCAAAAATGCAAAAGAAAGTTTTGTTTTTGAGATAAAAGTCCATAAAAAGATAGCCGAAACGGCATCCAATTGCATAAAACATTAATTTTAGCCGTGAAAAAAACTGAAAAAGTACGAGAAAAGAAAAAAAAACTGCATTCACTGACGTTCAAAAATACCGACGCCGTGTGTACACTGACCCTTTTAGGGAATGGACATGACGCACTCGCTGGCGTTTGCAAGTAAACTGCCAGACCCGGGCGTCCCTTGCTCCCTTGGGCCTTTAGTCCCCACTACTACCTTGGTTTTCAGGGGAGGTAGCCGAAGGGGGTAGCCGAGGGGGTAGCCGAAGCCCGCCCTCTATTCATGAAAGGGAAATTTGAGTTTCAAATTTAGACTGTTCTTTCAAAGGCCCAGTATACACACGCAGGGTTAATAGTGAAAAATGATGAATGTAAATAAATAAAAGTAAAAATAGGGTGAGAATAATAATTTTCGTTCAGGAATGTTATGAATATGTATATAAATGTGTGTGTGTAGACGATCGATCGACTATGGACGTTTGTCTTTCTTTCTGTGTCGCTCTTTCCTTCGTCACGGCTGACTCGTGTTGTCCGGAAGTAACCCGGGTAACAAGTGTTTCTCTTTTCTTTCTTCTATATTTCATAATAGCACAAGACTGTATTGATATATATTTAAAATCGATTTGTTCAATAACAATAATAAAGCGCGTGGTTGGGATAATACGATAGATTCGGGGCAATTTTGCGATCGGAGCGCCATTTTTATTCGCATCGCTTTCACGGGCGCCACTTTCAAATTTTGGACGGACGATGGTCGACGAGGGGCAGAGGGGTTTCTCCAAGGAAGAGGAGCGGCGATTTTGTAGCGCGAGGCACACAAAAGATACGAAAAAAACCGAGCCTCGTAAAATGCACACGGTGTAATGTATGTTTTTCAGCAAACCAATCAGAAATGTTTGAGACCTTCGATGCGGTCACATTTTTCGCAACGTTTTTGTAAAGCTTTAAAAAAAATTTCGTAACCGCAACTGGCAAATTGTAGCGTAACGAACAGCAGGCGGGGGGGGGGGGCAGAATCAACATCGTCTTCCGAATCGTGTGTCAACAATAGTACGTCGCGTATTATTTCCCTGGAATCTTCGATCAGTTGTTACAGCTGGTTTTTTACGACCTTGACGGGTGAAAAAATGCGAAACGTCTCGAACGTTCGAGTTCTGGTGCTCGCGTGTGCGCGCCACGATCAAACGCGTGGATGGCGCGTTAGAAAAATCAACGGGCGCATGCGCGCTGGCTGCTTCGCTCTCGCAGCGCATTTCTTCTTTCTCGTCTATGTCTCTACGTGCGTTTACCTCGCTTTGTGTCACTGCGAAAATAACTTATGTTTTGTTTGCTCCGATGTGCTAGCACATCTAGTTCGCCATTTTTACGTTTTTCGCGCACACACGAACGATGCACACGCGCATGTATATGTATGCAATGTATACGCGGTCGTAGTGCCCACGAATTATTCCCGGCAAGAATTTCCGGCTGTCGTTTCTGCACGATCCGGAAGAATTTATATTTACCGCGTGTGCGCCTGTGTGTGAGTGATATGCTGCTTCCACTGAATTTCCGGTTTTAATGATCGAGGTACGTTTGTTTTTTCCTCTGACTTATTTGTTTTCAACGCTCCAGCGAGAGCGTCGCATCGGCGCCGGGAGGGGCTTGGGAGGCGGAAGAGGCCGTCATAACCTCAACACTGACAAGCTCATCATTTTTGTTTGCTTTCGTCAACGTAATTCCTATCAGTTGCAAGACATTTTTCACCGTAATCTTTACTATTATCTACACGACGATTGTCAACCTTTTTTTTTATTTTAAATTCGTGTCATTCGTAATAATAATACTAAAAATAATAATATGAGTAATGGTTATAATAGGGATAACAACAATTGTACTAGTAACAATAACAACAATTATAATAATGATAATAATAGTCGTTAATTATAATTTATCGTTATTTTTACATTGCTATAATAATAATAAAGTATTTGAAATATCAGTATTTTAATTTGTTTATTATAACAATTTCTATAATAATAATAATGTATTAAAATTATTATTATGGCATCAGTAATAGACAATTGTTACTATTATTATTTTTATCATTATTATTGTTATTGTAATATCAACAATAGTATAAACAAGAGTATATAGATTTATCTAGCCATTCTTGCCGCTTGAGCTTAAGAATATTACATCAATTTACAGCAGTTACATAGTTCTTTCTAATACTAATCTGGGGTTTTGAAGTTTGCATCGTTGGAACGCAACGAAAGTCCCATTTTACATTTTATTTTCCATATTCTTATTATTATAAGCAATCTTTTTTTTATAGAATTATAATGAAGATCGCTAAATAAATATGTTAAAAAAATAGTTGAAGGACTTTTGTAGGCAAGATCGGCCGAAGGCAATTAAATTCGTTGCAGTCCAACGATGCAAACTTCAGCATCGTTACTAACCTTAGATGATATTAAAGCTTGCATCGTTGGAACACAAAAATAATTTTTTTCCAATTGCCAATTTTTTTCTGCCAAATTAAAGGTATTGTGAAATTTTCTAAGATCCTTATTAGAGGATCACAACCTAAATCTATCAAAAGTGATTTTGGATATCAATGAAAATGGAGAAAAACAAAAATGAATTTTCGTCGTATTCCAACTATGCAAAGTTCAGTAACATAAGATTGTCTTTGGTTTACAATAGTCTCTTTCTCTGTTACTACATTTCCATTACATATTATCATTTGATACCCTTTTTACTTCCTGTTTTGTCTAATCCATACGTTTCCTCGGACAATCTCACGCATTAACAAAGTATAAGTTTAATTGGTCTATTTAGCAGCTAATTCCATCCTATCTTCGTCTTTGTTTCTATAAACAGTTCATCCACACTCCTCCGCATATCTCTACTTATCATTTTTCTAAATTTCTCACATTGCGTTATACGTTCTGAACTCTCTTTTCCCATCTCGCATCATCTGCACGACTCTTTAAACCCATTATTTCCCTCCCTTCCCACATTGCTGTACCTCATTCTGGCCCACTGTTTTTTATCTTTTCCTTTTACTGTTTTCTGTTCCCAATATTTTTGCATCCTTTCATTGTTTATACGATATTTATATTCTATACAGTATTTTGCATTCAGTTTTTGGCTTAGCTTCTGGTTGACCCAAATCTTTTTGCGATTCTTAGCACCTATGCAGACGGTGTATTTACCGTGCGCAGACGATGCGATACAAATGGGATACACACGTGATTGTCGATACACAACCTCCTTTTTGGACTGAAAAATGGACCGTAAACGTGTGTTGTCTGGGCATGGAAAATACACCATGTGCACAGGTCCTTAGCACCAATTTCCCATCTCCTACTTTTCTAAACGCATTCTCCATTTCTCTACCCCACTTGGAAGAGTTTCCTTATTTTTTCAATTGGACAAATTCTTGGCCATCTCTCGCTATCCATTTTTAGTTTGATTGAAATGTAGTGACTGACTGTCTTTCTTGCTTCTATCTTGATCTTTGCTTCCCAGTCTCCATTCTCCATATATACGTTGGTGTTCTCGCATTTACCCCCATGATCATATTCACGTACCTTCCCGCTGCTCTTTCAATATCATATCTTTCATTCCACCCTCACATTTCCATGATATTGAAGTTTGCATCGTTGCAGTGCACCGTAAATATATATTTTTCTCATCGTCCGATTTTTCTTTGGCACATTTAGCATAAAAAAATCGACGTAATGTTTTAAAACATCCTCACTGGGGTCCGTGAACTAAACCTGCAAAAAAAGTTCGGAAAGCAATAAAAATGAAGAAGTTAAAAAATAAAGAACTTTTGTTGCATTCCAACGATGCAAACTTCAATACCACAAGTTTCTGTACCATAAGTTAAAATCGCCCTCACTAGTATGCCCAGTAGGTACACGCTCAACATTTCATATTGTCTTCTTTCGCTTCTTTCATTATTCCCCACGTTATATTCGTCGCTGCTTGTGCTTTTCAAACAATAGTAAGAAAAAATAATACCAATAACATATAATAATAATAATTGAATCAACCGATAGTTAGCGTACAGATATGCGTTTGGGTTTGTTTGGGGTTGTCTGATTTTCACCGTCCATTCTCATGGTCTGTTGGAGTAAACCGATGAGAAAAACTTGTGATCGTTGGAAAACAAGCTAACGATTCGAAAGAAGTCGAAATAAATGTAAATTGTATCACGCAGAAAAAAAAGGACGAAAGTGACATGTGGCTGACGACGGCTCTGGCGGCGAGCCTCGGCGCCGACGAGGTCGCGGCCCGCCTCCACGTGGATCCGAAAACGGGACTTTGGTGGCAGGAGGCGGAGCAGCGCAGGCGTCTGGTGGGCTACAACGAGCTCACCGTCAAGGAGGAAGATCCGACGTGGAAAAAGTACATAGAACAATTCAAGAATCCTCTAATTCTTTTGCTACTGGGCTCGGCGTTCGTCAGCGTCTGCATGAGGCAATACGACGACGCATTCAGCATCACAGTGGCGAGTATCGGCGAGACTCGAATGGCTCGACTTTCCTCCTCGATGAGGAGGAAAAGATCGCTAAGCGCCATCGAAGATTGACGTTTTGTTTTTTCATGCTCGCAGGCGATCATCATAGTCGTGACGGTGGCCTTCGTGCAGGAGTATCGCTCGGAAAAGTCCCTGGAGGAATTGAACAAGTTGATACCGCCGTCCTGCCATTGGTAAGCCCCCGACCGTTTCGATGACCCTCGGAACACCGAGCGTAATCGTGATACGATCATTTCCGGTTTAATTTGTTTTCTTTCGCAGCGTCCGGGAGGGTCGAGTGGAGACTTTTCTGGCTCGGGAATTGGTGCCCGGTGATGTCGTCTATCTGAACATCGGCGATCGCGTGCCCGCCGACATAAGGATACACGAAGCTATCGATCTGGCGATCGACGAGAGCAGCTTCACCGGCGAGACCGAGCCAGCTCTCAAAACTACCGCGCCCCTCCTCAAGAGCAACGGACACACGTCCAAGAAAAATGTCGCGTTTATGGGCACTCTCGTTCGATGCGGCAATGGCAAAGTGAGCTTCTCTCTGTCTGGCTGATTTTGTGTGATACATTTTATTGTACTTTTTTCATTCTTTGCTTGGTTTTTTTCTTTTTTTGTTTGGACGTGAATTATTATAGATCGTCAGGCCCGGTGGACCGGCTGAGATTTGATGTTGCTTTTGAATCACAATTCATTGAATCGAAGAAGTTTTTTTATAGATAGGAAAAAAGTCGAGATACATAAAATTGAGTAATAATTTTCGAAAGAAAAGAAAGAATTTTTATCTAAATTTGATGTATTTTTGAAATATTTTGTGGTAGTTGATATATTGATATATTTATGATATATTTTATATATTACGGATATATACAGAGAAAGAGAGAGAGAGAGAGGAGGACTTTTGTTTCACAATTTTATATATATTCAAAATATATTTGAAAAAATGTAAAATGTATACAAAATTTTAAACAAACATTCTCTCTCTCTTTCTGTAGGTGCAATTATGAATTGAATCGTAATTTTTCATTAGGACAGCACATTTGATGTTGTTATTTCTGAGCCGCGATTTACTGAATTAAAAAAATATTTCATACATATTTAGGAACGAAATTTAAGATCGACAAAATTGAGTGATAATTTCCAAAATAAATAAGAGAGAATTGTTATATCTAAATCTATCTATCTATATATATAAAAGGTACAGTCCAGACTGACTGACTCATCATCGTCCAGACTAAACCGTTGAATGTAGAAACGTGAAATATGGAAGGCATGTTGATCTTATCGTGTAGGCACCATCTGAGAAGGGATTTATTGAAATTCAACCCTTAAAAGAAAAAAATTTTTGTTGTTATTTCCATACCAACAAAGTTGGTATGGAAATTTAAAAAAATCTGGTCGAATTTACTTGAACTTTGATATTCGTGCTTCTTGACACAATTAATGAAACACGTATATCAGCATTTTTAGAAATTCAACCTCTAAGGGGAGAGAAGGGGTGGCAAAGTTTATAGGGAAAATAAAGAATTCTGGTGAGAACATTTACTTGAAATTTAGTATTAATGCACTTCGACACGACTAATAAAATATGCATTTCGGCGTTTTTCGAAATGTAACCCCCAAACGAAAGGGGGTGGCAAAGTTTGTACGGAAAAAACAGTCGTAACATTTACTTGAAACTTTGTATAATTGTTCTTAGACGCAATTAATGAAGTTTCAGTGTTTTTGGAAATTCAATCCGAAAGGGGAAAATGGGGTAGCAAAGTGTGTATGGTAAAAGAAATGGTAATATTGGGTATTATGACCCCACCTTTTCAGGGGGTCAGAATGGGGGGATATGTTGAAAATAGGTCCCCCCGAACAACATGCCGAAGAGAAATCACGGCGGTAACCCCCCCCCCTCCCCCCCCCGTAAAAAGTTATGTGAATTTGAAGTTTGATAAATTAGCGATAAAGTTTGCGATTTTTTGTTGGATAAGTTGGATTTCGTTGGATTTTTCGTTGGATAAAATTTGCGATTTTTGTTGGTGGGCGACGGGCACCTCGGATGGGTGCGTGGAATTGTGTGGTTCGTAGAACACGTTCGCCGGCACGTGGTTTAGCAATATACGTTTGAAATTGAATTTGAGTGAATTTTCATTCAAACGGCGATACGGGTTTCGTGAGCGAATAGCAGCCTTTTTTGCCACAATAAGGCGGACGTATAAATTCACATAGGTGGATTTCATCAATGAATCAATATCTGATACATCCTAAATAGAGGTAACGGGTTGAAATTACATAAAATATTCGCTACGATTCATGAAAAGTTTTTTTTTATAAAATGGGGGGCTGAGTCACCGCCACAGTTTCTCTTAAGAATAGTGTTATAGGGTTCCTCCCGCACCATATTCCTGACCCCGCACCCCCTCAAAAGGTGGGGTCATAATACCGAAAATTACGGAAACATTTCAGAAGCACGTTTCATTAAGGAGTTCATTCGACACAAGTCTACGCGAGCGAAGTCGCAGGTGAAAATCTCGTTTAATATATTTTCGAAATATTTTCTGATATTTGGTACATCGATATAGGGTACACAGACCAGTGAATGGACGAATAACGACACTGTAGCATTCGAATGGGTTGTAAAGTGGAAATATTATCAAAACGAATTTTTCAATGGCTATAGCTACCAAAAGATATTATTCTGATAGTGGAAAAAAATATTCGAAATAATTGGAACAAATAATATTGAAGGGATTGATAGATAGGTAGCAAAATGACTAAATCGCCCGCGAATAAACGAACCGGTAAATGGATGCTCAACGGCCAGTAAATGGACGTGTAGTGTAAACGAACGCTGTGAAGCAAAACAATTTATTTTTACTAAATGCTAGATTCGGAGATCACTGTACGGCACAATAATTATAATATTGTCATACATAAGAGTATTATATTCGTTACTACGGTTTCGTAGAAAATAGATCAAGCTTTTATGCATTTCAATTCTCAAAAAAAAAACTACCAAAGTTCGTTTTGACCGAAAAATAGAAAATTTTTCCAAAAAAAAAAACGAATGAATTAATTTCATGACAAAATTCAATGAAATGTACATTGTCATATCTTGGCAATAATTAATTTAGCGATTTTCAGCAGATAAGCTACATTTTTTATTCTGCTTTGAGAATTATTAGAACAGAGCCGATATGAAAAGAGCCCCAGTGAATAAACACGTCTAATTCTGACTACGATTACGACGATGACTATGATTACGAAATCATGAAAGAAGTTTGCAAAAAAATCCAAGATTGATTCTTTCTCAAGAAATGAAAGTAATCACCCTTAAAACTTACGAAAAATTTCGCGTCTTTGAACACTTATTGTGCACAGCCGTATCGTAACTAAGTTTTAACAATAGCTGTGATTTTTTTTTACTAAATTCTAGTGATTCGAGTTTTTATTGACAATTCATATTCTTTACTGACTTTGAATATAAATCAATTTTTGTCCATTAACTGATCTCCGTCCATTTACTGGTCGGTTTACACAATTTATGATATATAATGTTCGATCTATTTTCCATATAAGAGAAACATCAGTACACGAATCTCTCCGTTTTCCGAAAATAAAACGAAAAAGCATTTATCAAACAAAAAATTATATTTTTTTCCAGTCAATAGATCCTCAAATATCGCATGGCGAAGATTCATTGAGCTGACTAAAAAAAATTAGTCAAACTATGTCCTGTTGTAAAAGTATATTTATTTTGGGATCTGAAAAAGGTGAAAATACGGAATATGTAAATACGGAAAACGTCAATGAAAACACAAAGAAAACTGTTTGCGGGGGGTTCTCGTATATTTTCCCTTCGTTTATTGAGAAAATAGTATATCATTAATATTTATTATGAAAATGAGAACATAAACAATATAACGAAATCGTACATGCAGCTCATTCTATTGTCGTGCAGATATAATATACTAATGAAATAATATAATAATATAATATAATATAGTATAATGTAGTATAATAATATAATACAATATTAAGTATATGGCCTTAAGTAATATATGCCAACATTTGCGCTTAAATTACGTAATAATGCGTAAAACATATTGATTTGAATGAAAGAAGTAAAATTTACTTACTGCCACAAAACACCAACGGCAACTTCAGACTAGGGTAGATTACAACCCCAGACGCTTTTGCAAATCGTTTTACTCGGCAACCAGCGAGCAGCGGATTTTACTGCCGGCATGCCCTCACAGCCATATAATTAAACTTAATTGTGATCACGGTCTCCAGTCGATAATGTCGATCGATAGCTTAGGAGCATACTTTGAAAGTCGACCGGGGTGGGTTTCTACGCCGTACATGAGTTCTAGGGTTAAATATATATGGAGATGTCCAAAACATAGAATTCTGCAACAACCATTTTCTCTCTCTCTCTCTCTCTCTCTCTTGCTCTTGCTCTCTAGGTGCAATTACGAATAAAATCGTTGTTTCTCGTTGACACAGGGCATCGTGATAAACACGGGTGAAAAGAGCGAATTTGGCGAGGTATTCGCGATGATGCAAGCGGAAGAAGCGCCAAAAACGCCGCTGCAAAGAAGCATGGACATACTCGGTGCTCAATTGTCGTTCTACTCGTTCTGCATAATAGGAATAATAATGGTGCTAGGTTGGATGCAGGGTAAAGCGTTGCTGGAGATGTGGACGATAGGAGTGAGCCTGGCGGTCGCGGCGATACCGGAAGGTCTACCGATCGTCGTGACGGTCACCCTCGCTCTCGGGGTCATGCGAATGGCCAAGAGACACGTCATCGTCAAGAAGCTGCCGACCGTCGAGACTCTTGGTACGGAAGTACGGCAGAAAGGTTGGCATTCGATGCAACAACGAATTTCACGTTAACTTATCGTTGTTTGGACAGGATGCGTGAACGTAATTTGCTCGGACAAAACTGGCACAATAACGAAAAACGAGATGACAGCGACGATTCTCGTGACACCGGAGGGCTACGTGGCCGACGTGACAGGCACCGGATACAACGATCGCGGACAAGTACGCATCCGGAAATGCGACAATGCCGAGCTCGCGCAAGCGGCAATTCATCATTTGCTTGAGGTAAAAATTATCTTCGTCACTTTGAGAGCCCCCCGCCCCTTAAAGAGGTTGGAGCGTTAGCCACAATCCGAGATTGAAAAACATATATTTATATATGTTATTGTCTAGACACTCTAGACTATACTGAGTGTTTACAAATTCTTTGAATTTTTGTTACCACCAAATACCAGAGATAAAAGAAAGTTTGATGTATGTCATTTTACGTGCGGTTGGATGGGCAAAACGTTCACGCTACGGGTGATTTGATTTTTTTGCTGTTTAGCACTAAGATAAATCGTTTTTACAACGAATTAACGCAAACTATACGTTTGCAAACATTAAGAAGAAGAAAAAAATCGATCTTGCCCATCGTAAACTATATACATATTCAATATTGAACTATTATCGTTTGAGGAAAAATTACGAATCGTGGCGGGCGAATGAAAAAGCATTGCTGCCGACCACAATGTTCGCGAAGTTGCCGTATTTCGGCAACACTTAAGGAGGTACGATCATTAAGAAGAAACCAACTTTCGGATTTGAATTTTTTTTTATGATGTTGATGAATACGCTATGCTCCTTTTGGAAAAATTTTAGCTATATTGACCGTTCTGTTTTTTTTTTGTAATAAAATTGCAAAGTCGAGCATTTGGAGGTAATAAAGCACGTCGTCTTATAAAGACCGTTGACCGGAAGTGCGGTGATCGCGATTTTGCTGCTTACGTATCCAACTAAGGTTGTTGGACAAGCGAAATTTGATAAATTAGACGTAATAGATTTCGTAAAAAATCGAAATTTCCAACTTCACCGTGTAGTTTAAGCACTGCATTATAAAAAGATTTCAATTTCCGAATGAAAATGATTAGAATGACGAAGTAGCACTCACAGACTTGGCAACGTCGGGCGTTAATAACCTAGCTATTCACCATAACCTAACTTTTCACAACAATCAGTCCCGAGTGCCAAATTCAAGGGATAACACCACTCTAGCGGCGGAAAATAAGGCCTAACTTTAACAATTTATTTTGGGAGTGCGAAAAAAGGAATAGGATTTCTTTTAAGGGGAGATATACACCTAGGAGCCGGAAAAAAGGTCATTTTTGTTAATTTTTTCAAGGAAAACTATTTGAAATTTCGGATTGGGGTTTTAATTATCTAAAAGTATATACATTGAAAAAAATGTTTAACTTTTTTTATTTAAAAATATTGAAAATATACTAGGATAGATTATGATGCTTGGAGCGTCGTGAAAAAATCTGCGTATACGGTACCCACTGGCGTTTCTTCAAAAATCATCTGAAAAAAAAAACCAAAAAGAATATTAAATTAGATACTATGATCTAGTACTTGTCATAGCCGATTTTGAAAATATCGATTAATGACAAAATGACGGACGTTTGAACATAAATAGTGATTTTTGGGCAAAAAATTAGTTATTATTTTGCCTATTAAACAAAAACTAAGTAACGGAAAAAAATCCTATGACAAGTACTAGATAATGGTGTATAGAATAACCACAAAAAACCTGAAGGCAATTGGTTCGTTGGTTTTCGATAAATTTTGGGTACCGATTTGAAAAAAAGTGGTTTTAAGAAAAACGCGTTTGAAAATTTGGGAATGAATAAATCATGAAATTTGTCAACTTACATGGAATCATCGATAACAGGCCCATACTGTAGGTCTTCTACGGTCGACGGAATGTTCATACCTTCTAAATCCTCGACCTCGGACGTCTAGGTGTATATCTCCCCTTAAGAGGGTTTATTTCACATATGAAAGTATTTAAAAAAATGCATTCTAATTTTCATACAAAATGGCGGCGACAAAGCCCACATCGTAAAACGTGTTTTTTACAAATAGCTTCACGGGAAGACGGTTTTGTCGTAAAGTAAAAGACCTGGAACAACAACCAAAAAAATTATAATCTATATATTATCCTTAACTATGGGACTGCGTAGGGATTTTTTTATCAAATTTTGAAATGATGACGCACTGAAAGAAATAAATCGATTTTTTGCCCAAAAAATAAGCAGTAAATTGTTCATAAAAAAAACAAGTTTACATTTAATCAAATAACGGCTACGTACTCCCATAGAGAATGTAACTGTGAAGTTACCATCAACATTTCAAATCGATGCATGCAAAGGTTTTCGAGTAACCTATCCTCCCAGTTTGAAAAAAGTGCTTTTGAGAAAAACACGTTTAAAGTTGTACGAGGCGCCTGAAAAAAGTCCGAGACGTTGCGGCAAAATCGATAATTGAACCATTGAAAAACGTTTTTTCGCTACACGACCAATTGCATATTGTTTTTATGACACCAAAGTATTTTTTAAGCAAAAAAAAACGATTTTTCCAAAATCCTAGAGTGGCGTTATCCCTTAAGCATCGGAAACGCGACGTTGTCAGGGGTTTGTTCAAAATCCCGTTATATTATTTATGGAGTTTTACAATTGATCGCGTATCGATAATATGTTCAATTATAATTTCACCTATAGTATTAATTCCGCTAACGTAATTCAGGGTTATTTAAATAAGATTCCGACAGATTTGATGGAACGTTTTTTAGTTCGTTTTTATGGTAAAACTGTTTTCGCGAATATTACGGAGACCACTCCGAGCCTTTTAGGATCTAATTTTTCAGTTTTTATTAGTAATTATGCAATAAATAAAACATTTACCACAAATTTGGCGCATAAGAATCGACAATACGAATATTCAAGACAAGTTAACATATATCAGAAGTACTCTGGGCACTATAAAATTAGTCTCTTTGTTGACCCTGGAGAACTAGCTGTACCTCCTCAATATTAATCAGTCGTAACGATAAATAATCTCGTACCATAAATATAAATAGGTATATTAGAAATGACTCGAAATTTCATTCTGCGTTGTATAAAGCATACACTGACGGAGTTGTTTTCATAATAATCACCGATAATGTTATACTTTTTCAAGCTAATAGTATCAGAAAAGTTTTTCTCATTCACGTAATAAAAATATAAAATTGGATCATTTTTCCCTTCAATCATATATTTTATGAAACATCAGCATCTACAAAATAAATCTATACTTCGTATGCATTTATTTGAGGTTGATTGAAATAACCATTTATAAATCGTCGATTGACTGAACTGGATCGCTCCTACCTCCTTAAGGTATTCCTTTCACGGAGGGCCGTATTTTATAGGAGTCATAAGGAGGGGACTTCCGAATTATTGGTAAATTACGATGACACTTAAGGGGGGAAATATTTTTAGGCGAGGAAAAAATGACTGATTTTCATATTTTTATAAAAAGAAAGATTTCTTCACCATTTTTGAGACTTAGGGTATTTTCTATTGCTACTTTTGGCTGCTACGTGGCATTTAACAAAAAAAATAATATTTAAAAATGACGATGGTATGGCACGGTCTTCTAAACCGGTTGCAGCGAATGTTGTCGGTCGGCGTGACACGTAGCGCCGGCTGGATTAATCTGAAAGAAAGCCAACGAACATTTTTCTTTCATTTACACTCATACGCAGAATATGATCCAAGAAAAAGTGGAAAATATTGGAAATCGATGGAAATCAAAGCATACACATTTGTGTATGCTTTGCAACCAAAAGATTGAAATTTCCGAAAAGAATGACTCCATTGTGCAGTAAATAAATATATTTTTTTTTCAATTTTCCAAAACATTTAGGCTCATGTTTTAGACAACAAGGTTGGGAAAATTTATACCACCATTCATTATAATCGGGCGATTAGTTTTTTAGCTGTACGTCACGCCAGTTTGGAAAATGCAGTTTAGAAGACCGTGCCATTCCTCCGCCATTTTTAACGAATAATACAAAAAAATGTAATACGTTGTAAGAACCAAAAGTAGTAATATAAAACATACCCTAGGTTTCAAAAACGGCGAAGAAAGCGTTCTTTTTTATAAAAATTAATTAAAATCGGAAAATTTTTTCCTCGCCTGAAGATATCGCCCCCTTAATAAAAACAAAACACAATTACATACCCAACGATAAACTGGAATAAAAATTTCGGGCAAGTTTTGCAGATTCAGACATTTTTACATTTTCTTTGAAAAGTCGCGGTTACGAAAATTCTTCTGATAGATTATTCTACGTTTTATCGTTAATATTTTCATTAAACATTCGTTCTTATTGTCGTTGCGCGATCTTTGCGATTTTTTACACGCGTGAGCAGTTTATATCAGGCATCTAAAGTCATTTAGTGTATACATTTTTAGATGAAACATGGGGCTAGCGTTTTATCACCATAAAGTGCTGCATAAATGAGACGATTTTTAGAGTCGTAGTTTTTAGTTAAAAGTTCGATAACTTGGCTTGAAATTTTACCAGTATACTAGGATGTATTTTTACATATTTGTAGTCGAAAATCAGTTAATTGTTAAGTACTCGAGTCCGTGAAAGGAACACCTTAAGCCCCTAGTTCAGGGGTCGTGAACATTATTTGCGAATAATTGACGTCTCGCACGCTCAGGTTGGATGCGTTTGCAACAATGCGGTGATACAGAACGACACGCTGCTGGGACAACCGACCGAGGGTGCGCTCGTGGCGGTCGCCATGAAAAACGGTATGTACGGAGTCGCCGAGAAATATTTGAGGCTTCAAGAATATCCGTTCTCGTCGGAACAAAAAATGATGGCTGTCAAATGTACGCCGAAGTATTCGGAGGTACGGATATCTCGCATTTTCTTCCAAATTTCTGCATGTTTAACGCAATCAATGTTGGTCTAATTGTTCTTTCGTTGATTCGATCGGATGAGATCGGTTTGTTGATTGCATTCAATCGTAATTACGTTTCAATTGTAGATTCTTTTTTATTTGCCGATGCACCAAACGCAAAAAGACAGTAATCGTTGATTTACCAAACTCGTTGAATATTCATTAAGCATTTTTCTTTATTGTTCGTTGCTTAATAATAATAATGATAGCGAATAATAATTATTGTTATCATTATTAATATCGCACGCTCCGAAATAAATTACAATCGAATATTGACCATTCCGTTTCCTCATTTATAAGTAAAAATCATCATTTAATATGTAACAATTTGTTAATGCACGAAACGCATAGAAAAAATTATCGACCATTTATCAATTGCTTGTTCAACAAGCGTCAACTATTTATATTGTATTATTTATACAATGATAATAATTGATTTATCAAACTCGTTGAATAATTATTGAGTATTGTTGTTTATTATTCGTTGCTTAATACCAATCTTGGTAGTAATAATATTAATGATAGCAAATAATAATAATTGTTATTATGATTATTTTTAAGGGATCATCACAGTGTAGCGGGTCGAAAAATAGCTGATTTGCGTCATTTTTTTTCGATGGTTAAAATACGTCAGTCATAAAAAATCAGTCTGATTTTTTTATGTCAAATCAAAGCACTCATGAAGAGCAGAAAATAATTTTTTAAACGTTCATTTTTATTCTTTTTACTTTTTTTTTAAAATGGTTGAAAATGTCTTCGAAAAAAGGTGTCCTCACGGTGTGCACGGTAGTGGCCGTAATTGTCATCCGAAACAAAATTTGTAAAAAGATGATTTATCAGCATAAAATCCGTTATTTTGCTACGGAGGTAAAAAAAATAAAAACTGACACAATGGCAGAGGTTTGAAACAAAAGTCTCGAATTTAGTCTATTTTGTCGACAGTTTTTTTGTTAAAGAAAAATGAGGATTAAAAAAAAGCTTCCATAGCCATATGAAGAATAGCATGAGGAGTGGCGTGTCAAAATTTGAGACTGATAACTTGAAAACTCTTCTTTTGAGAGAGTACACCGTTTTGAAAAACGACATTTCGAGAAAAACGCGTATGTCCGCGCCAGGTCTCCCGCAGCTGGTTGAATCCCTTTTTCTGAGAAAGTAGATACCGGAATAAGTCGAATTTCGCTTCAAAAATTGAACAGCATGTTTATAACCGTCTATACTATCAGATAAGGCAACAAAAAAGTCGACTTTTCGATAATTTTACACTGTTATGATCCCTTCATATTTCACATTCCGAAATAAAAAACAATCGAAAATTGACTATTCAATTGCCTTATTTTCAAGCCAAAATCATTTTTCAATATGTAACAACATATTGGTGCACCGAATGCATTTCAAAAAAAATATCGACCGTTTATCAATTGCTCGTTGAACAAGTATAAATTGTTTATATTTATTGTGCGTTGATTAATGGTACGCTAATTATGGTATTCCTCGATAATAATAATAATAATCGATTCACCAAACTCGTTGAATAATTATCAAGTACTGTTGTTTACTATTCGTTGTTTAATAATAATATTAGTAATAATAATACTAATAATAGCGAATGGTAATAATTGTCATTAAGATCATTATTGATAATGCACACTCCGAAATAAAATAAAACAATTGAATATTGCCCACTCCGTTCCGTCATTTTTAAGCTAATATCAATTGTGTATTTATTAATGATACGCTAATTTAAGCTAATATCTATTGTGTATTTATTAATGATACGCTATTTACAAAATCCCGCAATAGTAATAATAATAGTAATTGTCGCTAAATTTTTTTATTATTCATGCATGAATTTGATCATTTACAATTTGAAAATGAATATTCACAGATTCATTCATTTATTATTAAATGAAAATGATTTCTTGTTAAATATTTTCGAATAGATCATATTTTATCGAAGCACCAATTGCACAAATATAACGATAATAATAATAAACGGCAACTTCCCTGTGGCCGTTCTTAAATGCCTGAACATTTTTTGTTCGTATCTCTTTGCAGAACAGGGAGGAGATATTCTTCGCGAAAGGTGCCCTGGAGAAGATATTGCCCCAATGCACGAAGTATTCGGCTAATGGGCAACTGTATCCGCTGAATCAGAAGAAGGACGAGGAGTTTTTGGCCGAGGCCCACGATATTGGCCAGCAAGGCTTGAGAGGTGAATTATCGAGTCTGAGCAATTTCGATCGATAAAAACGAAGGTAATCAATAGCGAGAGTAACATGTTTTTCCGTTGGTCGCCAGTTCTCGGACTGGCAAGAGGAACGTCCCTCCAGGACTTGGTCTATGTGGGTCTCGTGGGTATTTGCGATCCGCCGAGGGAAGGAGTCCGCGAGGCGATCTCGACTCTTATCAACAGCGGTGTCAGGGTCAAAATGGTGACCGGCGACGCCAAAGACACGGCCAGTTCGATAGGTAAACACGAAAATTGTCTTATGCTCGGTGGCTGATCGAAATTGTGGAAATGTTTGGCTTTGAATAGAGAAGGTGCAAAATTGATAGAGGGCAGGTCGAAAGTACACGTGGCGCCTCTACCGTTATAAATCCAAAGCTTTTGTTGGTGGTTCAGCGTTGATATATAAGCATTTATAGCAAAATGCATGTAATTAAATTTGGTTTTTCATTCATATCCGGTCAAACGTTTCGTAAAAGCATGGAAGAACATGGCAAGCAATCGCGTATGGCTGGCCACGTCACCGATGTCGAGGAGATCATAGATATAGTGCAAACAAAGCTAACATAACCTCAAAACTCGCGGCACAAACGAAAATATGTTTAAAAATACAATGTTTCGTTATCAATTCGTATCATTTTTTATTATTGGGAAAATTATATATATGAAGCTTACAATGACAACCTTCGAATGTATTTTCCAGCTGGATGACAATAGAAACATTGTTGATGCGTGGTGTCAGTGTGTTGCAGGATTGAGCAGAAGTTGCAAGCATGTCGGTTCTGTACTTTGATATATTAAGGATATACACCACTCTAGCGGCAGAAAATAAGGCCGAGCTTTGACAATTCATTTTTGAAGTATGAAAAAAGGAAAGGGATTTCTTTTGAGAGGGTTCATTTAACACATATTGAAGTGTAAAAAAAAGGATAACACCATCCTAGAGTGGCGTTATCCCTTAAGAGCTTACACCACGGTAAACGTCTAAAACTAAGTCATTTTTGGCGATTTTTTTTTGGTGTTTTTATATAAGAAATTTATATTAGAAAATTATACAAAATGGTGACGCTAGAGCCATTCTCGCGAGGCATGTAGAATTTGAGACGCTCTGCGGCGCGCAGTATAACTTATGCAAATTTGAATTTGGAAATTGTTTTAAAAATTCTATCAATTTCGACGTCAACGTCTCGCACACCACTGCCAGTGTGCCTCTCGCACACCGCGGGCCAGCCACTGTCACTGCAGACCCGCACGGGCCTGTGGACTTTTGTTTCACACGTACCAAACTTATTTTCTCTTATTCTAAATGGTACAAAGCATCTCTTAAGCCAATTCAAAAAAATCAATTTTTCGAAAATTCTACAACGGTGTTACCCCTTAATATCTCCGCAAACTCGAGATCCAAAAAAATGAGCACTACACATTCGGCTACTTGCTGATGGTTGCCAAATTTCCTCATGTACACTAAATTTGATAGCAGTTAAATTTTGTAATGGGCAATCCTTCTATCAAAGGATATTCAAATGATATAGGCCAAAAAGTAATATTCTTAAGATATTACGTTGTTTTGGAAATTATTTTATCTGCATACGTATTTTTTATCATTTCCGCTACCCACTGTTGACGTTTCTTCTCCTTTCAGGAGTTACCAAGGGCATGGGAGACGAAAAAAGCATATTTTCTCTATTTTCTTTTAAATGCAATATATACATTATTTTATTCCAAATCTTGAGCACATAAAAGATCAACATTTCAACAATATTTAAAAAAAAATTAATCCGATAATTTGGGAAAGTCAGTCGGTGGGACCTGGATTTCAGAGACCGCTCAAAAAAAGTGTCCTCGTGGTGGTCAGGATAACTCATGATAGCTTTATCCGAAATTTGAAAACTGCATTTTTTGTTAGTAGAAAAGTATAGCTCGCGATTGAACGAAGGATTTAAAAAAAAATTGAAATTTGAATTTTTGGCAGAGTTGTATGTAAAATAGTTCAATTTCTGGTAGAATTTACACTACGTATAGCCTTGTAGAATTAGCTATAATCGTAAAAAAACCTTCGTTCAATTACTAACCAATGCTATATTGAAGGAGTGTGCAAAATTTCAATAAGATCGCTGCATTAGTTTTTCAGAAATCGTGCCCGCCGACTTCTAAAATGTTGTTCTGAGAAAAATGTGAAATACCTGCGTCGCTCCCGGCCGGTCTTTCCCAACGGGAAGAATTCCCAAAGGCTCTCTTAACCGGTTGACTTGGCCGATTGACTTAAAACTTTGGGAGAATATTCTAGACATATTTTACTATTAGATAATAAAATCGTTAAGAAATGTGTTTTTGAAATCTTCAAACCAACGCAAGCCTTTCAAGGAGCATGAGGGTTCTCCGACGATGAAGAATAAAATTTGACTTTAATTTTACCAGCTACAGCATTTTTTTCCATTTTTGCATCCTTTGATGCAACATGTTATTTTTACCCGTTCATCGTCAAATGTATATGCATAACCCAAATGCTGAAAATGAATTCAAAACACTCTAAACTTTACGGGGGAGATACCTTAAGGGGTAAGGACACTGTAACGGCCCAAAAAAAAAGGTTTTTTCACTAATTTTTTGCTCCCGAAATTGAAGGTATTTGAAAAAAAACTTTTAATGGCGTTATCGGGCATACATTAAACTTTATTATAAAATTTTTTTACAGTAAAAAAAAACAAAATGGCGGTTCCACAGCTATCTTCCCGGGACATGTTTTGCTTCCAGGGCTCCGCGGCACGCAGCACCACTGGTGCACTTTTGAATCTAGAACAAAAAAAAACCATTAATCTAGAGGGCTATAGCTAGAGAATGTCGATCGGATTTTAAAAAGTATCAATTTTTGTGGATTTGGCGTGCGTTTGAAAAAAAAAAAATTGATTTTTGACGAAAAAAACGGCAAGTTTTTTGTTAATAAAAAATCAATAAATAAAGTTCTTGAAAACTCCGATCGACATTCTCAAGATAATGTAAATGTTCACATCTGGTTAAAATTTCAAGTAAAAAAAATGAAAATTGTTCGAGTTATGCTGCGTGCCATTTTGAAAAACCATGTTTCGAGAAAAACGCGTTTAAAGTTTTGCGAATAGTTTTTTATTGGAAAAAATTTAAAAAAGAAGTTAAAAGGATTTAAACTATTTTTAAACTAGAGGGTTTAAACTATTTTTTAAGCCAATAAAAAAAATCGATTTTTCAAAAAATTTACAGTGGCCTTACCCCTTAAGGCAAGGAAAACATTCCTGATTTTCGTGATTTTTTGTCAAAGGAAAGGTTTCTTCTTTATTTTTGAGATTTGCGATATGTTTAATCACCACTGTCGGCTGTTACATAGTATTTCATTTCTTTTTGCCAATCTCTTAAAATGGTGGAGGTATGGCACGGTCGTCTAAAAACAGGTTGCAGTGGATGTTATGAGACGGCGTGACGCGTGGCGACAGCAGGATTAATCTGAAAAACACCAATGAAGATTTTTCTTTCATTAACACTCATACGCAGAATATGAGCCAATTAAAAGTGAGACGTGTCGGAAATCGATAAAATAGTATGCCTTGAAACATACCATTGAACATATCATATGAAACATATCATTGAAAGATGTCATTGAAGATTGAATATTTCCGAAAATAAATGGCTAGATTTGACACTAAAAAAATAGTTTTTTTTCCTTTAATTTTCAAAAACATCTCTTTCAAACCTTATTGCCAAATAAAGATCTTTCTAACCTTATTGTCTAAAACATGAAGGTAATGTTTTAGACAATAAAGTTAGAAAGATTTATACCAAATTTCATTAGAATTGGTCGATTAGTTTTTTAGTTATACGTCATGCTAGTTTTGAAAATGCAGTTTAGATCGTGCTATAAACCCGCCATTTTTCAAGATTAAGGGGGGAAATCACAGTAGCACACAAAAAAATAGGCATATTTTGGGGAATTAATTTTGGCTGAATAAAAGTATCAATCGAAAATCTGTAAAGTAGGTTTTATAGCAATACTAAAAAAGTACAAAATGTAATTTTTTCAATAAAAAATATTTAAAAATGGCGGCTGCGCAGCATATGCCCCAAGGCGCCTTTTTTGAGCTCGCCGAAGACATAACTCGAGCAAATTTTTACCAATCGACTTGAAATTTTGACAGTAGCTTCGAAACATCTTTCTCCACGGAGCTACGTAGGATTTTTTATTTTATATGGCTTACTTTTTTTTTATCGACGATTTTATGGCGTTTTTTTTTTGTTCAAAATTTAACTTTATTTTCAAACATGCACCATTTTGCGAAAAATCAATATATCGAAAAAATCCTACGCAGCTCCGTGGAGAAATATGTTTCGAAGCTATTGTCAAAATTTCAAGTCGATCGGTAAAAATTTGCTCGAGTTATGTCTTCGACGAGCTCAAAAAAGGCGCCTTGGGGCATATGCTGCGCAGCCGCCATTTTTAAATATTTTTTATTGAAAAAATTACATTTTGTACTTTTTTAGTATTGCTATAAAACCTACTTTACAGATTTTCGATTGATACTTTTATTCAGCCAAAATTAATTCCCGAAAATATGCCTATTTTTTGTGTGCTACTGTGATTTCCCCCCTTAATAAACAAAACAAGTACCATGTAACAGCCGAAAGTAGTAATAAGACATAGCTTAATTCTTAAAAATCGTAGAGAAATCTTTCCTTCATAAAAAAATGATGAAAAACACCAAATTTTTTCCTCGTTCAAAGGTATCTCCCCCCTCACTATTTAGTTATTACTTGCCTGAAATATATATATATATATATATATATATATATATATATATGTATGTATGTATGTATATATCTGAATAATTTCTTATAAACGTTTTTATGGATAGCTGTACAACGATATCTTTAAACTTGATGGAAAATTAAAAAACACAGCGAAATTATAACTTAGTTCGTGTGTTATTGGAAAATAACACGCACTTTCAATCCTCGATTATTTTACACCACCAACAAAAGCTTTCAATTTTGTCCACGAGAGGCGCGGCAATCGGGCTGCACCTTCCCTATAGCTTGATTTTTGGTACTTACACAAATAATTGAAATTTATAAATAAATAAGTATTTTTTAAAAACAAGCTTTCATTTAACGTACTAAAAAGTTTAAAATAATTGTTTCTACCAAGTCACCTATATGTGATCATAAATAAAAGCGCGGGGCGCTCAACTTTTTAAATATTTAATAAATTTAATCGATTCAGTTCCATTAACCGTATTTAATTTGGCACAATAGTAATTGATAAAATTATCATCACAAGTTTATAGTCAGTTTTGGGATTTTTATTTAACAAATCTAAGGTTGTTTTACGGTAAATGAAGTATAGTTGATATGTTAACGGATTTATGTAAATGAAAGATTATATGTGTTAATTTTGAGCGCCCCGAGCTTTTATTTAGAGTCACATATAGGTGACTTGGTAAAAAAAAATTATTTTCTACTTTCTAGTACATTAAATAAAAACTTGTTTTTTTTTAATATTCTTTTATTGGGAGTGTAAATAAGTCTCCGCCGTTTGACAAAAGATGGCCCCATCAGGAGGTGATGATTGAAATTGTCAGATTGAAAACGTCATATTGTAAGGTTGGACATCTGGCAAGACCATAACTTCGAAATATTAGCGATCGTGTATCAGCATCACATAATTTTTTTCGTGCGAAAATGTCGAGTTTTGAGCCGAATAAGTGCAATTTGCGGGAACTCGCGCGTTTGGCACGAATGTCCCTCCAATAATGCTTCCAATTCCGTGTCTTCGTTTCGGCCGCTACGTTCTTTTTCTTCGACGTCAAACTCACCGTTGTTAAACTTTTTAAACCACTCACGACAACTTCTCTCACTTAAGATATTAGGCCTTAGGTAACGGGTATAAAATCATGTGCGAATTTAACAATTATTTTTGTATGAAAAAGTGATTCACTCATAAAATTAATTACACATCTATTTAGTATGAATATCAAGCTGTTAGAAAATATATCTTTTTTTTTTATGTTCAAAGTGGCCGACTACTAATATTTTCTTTTGTTATCTTTTTTTAGGCGCTTCGCGGCGTGACGTTTAGCATCCTCAATTTTTGACCGAGAACAAAAAACAAAAATTCTCGTCAATCTACTTTAGAATACCTAGAGAAGTACATACGGAATATAAAAAAAATGTTACATTCAAAAGTTGTAGGTATTTGAACTTAAGAAATGAATTTTCAGTGAAAAATTTTGTTATAACTGCTCATGAACTGCTCATACAACAAAAAGTTTTCGATTAATCCGAAATTCCGTATGTACTTCTCTGCGAAATGCAATTAGAAACATAACTTTTAAATTTGAAGTAAACCGAGTGAAAATGGTTGAAGTTATTTATCACACCAATTGGAAAAATGCTGTTTCGAGAAGTTTCGAGTAGGCGGCCGTTTTGTACATCGAAAAAAAAAATTTCTAACAGCTTGATATTCATACTAAAGAGATGTGTAATTCATTTTATGAGTGAATCACTTTTTCATACGAAAAAAATTGTTAAATTCGCACATGATTTTATACCCGTTACTGTGGCCTAAGGCCTTAAGCAGCCTCACTACATGCTCCTTCAAGCAATCGATGCGCCTCAGCTGCAGATTTCTTAAAATTGAAGAAGTAAAGAAGAGTTATGAAGTTCCTGCAAATGACGCTTATTTGGCACAAAACTCGACATTTTCGGACGAAAAAAATTATGCGATGCTGATACAAAATCGCTAATATTTCAAGGTTATGGTTCTGCCAGATGTCCTACCTTACGATATGACGTTTTACATCGGACAATTTCAACCATAACCTCCTGGTGGGGCCATCTTTTGTCAAACGGCCGAGACTTATTTGTACCCCCATATAAATTATTTTCTACTTTTTAGTCTTTAACTGTTTATACTAGTTTGTATGAGTAGTTTACTAGTTTACGAGTTTGTACGTTAGGAACATGGAATGCTTATAAAAAATAACAATGACTCTAATTGGGATTGAACTTAAGGCGAAGTATAAGATCTACCACGTGACATATGAGTGCGAGAGAGATAGATGAAATTTCCGAACAGAGATTTTTCAGAGATTCATAATATTTAGGGTAAAAAGAAATCATCAAGGTCTGCGTCAGGGAATTCTCCAGAGCCTAATGCTTTGTTTTCCATAAAAGCATTAACCATCTATGAGAAAATTGGGTTGGAAAATTTGTGAGGTTATGTTGACCTTGTACATGCCCTTAAGACTAATTGCTGCATATAAACTTTTCATATACAAACACAGTCGGCTACGAATTCGTTTGTATGTGTTAGTGAGACTTTGTATGGATGATTAGACATCGCAAATTTTACATGAAAAGATAAAAATTTTATGGACATTTTTTTTTCAAGTTGAATCATGCATTGTCCTCTTTTAGATGCATGTTTACAAAACTTCAGAGCTTTAAGGGGTAAGATCACTGTAACGGCCCAAAAAAAAGGTTTTTTCACTAATTTTTTGCTCCCGAAATTGAAGGTATTTGAAAAAAAAACTTTTAATGGTGTTATCGGGCATACATTAAACTTTATTATAAAATTTTTTTACAGTAAAAAAAAACAAAATGGCGGTTCCACAGCTATCTTCCCGGGACATGTTTTGCTTCCAGGGCTCCGCGGCACGCAGCACCACTGGTGCACTTTTGAATCTAGAACAAAAAAAAACCATTAATCTAGAGGGCTATAGCTAGAGAATGTCGATCGGATTTTAAAAAGTATCAATTTTTGTGGATTTGGCGTGCGTTTGAAAAAAAAAATTGATTTTTGACGAAAAAAACGGCAAGTTTTTTTTTTAATAAAAAATCAATAAATAAAGTTCTTGAAAATTCCGATCGACATTCTCAAGATAATGTAAATGTTCACATCTGGTTAAAATTTCAAGTAAAAAAAATGAAAATTGTTCGAGTTATGCTGCGTGCCATTTTGAAAAACCATGTTTCGAGAAAAACGCGTTTAAAGTTTTGCGAATAGTTTTTTATTGGAAAAAATTAAAAAAAGAAGTTAAAAGGATTTAAACTATTTTTAAACTAGAGGGTTTAAACTATTTTTTAAGCCAATAAAAAAAAATCGATTTTTCAAAAAATTTACAGTGGCCTTACCCCTTAAGTAGTCGGGAAATAGGTGAAAAATCGATTTTCCGTTTTGCATTTCTCAGAAAGTCAAGTTAAGGAATCATCACAGTGTAGCGGGTAAAAAAATATCTGATTTACGCGATGTTTTTTGATGGATAAAATACGCTAAACAGTCTGATTTTTATGTCAAATCAAAACACGCATGAAGAACAGAGAAAAAAACAAATTTTGACGTTCGTATTTATTTATTTTTACCTTTTTTAATCGTTGAAAATGTTTTCGAAAAAAAGGAGTCCTCACGATGTACACGGTGGTGGCCGTGAATATCATCTGAAACAAAATTTGTAAAAAGATTGTTAATCAGTATGAAAGTCACTATTATGCTATGGAGGTTTTTTAAAAATCACAATTGACAAAATGGCGGTGGTTAAAAGAAAAGTATCAAATTTAGCCTATTTTTTGAACAGTTTTTCGTTAAAAAAATATGAAGATATAAAAAAAGCTTCCATAGTAAGATAAAGAATGGCGTGAAGAATGTTGTGTCAAAATTTGAGACGGTTAGCTTGAAAACTCTTCCTTTGAGAGTACACCGTTATGGGAAACGACATTTCGGGAAAAACGTGTTTAAAGTTTCGAGTGCTGAATTTTCATGTAAATTGTCTACTTACGATTAATCAGCGATGCCAGGCCCATGTTTATAATCGTCTATACTATCGGATGATGAAGAAAAAATAGATTTTTGAAAATTTTACACCGTGATGATTCCTTAAATAAAAGCTCGTAAAAATCCAGCGATGAGCGTCAATCGATCGCGATACTTTTTGCAGCGAGTACAATTGGGCTGGACACGATTCACATGGATCTGCTGTCAGGCGACGAGATGGAGACGATGTCCGAGGCCCAGCTCGAGCAGGCGATCGAGAACGTGAGTGTTTTCTATCGGGTCACGCCGAAGCACAAATTGTGCATCGTCAAGGCGCTCCAGAGGAACGGTCACATAGTTGGAATGACGGGCGACGGTGTGAACGACGGTGTCGCCCTCAAGAAGGCCGACATCGGCATAGCTATGGGCAAGAACGGGACCGACGTGTGCAAAGAAGCGGCCGATATGATCCTCGTCGACGACGATTTCAAAAGCATCATGTGAGCCTCCACTTGTACGATATCTTTCAATCTCGACATTTTTTTGAAACTTTCTTCTTTTGCCCCGACGCAAACAAAAAGTTCCGCGATCGAGGAAGGAAAGGGAATTTTTCACAATATTCGCAACTTCGTGAGATTTCAATTGTCCACGAGCATCGCCGCACTCGCCCTCATAGCACTCGCGACGCTTATGGGAATACCGAACCCTCTGAACGCCATGCAAATACTGTGGATCAATATCATCATGGATGGACCACCGGCCCAGAGCCTCGGCGTCGAACCCGTCGACAAGGACGTCTTGAAACAGAAGCCACGCGACACTAAAGAGCCGATGATCACGCGAAGTCTCGTCACTAACGTTTTGCTCTCAGCCGTCATTATCATACTCGGAACTCTCTGGGTCTACAATCGCGAGGTATCACGGCGATTTTTTTCATTTATATCCCTCAGATTTTAGCCTCTCGGATGACACGAAACGGATAGGTCAATTCATTATTTTTATTCCCTGAATTAAAAAAATCAATCTGAATAAGCAATTTTCAGGTGCATTAATAACTAATGCATTAATATTTTATTGTATTAATGCACTGTGTTAGTTATTAATGCACTATGCATTAATAACTAATTTTACATTAGTGACCGAATTTGAATTTAATGATTCTTAAATTCAATCAACAATTTGTAATTAAATTTTTTCAATTGATTTAAGTGAAAATTAAAAAACAAACCGAAACGGACGCATTTTTTAAAAATGAAGAAAAAACCCAAGTAGACTCAAACTGAAATAATAAAAAGAATGAAGAAAAAACTATTTCCAATCAAATTATTCGCTAACAATTAATTTAATTGAAAATTATACAAACATACTCTGACACATTTTGAAGAAGAAAAAAAAAATAAATAAACCGACACTGACCCAGCTTAGAAGGATTAAGAAACAAACCCAAAGTGACGCAATTAAAAAATTGGGTAAACAAACGCAAACATGCGTCAGTTTGCGTTTGTTTACCGAATTTTTAAGGGATCTTCTCACTTTAGACGCTAAAAAGGCTATTTTCATGAATTTTTTTCATAGGTTTATATTATAGATATTAATATAAAAGTTGTTACACTTAATAAATACACTTTCGAAATACATTTAAACATTTATCTATTGGAGTCACTATTTATAGACGAAAATGGTAGTTTAAAAAATGTTCTAAAAAATTGTAAGTCTGCGCTGTTGATGAAATCTCGTAGATGGATCATCCGAAACAAAAAAATCAAACGGTTTGAGATTTAGTATGTTAATGGCTATATCGCTGATACGATTTTTGATATATGCAAAAATAACAAAGTGGCGGTCACTTTTCGAAAAAACAAAAATAATCGTGTTTTTATCACCGTTTTTTGGCAACAAAAAAGAATATGTGGTTAAAATTTCATAAGGATCGGTTCAGTAGTTTCGAAGGTTTTATCAACAAGCCGTCGGAAAATTTTGTTTCGAGAAAGTTCGTTTGGGTTACATAAATACATAGTTTAAAAAAAATGTATTTCGAAAGTGTGTTTATGAAGTATTATAAACAACTTTTATATAAATATCTATAAATAAACCGATCAAAAAAACTTATGAAAATAGCCTTTTTTTAGCGTCTACAGTGAGAAGACCCCTTAAAAAAAAATGAAAAAACAAACCCAAAGTAACCCAAACAAACCCAAACGAATCGGTAAAAAAAGTGAAGAAACGATTTCCAATCAAATTATTTAATTGAAAATTTTACGAACACACCAAACTGAGTCATTGAAAAAAAAGCAAACAAACCTGAATTTTAAAAGTACACGAACAAACCCACACAATTCTCACCACAAAAAATTGATATGCCAATTTCTTATACTTTTTTCTGTTTGGGTTAAAGTCGACAAAATAAGTCACAAAAAATCGCGAGAAAATTGTCAAGTATTGCTCGAATGATTTCAGATGACATCCGACGGGATAACTGCTCGGGATACGACGATGACGTTCACGTGTTTCGTTTTCTTCGACATGTTCAACGCCCTGAGCTGTCGTTCCCAGGTAAGCGGAAAAAACGATTTTCAAATCGCGAAACGCCCCTAGAGAAATGATGGATTTCTCTAGTTTCTCTAGTTTCCGCATGGTTTGTCAAAGTCGCAATTTCGTAGGCCCAACTTCGTTCAGGCCTTATTTTAGCCCGGGAGATCGATTTTCGTATATAATCGTGTCCCGGATCAAGAGCTGTGGTCCGATCGAGTTCTCCCTGGAAAATTCTGGCATGGCAAATAAAGAAACAAATTCTAATACTAAAAAGTATAAAATAAACTAAGCGTAAAAAATATTTTCAAAAACAATCTTTTATTTATAAACTATTGAACTAAAGAGTAAAAAATAATATACAGTGTATGAAGTTAAATAGTAAAGCTACAGAAGAACCCCATCCTTGGTCACTGATCAAAGGCACAGGCAGTGCATACTTCATGAAACTTACATAAACATAGAAGTTTTGAAAATGTTAAGATTTTCTTAAAAGCTCGAGACGTGAAACGTCATTACCCTTGAAATAAACCCTCAAACGTCTACGAAAATATTTTAGAAAATTTAAGTTCTATGCTTATGTAAGTTTCATTAAGTATGCACTGCCTGCGCCTTTGATCAGTGGACCAAGGATGGGGTTCTTCTGTAGCTTTACTATTTAACTTCATACACTAAATATTCTCTTTTTATTTTTTAGTTCAATAGTTTATAAATAAAAGCTTGTTTTAAAAAAGATTTCCTTCGTTTAATTTTCGGAGAAGTAGGCTAAAGCGGAGCTGCAGAGTTTCCTAATTGCCCGTTTGATTTTCCAGACGAAATCCATATTCACAATCGGCCTGCTGAGCAACAAAATGTTCCTGGTCGCGGTGACGCTCTCGGTGGTCGGTCAAATGCTAGTCATTTATTTCCCTCCGTTGCAACAAGTTTTCCAGACGGAGGCACTCACTGTTAAAGGTAACCGCCCCCAAAAGCTTCTTCAAGCAGTACGAAAAAAAAGAAAGACAGCGCAAAAACAAAAAAAAAAACAGATTTTTTTCGAAAAGCGCAGTAAATATCATTAAACTTGAAGAAAAGTCGTGGATAAAAATGTATCGCAACTCTTCGACAGACTTGGCGTTCCTGGTGGGTCTCACGTCGAGCGTTTTCGCGATAAGCGAGGTGAAGAAGTTTCTGGAGCGGCTGTGGGAGAGGCGAAAGATCAGCGCCAGGTACTACAGTAAGTCTGAGTTGGATTTTGTATGACAGTTAAAAATACCCGTCGCCCAAAAGCCGAACAAGACTCGCAAGGAGTAAACGAGCGTGCGAGAAAACGGAAAAAAAAATTAACGAGCATGAGAGAAAAAATTAAGCGAGGAAAGAAGGGGAGGCGAGAGAAAAAGTGAAAGAGCAAACGGGTGCGAGGTTGAGGTCTAGCGATGAGGCTCTTCCTTCGCTCTTTCACACAAACATACACACACACACTCTCTGTCTCTCTCGCTCTTTGCTATCGTGAACCGGAAGTGCCCAGAGAACGAGAGAAGAGAGACAGAGAGAAAGAAATTTGCCAGAGGATCGCAAGTTTTTAGTTCTCACAATGGCTTAGCAAATAAACGAAAAAAAAAAAAAAGCAAACGGAAGAGATGAATGAGCGACACGTGACGTTTCCCACAGAGAGCAGAAAGTGCTCCGTCTCGACACCGAGAAACTCGAACTTAACGATGAAGTAAAATACGCCTGGTAAAAATTAGACTCCAGTGAGAAATGTAAAACGTCTCGTAAGGAGGAAAAAAAAGTCCCCGCGAGTTTGCGACACGTGCTCCGCGAACTGTCATCCTCCGGGCCCCTCCCCCGTCCCGCAGACTCCCCGTCCCTTCGCCCTCTCCGCCCTCCCCCGCAAGGGAACGTAACTTCCTTTTTTTCCTGCCCTCCGAGGTATTCACGAGAGACGAGGGAGTTCCGACATCGCCGGGGCCGAGCGACGATCGAGCGACGACGTGAAAAAAATCCGCTAGACAAATTCAGTCAGGCAGAGAGTAAGAGTAAGAGTGACCGAGAATATTCGGGGAATATTTTACACGCAGGACACTCCGAGTGGCGTGAGACTTGAAAATCAAAAAAGAAGAAAATCGACCGAGAACAAAATGCAAAGTGCATTAACTTTTTTCGATACGAGATTTGCGAAAAGAGAAAAAAAAAGAATTGGTTCGAACTTTTTGTACCTCGCTGTCGAGCAATTTTCGAGATATCGAAAAAACGAGCGAGAAAGAAGAGTATGCTATATCACTTTCAGCACGAGATAAGTCTCTTTTCCACAGTTTCTCCCTACTCGATGTCTCACTTCTCAGCCTCCATTTTTTCCCCCGTCCCCACAATTCTTTTTTTCTTTTCATTTTCTTTTCGTTCTCTATTACGTTCACCCTCGCCGAATCGTTCACCGAGTCACAAATTTACGCTTTTCGTACGCGGTGTCTTTATTCTTCTGGGCCCGACGTTACAGATCGAGTTTGAATGCGTTTTTCGTTGATCCAGTAGCGAGCCAATGGAAATCGACTGTCAATTATCGTTCGAAATCAATTGTGGAAAGGCGTTTAGTTTTTTTTTCACTCGTCAAAATTCACACATGTGAGGTTATTCGAAAAGAAGAATTTTCAGACTTTACCATTGGTTCATTTTATTTTGTTGGGATTTTTTTTTCTCGCCGAAATTAGCTATTCTCTGCCGTATTTTTGTCGACTTCCATGGGAATTGAAGAAAAGAAAACTCATGTACCGCAGCTCTTTGAGGATACGACTTTATAATGGAAAAAAAATATACATACATACCTACATATAAAAAAGCATTTTTAAGAATTTTTAACAGCTACGTGTAATAATAATAATAATCTTAGTGCAGTAATGCATAGGAAATATTTCATCTTTGTCACGTTAGGGATAATATTCCTCGCGAACATTTAATTCATCAGTCGAGCGCAGTGAGCAATAAAAATCCGAAAAAAAGGAAAACTAATAAACGAAACCGTGGCCGGAGGGATCGATCGCACTTCGTGAAGTCTCCTACCCGCTCCCTTCCCCTCCTTTTTCACGTGTCTCACGCATGTAATTCGTCAGCATAGTAAAAAAAAACACCACGAATATAAAGTAATTACGAAAAAAACAAATTAAGACGAAAAATTCCACGTAGAATTGTATCGCACCGTCGCGAAATAACACTAGCACAGGCTCGTCGTCGTACCTCCTTCTCGCACCATTACTACCATTTTCTCATTATCGTTAGTGTCGCGGGCGTGTAGAATTTTTGTTCTCTCGCGTCTCATCCTGCGATTTGCCGCGTCACATGAATTGGTCGCGCACGCATTCACCGTTCAATAGCAATCGATGTGAAATTGTAACGAAATGGAGGAAAATAAATGGAGCGACCGAGAGCGCGTAAAGAGAGGCATACATTTATTGTCTGTAAGGATCGAGAATCGACAAAAAATAAAGAGAGAGAAAGAGCAAAAAGTGAACAAGTCTATAGTGCAATAGCGGTGGGTTTCGCTTACGTTTCTTTGTTCACGAACACATTCCGTTTGAATGAAAAGTATTGCCGGATGATTCATGTTTTATTTTCTTTATGTATTTTATTTTACCTTCTTTTTCCAACTGTCTCGAATTTTGGGAAATTGCGATCGTTCATTTTGCTTTTCTCGTATTTACGATTGACAATTCGAAATTGCACACTTTCGGACGTCGAACGACTTTTTTGGATGGTTTCAGTCACGCAGAATTGGCAGCGATTTTTTAAGAGACGATTCCGAATATTCCGTTTTTCGAATCATATATATATATATATATATATATATATATATATATATATATATATATATATATATATATATATATACATACATGTGAATGTTGTATTTGCTTGAGAGACGGGAATTTTAATGACATGAAAAATTCCACCAGGAAACATCTTCGCGTGGTTCATTTCGGTTTTCAATTATCGAAAGTAAAACAAATAAGATCAATTATATCGCATTTGTACCCTCGGAATTTGGTCATTAAAGTGCTCGTATTAATAACACATATCATATAAATTCGTTACGCTTTAATTACGCGAGAAAACATGTCAAAATGCTTTAACCCACATACCTACATACATACATACATACACACACACACACACACACACACACACACACACACACACACACACACACACACACATATATATATACATATATATGTATGTATGTATATTTATGTGTGCGTGTGTGGAAATGTCTATATTATTGTCGAATTATATAATTTATACATGATTTGTAACTATGTAATGAAGAAATAATATCGTGAATTCCCGTCACATGTGTACGTTACAGTTAAAACCCATTTTCAATTTTACTAGTCAAAACTAGTTTTGATTGAATACCTTTTTTACCTAGTTTTACCTAATAGAAACTAGAATTCATGCTTAGAAACTCAAACTAATTTCGTTGGAACGAGTTTCTAGTAACCCAAACTTTGACCTCATTTGGAAACAGTTTGTTTGAGTTTATGCTAACAGTTTGATAGAATGTATGCTTGAAATGCCAAACAAACCCAAATAAGCCAAAACAAACCAAACAAACCCAAACATTGATCTAATTCGGGAACAGTTTGAGTTTATGGCAACATTTTGAAAGAATTTGTGTTTAGAAACTCAAACAAACCCAAACAATTTAAACTGATTCGTTACCGGAAAACCAGTTTTCCCTAGCTACGACGAGTTCAAGGGATCACCACCGTGTAACAGGTCGAAAAATAGTTGATTATGGAGATTTTTCTTTCGATGGTTACGCTAATCAGTCTGATTGTGTTGTGTCAAATCAAAGCACTGATAAAGAACAGAAAGTAATTTCTTAAACGTTTATTTTTTATTTTTTTAACTTAAAAAAAGGCGTCTTCACGGTGTACTCAGGTGTGGCCGTAAATATAATCTGAAACAAAAGTTGTAAAAACATTATTAATCAATATGAAAGCCGCTATCTTGCTATGAAGGTTTATTTTTCATTAAAATTGACAAAATGGCGGCGGTTTGAAGAAAAGTATTGAATTAAGGCCATTTTTCGACAGTTTTTCGTGAGAAAAGTATGAATATTTTTTTTTAAAAGCCTCCATAGCGCGATAAAGAATGGCGTGAAGAATGTTGTGTCAAAATTTGAGTGGGATAGCTTGAAGTTCTTCCTTTGAGATTGTACACCGTGTGAACAACGAAATTTCGAGAAAAACGCGTTCAATGTTTGGAGCGCGGAATTTTCATATAAATTGTCTATTTACGATCAATCGGCTAAGCCCGGTCCATGTTTATAATCGTCTATACTATCGGATAATGCAACAACAAAAAAATTATATTTTGAAAAATTTACATTGTGATGATCCTTCAAGCTAAACATTCAGAATGTATTCATCAGTAAATTTGAGTTTTTATTGGACAAACTTAGTTGCAACAAAGGCGTTCAGTAATTTCACTAGGGATAGCGCGTTAAAACTGAAAACGGGTTTTTAACTGTAACATGTAAGCATAAATACAAAAATGGGCGAACTGTGATTGAGATTGTAGTCTCGGGTCACCAGTGTGCTACAACCTCGAGGATCTCACAGCATGTTAATGGCGGGAGCATAGAAAAATGATTCAAAAACACACTTCATTTGTCCATGTGGCATTTTCCACCAGTTTTATTCTCACACTAATTCGAACGACCAAGCGGGCGCAACAGCGAATTGCGCTGCAAAAAGCGATCGAAGCGCTAGCTTCGAAATTGTACAACTTCGCGCGTGTGGCACAAAAACGAAGCGCCACTTCGTCAGCTCTTTTTTTTTTCTTTGGTCAATGGCCCTTGTGGCGGAGATGAAAATTGACGCGAATGTTTTTCTTTTATACTTCAATGTTAATATGTTTGTGTTTACGACCCACTGAGTCGAATAAAGAAAAGTGGTTGGACGTGGCTCGTGTTGCGTGTCGTATGTGGCTTGTAATTAATTCGTCGTGGAGTGCTACAATAAATGGTACAATAAATTTCAGGTACAATAAATTCGATCCGGAATTACGAAAGTGCCAAAGGAAGAGAAAATTCTCGTCGCTGATGAAGGTCAGTGAATTCCTTCGAGAGCGCTGTACGTTTTGTACTGGTAGAGTTCCGGTCCACCGTAACCGTAGAGAAGCCTTCCTCGACCGTTCTCGTCGTAATACGGATAGCGGTATTTCGGCCTACAACAGAGCCACAAACGTTTTAGGCCGAGAATTTCAAAATGAAGTACTGCTGGACGTATTCCATGAGTTTTCTTTTTCTTTTTTTTTTTTTTCGAAATTAGAGACCCGTCGAGTCTCGGATAATTTATATTACCTTTCGAAGTACTGGAAATTCGGGGCTTTCGGCTCGCTTATCGTCGATTCGCTTTCGGCGATCAAACACAGGAAATAGATCGCGGCGACGGCGAGTACGTACTGAAAAAAAGAAGAAAAGACCATCGTTTGGTCGACCGAAGAACACGTGATTCGAAAATTGTTGATTGAATCGTGGCATTGGAAAATTGATTGGGTAAGGTAATGTTTGATTGGAGTCGTGGATAATGGGTTGATCGAAGAATTCTTTGATTGGAGGATCAACGAATTTATTGGCGATTGGCCAATGGACTGATCAAGGGTTTTATTGAGTGGAGGATCAATTAGTAGTAGTAGAATTTATTTCCAGGGTATCTCTGAGGGTATTTACACATTTACATTTCTTACAAATTATGGACATGTGTTTCCGTTTTCGTAACATTTTATATACTGTTATTTCCCGTTGGCGGAAAATTCTTCAGAAACAATTGCCCGAATAACAATTTCTCTAATACAACTTCCCGTAAGAATTATTTTCCGAATGAACAATTTATCGAATACAATATCCCGAAGGGACCATTTTTTTCAGGGTGAACGATAAAATAAAAAATAAATTGAATAACTTCAATTTTGAATAATTAATATTTGCATTAATATTGCATCATTAATCGAAGCAAATACTTCGTGGAACGCGTTTTTTGCGTTGGTCAATCGTAAAATTTATTTCGCTGTATCATTTTGCATTAAAAATCTTGCAATTTTTTTCCGTTTGACTCACTGAAAAAAACTTTATAAAACGTTAAATTATACTTTCGAATAGAAAAGATTAGTACATGTTAGTTAATATACTAATTGAATAATGATTGAATAATTAAAGTATTATAATATTTCGAAGTTATTCAATTAATTATTAAATTAGAGCTGCATTTGTTTGGGTTTCGGTTTGCTTGGGGTTTGTTTGGGAAACGTTCATTCGGGATGTTGTATTCGAGAAATTGTTTATTCGGGCAATAGTTATCGCGAAATTGTATTCGGGAAATTGTCATTTGGGCAGTTGTTTTTTCGAGAAACTTTCCGCAAACCGTTATTTCCTTCTCTTCGCGCTACTTGCTTCATCAATACCTCGAATTCTTTAACATACGCGCATAGCCCTTTGGCGGGCTTATTCCTCACCAGTTCCTCTCATTTTCGCCTTAGTTCTTCCCTCTCCTTTGTATTCCAGTACTTGTTCTAGTTTTTCCACTACTTCCGCTCTGATTTCTGCCTTCACCGCTTTGCAGCCACAAATGTGTTCCAAGCTCTCCTTTTCCCTCCACATCCGGCAGCTATTGTCTCCGTATCCCTTGATACCTTTTTGCCCTACATTCCCGCACTTTATCCTTGCCCATATTTCCTTCGTTTCCCCACTGAGCTCCTTTATATCCCAGTATTTTTCCATTTCTGCTCCTATACTCTTTGCAGTATGTCGATTTGTCAATTCTGCACCAGTCGTTTTGAATTTCCTGTTCCATTTTGATTTTTATTCCCCTTCAAACTTTTTTCGCTATTCGTCCCAACATTCTCAATTCTCATTGTCTGCCACATTCGTCCTTCCCTCACTTCCCGCATGGCTCTGGCAAGGTCTTTGGAGGATCAATTCAATGATTGTCTATTACCGAATCGACTGGAGGAATTTGATTGAACAATTCATAGATCTGCGATGCATTGATTCATTTTGAAAAAAATTGCTCGATCCAAACAAACCCAAACAAAGTAATTGCCAAAATGAAATTTGAAAAAAAATGAATGCCGATTTAAAATTAATGTCTTGCCCCAACTCTGTCATTGTTGGCCAAAGTTCACTCAAATTCGATAGGGCAGTGGTTCTCAAACTTTGTTGGCGACGGAACCTTTTTGAAACATTAAATATTTTACAGAACCCTAAAATACGCAAAACCTGGTTTCATGTTTATTTTTTAATAAAAATAATACAAAAATAGGTACTTTACATAACGATGTATTAATTCCACTGTAAATTGATGAAATTGTTTCCATTTATTGTGAGGATTGCTTTTTTTTCCGGCGGAGCCTTAGCAGAGGCCTGCGGAGCACACTTTGAGTACAGCAACAATAGGGTATTTGACTATTGCATGAAAATCATCTTAAATGGTCAAATACTTTATATTGTGCTCACAATATTTTTTTATCTTCGTGAATGTCAGTATTTACGATACAAATCGGCAAGAAAATTTAAATATTCAACCAGATAGCCAAAACGCTCCCGTTGTCAGATATGTAGTCACGTGACGCCTGTGACGTCACATGCGAGTAAACAAAGCAAAGGGCCTATATATCGCCGCTGGTTGTCTCACAGCAAGTCTCCTCTCCATTCTTATTTAAAAGTTGATGATATGGTAACTATCACTACAAATAAGTATGAATGAACAGAAAAAGCACGGAAATACACTGAAATAAACTAGGAAATTGCTCATTACTCGTCACAGGAATCGTGATGACAATCTGTTTACTGGCATGTGACGTCACTAGAGATCGAACCAATCCTCGAGCGTTTTCGTTCACGTGACCAAACGTTCAAATTTATCTAATTTAAAAATTGAAATAAACGAAAATAATGCATATTTTTTTCGAGAAAATCATAGAAAATACTTTTTAAACCCTATATTCTTTCAGAATGAACTCTATTTTTAAAATAGTCAAATACCCTATCAATGCCAACAACAAAATACTATATACAATTGAAGCCAATAACAAATCACTCATTTTTCAAAATCAAATTCGAAATTGCATCTTTCCGATTTTAAATTAGGCAATAGAAAAGAAATCCCTTCAGTGATAACCCTAACAAACCCAAACGACCCCAAACGCAAATTGAATTGAAGCCAACGAGAAAATCTAACCGATACTAATGTTAAAAAAAATCAAATTGATGATAAAATATATTTTAACTTGCTCAAATTAAATGTAAAAAAGAAACGTATCTCCTTGAGATATCGCTGAAATATTTTCTCTTTTATACGCTCGAGGAAAGTCGCGTTTCAAAATTACTCACGAGAAGATTCCTGGCCATGGTTGGATCCTTCGAAGGCACAATCGTAATCCACCGAAAAGTCGAAGAATAAAAAACTGATCCGAGCGATAATCGAGAGAAAAAAGTGTTGATAGTGCGCGAAACGTAGGTGAAATTTCAGTAGCGCGAGTCGCGAAGAGAGAGCATCGATTCGTGCAGTCCAATGTGAACTAAACGCTTCGCTACGGGATTGCGCGCGAGAGACAGAGGATCGGTGAAAGTTCGTGCGACCATGGACGTCGTCACGTACTTCTTATAGTGTTTAAGCCCCCCCCCCCTGCCCATCGAGAGAGAGGACGTACACGAGAAGTAATGAAAAGTCAACGTTCTCATTTTTTATTTCCACCGTGAATTAATTTAAGGCGTAAATTTGAAGGAAAAATACAGAAATATATGAGATTTTTTTACGATTAGATTAATCCATTGATTGGAAGGCAAGTTTTATTAAATTGATTTCGGCTTATAATTAAAAAAATGATAAATCGTCGAAAAAATTACACGCCTAAACATATCGCACGGCTGGTTTCTCCTGGCTCGACACTTTTGAGCCCCATGGTCCCTTGAATCCCATGCCCATTCCTAATCTGTCGATCAGCTCCTGTCCGTATCTCCCGTTCAACGATTCGTATCGCGCTCGACGTACTTTGCCCTCCTTCGGATCAAAGTCCCATTCCGTATGCTGCAACAATCAACGGTTGGTTGTTAATAACGAGGTCGTGCGCGCTATCACGGTAGAGTCTTTTAATTGCAAAAAAATGTATTCTATTCAACGAAGTGAACGTTAATTATCTTAACGCAATTGTGATTCTCTTTAAAGAATTCTAAAGTTTAATTTCCAAAAAAAATTTATATGTGAAAAAATATTTTAAAAAAACAAGCTTTTGTTTAATGTACTAAAAAGTAGAGAATTTTTTTTTGCCAAGTCACCCGTATTTGACTATACATAAAAGATTGAGGCGCTCAACGTTTTAAATGTTTGATATAGTTGATCAATTCAGTTTCATTAATCGCATTTAATTTGGCACATAAGTAATTAGAGGAATTATTCTCACACGTTTATACGCAGTTTTAGGATTTTTATTTGAGAAATCTAAGGTCGTTTTACAGTAAATTAAATACAGTTGATATGTTAACGGATTTATGTAAATTAAAGATTATATGTCTAAATTTTAAGCGCCCCAAGCTTTTATTTATACTCACATATTTGGCAAAAAGAATTATTTTCTACTTTTTGGTACATTAAATAAAAGCTTGTTTTTGTTAAATATTTTTTTTACATATAAATTATTTTCCACTTTTTAGTCTTGAATTGAAATTACTAGTAGTTTACTAGTTTACGAGTTTGTAAGTTATGAACATGGAAGGCTTGTAAAAAAAAATAACAAAGACTGTAATTGGAATTGAACTTACGACTAATTGCTGCACATATAATTTTTTCACATACAAACACAGTCGGCTACGAGTTTGTTCGTATGCGTTAGTGATATTTTATATGGATGATCAGATATCGCTAATTTTACGTGAAAATTCGGAAATTTTATTGAATTTTTTTTAACTCGAATCATGCATTGTCACCTTTTAGATGCATGTTTGCAAAATTTCGGAGCTGTAAGTAGTCGGGAAATGGGTGAAATATCGATTTACCGTTTTGCATCTCACAGAAAGTCACGTTAAATAAAAGCTTATATTATAAATATGCGTATGAATCGATATTCAATAATTATTGCACTCAAATGTAATCGATACGATAATTCTAAATTCCTAAATTTCGTAATTCTATTTTTAAAAATATAGTATCATAATCTTGAAGATTGCCTCTCACCTGGTGCACCGTGGGAACACCCGCGATATTGTTTTGCACAAGGTCGTGAATTAAAGTCAAGACTGCGTTCGACGAACATTTGCCTATTATCGTCACCAGGAAGATTACCTGAGAATTGTTTTTTTTAAATTACATGTTCATTAATCCATGATCATAAAAAACAAATAAATGAATAATAATAAATAAATGTATACACGTACGACAGTAAGTTTACTTTCTATTCAAGTTTTATTTTATAAGTTTGGCACGTGTATAGATGGACGGTTAATTGCTTATAATAATAACGTGTATCGATAGACGATTAATTGCTTAGATATAATAATGCTTATATATAATAACAATGGAAAAACCAAGGTATGGTAAAATGACCATGGGAATTAGTAGTACCTTCCCAAACTATATTTGGCGAATGGAGGCGGTGTGCATGGGAATGGAAGTCAAAGTATGGAAAAAGCTGCAAGGTATCTACTTGCAATAATGAAAATAGGGATGGTAGGTGTCAAAAAATGCCTATCGGAAGGAGTAGCAATTATAAATGGTAATCCATCAAAATGGGGAAAGGAAATAAATGAAGCAATGGAAAGTGTAAGTAACCGGCCATCTGGCAAGCCGTATGGAACGAAAATATAAAGAAGCTGAAAAGAACAAATCGAAACAGGCATCAAAATTAAAATTGAACAAGAAATCCAAGACAATTAGAGCAAAATCGATGCGTCAACATACAGGAACATAAGCATAGCAAAACAGGTATACCCATGGAAAAATAGTTCTAGCATAAGATGAATAGCGGAGAATTAAAAGAAACGTGGGCGAGGATAAGATGTGGAAATGTCGAGAAAGATGGAAAAAGGGTATGTAGACGCCGAATTATAATACGCAAGCAGGCAATTGAAAATTTGAGTCATATTTGCGAGTGAACGGAAGTCGAAGGAAAACTAAACCAAGAAATAGTAAATAAACTGGAGCCATGGTTAGAAAATAGCAGGGGATTAGTAATTTACCGAAAAATAGAATCGTAACTGAAAATGCACCCGGCAAACCAACTATGCCATTACATCGGATGATTTGATAAACAAGCAACTAGGATAGATATGAGAAGACCAATATAAAAAAAATAATATCGATGAGAAGGGAAAGGCATTTGTGTAAACAGTCTTGAAAAGGGTATACACGGGATAATATACTACTACTACTGATAATAATGAAAATGAAAAGTATTTAAGGACAATAATAATAATAAATAAATCTTGATAAAAAGAATTGAATATTATTTTCAAAAACAATACAAATAATGTGATAATACCAATAATAATAAGTAAATGATAATAAAAATAATATAGTATAGTTCTTTATTTCCAAGTATACCCTTGTGGGTTATTACTCTAATAAAAATAATGATAATGATAATAATGATGCATGATTACACTAAAATATTCTGCTCACCATAATCGAAGATTTGAAATTCATGACTTCCCCTTCAGGAATTCTTTTCGTTATGAATTCAATCCGTGTTTCCGAAAAAAACAAGCGACCCAAAAAAAAACGTAAAAACCTCAGACGCGTCCGTTTCGTTCCGAGATCCGAGTGAAAGTAAAATAAAGAGCGCGAGTCTCCGCGTGCTGCATACGCGTTTGTATTCGATCCTTCCATCTTTGTTTTTTTTTGCCTCTCGTCGGGGACGCACGACGAGAGGCATTTATTACTTGGGAAAAAAATCTCGCGGGTAATTCACGTCGACGCCGTGAGTAAATAAAAAAAAAGAAACAGAACAAAAATTGAATAATAACAAATAGCTGTGAATTCTTCATAGACGGGCGATATAAAATAATAATAATGTTTATTTAAAATAGGCAATTAAAAAACGGCGAGGAACCTCACGCGTCAGCGTTCCACGTTTCGGAGTAAAAAGAGAGTAAAAAGAGCTCCCTTTGGAGAGTAAAAAGAGCCGTAGAAAGATAAAGAAAAAGTGCGGAGAGAGAGAGGTAGCTGAAGAGGAGAGAAAGAGAGCATATTTTACAGAGCCCACACTTTGACGTAATCAATTTTGAGCATCGTCGAATCGTCCTTCCAGGTCCTGGCCCAACGATCAGTGTCTTCGAAAAAGTCAAATAGAGCCTGCGGAAAGAACACACATGAAGACTTCATTTTTGGTTCGGACATAGTTCCGGATGTTTTAAAAATGGACTACGGTTTTTCCAACGTTAAAAAAACGTATTCGATCTCGTAATATAATAATTCAAGTACAAGAAACAAAGAAAAAAGACGCGAAGGAAGAAAACTTGATCTTTTGTATTTTTTCTAAACCGAAACAAACCCACACAAGGGAAAATGTAATAAAGATAATAATGGCTTTCGAAAAAGCTCGGGGACTTGAATTTTAAAAAAAGCTTGCGACTTTTTTAGAATACAAGTCCTGATGTTTATCTTTTTTTAAACTTGAAGTTCTAAATTCATGTTTTCAGTTTTTTGGATCTGTCCTAAATTTAATTCTTCAGCGTTTCTTTTAAATTCACGATCACGTTCTAAATTCAAATAGTTAGCCTCTAAAAAATTCACGTTGTAAATTCGTATCTTTAACCTTTTTTTAAATTCCAACTTTTAATCTTGTTTAAAATTCAAGTCCTAAATTCGAATCTTTACCTTTTATTGAAATTCAAGTGCTAAATTCGAATGATTAGCCTTTTTTTAAAGTTAGGTCCTAAATTCGAATATTTAGTCTTTTTTAGGTTCAAGTCCTAAAATCAAATTTTTAGTTTTTTTTTTTAAATTCGAGTCCTGAATTCAAATGGTTAGCCTTTTTCTTCAAATTCAAGTCTTGAATTTAAATCCTTAGTCTTTTTTTAGATTCAAGTCCTAAATTCGAACCTTTAGATTTTTTCAGATTCCAGGTCTGAATTCAAATGTTTAGCCCTTTTTTTAAATTCAAGTTCTAAATTCGAATCTTTAGTCTTTTTTTAGATTCAAATCTTCAATTCAATTTTTTTAACTTTTTTTTTAATTCTAGTCCTACATTCAAATTGCTAACCTTTAAAAAATTCAAGTCCTGAATTCAATTCAATTAAAAATAAAAAATCCTGGATGCTATTTAAAAAAATTCAAGTCCTAAATTCACTTTTTTAGCCTTTTATTTAAATTAAAATCCTAAATAACTTTTCTAGCCGTTTTTTTGTCAATTTTCGAACTTTTCCAAAAGTGAAATTTGCCCTTAGCCCAGATTGTTTCTCGACGTTACAACATTGTTATTTCGTTCCAAATAATTAAACGCGAGTAACTACTTTTAGTCCGAGATCGCATTATCGTGAATTATTTACCCTGACCCGGAGGTTGCGCCATTGCTTGGCGTAGCCGCCGCTCACGGCCGAGTCGGGAAATTCGTCGTGACCTCCGACGGCGAGTCCCAAGTTCAGGTAGAACTGCAAAGAGAGCGAGAAGTGTGTATCGAGAAGAGTCGGCACGACCGGAACCGGCAAGGGAATTTCAACGTACAGGCCTGTCGAACGGTGATTTTGTCTCGACGGAGCCGTACTCAAGGCCGTCGACGCGTGACAAGATTTTGTCGCGGCGCCACTCGAGCTCGTAAACGTGATAATCGTTCGACCACAATTCGCCCGAGAATCGTTTCGGTAGCCAAGCGGTTTTTCCGCTCGCGCTGTCGTTTTTGCCGTCGATAGGACCGCCGTAGAGCACGTGGCCGCTGAAGTCTTTGCCGTCGGGCCCGGTAAGTACACCGTTTCCGGTGGACGCGGCGATCCTAAGCTGGGGATGGGTCGAACCGGAAGTCGACGAGGCGGAAGTTTCTTCAAGGCGTTCCAGGCTGAGGACTGCGATGCCAAAGGTTCGAGGTATAATCGAGAGGCAGATAATGGAGAAAGCGATTAAGGGCGGGGTAAAGTATTAAAATTTTTTTTTCATTTTTTAAAATTTTTTAAATGAATGCATAATATATCAAGAATATTGTGTTAAAATTTCAAGTCGATCGGAGTAAAATTGACGAAGTTATGAGTATTTGAGCGTCTATTGCTCTATGCCGGGTTTTATACCTGGGCGGCAGCTGCGCGGCGCGCTATTGTATTTTTCGACCCCGAATAAATTTCTTGATAAACGGGCCTGTTCCGGTCGAGTTATGTATATTCGAGGCATGGTGTATATTAGTATACACATTAGTCTGTACGTCAGTTGACCGCTGTATGCCGTGCTGAGCAGTAGCAAGTCACACTAACAGTTTGAGTCCGTTTTCGTTCGTGTTCACGCGCACGACAGTAAAGAAGAAAGAGTTTTGCGTAGATAAACGCAAAAAGATGCTCTCGATCATCTTGATGGAAGCCTTTTGCTCTACGGACCTGGCATCGACGACTTTGAGTGAGTATAAGAAAATTATCGAGTTTTATTTTGAATTTCTAAAAATTCAAAGTTAATTGAAAAATCTGAAAAAATTCATACGTATTCAGAAAAATGAACGAATCACGAAAAAAAAATTGGGTTGCGGGGAAATTTGTTGACTAATTTTTTTTTTCATCATTTTGTTAATAACATTTTGGAATTATTATTATGCAAAATTAATCTTTTGAGTACCTTTAATATGCATGAATTTTCTCAGATTTTTATGCAATCGAGAAGTGTTCTCAAACTTATGTGCAATGAGCGCTAGGCGACCAAACTCTTCTGCGTTTTTCAAACCGTTTTTCTAAGACTTGTCATATTTGAAGTCCGTGTGCACGATAACTCAAAATCTACTGGACCAATCGCTTTGAAATTTTGCACAGTACTTCTTCACATAATTCACCAGGTATTGTCGAGAGCTTTTTTGTTTTTTTAAAAATAATTACTAATTTTTCAACAACAAATTAGCCGATTTTTTTTAGCGAAAATCGGGTTTTTGGCTGCCAAGTGCTACAAAAAATCAAAAAATCCTCCCGTCATTACCTCGAGAAACATCTCCTTTAACAAATGCATTTTGATTTTTTTGTTTCAGATGATTCTGTTACGAGTTATGGTGCACACTGCAAACCAACTTTTTTTCGAGGCGCCTCCGGGGTTTAATTTTCACTCGCTCAATTTTGAATATTTTGCAATGCAAATTTAGGAGAATGTTGTTCAACTGTTACTTTATTATATGTAAATTTTTCAATAAACGAACACTATTCGTTACGCAAAAAAAAAATCTTAAAAACATGCCTTTTTTTCGCCGAATTAACTTTACCCCGCCCTTAAGACGAAGTGGAAAAATACGATTTTTGGCATAGGTAGAATTTTGACCATGGAAACTTTTCCTATTGCCGGTATTGTTTCGATATCAACAAGTTGTAATTTCGGAATACCGGTATTTCGTTATTTTCCAACATTTATGGGAAACCTTTATTTCAGGTTGTTATGGGGTTTCGCCGCCGGGGGTGAAGTACGGGGGGAGCGCCCTATGCCTATACACGGAGCCGATTGACTGTTACCAATTGTTAGCTTTCAAATAATCGCCGTCTCATAGTGCTATGTATTTTTCTACATCTATTTGTAAAAATATGCATTTTTGAACATTCGGTGATTACATTAAGGCCTTAGGCGTAACGGGTATAACATCATGTGCGAATTTAACAATTTTTTTTCGTATGAAAAAGTCATTCGCTCATACAATTAATTACACATCTATTTAGTATGAATATCAAGCTGTTAGAAAATATATATATATATTTTTTTCGATGTACAAAATGGCCGACTACTCGAAACTTCTCGAAACAGCTTTTTTTCCAATTGGCGTGACAAATAACTTCAACAATTTTCACTCGATTTACTTCAAATTTAAAAGTTATGTTCCTAATTGCATTTCGCAGAGAAGTACGTACGGAATTTCCGATTAATCGAAAACTTTTCATTTTATAAGCAGTTTATGAGCAGTTATAATTAAATTTTTCACTAAAAATTCATTTCTTAAGTTCAAATACCTGCAACTTTTGAATAAAATAATATTTTTTAAATTCCGTACGTACTTCTCTAGGTGTTCTAATGTAGATTGACGAGAATTTTTGTTTTTTGTTCTAGGTCAAAAGTTGTGGATACTAAATGTCATGCCACGGAACGACTAAAAAAAGATAACAAAAGAAAATATTAGTAATCGGCCATTTTGTACATCAAGAAAAAAAATTTCTAATAGCTTGATATTCATACGAAATAGATGTGTAATTAATTTTATGAGTGAATTACTTTGCCATACGAAAAAATTTGTTAAATTCGCACATGATTTTATACCCGTTACTGTGGCCTAAGGCCTTAAGGGTTTTCATTACTTTGTATACTTATTTTCTATAACTTTTTCTCGCTCAATTAACGCGAAACGATTTGGCAGCGTCGTAAATCGTGGTATATCATAATGCCCAGGTTGGCAGAAGTGTCGCGAAATTAGAGACATATGTGCCCCGATCGTAACCTCAATATCAGCCCAAGGAGCTGTCAAAAACGAATATCGGTCCGAGTAAAAAAAATCTGCTGGAAAGAAAAAGTGTGTACTAAAGCTGTCCATTAGGGTGGCCCAAATTTGAGCTCTTTTTTCCTTTTTCTCACCATCCAATCATCTTTTTTTTAACGAAAAAAAATTGTCGCGAAATCTGCGAGCGGTCAAAAAATGTTTAGAGGTTGCTCAAACCTCATAAAAATGCAAGTTTTCATTTACAAAAACAATTTTTAAATTAAGCTTGCCAAAGCTCTAGCCGGCCAATGAATTTTTAATGGTCGCTCAAAAGCTTCGAAAATTCAAATTGTCGCGATTTTTTTCTCTTCTCACTCATAAACTTAACACTTTATACGAATTTTTTAAATTTACCTCACACTTCTAACCCGACAAAACGGGGGACTTATAATTTTGTTTACGAACAAGAGCTTTAAAGAATTATTTTATGAGATCAAAGATTATAATTCTTGGGTTAGTAGTGTGAGGTAACTTTGGAAAATCTGTTTGTAAAGAAAAACGATTAATTGTTTTGAAAATCTTACAAAGCGTCAAATTTATGAGTGAGATGAACAGTGAAACAATGGCGAGAATTGAAAATTTCGAAGCTCTTGAGCGACCACTAATTATTCATTGACCGGCTGGAGCTTTCGCGAGGTTAATTTAAAAAGTATTAAGCTTAAAATTCATGGGTGAGAAGTAAACGAAAAAAGTCGTTTTTTTAATGAAAATTTGAATTTTTGGTAGGCTTGAGCGATCTCTAAATATTTTTTGACCACTCGCAGATTTCGTGACAGTTTTTTTTCTCTTTGAAGCCTTAGGCCACAGTGACGGGTACAAAATCATGTGCGAATTTAACAATTTGTTTTCGTATGAAAAAGTGTTTCACTCATAAAATTAATTACACATCTATTTAGTATGAATGTCAACCTGTTAGAAAAAATATATATTTTTCTTTCGATGTACAAAAAGGCTGACTAATAATATTTTCTTTTGTTATCTTTTTCTATCAAAAAACAAAAATTCTCGTCAATCTACGTTAAAATACCTAGAGAAGTACGTATGGAATTTAAAAAATATTGTTTTGTTCAATCGTTGTAGGTATTTGAACTTAAGAAATGAATTTTCAGTGAAAGATTTCGTTATAACTGCTCATAAACTGCTCAAAAAATGAAAGGTTCCGATTAATCAGAAATTCCGTACATCTCTGCGAAATTCAATTAGGAACATAACTTTTAAATTTGAAGTAAATCAAGTGAAAATTGTTGAAGTTATTTGTCACGCCAATTGGAAAAAAGCTGTTTCGAGAAGTTTCGAGTAGTCGGCCATTTTGTACATCGAAAAAAAAATATATATATATATTTTCTAACAGTTTGATATTCATACTAAAAAGATGTATAATTAATTTTATGAGTGAATCACTTTTTCATACGAAAAAAAATTGTTAAATTCGCATGCGATTTTATACCCGTTACTGTGGCCAAAGGCCTCAAAGAAGATAATTGGGTGGTGAGAAAAAAAATAGAGCTCAAGTTTGGGCCACTCTGCTGTCTATAATCTCAAAGAAATAAAAAACTGTAATAATTTTCCGATATTTTAACTAAAAATTTATGTATGAAAGAAAAATCCGCGTTATTGTGTCTGCCTAGAAATGTATAATTTGTGAACATAGTTATCAAATGAATATTAAGTAATTATTACCGGTGCGATGGTCTAGTGGTTAGCGTGCTCGCCACTAAACCAGCGGACCCGGGAGGTCCCGGGTTCGAATCCCAGTCGCGTACATTTTCTTCGGCATTTCGCGGCGAAATAAGACTAGTTCCACGACTGGGGGGGGGGGGGCGAACTCGATGACCGGCTGTATTGGTGTAGGTTTTTTCGCAGTTTCGCTATACCCATGACAGAAATGTCATGATGAATATAATACAGAGGGGAAGTCGGCTGCGGCCGCAAGAGGGGGGAACAGGGAGAACGATGGAGAAAAAAGGAGTAAACAGTAGAGGAAAGAAGCGGGCACAATGAAGGGAAAGAATAGGTAACAAACGCGAAAAGTGTGTACCTAAGGAAAAAACCAATAAAAAAATATTAAGTAATTATTACTAATTAAGAGAATAAGTAACAATAATATACCGATAAGATAGGTAGCATTTGTGCCGGCTACGACGTTGCCATGATTGCACAGTCTAATATTTTGTATGCTTGATTTTCCCACAAATTCGCTATCAAAAACATTAATAATTTTATAACGGTACTGTGAATCCTCATTTTCACGGTACCACGGTACCTATTTTTCAGCTCCGTGGCAACATTCACTTAGCAGATATTAATAATGTACTGAAAAATGATCGGGAGCTTTCCATAAGCGTAATGCAATTAGCCCAAGAAATACGTCGAGTTGCCGATTTTTATTTCTAAGAAACTGTACTGTGGACCGTATTCAAACTGCACAGGATGATCAGCAAAGAGGTTATGAAGGTCCAGAAAAAATTTCAGCTAAGTGGTAACATGTTGACTTAACCCCGTAACAACCTTAATGTTGGAAGCTTGAAAGTAAAGTGGAAGTTGTAGAAATAATAGTGCATAGCTAAGTGCAACAACAGTATTTATTAAAAATCACTGTTTTCGAATGAGATTTTCATTTATCATATATTTCTAAACGTACTCTGCTATGTTGTCGAATATATCCAGCCCAACATAAAATGCATAAACAAACAAAAAATAGGACCTTTTATGCGAATCAAAAAGTAGTAACAAAGCAAAATGAAAATGAGGAAGTTTTATGCAAGTCAGTGCAGTACTAGCTAACAGAATGCAAACAAATAGCATAGCTTGTGGTAGGCAGGCGACAACATTGTGGCTTCAATTGACGAGATTGAGATGATTGAAACAATGACCACAAAAAGCAGAGGGCATTTGAAGTTTCATCTGTGAGAGACGACCTTACCGTTTTGCAGGTGTAAGCCGCGGAAGAAAAGGCCCTTTCTGATTCCACCGTGGATTAATAAGTTTTTAATACCTTGGAAATATTTACCGTAGGTAATAATATTTTAAGGCTGTTAAACGTTGTAAAAAAAAACTCGGCCAAGTGCGAGTCGGGCCTCACTCTATTAGGGCTCCAGTACATATGACCAATTAACTTTTTTTTCTCAATTAGATATTTAATTAGGTCATGTTTTTTTTGTCATACAAGGTAACCGTTTTCGTGTCCCACTCCGATGTCGTTCAATTTTTGATATGTTCGTTTTTATCGAAATCTAAGAGACACGTATTTTTTTATCGGCAGAAAAACGTTTTTAAGGGGTGAAAATCACCCTTGGAGTTGGAAACCCTAAGAGTAACTTTTACAGTTTTGCATATTTTCAGTCCAGATATTAGATTAAAACCAATTGAAGGAAAATGCTTACGGCGGATAACGAAAACAGCACTCTTTTTAATTCCGCGGGGGTGAATCGGTAGAAACATATACGGGGTTGAAAGTCGAAAAATATGTGTAACTTCAAGACTTTTAAAAATATTTCAACAGCACCAACTGCATTTGAGACAGCGAAAAAAGTAGCAGATACGGGTTTTTACGTTTTTCGAAAGAAAAAAAAACCTCCTTCGAAGGGTGTCTACCCATATATGCTACCATTTCCGGTGTTCACGTCCGATTTCGTTCAATTTTTGATATGTTGTTTTTCATCGAAATCTAAGAGACATGTTTTTTTTATCTGCGGAAAACTGTTTCTAAGGGGTTTTTTATCTGCGGAAAGATGTTTTAAATAATTACCCTTCAAAAGTTGGACACCCTTAAAGTGATTTTTGTACTTTTTTCAATTCCGAGGTGATTAACTGGTAAAAATATATAGGGGTTGAAAGTCGAAAAGTTGGTAAAAACTTTGAAACTTTTCGTAATATTTTATAAAAAACCAGTTGCATTTGAGAGAGCTTTAAAAGCGAAAAATACGTGTTTTTGCGTTTCACGAAAAACCCCGTTTGAGAGGTGTCCTCCTGGTGTCCCCCTCCGATTTCGTTCAAGTTGCGGAATGTTATGCTTCATCGAAATCTAGAAGATACAGTTTTTTGGCGAAAACCGTTTTCAAGGCGTGAAAATTACCCTCAAAGTCGGACATCTTCAGTATGATTTTTGCAGTTTCGAATATTTCTGATCGAGATATTTAATTGCAACAAACTGGAGCATAATGCTTTCGGCGATATATTTCTATAGTATAAAAGTATTTTACGGGGATATATTTCTATAATATAAAAGTATTTTTTGTATTTCGAGAAAACTACTTGTATTTGGCAGAGCTAAAAAACGTAGGAGATAACTGTTTTTTCCACAAAATCAGTGTTTGCGGGGCCGAGCTAGCCCCATATGATACATTTTCGGTGTCCCCATATGATTTTATTTCGTTTGAGAGATGTTGTTCTTCATCGAAATTTAAATCACGTCATTTTTTGTATTCTGTGGAGAACTACTTCTCCTTTTTTCAGCTCTCTCAAATGCAATTGGTTTCGTTAAAATGTAACGAAAAGTTTTAAGGGCGGGGTAAAGTATTTAAATTTTTTTTTCATTTTTTTAAATTTTTTAAATGAATGCATAATATATCAAGAATATTGTGTTAAAATTTCAAGTCGATCGGAGTAAAATTGACGAAGTTATGAGTATTTGAGCGTCTATTGCTCCATGCCGGGTTTTATACCTGGGCGGCAGCTGCGCGGCGCGCTATTGTATTTTTCGACCCCGAATAAATTTCTTGATAAACGGGCCTGTTCCGGTCGAGTTATGTATATTCGAGGCATGGTGTATATTAGTATACACATTAGTCTGTACATCAGTTGACCGCTGTATGCCGTGCTGAGCGGTAGCAAGTCACAACAGTTTGAGTCCGTTTTCGTTCGTGTTCGTACCTCGAAAAATAAGCAGACAAGATCGTGAGAACGGTATTGGGCAATTGTGCCGACCGAAAAAAAAGTACCTCCTCAAAAGCGTAAAAACGACGAACCGTTAGCTAATAGCGCGTCAGCGAAAAAAATTAAAAATAATCCCGCTGGGGTGGTTGAAGACATCCAAAAACATTATCGAATGATAGATTGCGTAGACAAACGCAAAAAGATGCTCTCGATCATCTTGATGGAAGCCTTTTGCTCTACGGACCTGGCATCGACGACTTTGAGTGAGTATAAGAAAATTATCGAGTTTTATTTTGAATTTCTAAAAATTCAATGATAATTGAAAAATCTGAAAAAATTCATACGTATTCAGAAAAATGAACGAATCACGAAAAAAAATTGGGTTGCGGGGAAATTTGTTGACTAATTTTTTTTTTCATCATTTTGTTAATAACATTTTGGAATTATTATTATGCAAAATTAATCTTTTGAGTACCTTTAATATGCATGAATTTTCTCAGATTTTTATGCAATCGAGAAGTGTTCTCAAACTTATGTGCAATGAGCGCTAAGCGACCAAACTCTTCTGCGTTTTTCAAACCGTTTTTCTGAGACTTGTCATATTTGAAGTCCGTGTGCACGATAACTCAAAATCTACTGGACCAATCGCTTTGAAATTTTGCACAGTACTTCTTCACATAATTCACCAGGTATTGTCGAGAGCTTTTTTGTTTTTTTAAAAATAATTACTAATTTTTCAACAACAAATTAGCCGATTTTTTTTAGCGAAAATCGGGTTTTTGGCTCCCAAGTGCTACGAAAAATCGAAAAATCGAAAAAAAAAAATCCTCCCGTCATTACCTCGAGAACCATCTCCTTTAACAAATGCATTTTGATTTTTTTGTTTCAGATAATTCTGTTGCGAGTTATGGTGCACACCGCAAACCAACTTTTTTTCGAGGCGCCTCCGGGATTTTATTTTCACTCGCTCAATTTTGAATATTTTGCAATGCAAATTTAGGAGTATGTTGTTCAAATGTTACTTTATTATATGTAAATTTTTCAATAAACGAACACTATTCGTTACTGCCAAAAAAAAATCTTAAAAACATGCCTTTTTTCGCCGAATTAAATTTATCCCGCCCTTAAAGTTATACAAATGTTTCGACTTTCTATCCCTATATATTTCTATCAGTTCACCACCTCAGAATTGAAAAAAGTGCATTGTTCATTATTCGCCATAAGCATTATCCTCCAATTAGATTAAATCCAATATCTTGAATCGAAATATGCGAAACTGCAAAAGTCACTCCGAGGGTGTCCAATTTCAAGGGCAATTTTCACCCCTTGAAAGCGTTTTCCCGCCGATAAAAAAAAATACGTGTCTCTTAAATTTCGATGAAAAATAACCTATTAAAAATTTAACGAAATTGGAGGGGGTCCCCGGAAACGGTTGTCTTGTTAGTTCTTAGGTAGTACTAAACTGAAACCATATGGGGTGATGATAGCTAAAGAAAGCTTTGTATACTCCTGCTGTAAGCTAATAATGAAAATATATGAAATTATCGTTGTTTAAATATTTGAAATACCAAATGACTTATTTTTGGAGTCGGTACCAGCGAATGGCCAATATTGTCATATTTTTCGCAGAAAAAAGGAGGCGAAGAAAAATAAATGAAATATACCATGTACAGTCTTTTTTTAACTTGCAATTTTGTTTCTTCCATGACGGCAATCTCCCGCTCTTGGCCGGCACCGACCCCACAAATAAGTCAACTGGTATTCCGAATATTTAAACAAAAATAATTGTATATATTTTCAGAATAAATTTATTGTATTATGTATACAATAAATTATTATATATGCTGCATTATGAATCGGCGTTTTTAGTATTTGTTGTTTAAATACAGCATATGGTACATAATTTACAGAAATTCCACATTCCTAACTGGTTTAGTTTTTGAGATAGACCCCGTAATAAAAATGGTCTGAAGCTGACAACTTTGACGGCCTCCCATTAATTTTTTTTAAAGAAAAGAAAAAAAAATTGTATTCTACTCAATGGGCACTATAGAATACAATGACCCCCACATGCCAGGATAAGAAATTTTCTTCTTCTTCATGTATGGGACCCCCATGAAAAATAACTTTATTGATTTTCTAATGCAATATTTGGTTTTAGATCAACATTCTACTCAAAATATCCAAATTTCAGCTCTGCAATTCATTCAGTTTACGAGCTAGCGACCCGTGACATACGGACGGACAGACGAGCAGACAGCAGACGGACAGCAATAGGGCTCCGTTTTGTCCTTTAGGTTCGGAACCCCAAAAACAAGTTAAAGTAACTTGTATGGAACTAAAAACTATTATAATGATATTTTAATGTTTTCAACTCTGCTATCGATATATCGGTATTATTCGAGTCCAATATCGGTTTTTGAATATCGGTTTTTTGTTCCGATATTCCGATTTTTCGATATCATCGAAAACCTACACCGATCAATAAAAAAAAAAAAACTCGTTGGCGAGACTACGTATGAATTGTGTGCAAATATCCGATCCCGTTATCACGATACTCCCGACGGAAAAAAATATCGAAGATCAACCTGTTTTTTTTTTGGGCTTTTCGTTGAACGAAGTAATCTTTCTTCCTCTGTCTACGTACCCGGATAAATCCAATCGCCGCGCGGCAGTTTAGCGCGGATCTCGACTTTTCCGTAGATGAAAGCGAGGCTGTTCTTCGTGGTGACGAGGCCGGAGAATACCGGCGGCAGAATCAGCAATCCTCGCGCCTCTCGCTGACAATAATCCCCGATTTCACGTACTTCCGTGCAACTGCAATTGCACGTATTAATCGTTATGTATAATAATCACTGTGCATAATTGATTAACTAACTCTAATTAGCATATAATATGTATTAACTAGCTCTATTATCTCATAAACGTATATGCAAAGATACGTGCGGAGAAATAAGATGGAAATTAATGTAGCTAAGTGGAAGGTGATGATTTTTTAGGGGAGGCGGAAGAAGGACGGAAAACGAGGAAAGGAAATATGGAAATAACAATATTGAGGAAGTAAAGAGCTATAAGTAAAGGGTGTCTCAAAATGACCTGCCACTTTAATTTATTGATAAAACGTATTATTTATTTGAAAAGTACGAACATTTTTATTTTAATACAAGGTACAAACATGGAGGTTATGTGTGGAACACCTATGTTATACGTGTAAATATGGAGACTGGGAGGCCAAACTTCGAGAAAGGAGCGAGAAAGAGGACGAGCGGATATACATATTAAACATACTAAAGTGAACGGCGTAATATGGCCAAGAATTCGTCTGGGTGGAGAAATAAGGGACTGGGCAAATGGAAACCGTTTAAAGTGGGTTAGAGAAATGGAGAATGCGTTCAGAAAAGTAAGAGATAGTGAGTCGATGCTAAGAATAGGAATAGGTGGAGATTTCAGTCGACTAGAAGCTGAGCTAAAAACTGAAGGAGAAATACTGAATGATCAAACGACGCAGGTACTAGGTCAGAATAGAAACCTCGAAATACAGTATAGAATATAAATATCGTCTGAATAATGTGTTGTCTCCCAGATTCGGGAACCCCGGATGATGATTTAGGGATCGTTGCCGAATTAAGGTTGGAACTCCGAAATTCGTTAAAGTAGGAATTTATTCACTTAAGGCCTCAAGCCACAGTAACGGGTATAAAGTCATGTGCGAATTTTATTTTTTTTTTCGTATGAAAAAGTGATTCACTCATAAGATTAATTACGGATGTATTTAGTGTGAAAATTAAGCTGTTATAATTCTTTTTACATGTACAAAATGGCCGACTACTAATATTTTCTTTATCTTTTTTAGGCGTTCCGCGGCGTGACATTTAGCATCCACAATTTTTTACCTAGAACAAATAACAAAAATTCTCGTCAATCTACATTAGAATACCTAGAGAAGTACGTACGGAATTTAAAAAATGTTGTTTTATTCAAAAGTTATAGGCATTGGAACTTAAGGGGTAAGGCCACTGTAAATTTTTTGAAAAATCGATTTTTTTTTATTGGCTTAAAAAATAGTTTTCGCAATTTCTATATAATAGTTTTCAAAAAACTATATCGCACTTTCTATATAATAGTTTTCAAAAAACTATTCGCAAAACTTTAAACGCGTTTTTCTCGAAACATGGTTTTTCAAAATGGCACGCAGCATAACTCGAACAATTTTCATTTTTTTTTACTTGAAGTTTTAACCAGATGTGAACATTTACATTATCTTGAGAATGTCGATCGGAATTTTCAAGAACTTTATTTATTGATTTTTTATTAACAAAAAACTTGCCGTTTTTTTCGTCAAAAATCAATTTTTTTTTCAAACGCACGCCAAATCCACAAAAATTGATACTTTTTAAAATCCGATCGACATTCTCTAGCTATAGCCCTCTAGATTAATGGTTTTTTTTTTTGTTCTAGATTCAAAAGTGCACCAGTGGTGCTGCGTGCCGCGGAGCCCTGGAAGCAAAACATGTCCCGGGAAGATAGCTGTGGAACCGCCATTTTGTTTTTTTTTACTGTAAAAAAATTTTAACAAAGTTTAATGTATGCCCGATAACACCATTAAAAGTTTTTTTTCAAATACCTTCAATTTCGGGAGCAAAAAATTAGTGAAAAAACCTTTTTTTTTGGGCCGTTACAGTGGCCTTACCCCTTAAGAGGGAATGACACCTTATCGCGGTCGGTATGGTAGAACAATTATAGATTCCCAAAAATCTCTGAAACGGCTCTTCAGATCCCGTCGAAACTTTGCCAAATGACGTCAAATACATCGACGAATAGCTGTCAACCCCTCAAATTTTCTGAATTTCAGAAAAAAAATGTAGATTGGCTTATCATAAGCCAATTTAGTTTTTTTTCTCAAATTCAGAAAACTTTAAGGGCAGACAGGTATTCGTCTATCTATTTGACGTCGTTTGGCAAAGTTTCGACGGGATCTGAAGAGCCGTTTCAGAGATTTTTGGGAATCTATAATTGTTCTACCATACCGACCGCGATAAGGTGTCATTCCCTCTTAAGAAATGAATTTGCAGTAAAAATTTTCGTTAAAACTGCTCATAAAATGACAATTTTTCGATTAATCAGAAATTCCGTACGTACTTCTCTGCGAAATGCAATTAGCAATATAACTTTTAAATTTAAACTAAATTGAGTGCAAATTGTTGAAGTTATTTGTCATACCAATTGGAAAAAAGCTGTGTCGAGAAGTTTCGAGTAGTCGGCCATTTTGTACATGGAAAAAAATATATATATATTTTCTAACAGCTTGATATTCATAATAAATAGATGTGTAATTAATTTTATGAGAGCATCACTTTTTCATACGAAAAAAAATTGTTAAATTTGCACATGGGTTCGTAACTGGGTTCGTCTTAACTTATAATGAACTTTACAAAGTGTCGGTCGAACCTCAGGACCGACCGGTTCAAGTGCCAACTAAGGACTGCCTCGCTTTGGTACCGTCTTTCAATTGTTGACTCTGTTTGTCGCAATCTGGCCTCAATTAAACATCGTACGATGCTTCGTCAGGACGTGTGCCTACGTGACTTTATACTTTTGTCAATTTGGCGAAAGTACGTCCATTTGGAAAGAATGTGGAGGTGGGGTTGCCTCGATCGAACGATCGTTTATTTTTTTATGTTGCAACGTTCATGGATATAACAAATGTAAGGGTGGAAAAATATTGGGAACAGAAAAGAATGAAAGGAGAAGATAAAGAACAATGGGCTAGAATGAGGTATGTAGCAACGTGGGGAGGGAGGGAAGTAAAGGGTTTAAGGCGGGATATATATTTGTAACGATAAAAAAATCAATTTTTTTTTTCACGTTAGAACTATTTATATAGAATATTTTCCCAAAGTTTCGAAGCGAAATTCGAAAAACTTCAAACGTGACAGCCCGTCAACGCTGTGCCTCACCGCTCGGATTTGGAGCCCGTGCGGCAGATAGAAGCGAGGGCGCAGAGGGGCAGGCAGGGATGGACAAAAAGTAATTAAACTAACAACTTACAATTACAAGCACTACTGTGATTGATCATTTAATGAATTTTTAACAGATTGCTTAAGTAACTAGTTAACACAAGTACCTAGTGCAATTTAATTCAAATTCTATGTAAACTTTGAATGCGTTTTTCTTCAAAATGCATTTTCAAAATTGGCATGCAGGATTAGTCAAAAACTATTATGCCGATTGAGTTGAAACTTGGGAGAAATATTGATAATATTGCCAACTTCTATTTGACGAGAATAGTTTTTGAAAAATTAGAGAAAAAACTACTTTTTGAATCCAAATAGTACAGAAATGTATCGTGAATTTTGATTTTTGTTTGCAAATGCGCATCATTCTCTTAAATTTGCATTTTCTCCATTTTAATTACTGTCGGGTAGAATTGTTTTGTATACTTAAATATAATAAAGGAAGTCTCCAAATGACCTGACATCTAAATTTATTAATAAAACGTATTACTTAATTGAAAAGTACGAATATTTTTATCTTTATATAATGTACAAACATGGTGGTTATGTGCGGAACACAATATCTGATAAATGGCATAAACGGCATGGACGTGGAAGACATATTCTTTCGAAAAGATCGCGCAACCTGCCACACTGCGAGCGAAACAATGCAGTTATTGCAGACGAAATTTCATGGTCGTGTTATCTCGCGATGTGCATTGGCCACCAAGAACGTGTGATTTGCCGCCATTGGACTTCTATCTTTGGGGTTTTCTGAAAGGCAAGGTGTATGCCAATGATCCACACACCATTCCGGAGCTCAGGAATGCAATTGGACGTACTATTAACGAATTTAATCCGCAATTATGCCAAATATTATTGAAAGTTTCGTCAAAAAAGTGAACCACGACGCAAACAGCTACGAGACGGCCATTTATCGAATATTGTGTCCCACACCTAACCTTCATGTTTGTATCTTATACAGAAATAAAAATATTCGTACTTTTCGTAATCTCGTGTGGAAAAGTGAATCGTGTGGATTTCGTAATCTCGTGTGGAAAAGTGAGCGTATAAGGCAATGTGAGAAATTTAGGGAAATTATAAGTAGATATATGAGGCAGAACGCGGCGTGGATGAGCTCTTAATAGAATCAAAGAAGCATATAGGATGGAATGAGATACCAAGTGGGCGTTTAAACCCTTTAGCTGCCATCGTAGCAAATTTGCTACGTTCACTTTGACCCAGTCGGTAAAAGCGTAAGGACGCTATAGCAGACAAGCATCTGCACAGTTCCATCAATCTATGCTAGATGCAGCTACAAATGCTGGGATAGCTTGTAATTCAAACGTAAACATATGAATTATGTTAATTAATATGGCAACAATGTTGTCGTGAAAATTTACGACGCTTGCCCCAGTATTCGATTTGCTGCCCGTTTTTTGCCCAAAAAAGTGAGTTAATGGACATTCTTGAAGTATTTTCTGATGGAATTGTGTAATAAAGGAAGCTTGACTGGACGAACTAGGCTTTGAAGATTTTTGATTGAATAAGAATAACAGTTCGAACCGAGCGGGTAAAAATGTTAGTAGCAAATTTGCTACAGTCCGAAAATACTACTTCCCAGGCCCTTATCGACAAAATTATGGTTGGACCTTCATATTTAACCCTTTTTAAAACTATTTCACCAGAGGAAATAATGTTGATCCATCCCTAAATAGGCGTGGCCGTTAAAGTGTTATGGTAATCCTATCACCAGGCTTAAATGTATAGGATTTTCATAATTTTTTTTTTGAGCTTCACTAAATATCTTAATAATCGTCTCTGTAAATTTCAGGGTTGGTTATCGACCTAATTGCAAAGAAAAAAAAATATTAAAAGTACGTATTTTTGTGAAAGAATTCCGTGACGACATGGAAAAACCCAATTTCCGGTCACTACAAAAGTGTATATAATAGTGGGAATCCGTCAGATTGTTAAAAAATACCAGATTTACATACTCAACACTTGTAGTAATCCAATGCTCTTAGAAAAGGTTACGCTTATTGATCTAATTAAATGTAATATCAAGTTTGTTTTCGAACTTCAGGTATTGGATTTATTACCACTTGCTGCGATAAAGAGACGTGACAGCAAGGCAACAGCTAACTGTAGTCCTAACCTCATCTCGCTCATTAGAATTTCCACACATATTTCATTTTCAACCGACATATTTCGACGACACAAATTTTTCACGCTTTTTACCAGTCGTGGCCCTAATACAAAGCTTTTCCCGCACCTGACATTGTTTTGACAGATCGACGTTGAAAAGCATGGAGGTTAAACTCGCCTCGTTGAGTAAAAAGTGACGGAGATAGAACCAATGTTGCCAAATATCAAACCTAGAAATACTGCCCGAATTGTTGGACTAACTACTTTTTCATTTTTCTAATTAAATGTCAAAATTCAATAAACAGTTTACACATGGAAAATGTTAGTTATTACAAATTATTTTTTTGCCTATGTTAAAAATATAAATTGTACAAGTCTCAAGTACGATCAGTGGTATGACTAGTGTGAAGCGATAGGATTACCTTAAGCCTGTTCTATTCGAATAGGTGCGAATGTTCGAGGAAAATGACGTAAGGCCTTAGGCAGCTCTAGAGGCCGAAAAAATAGGCTTTTTAGGGATTTTTTTCTCAGAAAAACTACAAAATAAATCGAGATTACAAAAAAGGATGTTTATCATACATGTCAGTGACTATACAATAATTTTTTTGAAGCGATTAATTTCAAAATGGCGTCTGTGTCTTAACAGATTAACAATATCTGACGATTTTGTAGGCAAATTTTTCACTTTCCAAAAATGTGCCTTAAACATCGTCAGATAATTGCTAATAACAAATGAACTATGCAATATAAAAAAAATCCTACGTCCTTCCACAGACAATCTATTTTTCAAGATATATTCAACATTTCAAGTGAATCGGTTGAAAATTGACTGAGTTATGTTGCCGGCCACCTTTAAAATGCAGTCTTGAGATAAACGCTGCACAGACGCCGTTTTCATATTGATCGCTTCAAAAAAATTATTGTATACAATCACTGATATGTATGATAAACATCCTTTTTTGGAATCTCGATTTATTTTGTAGTTTTTCTGAAACAAAAATCCCCAAAAAGCCTGTTTTTTCGGCCTCTAGAGTAGCCCTTTAAGTGATTAAGTGAAAAAGCCTATTTTTTCGGCCTCTAGAATAACCCTTTAAGTGATTAAGTGAAAAATGGTATAAAATGATAATCGATGATAAAAATGTAGTCATAGGGAGAAAGAGATTAATATATGAACCAAAGACAACATTATATGAGGCGTTCCATACCATTTCGAACGGTCGAAAAGTTGTCCACTCTCAAAAAAATTGAAATTTTGTCAAATTATTTAATTATATGAAGAAAAGTTTAATTTTTTTCAAATTTTTGGATCGCATTTTCTCGAGTTTTTCAACATTTCAAAATTTTCAAAATACCATTATATCTCGTGAATATTTGATTTAACAGAAAAATGTTTAAGACAAAAAAGTTACAATTTTACATGAACGTTGTGAAAAAATTTTGTTTTGAATTTTTCGAGTTTAAAAAATGCCTATTTTCACCAAAATTATACAAAAATAGTTCTTTTCGTTCGGCATGTCACTTTTGATTTTTCTCAAAAAATTCCAGAAAATACTCTGCAGTGTGTACAGTAACACCTATTTTTTCAGAGTGGCTCGATTCGTTGTTCCAAAGCTGTGCTTTTGTTTTATTATTATAAGATATTTTTTTTAGATAAATCAATTATTATTAAAAATTATTTTCTCCCAAATTTTTCTCACATTTTTCAGGTAATAAACATCTATAATAGTAATAATTTTGTTGAGTTTAATCATAAATTATCGGTAAGGTATACAAAGTTAACCTTGCCATACAATGTAACGTTTGTCGCCCAACATGAAAATTGTGATACAAAGTAACATCGTCGTGCAATATGGAAAATGTGATACAAAGTGGCGTTGACCGCCCAATATAAACATTGTCATACAGAGTAATGTGCGCCGCCAAATGCCTTCTACATCCTTCAGTTTGTCAACATTCCCCCTCCATGCCAAAATACTATCGGAGCTCTCAGTGTGTTTTGATTTTTTTTACACTAGGTTGCACGGTGTGAGTCAAGCAGAGAAGTCATATGCTTCCTTTAAATTTTCTTGGTGGTTTCTCGAGTGCCTTGTTACAAACTAATTTTTACAAAGAGTTACAAAAACATCTCATAATAGTAAACAAAGCCCAGCTTTGGAACAACGAATCGAGCCACTCTGAAAAAATAGGTCTTACTGTACACACTTCAGAGTATTTTCTGGAATTTTTTGAGAAAAATAAAAAGTGACATACCGACCGAAAAAAAAAAACAATTTTGTACAATTTCGGTGAAAATGGGCATATTTTAAACTCGAAAAATTCAAAACATCATTTTCTCACAAAGTTCATGTAAAATTGCAACTTTTTTGTCTTAAACATTTTTCTGTTAAATCAAATGCTCACGAGATATAACGGTATTTTGAAATTTTTAAAATTTTGAAAAACTTGGGCAAATGCGATCCAAAAGTTTGAAAAATGTACACTGTTTTTTTTTTCATATAATTAAATAATTTGACAAAATTAAGATTTTTTTGAGAGTGGACAATTTTTTGACCGTTTGAAATGGTATGGAACGCCTCATATATAGAGTTAAGGTATTCCTTTCGCGGAGGGGCGTATTTTGTGAGGGCATAAGCAGGGCCGTTCTGAATCATTGGTAAATTAGAGTGGTGCTTACTAAAAAGTAAGTAACAATCAATTATCGTATCCAATGATAAACAGGAATACATTTTTTGCGCAACTCAGTAGATTAGGAATTTTTACGTTTTCTCTGAAACGTCGCAGTTACGAAAATTCTTCTGCTATTCACATTTTTCCAAGTTTTATCATAAATATTTTTTTACACATTCGGCGACCCCCTTTTTTATTGTCGCTGCGGAAGTTTCAGATTTTTTACACGCTTGAGCAGTTTGTATCAGACATCTACAGTTATTTAGAGTATCAATTATTATATACTGGGATTTATTTTTAGTCGATTATAGACGAAAATCATTTTAACCTTAAATATTCGGGTTAGTGAAAAGAATATGTTACGGGTAGTGTAAGAGAGAACTATGTAACCGCTGTAAATTGATGTATTATTCTAACGACCGAGATGCAAGAATGGCTGAATAAATCTATTAACATACATATATTTATTAACAGATATATCACCATATATCTTTATGTATTTTGCTACTTTTGCGTACGTACTTCCCGAGACTAAGGTTGCCATGGCGAATGAAATCCCGGCTGCATTCGGTTTGCACGAGGCTTGGACGGATCTGGAGATTTCCGCCCGAGCACTCGACGTTTCGCTGATCGTTTCGGTAAATCACGAACGCGTAATCCTATCGGAGCAGAGACAAAATAGAGAATCGATGCGTGCGAGCAGTCGCTTTATCGCCGGCGATCACATTACATGGGGAGTTTCACAAATAGATGATCCGTAAAAGCAAAGAATAAATAACGTTAGAATATAAGTAAAAAGTAGAATAATAATAAAAATAACATCAACAATAATAAACAATAATAATAACAATCGTAACTGCCATTGGTATGGTAATGAGTATTATATTATTATCATTATTATTATTATTGTTGTTGCTAGAATAGTAATTATAATTACAGTACAATAACAATGATTGTTACTATCACTGTCATTGTCATTTTTTTCATAGTTATTATTATTAGTATCATTGCTAGTGTTGTTTTTGTTATGGCGATGATTATGATGAAGATGCTAATAATAGTAGTAATAATAAACGAATGATTTTGTAACTTCTTGCCTAAATTGTTGGTAAAAAAATCTTACCGGAGCCCCAGCAAACCTTTCGACGCGGGTCCATATCGAATCATTAAAACTGTCAAATTGTTCGTGCAACAAGAGCTGACGGGAGCAAATGCTTTCGCGTCTTCTGGTTTGCGGATCGATGACCTTGGTGTCGGTCGGGGCGCAGGCCTGATTTTCCGAGTCGCCGCCTGTCGAGACCGGAGCAATCCTGTCGCCGGCCGACGCGCTGAAAAATTCTGACCAACGACAGTGATCGATTTTGTTAGTTTGATTTTAATTTATTTTATTAGTGTTCGAGATGCTTGGAAATAATTGTTTTCATTAGTCAAACATTAATTTTACAGACCGAGCTTCAGAAATCGAGCTCTGTTTTACCGACTGAGGGAACATATTGTTCTGATTTATCGACCAATCTTACTATAGCACTCTGTTTTACTGATTGAGCTGGATCTCTGCTTTTACCGACCGAGGTTCGAGGATGAGGCCATGCTATACCGACCAAACTTGAAGCATCCAACACAGTCGGTAATTTTCCATTTTACCGACCGAGTACCAACAATTTTTCATCTTCAAAAATCTCGAAAAATATTCGCACTGACTCATTGTCCAAAAAGTCATGGATAAAAAAGGAAAATATCGTATGGGCGTCGCGAGGTGGACAACGATAATTATTACGAGAAAAAGAAAACGATCGAACCGGTCACTTGATGCTGCTGATTCAATAGGTTGTAACCGAGGCCGTCGTTCACCACGTGTACCCAATAATGGACTACATCGCCGAGGCGAAGCCGCGTCTTACGATCCTCGTAAGTCCATCGACCGTTGCGATTACGAATGACGTCCACGGATATGGAACCGCTCTCAAGGCTGTCAAATTCTTCGTTGACCTTGATGTGGAAGGCTACCAGAGTGATGCCATCCTCGTCTAGTGTTAGGGAAAACCATTTTTTTTTCGAAAAAAACTTTTGCGAAAGGATGATCGGTGCTATTTGCATTGTGAGCGTACTTGGTACCGATATTCTGATTCCTTTAGGCGACAGTGGCTCCACCGTGGCACTTGGTGGCAAGTATTGTGTACTAACGATATGCCCGAATAAGACGAAGCAGGCGGAAACGAGTAATACTTTGGACTCCATCCTACTTATCGTATTGCTCACAAATACCGATTTTATCTTAATACCGATCTTTTTACAATATCGACTTTTTCACGATACCGATCTCAGGACGATATCCGTTTTTTTCTTCCTGATACCGATCTTTTACAATAGCGATTTTTCTCAGTACCGATCTTTCACGATACCGATTTTTTCATGATACCGATCTTTTACAATACCGATTTTTTTTTATTACCGATTACCGTTTTTTCTCGACACAGATATTCCTCCCAAATTCAATCAACCAATGCCACGACACACTCCTAGCCAAAGAACAACACGCAATATGCTTACGCGCCCTCAACCATCATACGCACGCGTCCTGCCAACGAGCGGGACACTTGTGGACGAGGTTCTCTTTTTTTGCAACCAACCGCAATAGCCCCCGCTCTTATTTTCCAAGAAAGCGTATTACGAAGCTGCCGCGGGAGATGAGAGAAGAGGAAGACATCGCAAAACGAGATTTATTTTCGCGCCCAGAGGTGCGACGCGGCGTAGCAAGGGGCGGCATATATAAGCTGAAAAAAGGTTGAAAGACAGGATAGTTAGCGGATCGCGTCGCATACGAACGCCACAACAAAATCACGTGATCGAGCGTTGGTTGCATACGCCGCGAAAAGAGAATGAGAAAAAGAGGATATCTGCGATAGCAGCGAGATTGGTGGACTCGTGAAGACCGAAGGTCGTGTTTTATACGCGCACGCAAAACTGCAAAACTAGAAAATGTACACACACACACGCGCGCGCGCGCATCCACGCACGTACGCACGACACACGCACACACACACGCACGCACGCACGCACGCACGCGCGCACACACACACGCACACACACACACGCACACACACGCGCGCACGCACGCACGCACACACACACACACACACACACACACACACACACACACACACACACACATATGCAGGGTTGCAATTATAAGTGGCCATTATTTTTAAAGATCTCGCACGGAAATTTTGCGACCGAGAAAATTCTATCAATTAGTGTCTCAAGTCCTCTTCGGAAAAAAAGCGTATTTTGGTGATGAGTAGTATTCGCCAGAAAAAAATTGGGGTATACGTCTGGAAAGCGGAAACCGAATTTCTATCTGAAATTTGGCAGAGACCTCCATTTTCATACATTATGAGATCCCCTCAAAAGATTTTTGGGGGGCGCGCCATAGTTGTCGATATTTGAAAGTTATTATTTTACCGCGCTCCTGCTATATCTATAGCTGATGAGCTCAGCTCTGACTATACCTATACTTGGTATCGCGCTCTCCGCTTTGTGTGGATCTTCGTCAACTTTGGGCGGTAGAGACCTTCCCTCACGCTGCAGCGGCTGGCTACCAAGCATAACAAGGTACCATGTGAGATAAAAAAAATTGAACACTATAAAAAAATCCAAAAAAATGAATCGAAATCACACAAAATGCCAATAATATAAAACTGGCAAAAACGAAAAAAATCGAAAACTAGAGAAGCAAGAAAAATATAAAAAATCCCAAAAAGATTTAAGAGGAGATATACATCTAGGAGCCGGAAAAAGGTCATTTTTGTGAATTTTTCCAAGGAAAACTATTTGAAATTTCGGTTTGGGGTTTTAATTATCTAAAAGTAAATATATTCAAAAATATGTTTAATTTTCTTTATTTAAAATAGCAAAAATATACAAGGATATTGTATGATCCTTGGAGCGTCGTAAAAAAATCTGCCTACACGGTACCCACTGGCGTTTCTTCAAAAATCATCTGAAAAAAAAACGAAAAATATTATTAAATTAGATACTATAATCTAGTACTTGCCATAGCCGAGTTTGAAAATATCAATTTATGACAAAATGGCGGACGTTTTAACATAAATAGTGATATTTGGGCCAACAATTAGTTATTATTTTGCCTATAAAACAAGAACTAAGTAACGGAAAAAAAATCATATGACAAGTACTAGATAATGGTGAATAGAATAACCACAAAAAACCTCAAAGCAATCGGTTCATTGGTTTTCGAGAAATTTTGGTTACCGATTTAAAAAACATGGTGGTGAGAAAGACGCTTTTGAAAATTTGGGAATGAATAAATCATGAAATTTGTCAACTTACATGGAATCATCGATACCACGGATTGTTCATAACTTCTAAATCCTCGACCTCGAACATCTAGGTGTATATCTCTCCTTAAAGGTAATAAGTAAACCCTAGAGATCTATTGACCTGCAAAAAATGGACTATGGAAAAACAAAAAAAATTAATTCACAATGCTCTGTCTATCTCAATATTCGACGCACATTCGAGGTGACCCGCGTCCATACTAGTGTTCCGGGGACCCTATCGTTCGCACAACACGGAGAGCGGGGTAACATATCGACGCTGCTTACGAAAAATAGCACGATTATGCTTTCGCCACGAAAACTAGCACGTTTTCATGTTCACCGCGAAAACCAGCATGTTTCGGCTTTCGCAGCGAAAACTAGTTTGTTTGATTTTCACTGTAAAAACTAGCGTAAAAGGATTAAATTTAAAATCTGAAGGATCTCATCGTTCGTACAATCTTTCCCAAAAAGAGTTTTGGTGAGAATTTGAAGTCCTTCGTGCTCAGGTAAAAATCTGGAAAAGTAAACCATTACTATTTATTTTTAAATATGACAATTTTTTGTCCAATGACATTTTAATTTTACACTCGTTGCTTTTATTAACATTGTGATAGTAATTATCAATTCAAATCGATAATGGTAATCTTTGTAAAAAAATAATAACGAATTTGTAAATTTAATGAAATATTTATTGTGATTTTCGATATAAAAAAAAATAACGTTATTGAAAATATCATTCAACCAATGTACTGTAATCTTACAGATGGTTATCGTCTAATATGTTTGAAAAATGTTGCTGATGCTCGATTGGAATTAAACCTCTCTCGAGCATGGCCTGTAAATCTTTTTTTCTTGGTGCAAGAGGCAATTTTTGATGTAACGCCTATTTTAATTTGAACATTCGAACACCATCCATCCGATCGTCCAAAAAGTTGTCATTGCTAACTGGGTACACTGCAATTGTTTCCGATATTTTTTTCTTAACTTTTTTGACCATGCTTTTTTTATCTCAAAGTGACGAGATATTTTCCGCTTGCCGTTTTATCATAAGTCCAGAAGATGAAAATTTAAACAACAAAATATGTATAATATATATCCGAACAAAAAATAGGACAGTACAAAATGGCAAACAAAAAATACTCCGTTAATTTAGAGTAAAAAAAAGCTCAACGTCAAAGGAATTGGAGTAAAAAAAAGTCAAAGGAATTGGAGTAAAAAAATAGACGGTGTAAAAAATGCATGGCAGAAAAGTCGGAAAATTGCAGTGTTACTGTAACATGTTAATTTTCGCGGTGAATATCGAAATCTGTTCCTTTTCGTGGTGAAAGCCGAATCGTGCTAGTAGTCGCGTTAAGGGGCTATTCCAGTGTGAAAAGCTTCAGCCTCTCAGCAGGCTTATTCGAGGAAGAGAAGGGTCCATTGTATGGGCCAGGTATAGCTGATTAGCTGTTTTTATGGTAAATATCATTTTATCTTGCAAAAATCGATAGTTAAGTCTTCAAACGCATTTGTCTTGAAATGAGATTTTTTAAATTTGCTGACATTGTAACTCAAAGAGTAATTATCCGATTGAGTTGAAATTTGTACTGAGTACTCTTGAATATATTTACTCTACAGTGACGTAGGATATTTTCGATTGGATGGAAATTGACGAGTTGGCTTTGGAAAAATTGACCATTTTATAGGCAAGAAAACAGACTTTTTTCATAACCACGCCATTTTGTTAGCTTTTTATATTTTTCGAAAATCCTACGTCATTGTACAGGAAATACCTTCCAGTTGAACGACGTTTTTTTCCTTTTTCGGTTTCAGCTACTCAATCGGCCGGAATCATATCAGCACTGGAGGAACTTTTGTTTTTGGCGCCTCCGAAGGCAGCGCATAAGTCGCTTGGATCTCAATATTTTTCTATGAAAAAATTATGTAATATAGGTCAAATATAGCCAAATATATTTTTAAATTTCCGAAATATTTAATTGGTAACTTTTCTTCCAAAAAATTCCCGAAAATCACCCAAATTTTCAGCGTTCACACTGGTATAGCCCCTTAAATTTCGAAAGGTGCCAGTTTTTGTGGCGAAAATCGAAACTTGCTAGTTTGCGTGCCGGAAGCCAAAACATGCTAGTTTTCGCGGTGATATCAAACGCGCTTGTTTTTGTAAGAATTCTGAAACATGCTACTTTTCGTACACTGAAAAAAAAAATTCGTTCATCCAAAACAACAAAATGTATCTTTAAATACGTTCAACTTGATTTTTGGTTGGCATAAAACACGTTTTGTCGATCTATCTGATAGTTTTAGTGGTGTGAACTGTAGCTTATTTACCATGTCTGAGCAACTGTTAAAACAACAAAATTTCGAGACAGCAAAATGCATTTTGCACATTCAACGATTTTCTTTTCTCAGTGTAAGCAGCATCAATATATGGGTGAGCCCGTCACCTATAGGAATTGTAAGAGCGCGGCAAAAAAATGACTTTCAAAAATCGATATCTCGAAAACTATGGCGCGTCGTCAAAAATCCTTTTAGGGAATCTCTTAAAATATTAAACGGAAGGTGTATGCCAAATTTGAGATCAAAATTCGGTTTCCGCTTTTCGGAAGTTTATTCCGAAACACTTCTGAAAAACTTTTTTTGTGCATCGCCCATCGAGCAGAAAAATTATCATTTAGGCAGTCGAAAATAAGCGAATTTTTAAAGAAATGTTGTGTCGAAATAATCTATTCTACATGATTGAAATTTGACGTCCGTGTTATTACATCTATTAATTGTCAAAAAAAAAAATTTATAATATTTAAAAATGGCGACAGTGAGACATTTGCTTAAGAGACGGTTGCCGCCTGAGTTGTTCCACGACGCACAGCCTAGCGTCTCGTGCATTGATCTTAAGGGGCCAGTCCACTTTGGAGCCACGAAAAAAGGCTATTTTCGCGATTTTTTTGAGGATTTTATAAAAGATATGAATATAAAAGTTATTGGGCTTGATGAATAAAGTCTTGAAGTACATATTTTTAATATTTAAGTCATTTTTATTCATTTTTAAGTACAAAAAATATAGTTTAACGTAATGACTTAAAAATAGGTGGGCTAGGTAGCTTCATCACAACTCGGCAATGGCTTGTCTACATTGGAGCCACGAAAAAAGGCTATTTTCGCGATTTTTTTTTAGGATTTTATAAAAGATATGAATATAAAAGTTGTTGGGCGTGATGAATAAAGTCTTGAAATACATTTTTTTTAAATTTAAGTCATTTTTATTCACTTTTAGGTACAAAAACTATAGTTTAACGTAACGCCTCAAAGATAGATGGGCTAGGTAGCTCCATCACAACTCGGCAACGGCTTGTCTGAAACAAAAAAATCAAAGTCCATTAGATCCAGTATGACACCAGCTACAAAATGACCCTCGGATATAAAGTTTTATCAACAAACGAGAAAATGGCAGATGAAAAACGAAAAAAGTAAAAAAAAAACGCGTTTTTTCCGCAGTTTTTCGCAAAAAAAAGAGTAAAAATCAGAATTTTAAAACCATCGAGGGTCATCTTGTTGCGAATCATGTTTACAATATGTGCTTCGAATTTCAAGAGGATCGGTTTATTAGTTTTGAAGAGACGATGGAGCTAGATTATGAAAACGTTGTTTCGAGAAAAACGCGTTTAAAGTTTATACTACGAAAAACTCTGATCTAAACTCAATCGGCAATTCCTGCCCCGTACAAAATCCCTTCTGATTGCTCATCATCGTCGCTTTGTTCAAATCTTGCATGCTTTCGATTTTTTGAAATTTTCAAAGTGGACTGGCTCTTTAATCATCAAAGCCAAGAAATTTTATATTTCCAGGACCTACGTGCTCTATCTGAACCAAAAAAATCCAAAGAAAAGTGACAAAAAAATGGCATGGATTCGAAAATCGTTTTATTTGGCATTAAACTTTTGCTGTAGTATTTAGTCATAAAAAAGTAGTTTGAAAAAAAAATAATTTTCAAAGAACTCTAGGTTCACATAGGCGGTAATTAGATTATCGGAAAGTGTGAAAAATTTCAAAATGATCGATCGTATAGTTTTTGAGTTAGGTTGTACGAGGTTCATGAAAAAGTGGTCTTCAGGAAAACGCGTTTAAAGTTGTTCATTTTCAGCCATGAACTCCACGGTACAAAGGGATCGCCCCCCTTCATTCCATTGAAAAACAGTATTTTACGAGCGTCTCGTAAAAATGGCGGTAGATGCCATTAATATTTTATTTCCGAGGTTAAGTGCAAGATGATTTTTCGATACGAGACGACATAAATATCGTAGCCGCGCATCGTGCGTTCTCAGATTGCGGCGAGTCGCGATGTCATCGCAATTAATACACGCGACCCGTAACCTTTAATATCTTTTTTGTCTTTTCGCATTTTTAGACTTTGCGATAAGTATCTATGCGGTTTTGTTTGACGGATCATCACAGTGTAACGGGTTGAAAATAGCTGATTTTTGAGATATTTTAAATGGTTAAAATACGCTAATCCGTCCGATTTTTTAATGTACTCATGAAGAACAGAAAATAACATTTGAAAAGTTTATTTTTATTTTTTTAACATTTATTTCAACGGTTCAAAGTGTCTTCGAAAAAAATTAGTCCTCACTCCAAAATCTGGCAAAAAACACCAAAAATGATCTGAAACAATATTTGTAAAAAGATTTTTAATCAGTATGAAAGCCGCTATCTTGCTATGGAGGTTGTTTTTTAAATCAAAATTGACGAAATGGCGGTGGTTTGAAATAAGGATCGAATTTAGCCTATATTTTTGACAGTTTTTCTTTCAAAAAATTACAAAGATTTTTAAAAAAGCTTTCACAGTAAGGTAAAGAAAGGCGTGAAAAATGCTGTGGCAAAATTCGAGACGGATGGCTTGAAAACTCGTCCTTTGAGAGTGTACACCGTTTTTTAAAACGAAATTTCGAGAAAAACGCGTTTGAAGTTTCGAGTGCGGATTTTTTCATATAAATTGTCTACTTCCGATCAATCCGCAATGCCAGGTTCATGTTTATTATTACCGTCTATACTATCGGATAACCCAAAAAAATAGATTTTTTGCAAGAAATTCACTGTCATAATCCCTTAATGAACGGATGAGTGAAAATAATAATCGGGAGGTTCTCGTGCGCGGGGAGCGCCGTTGCTCGGACGCGGCAGAAGCGCGTACTAAGATCGCGCTACATTATCAGCGCGCATCGATAATTCAACCGCGCGACACGTCTATTATCCTGTTAGAGGCACTGTTTTCCGTCGTCCTCGCACGTATGGAACCGTGCGGGGAGACCGCGTATACACCGGGTGTCCCGTTGAGATCTCAAGCAACTCGAAGTTTCGCAGCTGAGTGTGAAAAAACGAGCCGGTTTTCAATATTTTCTTCCGATGAGAGTATCGAGATGGGGAGGTCGAGCTTTTACACACAGTTGATGGGTAATCTTGCTAAGGAGCACTTTTTTTAATTGAAAAATCTTGATAAACAATGGAGAGACTATTATTTGAAGAAAAGTTGCTGCATGACCAATCGGTGTACGTGGCTTCAGCGACTAGGCTCAACTCAACTCAACCCAAACAAACAAACAAAATTTTTTTAAAATTACTTTTAGTATAATAACGAAAGTTTCGTATGAACGGATACTTTTTCGAAATTTTGAAAATTATCAAAATGCCAAGCTGTGGAAAAAAATCGATTTTCCAGCGAAAAAAAAACTTTGATAATTTATTTTTTACTATTTGTCAAAAACAAATATAATTATCAAAATTTTGGAACAACTTGAAAAGAGTGTGAACAAATCATGCAGTCGCGCAATAGAAGAAGTTCTAAATTACGCTCCGTCAGAATTTGAAGTGAATCAGACCAATATATTTCGAGATACGACTTGCACCCTTTTGTAAAATGAAGGTTTGAGAAAAACGGCACAAAGGGTAAATTGCAGTGCGCCGGTCTGCCGTAGCACACTGGGTAGCCCTCATCGCGTGTGCTTCGTTAGCCAGGAGTAGTCTTGGCATTTGGTCGATTAAATTTGGAAGGAAAATCGGTATAGAGACAAAAAGGATATCGTAAAAAGATCGGTTTTGTAAAGAGATCGGTATGGTAAAAAGATCGGTATCGTAAAGAGATCAGTATCGCAAAGAGATCGGTATCGTGAAGAGATCGGTATCGTAAAGAGATCGGTATCATAAAGAGATCGGTATTGTAAAGAGATCGGCATCGTAAAGAGATCGGTATGGTAGAAAGATCAGTATCGTAAAGAGATCGGTATCGTAAAAAGATCAGTATTTGTGAATAATGCGACAAGGTGTATGGAGACCATGCATTATTCGTTTCCGTTTGCTTTGGTTTGTCAATCATGGAAATTGTTACAAAAAAATCGTTGTACATTTGAGTTAAGACTTGGAGTTTTTTTGGCCAGGAGTACGTGTTTGCATTTGGTTGTTTAAATTTAGAAGAAAAATCGGTATCGTAAAAAGATTGGTATCGTAAAAAGATCGGTATTGTAAAAAGATGGGTATAGTAAATAGATCGGTATCGTAACAAGATCGATAATGTAAAAAGATGGGTATCGTAACGCGATCGGTATCATAAAAACATCGGTCTCGTAACGCGATCGGTATCCTAAAAAGATCGGTATTAGTGAAGCACATTCAAAGAAGGATTGTGCCCATAGCATTATTCGTTTCTGCCTGCTTCGTCTTGTCAACTTTGGACATTTTTACAAAAACATAATTGCTAATTTGGATCAAGACCCTCAGCTGCAAAAATATCCAATGAAAAATCGCATTTTGTTAGTTTAAAGCTCGCACTGGCCCATCAAGATGTCGAGTCGCCCAATTCGACCGAGCCACCCTGTATGCTTGCCCGTCAAGATTGTTGCACGCAGCATACACAGGGGGCGTCGTCGTCCTCCCCGTCATAACCGCGACATCTATTACAATTGATTCGTCTATATACATAGCCGTCCCCAGACCCTCGTCTTAACGTTCAAGAATATATATCACACTTGCACATAAGTTGCGAACGTTGTTATCCCCGAGCGAGCTTATCTTCTTCCGTCTCGGTCTCGCCGGGTCGCGACGATGTCTTCTGGAAAGAAAGGCGAAATGTGCCGAAATAACGTGTTATAGTGTTTCCGTCGGAGGCGCGGGAAAAAGTCGCGAAATAATAAGAGATGACATCTAGTATCGAGAATCGTCATTACACTTCATCAGCAATTGAATTGTCGGTAAGAAAGATCCCTGCATGATGCCAGTCTTGTTGGCCAAAAATATATACCACAATGACAAGAATAATAATGATAATATATACGCTCGCAAAGGATGAAACGGGCCAATGGAAAATAAGGCCCACAGAGAGTTACGCGATCACGTCGAAGTCTCGTAATCCTTCGGTATCGTGACGCCCTCACGTTTCTTCGCGGTCGTTTCCGGTCACGCGTGATCTCCCACGGGCCAAAAGTTCGCCTTTAGTCGGAAAATAATCAATTCTACGGTAATTCTTGAATTCTCGTTTAGTGTCAAATTTTCTCGTTTAGTGTCGTCTTTTTTTCGGTGTCGCCACCAAGGTGCGCGCATTGTGAGAGAACGATTGCGAATGAAACGGTGCCTCGTATAATGTTTGGTGTTAGTTTCGGGCACGCGCGTACCACCGGACGCGTTCCTCGAATGCGTGCAACGCGTTTGGGACCTTTGGATAAAAGTGTCATAGGCAAAACGCCACATTGGGGATTGAGAGCTGCGTTAATAGCGCTGGGTAGTTGAATTAACGATAATTAGGTTTCCGGTGGATATTTCGGTCGCGGCTGGAACGTGCGACCGCGGAATTAGGTTGATAATCATTTACTTTACTATGTGTGTGAGTTTATATATAGGTATGTAGAAAATAGGACTGTGGGCAAAAGGGAGTGTTAATTATACCAAGGGGAAGAGATCTGCCACCCACGATGAAAAAATGGTGCACGCGTCATACATCACTCTCTGACCCCGGGCCATCATCATCATTATTCATCGGGCTACCTCGTTCTCTCCCCTTTCTCTCTCCCTGCCGCCCTTTGTGCTCGTGAACCAAACACAATTCGACATTGTCTGCATTACGTTCTAACCGGCCGGAAGTTGTGGATCTTTATTAATTTTCACTAATTTCTTATAAAATTCATGCTTATTTTTGTGGATACGCTTGACGCAATCTCGCGTTCTTAACTTGTCCGTGACCGAAGACAGTCGTCGGGATCTTCACGTTCTCTCATTCGATGTTGCAACACGCACGGTGCAGATAAGATAACATTTTTACGACTTAAATGCAAGGCGCAAAGCTGCGCTACTTGTCAGTTCTAAGTTAAATGTGAAAACACGATTCTCGAGAAAATTGGTATGCAGCAAACGGTTGAGATCGCCGATTTCGAGCTTTGACTTGGGGTACCGAAGTTCAAAATGGCGGATTCAACATGGCCGCCGAAAAAGCTGAAACTCAAGCGATTTCGTTGAAAAGCGACACCCCAGGTAACTAGAGGTTGCTGATTTCGAATTTGACATGAGAGTACTTAAGTTCAAAATGCTGGACTCAATATGGCCGCTGAAAAAGCTCAAACCGTTGCGATCTCGTTGAAAATGGGCACGCTGGGTAACCAGAAGTCGCTGATTTCTTTTTTATAATAAGAGTACCTAAATTCAAGATGGCGGCGAAAAAGTTTGAAACAAAGCGATCCCGATTTCGAATTTTACCCAAAAACGTACAAATTCGAAATGGCGGATCAAATATGGCCAACGGAAAGTGAAAAAATCGTTCGATTTCCGGGAAAATCGGTACGTAAGACTTTCCGGGCTCGATAATTGCATGTCTCTTGCGTACTGTACGGTTTTATCGAAGACGGTGCAGGTTACCGCTGAAGCACCTTAATCACACACCGTGCGCGATATTGTTATGCAGAACCGAGAGAGGATACGAGATATGTCAAATGCAGCGAGGTGTACAGGAGAACGCGCGTATTCGAGCCAACGATGCACATACGTGTCTATACAGGTTGGAAATGATAAGGTGGCCATGTTTTTTTTTTCATCAGTCTGGCGGGAAGTTTTTGTCACTGAGAAAAATATGACATTTAATAGTTTTTCAAGTCCTCTTCGAAAACAAATATAGCGTATTTTAGTGACGAGTAGCATGTGCCAAAAAAATGAGCATTCCGGAACAAAAATCCAAATTCCACTTTAAGGCGTTAGGCTACTGTGGAGATCGAAAATCAAGGTTATTAAAAAAAAATACGGAATAATTGAGATGATTGAAAAATCGTTTTGACATTTATTTGTACGTACAATAACAACTTTGTGTTCCAAATTCGATTAAAAATGTTAATAATTAAAGAAGTTATAAACAATCTCGTGAAGGGCCTTTGGACGTGACGGGCTTGAATTTCAAAAGGTGTACTTGATTTCGGCCAACCAGTTGATCTCGAACAATGAAAAACGATTTTTTTTCTCAATATAGATAATACTGGCTAAGACTTGACCGAGCTTCCTTTTGTCATCGTGTTCCAATCATCAAAAAACAAGATTGAAGGAAATATGACATTAATATTGTTAATAATTATTGGGAAAAAAATGTTGAGAAGAAAAACATCGGTCAAGACCAAACTACTGTTTACACAATACACTGAATAAGTGTACCAAATTTCAAATCAATCCGTCTATTGGATGTTGAGAGATCGTGTACACCGTTTTGGAAAACATCGTTTTGAGAAAAAAACGCGTTTAAAGTTTTACCAGCAGCTTTATCGTTGTAATCATAAGTTTACCTTCAATCTGCGATTCCTACACCATACGTGAACCTTCATCTTCAATTTGAGTTGCCTCAAGCGAGGAACGACTGTTCGTCATTTTCACACTAGCCTAACCCCTTAAGATCAGCAAAATAACAATAATTAAATTCCGAATACGATACACTCGTGAAAAACTTTTTTCAACGGAATTAAATTTCATTGAATCCACTTTGAAATGCATCTTTGATAATTTTTTCCCCCGTTAGGGGATGCACGAAACAAATATTCAAGAGTGTTTCGTATGCGGAATTTAATTATCTGTATTGTGCCGTACGTAAAGTGGAATTTAATCGTTTTTCCAAATTGCTCGACTTTTTTTTAGGGGTCTCGAAAATCTGTTGAATATGATATTTTTCTCAGTCACGAAATCTTCGCGCAAGAACCTTAACAAGGCAGGGCCATTTTATAATTGTCACCCTATATACCGGATGTCCCATTTTAATCTTACACCTGATTTATCTCGAAGAATACTGCTCCGAACGTCAAAGAAAAAATATTTTGTGGCGAAAAAATCAAAATGCCGACGTTGAAGTAGTCGAAATGTTTTTTATTCAAAATGGGATTGTGAATTTTTTGTACGAAAAAAGATGTCATGGCAGAACTAACAACATTAATGGGGACATTTTTTTTTATAACGTTGATTATTTTTAGGTTAGAATAACATTTTTGACTATTTCAGCGCTGTCCAGGATGTAGCACGAGGGAGTAAAGTATTTAAACTCCGTAGTGTAAGTGTAAGTGTGTGTGTGTGGGTGTGAATAAATCATAACTCAACGAGGAACCCAGCTCGCAAGAATCATTTAGCGTAACAGAAATAAAGAAAAAAACTCTCACCCGTTGTATTATGATTAATTCAATATTTCTAAGTTCAAGATCATTTGAAGGTCATACTACGTTGCATAGTTGAATTCGTTTGGATGCCGGCTATAATGTGCAGGAAGAAAAAATATGCCATTACATTTAAAAAAATCTACAGCTATTACACAAAGTGCGATTCTTTCATGACTTTGAAAATGTAATCAGACTTTTCGGGTAATAAAAAAGCAGGTACATGTAAATAATATGAGCTGGTTTTTATCATTTTAAAAAATATTGATAAATTAAGGTATATAATTGGATTTGTTTGGGTTTGTTTGTACAATAATTATTATATAATTTTTGTAATATATTTATAATATAATTTTTAAATTAATAACAAGATTAGAATTGGGTGGGGAGAGGGCATTTTTTAACCGATCACAGGCATTCAGCATGTCGCAGCTCCCCCCACTCTACTAGAACACAGTGGCAGTGGAGTGGGGGTAGCGTTGGTTTCGCGTGACATCCAGCTAACTCAACCCCTGTACCCAGCTTACCTCAACAAACATATACAGTTTTAACAGCGTTTTCAATGCTGAAACTTTCATAACCGTGAAAAAATGGAAAAAAATTAATTAATTAAAATATTATGATAGCCATGTGCGTCCTTCCAAACCATTCAAATTACGATATTGACACAATTCCTACTTTAAAATCCAACAGAGATATTGAAGTGTTCTGTTTCTCGTAACTCACCCTGTATACGTATACCGGGTGGACCATTTAACGTGACCACTCCAAAAATGTGTCGAGCTTAATGGCCATCACTTCGAACATTTGTGACAATAAATGTTCTGCACAAAAAATTCAATTACATTATTCGGATATTCTTATTGTCAGTACCATCACGTTTTCCCGTTTTTACACTTCTATTTTGATGGAAAATAATTTCAATGTCTCGATATCATAGATCGTTGAATTCGTTTGAATATCAGCCACAACGTCTTAATAAAACAAAAAAAAACATGTTCCCATTTGAAAAACCATTGATAACCTTGTGAACACGAAAACTATGACTTTGACAAAAATGAATTATTCACCACTGTACCCTTGGAAATCAATTGAATTACCTCGTGACATTTTTTTCGTCACTCTAAAGGCAACGGAGATATTTCGGGTCGCCACGTTAAATGGTCCACCCTGTATGTGCAGGGTGTCCCTCTTATCTCTGCCACCCGAAATAAGTCGGTAATTATCGACGTCACAAAAAAATGTGTATACCCTGCACACCTTGTATACACACACACATACACACATACACACATACATACATACATCATACATACATACATACATACATACATACATACATACATACATACATACATACATACATACATACATACATCATACATACATACATACATACATACATACATACATACATACATACATACATACATACATACATACATACATACATACATACATACATACATACATACATACATACATACATACATACATACATACATACATACACACACATATATATATATATATATATATATATATATATATATATATATATATATAGCCTACTAAGCGCTCTGTTTCGTATACGCTTTGTGCATATAATACGCGTATTACGCGCATAGAACGAGAAAGAAAATAGTTAGAGGTTGCTCCCTCTCTCTCTCTCTCTCTCCCTCACTCCCCGTCTCCTGCTCCGGCGGTGCATACGACTCGAATTCACACCGCACCGGTTCACAATTTCTCAGTCGCGTGCGACACGCGCTCCTGTTCGCTTCGCGTTCCCCACCGCCCCCCTTAAGGGTGTTGGAGTTCGTCCCCGCCGCTCGTTTCTCAAAATTGTTTTTGAAAAATCTTAACTGAGGAAAATATTATCCAAAAAAAAGAGAAAACAAAAATCAACTGCGATTTTTTTGTCCCAACGCAAGTCGAAAAATTCGCGGTGGCAAAAGAAAAACTGTGAAATATCGTCGCATCGTGCATAACTCGAACAGGAATCGCGATGATGACGAAATAATAATAACAACAACAACAATAATAATAATACGATATACGAGAATGCGCGACAAGTTCGTCGTTCGTGTAAGTTTCGTTTTATCTTTTATTCTCGTGTCGCAGAGAGAAAGGAAGAGACGTCAAGAGGGGCGAGGAGCATAGGGGGGAGGGAGAGAGTGGATATTTTGGCGCGATTCTCCGGTCCACGTGATTTACCGCATCCCACCGAGAGAACGGAAAATCTTACTTGGCGATCATATTTACGACAATAAAGAAAATTATTCACGCAAAGAAAATAAAACGATACTTCAATGAGAATGAAAGAACGACACCTTGATAAGAATAATATACTGATAAAAATAACTCACGGAAATATACACCAAAAAATCTTGATAAGAATTTTCGCATTGTTAGGCACTATTCTTTTTTGCAGGTACGATTTTTTAGAATCTTTTATTTAATGAATTGTCAAATTTATTTGATTTTTTATGAACGCGATTACAAGAATAATAACGATAATAATAATAATAATGCAGATATAAACATTGAGAACGCAAATTAAAAAGAAACAAAAAATTGGCGCTTGGTTCGTGCGGGAAAGGTGTAAATCAATATTTTATTTATTTTCCATTTAATAACCTTTAATTTTTATTATATATATGAAAATTGAATAAAATTAAATAAAATTTATATATATATATATGTAAAGAGACTTGCCAGGAAGACAATATAGTAATGCGCTCCATTGAGTACATCAACGAGGCGAGGGGCCCGAATGCACTCTCTGCACTCGGAAAATTCAATAGACTTGGTAATATAATTACACACACACACTCACACACTCGCGCACACGGTCCCATCGAATCGTGCAAGGGAACGCAGCGATTCGCAGCAATTCGGACAACCGTTTTGTTTCAAGTTGCTGAAAAAAAATATCGCAGGGAATTCATTCACCCCCTAAAGATCTTCCGGTTCAATATTTGAATCACTTTTTCAGTTTTATTTTAACGCACTTCGTGCCTCACAAATTTTCGTAAAAAGACTCGAAATTTGATTTCGTAGAAATAATGCTTGAATTCGATTGTTTATTCCTAAAAATGTATAATTAGGAAAAATAATGATAATGGTAGCGCCTGAACAAACAAAAACAAAAAAATTACAATCGTGACTCAAGATTTGAGACAAAGAGGCGAGTACGACAAGAATGCCCGCTTGGTCTATCGCTTTTTAGCTTATGTATTGAGGATATGGACAGGATCTGGGAAGGAAGAAATGAGGGAGGGACACTGGTAGAAGGAAAAAGATCTTCACGTTAAAATTCGCGGATGATAATAACCTTGCTCGAAGAATAGTTGAAGCAAACAAACAGTAAATATAGGGTGCCTCAAAATGACCTGACATTTCAATTTATTAATGAAACGTATTACTTATATGAAAAGTACGAATATTCATATTTAAATGTAAGGCACCAACACGGAAGTTATGTGTGGCATGCAATATCGGATGAATGGCCTTTTTCCTGTTTGCAAACGTTCACTCTTTTTTCACGAAATGTTCAATAACATTTTGGCACAATTGCGGACTAATTTCATTAGTCAACCACTTGCGGAGAGCTCCGGAGTGGTCTGTGGATCATTGGCATGCACTTTTCCTTTCAGAAAAGTCCAATGGCGTCGATTCGCACGATCTTGGTGGCCAATTCATATCGCCGCGGCGTGAGATAACACGACCGTGAAACTTCGTCTGCAATAAATATGTATTAACAATGCAGCAAATAATAATTTCTATTCGTTACTCGATTCTGTAATTCTCCATGACTAAACCTCAACACTTCCTGATGCCAGTTGTCAAAGATTAGTACTCTATGTTCGCCACAAAAAGAAATAGCGCGCAATTTAAGGGGTGAGATGCAGTCAGAGGCGTGAAAAAACGAGCATTTTCAATAATTTTTTCGTATAGCAATTAAGTTTGTTTTACAGAAGTGGTTACACAGACTTTTTATGTTATAATTCAACTTGACTTGTACAAATTTTCAAAGAAAAATATTGATTATTTATAAAAATATCGCCATCTTTGTCGGACCCCCTTCGGCATGTAGTGCTTTGCGGTGACCATCATAAAATTTTACTGGATCATCTGAAATAAGACAACAACAAAAAATCATGAGTTTAATAATAAATCTGGTCCTTAATGGAAGCTTTATTTTCGAAAATTAACAAAACGGCAGCTTACGACAGATAACATTCGATTTTCGACCAAAAAATCGCTCGCTTATTGGTTTACAAAAATATAAATTTTCAACATAAATGAAAATCCTTCGATTAAGGACTAGTTTTTAATGCTATCAATGAGCACACCAAATTTCATCAAAATCCATCGAGTGGTTTTTTAATTATAGTGGTGACCGACTTGGAAAACATAATTTCGAGAAAAATGCGTTTAAAGTTTTTCGATGTGAAAACGGTATTATATGTTCGTAAAATGTTGAGCTCGATGGATGAAGCTAAACTTTTTTTTATGTATTTTGATCCGCTAAATCCCAATCTCACAATTTTTGGCGGAAAAGTCGAGCATTCAATTGTTTATAGCCAATTCTTAAAACAATTTTTCAAAAAATTGCATGTTTTCGGGATGTATTACTTTTTGTTCACATTTTGGGCAATTTTAAAACGAAAGTATCTTTCATAAAATTTTGCTAAAGTTGATAGTTTTTGAGTAATGAATTTTTGAAAATGTCTGAAAGAGTTTTCCAATTTTACACTTGATTTATGTATAGAAATACTAATTAAAAAATTACTCATCAATTCCGAATCGAATCACCAATACCTGGCCCATACAATAGGGCTTCTGCCGATGTGGAAGCTTTCAAAATATCAATTTGTTGTTGGCTTATCATTCTGCCTTCTCGGATATTATCGTTTGCACGTTTGTCAGCCGCTACCTGCCATGGGGACCCGACGCCCCTTCACTAATTGTGGAATATCCCGGAAACACTTCATCGGATTGACTTGAAAATTTCAGGAAATATTTTCGAAACATCACACTTCAAGAAAATGTAAAGAAAAAATCTATTTTTTTTTTAAATTCTGACTGCATCTCACCCCTTAAAATGTCAGGTCATTTTGAGACACTCTTTATCAACGAAGCAAAAATCATGATCTTCCAGAACGAGGGACGAAATAATGAAAATGAAAAATGGGAGTACAGGGAATAGGAATGGGAAATAGTCAAAGAGTATAGTACTTACAAGGAACATCCCTCAGGTGACACCCTTCGATTTTGTTGAAATTTGGATATGTTATAAAGCACCGAAAAGTAAGCGATACGTATTTTTTTTATCGGCGGAAAAACGGTTTAAAGGGGTGAAACCACCCCTCGAAAAAAGGCACCTCCAGAGGTAATATAGCCGTTTCACACACAAGGAGTCCACCGATTTTAATGAAACAAAAACGAAAATTCTTCTGATCCGAAGCAATGAAAAATCCACTATAGTGACATTGCAAAAAAAATTAAGGGGTGAACCACCCCTATATCAAGGGTTGGTTTCCCCCTTAAAACCGTATTTCCGCCGATAAAAAAATACGTATCGCTTACTTTTCGGTGCTTTATAACATTTCCAAATTTCAACAAAATCGAAGGGTGTCATCTGAGGGATGTTCCTTGTTAGGGGTATGGTTCTCCACAGGAAATTCTTTTAAAAAACATTTAAAGATTATAGCTAGAAAAAGAATTTTTCAAAAGTGACCAACCCAACTTAGTGCATTTCCAAAAAAGCAAGGATAAGCAGTCTAAAGAGGAGATTACAGCTGATGGGGGCAATCGCAAAAAGCGGAATGATAGGAGCCGAAGTATAGGGATAGACGAAGAGGAAAACCTTGTGAAAGACGGCAGGGAAAGTACGTAAAGATGAGAATCAGTCCAAACACCCCAAACTACACTTGGAGAATGGAATCAATCACAATTGGAGTGTAGAGGGGTAAAAATAGAAGCGAAGAAAAGAGCGGCACAATACCTGATGGAAATAATAAAAATGGAAGAAGGAAAGTAGCCGAAGGTGTGTCTTGAAGAAATAAGAGGAATTATCAATGGAAACCCGTCAAAGTGGGGAGAGGACCTTGCCAAAGCCAACCGGCAAGTGGGAGAAGGAGGAATATGGCAGACAATAAGAAGCGAGAATGTGGGAGGAATAGAGCAAAAAGTTGAGAGGTGCATAAAAAACAAAATGGAACAAGAAATCCGGAACGAATGGTGCAGTATTGGCAAATCGACATGCTGCAAAGAGTATAGGAGCAGAAAAGGGAAGGCAGAAATGGAAAAATACTTTCGAAGTATTCTTACTATGGTTTTGGAAGTTTTTGTAGGTTACCTTTTTTGACAACCTAAATTCAAACTTTTTCTGCTCCAAAAGAACAATGCGTCCTTTGACTATCGCGTAACCTCGAGTATGGGGTTTGTTTAACAAGGCATTGAAATGCAACTTATGTCAAAGGTTAAGGGCTTTGACATCATTTTGATTAAAAGGATTACTATTTTATGCATTCTACATGGAATTCAATGAAAACAACGATGTTTTGAAATTGTTATCTTTATTAAGAGAAAGGTTTACATAAAAATATTAAGTACCTAGGGTACTATTATAGGCACTTGAGGTAGTTCGGAAGAAAAACCAGGAGACGAACTGAAAATTTCAACGATTTCAATTTTTTACCCGTTCATGTGGCCTAAGGCCTTAAAGTACATTGAATTTAAACTCATAAAAAGTATTTTTATTTTTGCGCTAATTAGACAGAACATTTATGATGATTTTCATAATTACTTCCAATCGACATTGGTTGTTGAGCACTCGATTGATCATTATCGACTTTACTAGTGAGTTCATGTTTTAGGCAGTTGGCAACGCTACATAACCTCACATTAGAAGAATTCAAACATCACATCTCAACGACTCGACAAATGTCAAAACATGGTACAATTACGTGTAAGTGGTCGTTTCTTTTTTACAGAAAATTGATCTGCTTTTGTTTACGCAGATAAATAATAAGAGATTGGGCAGTTTTTTAAATTTCTTCTTCGGTAAAAGTACAGAACGAAAATAGAATGAAAGTTTAACGTTTTCTAAATAAAAATGTTTACAGCCGTTCTTCATATGTATATTTGTATATGCAATAATCAATTTAAAAAAAATTAAGATCTACAATCAACAAATTTTCATGATTTTTTTATCATTCGTTTTATTATTACTTTTATTCTGTTCTTATTGTATTTAGCATGATCTGCAGCGTAGGCAATCGGCGACATTCACATCGCATTCTGCGTGAACTGCCGTCTAGGAATTTCCCCCAGCAATCACAGCTGACGCTCCAATCACCGTGTAGAGAGAGAGATAGATGCCGCATAACGAAATTTAGTAAATTATTGTAAAAAAAAATTTCACGGTGGATCAGCGACAATTTTTGCAGGAGTAAATTTTATGTGAAGGTATCATTTCCGGTAAATTTTTCGGTGATTACGTTTGAGTGCGTGTATTTTAGGCCAACTTTCAACGTTCATATCTCGGAAGTGGTACGGCGGAGTGGCTTAAAATGTTTTATTTCAACGTGGTTAATGACATACTATCTCTTTCTCATAAAAAAAATAAGAGGTTAAGCGTTAGTCGTTTTGTGAATTGTTTCTTCCGAACCACCTTAATCAGTCTTATAATTATCATTGCGATCAAAACCAACTTGAGCAACATTACAATAAACTTTAGCAACATAATAATAACCTTGAAAAAACAAATTTAAACACATTTAAATGCTTAGTGTCAATTTAACCCCATTTTATGGTATACCCTGGAAATAAACACTACTACCTACAGGGGTGGCTTGAAAAAATAATTATAAAATATCGTATAAATAATCGAAAACTTATAATGACATCGATAATAATAATAAACGGCAGCAACCAAGTAAACGATAAACTATGGCAAAATAATTGAAAACAATAACTCAATTGCAAAATACTGTATAGAGAATTATGATTGCAAAAATTATTCCCAGAATACATTTTAAAACATTTCATCAGTCATAATTTCCATCAAGTCGATCGTGATGCTATCTTCGATAACCGTTTGTACATTATTTTCCCCCAATTATTGTTGCCCCTAGGGAGAGGTTACATTTCGCGAATATTGAGAGTAAAAAGTGACGAGTGAAGAATAAAACGAATTTTCAGCCAGTTTTGGAAGACATGGTTGAGATAGCGAGCCAGCTGCCGGATTTGCAATTGCATCCGGATGAAATAGCAAGACGAAAGAAATCAGCGATCACTTCCGGTTACCACGACGGGGACGAGGACGACGTGGAGCAGCAGCAGCAGCAGGAGAGAGCCAAGTGCGGTTGGCTGTGCTTCAGGCCGTCGTATCTCCAGAAATTTCGTACCGCAAAATGGGCATTATTCTGGCTATGCTGGGCTGGTGCGATGCAAGGTAATGAAATCCCAAAACGTTCACATCCAATAAAGACATCTCCGCCTTTTCATCTTTTGCCTCTCGCTCGTCGTTGCTTTGCATCCTTATGTCTTTTCGCCACTATATTTTGGAAATATTGTCTTCTGTTTACTTTTTTCAATACTCTTTGGTGACGTCTTTTTGATTAATTAATTTTTCAAATTGCCGATCTTAGGAATATTGTTGTTTATTTTTTATTGGCTTCGTTCGTGTTGGTTTATAATGATACTAATAATAGTTCACTTTGTTATTATTATCAATTAATAATAATATTGACATTATTTTTTCATATTCGTTTTATTTATTTTTCATCTTTCCATGTATTCATTATTATTCTTCTTATTAGTAGTAGTAGTATTATTTATTTCCGTGTATACCCTTAAAGGGTGTTTACATGCTGGCCCTTTCTATTCCCACTTACATACACTGTAAAAATAATATGAAATTCACAGTACATTTAAGATACAAAGGAATTGAATTTTACGAACTCAGTAGATGGAATTAAATTTGAAGCACTTGTACCGTAAATTTAAAACAGGAACATGAAATTCTAACGTAGATATAGAATTTAATGGATGCAACATGGAATTTCAAAGACAAGTTTGTAAATTTGTGGAAAATGTATTACATTAACCCGTGTCTACAACTGAAAATTACTACAGATGTATAATAAATCAACTATAAAAAACAGAACATTGAAAATACAAAACAAGTTTGAAATTTATTTACAGCAGCCTGAAAAATATAATATATGTGAAACTGAATTTTACGATACGTACAATGCATGATCACAACAGATTTATTTAAAAGTGCGAAACTGGAATTGAAAAAAAACATCATAAACGCTAATGAAAATCACATGAAACAATGTGAAAATTATATTAAATTTACACTACATTTAAGGCACAAAAGAATTGAATTTTACGAACTTAATATACGAACGAATTTAATATACACTCGTATATTGATATCAGCAAATGGTTCTTGATTTCAATATACATGGTTGTGGACATTTTTTTACACGTGCATTATTTTTCAAACGCACAAGTATATTAATATTACGGAGCCACACTTTTATTTTTGAAAGAACCTGCTTTGGATTTTCAAAATATTATCTGAAATTTCATAAACGGCGTCCGCATTAAAACATCATACACTTGTGTATTAATTTTTACACAGAAGCTTTTTACAGTTTACATTAACGGTAATAATTTGTTTCCGTGAAATTAATACACACCCGTATGCTGATATTAGCAAATGGTTCTTGAATTTAATATACGAGTACACTCGTATTTTGATATCAGCAAATGGTTCTTGATTTCATTATACTTGGATGTGATTATTTCTTTACACGTGCGTGATTTTTCGAACGCACAAGTATATTAATATTACGGAGCTACACTTTCATTTTTAAAATAACCTGTTTTGGATTTTCAAAATCGTATCTGAAATTTCATAAGCAGTATCCGCTTAAAAACTTCCTACACTTGTGAATTCATGTTTATACAGAAATTTTTTACAGTGCAGGTTTACATAAATTTGATATAATTTGTTGGATGCTTAAACCGACTTTCTATTCTCTTGCTTTCCTAGCCGCTCGAATTGCCTCACGTAGTTACACAGAAGTTTTGCCGGTTTCGATTTTAGTTGCGTCTCTATTTTCTGATCGGTTTCCTCCCCCTTGTTGTTCCCCAACCATTGTTCTAATTCGGCCACCATTCCCTGCTTGATGTTTTCCTTGACTTCGGGGCACTCGCAAATGTGGCTCCAACTTTCGATTCCTTCGTTGCACATTCTTCATTTGTTGTCCGTGTAACCCTTTTTCATATTTTTTCTCACCACACTCCCGCATCTCATCCTTGTCCACGTTTCTTTCATCTCGCCGCTAATTATCGTATCTTCCCAATATTTTTCCGTTTGTATTCCTATTTTCCTATTTTTGTATTCTTTGCAGTATGTCGATGCCTCGATCTTGCTCCAATCGTACTGGATTTCTTGGTCCGTTTTTACTTTTATGCCTCTTTTGATTTTTTGCCTTTATGATGTTTTCCATCGCTTTTTTCAACTCATTGCTCCATTTCGACGAGTTTCCATTTAATTTTGCTCTCATACCTCCTCCTTGAGACATGTTTTGGGCAACCTGCCATCCTCCATCTTAACTATTTCCAGCAGATATCGTGCGGCTCTTTTCCACGTTTCTAATTCCATGCCCCTGCAACCCGCTTCCATTCTCCAGATGTAATTCGGGGTATTTTTGCTAACACCCAAGGCTATTCTAACATACCTTGCCTAAAATTTTTCCACCTGTTCCCGCTTCTTCCAACCCCACATTTCTGATCCATACAGCATTCCACTCTTGACTATCGCTTTCATCAGGCATGATCTCCTTTTGAGGCTGTTAATTCTGGCTCGCTTAAAAACTCCCCGTGTCGCGTTTATCATTTTGTTGGTTTTCCCTGCCAGAATTTTCGTATGTTTTTCGAATGTGTTCCCCGTGGAGAACCATATACCCAAGTATTTATATTCCTTAACTATCGACAGCTCCTTACCATTGTATTCCCTCTTATCTTTTTGCTTTCGGCCTCCATTCCTAAAAATCATAATCTTTGTTTTATTTATGTGACCGTTAACTTATTCTTCTCGACATATGTCTCCATTTCAACTAGCATCTGCCTCGATCCGCCCATTCTTCTTATTATTTATCATAAGTAAGGAAATGATCCTAATGATTTATTGAACTGTCGCATTAGGACGTCTTATCGTCGCATGAATATTTATCTTTGCTGGATAATCGCTCGATAAGATTGACGGTATCGTGTGAATCGTCATATATACACACACACACACACACACACACACACACACACACACACACACACACACACACACACAAATTGGTCATTCACTATTTACATACTTGTAATCTTGAAGATTTTCATTTCTTGCTCATAATTACTGGAACCCAAAATGACTCATTATACCCGAGTGATAAAAAAACGATTAGAAATTCAATTTCATTATTATTATTTATTATTATTATTATTATTATTATTGTGTGTGTGTATGTGTGCGTGCGTGCGTGCGTGCGTAGGTGTGTGTGTGTGTCGATTCGACGTTACAATAATAATATATAGTATTATTATTATTATTATTATTATAAAAGTCACAGTGTTTTTCAGTGTAAATTGAAGAATCCCATTGCCCGGAGCACTTAAATCTAATAAAAATAATCGCGAAATTATTATTATCGTTATTGGTATAAACGATGTTGTCATTATTTTTATTATTCTTTATTATTAATTTTGCTATTTTTCTTTCTGTTATTATTATGCAAAAAAAATATTATTTATTGTTTTTACTTTTGTCATTTTTAGATTATTATTTGTGTTTTTAAAAATTATTATCATTACTATGAGATATTGTACATGTCAATTTAATTAAACGAATGATTTAAATATAATATGACGAGGCGTCGGAAGAAACGTGAGAACAGTAATTCGCGGGGAGTGTGCACGTAAACACGTGTTATCGTAATTAAAATGTTTGACAAGCCAGCACAGGCGTCCGGGACCGGTTTCCTGGACATGACAATGTTGATTCGGATATGCACGTAGGAATACGTTCATTGTTGATTTATCCGCGAGATGAGGAGAGGCGGGGCGGAACAGGGGGGAAGTGGTTCGTCCCAAAGGAGCCAGTTTTATGATATATATATATATATATATATATATAGCGATCTGTCAAACGTCGAGAAATGATGTATATGCACAGGAGCAACAGGAGAGAATGAGAGACAGAGAGGAGAGAGAGAGAGAGAGAGAGAGAGAGGGAGAGAGAGAGAGTGGGTTGGGGAGCTCATCGAAACGCAATTTCGAAGCTTTCAAGCACACCAGCTGCAAACGACGAGTGAGCGAGAAAGTTAGAGCGGGAGAGAGGGAGAGAGAGAGAGAGAGAGAGAGTGTGTACCGTGCTCAAAGCCACCGAGCGTGGACGTATATATCCGAGTGTCGTGTACTTTGTACATGTCGAAGCAAATAAGAGAGAGAAAGAGAGAGAGAGAGAGAGAGAGAGAGAGAGAGAGAGAGAGAGAGAGAGAGAGAGAGCGAGTGCCGCGAGCCGATAACCGGAAATGGAATTTACCAGCAGGAGCAACGTATAACGTATTGCTTGTGTCGATGTCACGCCACGCAAATATACGTACACTCATGCATATACACCCTTGCCCCCCCCCCCCCCCCCCCTCAAGGCAAATATATGGACATAAAGTGAGTTTTGAGGAAATATATTGGACGAGGTTCATTTTGGAAAGTTCATTTCAGATCTCTATATTTTGGCGTTGTGAGTGGCACGTGAAAAATTGCCAAAGAGAGAGCGAGAAACAGAGAGAGGGAGAGAAGGCTATAGAGACTGAGATTAATGAACGAGCCACACGTGAAACCGAGTGCCGAGCTTCGAGACACGAGAAAAAGAGAAAGAGGGATATATATATATAGAGGGAGAGAGAGAGAAAGTTGACAAATTAAACAAATTAATGAACAATGGAGCTCGATTGTGCCCCAGAGTGCGCGGGCTCAATTGCAAGCGCTGTTCTTTTTTATTCTTCCTTTCTTACTCTCTGTACGATGAGAAGCATTAATTAGCCCGGGTAAAGAACACAATGTATGGGACAACTAGAGTCAGTCCCCTTTTTTCCTATATGTATATATGAGATATTCCACGTGAATCCGGTGGACTTTTTGCCTGACCCCCACCAATTCGATTAATTTTTTTTATCTGTTTCCATTAACTTTAAAAGACACCCTGATTCTTTTAAACATTATTCTAAACAAACCTTAGTAAAAAAAATCTCCGAAAAAAACGCCCCGTTTAAAAATCTGAAAAAACCCCAAAAATGCGTGATTATATGTAAAAAAAATGCAAGCTATCACCCGCAGTGGAAGTATGATTTTTTCTATGCTTTCTGAGCGATTAACGTTAAAAAAATCCGAAAAATTCAAGAACCGCTTACGTCGGGCGGATACTTCAATATTTTGATACCCAGAATGAATTTTTTTGACCACTTTTAAATAACCATTTGGTTATTCAAAAATGGTCAAAAAAATTCATGAATTTTTCGGTTTTTTTTCAACGTTAATCGTTGAGAAAGCACAGGAATAATCATAATTCCACTACGGGTGATAGCTTGAAATTTTTTATATATAATCACGCATTTTTGGGAATTTTTTCAGATTTTTAAATAGGAGCATTTTTTTCGGAGACTTTTTTTTTCACTAAGGGTTGTTTCGAAAAAAGTAAAAAAAGTTCAGGGTGTTTTTAGAATCAATGGAATCAGATAAAATAAAAAAATCTAATCGGCGGGGGTCAGGGAAAAAGTCCACCGGATTCACGTGGAATACCTAGTACCCATATACAGTACCCGTGTACAGTTTTCGATCACTTTGGATCAAACAACGACAAAGCGAAAAATATATAAGATTGACGAACCACCCCGACAACCCTACCTCGAAGGCTTCTGTACTGCGTTCAACGAGGGAACGACGCGGTTCCGAACCTAAATTCATCCGGTAGGGTCAGATCCCGCCGAATACACCGCTCCCTTTACCCTCTCTACGTAGATTTTTGGCGCCGGACCCAATTGTTACGGTTATGGTGCATGGATGCCGGTTTTCGATAATACCGAAAAACCGGAATATCGGATGAAAAATCCGATATTCAAAAACCGATATTGGACTCGAATAATACCGATATTTCGATATCAGATTTGAAAAAATTAAAATATCATTATCATTGTTATTATTTCCATTTAACGGGGTAATACACCATGTGACAGCTATTTTTTTCGGTTTTTTTTACGGATTTTTTTTGGAGAACCATTAAAACACACTATCTTTCAATTTTTACCATACATTTATTAACATTTTTACAGTCGCTCAAAATTTTATTAAACAAAAATAACGAGTTGAATTGATTTTACATCGTTCGGAAGACATTCATGTGAAAACAAGTAGGTTGACGGCTGCCATGACTCCAGAAGTTTTGCTCATCTGAAATAAAAAATGAAAGGGCATTTTAAGGGGCTGTACGAGTGTGAACGCTGAAAATTTTGGTGGTTTTCGGGAATTTTTTTGAAAAAAAGTACCCAATTATATGTTTCGGAAAATGAAGAATATATTTTGCTATATTTGATCTATATTACATAATGTTTTCATAGAAAAATATTGAGATCCAAGTGGCTTATACGCTGCCTTCGGAGGCACCAAAAAAAAAGTTCCTTCACTGCTGACATGATTCCGGCCGATTAAGTAGCTGAAACAGAGAAAGGAAAAAATGTCGTTAAACTGGAAGGTATTTCCTGTATAATGACGTAGGATTTTCGAAAAACATCAAAATTTAACAAAATGGCGTCATTATAAAGAAAGGATGTTTTCTTGCCTATAATATGGTCGTTTTTTTCAATGCCAAATTGTCAATTTTCATCCAATCAAAAATACCCTACGTCATTGTAGAGTAAATATATTTAAGAGTACTCAGTTCAAATTTCAAGTCAATCGGATAAATGCTCTTTGAATTACAATGTCAGCAAATTTGAAAAATCTCATTTTGAGAAAAACGCGTTTAAGGGGAGATATACACCTAGGAGCCGGAAAAAGGTCATTTTTGTGAATTTTTTCAAGGAAAACAATTTAAAATTTCGGTTTGGGGTTTTAATTATCTAAAAGTATATACATTCGAAAATATGTTTAATTTTCTTTATTTAAAAATATCAAAAATATACAAGGATATTGAATGATCCTTGGAGCGTCATAAAAAAATCTGCGTATACGCTACCCACTGGCGTTTCTTCAAAAATCATCTGAGAAAAAAACCAAAAAGATTATTCAATTAGATACTATAATCTAGTATTTGTCATAGCCGATTTTGAAAATATCGATTTATGACAAAATGGCGGACGTTTGAACATAAATAGTGATTTTTTGGCCAAAAATTAGTTATTATTTTGCCTATAAAACAAAAACTAAGTAACGGAGAAAAAAATCCTATGACAAGTACTAGATAATGGTGTATAGAATAACCACAAAAAACCTCAAGGCAATCGGTTCATTGGTTTTCGAGAAATTTTGGGTACCGATTTGAAAAACGTGGTTTTGAGAAAAACGCGTTTGAAAATTTGGGAATGAATAAATCATGAAATTTGTCAACTTACATGGAATCATCGATACCAGGCCCATAGTGTAGGTCTTCTACGGTCGACGGAATGTTCATAGCTTCTAAATCCTCCATCTCGACCATCTAGTTGTATATCTCACCTTAAAGATTTAAACATCGATTTTTGCAAGATGAGATGATATTTCCCATAAAAACTGTTAATTACAGGATATTTTGGAATGTATAAACTGTTGAAAAAGGCAACAAAAAATCGATTTTTTGAAAGCGTCACACTGGTATAGCCCCTTAACTTGTAGACCTCAGGCTATCGCCGGAACTAGAGTAAAGTAAAAATATCGAAAATAGAATTTTTGGCATGGTTTTATAAGTTGAATTCCAAGTTTCGTCATTTTTTTCGACTTTTGCAGCTAGTCTTCTCATTTTAGACGCTAAAAAGGTTACTTTCATGGATTTTTTATGGGTTTATATTATAGATATTGATATAAAAGTTGCTACGGTTAATAAGTACACTTTCGAAATAAATTAACAAATTTTTATTTATTTATTTAAGTCACTATTTATAGACCAAAATGGTAGTTAAAAAAATGCCCTAGAAAAATTGTAGGTCTGTGCTGTTAATGAAATCTCAAAAATAACAAATTGGCGGACATTTTTCGAAAAAAAAAAAACCAAAGAAAAACGTGTTTTTTCACCGTTTTCGGCAAAAAAAATAGTAAGTATCAACATTTGAAAAAATCCTTGATATGCGCTAGAGCTATCGTTGTAAAAAACATGAGGTTAAAATTTCATAAGGATCGGTTCAGTAGTTTCGAAGATTTTATCAACAAAATTCGAAAAACGTTGTTTTGAGAAAAACGCGTTTAAAGTTTATTTGGGTTACATGAATACATAAAAAAAATTCTTTGTGTATTTCGAAACATAAAGAATTTTTTAAAATGTATTTCGAAACTGTATTTATTAAGTGTAACAACTTTTATATCAATATCTATAATATAAACCTATCAAAAAAAATTCATAAAAATAGCCTTTGTTTTTAGCGTCTAAAGTGAGAAGCCCCCTTAATAAAAACTATGGCAGATGTCAGAAATATTATAGTTCGGGTGAGAACTATAGATGTGCTGATTATACCATAAAAAATTGAACGAAATCCGTTCAATAGTTTTTGAAATGTCATGGAAGTAAATTCGAAAAATACCGTTTTGAGAAAAACGCGTTTAAAAGTTCAAGTACGATTTATACAAAAAAATGTTGACTCACCATTAGTCTGCTATGCCGGGTCCATATAACACACACACATTTTGCAGGTGGTGCAAAAACAATCTCGTTTTTTATTGACCTCCCACATGGACACCTTAAGAAACTTTTACTCTTTTTTTTTATTACGTTCAACAGTCTTCAAATATTATTACCTACATTAACCCTTCGTTGTCACTGTGGGTCCAAACGACCCAGCGTTCAACTTTAGCGCCAAGTTTCTTTTTCCCTCTACGATTTGTTTTTGCATGTTGCCATCTGCTTTTTTATATAATAATTTTTGGCACATATTATACAATATTGAAAGTAGGTTCATACACTTTTTCATGGTTGTGCGACTGATAGGCTTATCGCGCTGGGTCAAATTGACCCAGTGTGACAAGCATGTTTCCAGGTAAGTCTGACAGCGAAGGGTTTAATATTATCGAAGTGTCAACTTATTTATCCACGACTGTGGAATCAGGAAGGGCCTTCTCTTCCGCAGCTTATACCTGCAATAAGGGGAGGTGGTCTCTGACAGACGACACTTTAGATGCCCTCTTTTTTTGCGGTCATCGTATTAACAATCTCAATCTCGTTAATTAAAGTGACCATGCTGTTGCCTGCTTGCCACAAGCTATGCCATTTGTTTGCATTCTGGTAGCTACTACTACGCTGACTTGCATAAAACTTCCTAACTTTAATTTTGCTTGTTTACTCCTTATTTGATTTGCACAGAAGTTCCAATTTTTTTGTTTGTTTATTTATTTTATGTTGGATTGGATATTTTTAAGAAACTAGCAGAGCGTGTTTGAAAATTTATAATAAATGAACATCTCAATAAAAAAAGGTGATTTCTACAAGATTTTATTTAACTTGACTTTCGGTGAGATGTAAAACGAAAAATCGATATTTCACCCACTTCCCGACTCTTAGAGCTCTAAAATTTTGCAAACATTCATCTAAAAGGTGACAATGTATGATTTAACTTGAAAAAAAATATCCACAAAATGTTCAACTAATCATGTAAATTTAGCGACATTCAACCATCCATATAAAATCTCACTAACATATACAAACAAATTCATAGCCGACTGTGTTTGTATGTGAAAAGTTGATATGCAGCAATTAGTCGTAAGTTCAATCCCAATGACAGTCTTTGTTATTTTTTACAAGCATTCCATGTTCTTAACGTATAAATTCGTAAACTAGTAAACTACTAGTAACAACCACCTAATAAAATCAATTAAAGATTAAAAAGTGGAAAGTAATTTATATGTAAACGAATTTAAAAAAAATAAGCTTTCATTTTGTACTAAAAAGTAGAAAATAATTTTGTTCTCCTAGTTACCTATATGGGACCATAAATGAAAGCTTGAGGGCACTCAAAATTTATGCATATAATCGTTACTTTACATAATTCCGTGAACATATTAACGGTATTTAATTTGCTCTAAAACAACTTTAGATTTCTTAAATAAAAATCCCGAAACTGAGTATAAACGGGTGATAATAATTTCTCTAATTACTATTGTGCCAAAGTAAGTCCGGTTAACAGAACTAAATTGATGAAATTTATTAAACATTTAAAAAGTTGAGCGCCCCAAGCTTCTATTTATAGTCACATATGGGGGACTTGGTAAAAAAAAATCTACTCTTTAGTACATTAAACAAAAGCTCGTTTATTAAGATATTTTTTTAGATATACATTTTTATAAATACTGTCGTTTCACTTGGCTATACGCTATTATTTCTACAACTTCCATCTTCACTTTCAAGCGTCTAGCGTTTTTAATCGAGGTTTCCCGTAAGTATCGGGTAATTTCGGAATACCGGTGTTCCGATACCGGTAATACCGGTAATTGAAAAAGCTCCGATGGTCCAAACTCTACTTATGGTGCTACGGTACTTGAGCAGCAAGCCCCGCTACTCCCACTCGACCCACAGGCCGCTCGAAACTGCGCGGCTCTGTGTCGTTCTCTCGTTGAACGCACTACAGATCGTCGCGGCAAAAATAAAATGATTAAAACGACTCAATCTTTTGGACCCAATGAGAATATTACTAAGAAGGCACATCACTTAAATGCCCACCTTCGATTTTGTTGAAATTCATATATGTGATAAAGAATTGAAAACCATCAGACACGTTTTTTTTCTATCGGCGGGAAAACGGCTTTAATGGGAGAAACCAACCCCTCTAAGAAAAGCGTATAGGCCTTAACTTAATTTTTTTCTTCAATACTCCTATAGTGGATTTTTCATCGCTTGACATTCGAAGCATTTTGGTTTTGGTTTAATTCAGATCGGTTGACTGCTTATGAGTATAACTCCAAACGCACCCCTCGACACTGATAAAAGTATTAAAAAATGGTTTTAACGATAAAAGAATAATGAAAAAAAAAAATATACAAAATTAAAATAAAAAATTAAATAACTTTTATTTTTAAGTCATCAAAAACTTTAAAATTACAAAAAAATACTTGTACTAGTCTGAACGACTGTCAATCCCTTTCAAAAACTCCTAGGAAGAAAGTACATGCACAAAAAGGAAAAAAATATGCTACAGAAAAACTCAAAAAATTATTCAAAAAAGCTTTTTTTTGCGAAAAATGAAAAAAATTTGTAGAAGATACGTGGAAGTGATTCGAATAGGTACACGAGGCATTAAGATTTTTCCTCTTGCGGACGTTACTTTTCGGACCCACCTGTACACATATGAAAAGACGCAGATGAGAAAATCGTAAAACTGCATCCTCGCGTTGCTATTTCCCAGAAGAATTATCTTCGCGAAATAATTCCCTCAACGAATTCATACGCACGATCGTGTTCGTGCAATCACGAGCTTCGCTAAACACGACTCTGTTCGTCTTTTGTGTTGCAGGAATGGTAGTGAATGGTTTCATAAACGTCGTCATAACGACGATAGAAAAGAGGTTCGGGCTGAGATCGTCGCAGACCGGGCTCATAGCTGGCGGATATGACATTGCGAGTTTTTTTCTTCTTGTACCGGTCAGCTACTTGGGCGGACGATCGAGAGCTTCGAAGCCAAGGTTCGTCGGACAAAAATGCGCGTTTCATTATTTTTTTTTATATTATAATACAACAACGATAATAATAATAATAATAATAATAATAATAGTGAAGTTATGATAAAAGAAGTAACAGCCTTGTTATAAAAAAAGTGTCGTATTATCATTTGAAAAATAATTTATAGATATTGTTCATGTTTTATTGATTCTACTTATACATAAAATTAATTATTATTTTTTTAATAAGATGAAATTTCAAGTCAAATCAAATGTATTATTAATTTTATTTATTTTTGCTTATTTATTACAATTATTTTTTAACATTAAAAAACAAAAATAATAATATTAATAATAATAATTAGAATAGAAAAGTCATAATAAAAAAAATTACAGCCGTGTTATAAAAAAAATATTGAATTATTATTATTATTTTAACTAATTTATAAATTTTCTTATTTTTAAATTTATTTTGATTTTCTATAAAATTAATAGGGAAAGTTTCCGAAAACCCCCAACCTCCGATCGAGATGAAATTTTGTGCAGACCTCCCTTTTAATATTTTAAAACAACCCCGAAAGGGATTTTTGGCGACGCGCAACAGTTTTTGGGTTTGAGTTTGTTTGGACAAAACGGAGAGCGCGATAACATATATAGGTGTGAACGGAAACGTAGCTCATATAAATATAGTCGGCGGGCGTTGAATTAAAACTTAAGGCCTTATATACGCGATTTCGCTGATTTTCGAAGGTACTTTTCCAGACGCGGTTAAAAAAAATTACGCATATATTGACATTTTTTTATAGATCATTTATGCATATGGTTGACTGTATGTAAAAAAAATCCGAAATATTAACAAATGGCGGAGATATAACATAATAAAGCAATGTATTTTTTTTGCGCGCGCGTTGATAGTGAAACTTCTCCGCATCGATGTGGGTGTCTGAAAAAAAGAACCTATTTATAATTGCATAATGAATGTTTCTTCAGTGTGAACCAACAATATTAGAAAAAAAATATTATAGTAAAAATTCGAAAGTTAATATTTTTTTACTCAATTTTCTGTCGGTATTTTTTTTAAAAATATTTTGTTGTGTCATTGAAATTTTTGTTGTTGTGGCTCACACGATCGGTGATGATACTAAGAATGCGTTGTAAAAATTTCAAAGCGTTCTGAACCTTCGTTCAAGAGTTAGAACTTTCACAAGGTTTAAAAAAGTGAAACGTGGAAAAACGGCTTTGAAGTTGGCGGTCGGGCGCGCCGCGCGGTATCTATTATCTAGCTCTAAATGCTGTAACTTTAACAATTTTTTGAATTTTTCAATTCTGTAAAGCTTAAATATTCCCAACCGTCCAGGCTAATGGAATCAAAAATAATAAAAATGAAAGATTTCAAATTTTTCACGTATATTAGGCCTTAAAGATTCAATATCTCGAAAACTATTGCGAGTCGCCGAAAATCCCTTTAGGGGTTGTCTTAAAACATGTTTGTGCGAGATTTCAGCTCGATCGGAGGTTGGGGGTTTTCGGAACCTTATGCAAATAATAGTAATAGTAGTACCCGAGTCGAAATTTAGACCCTCCTTTGAATGCTCGAGAACCTATTTCCTTTGTAACGCACAGACCGCCGCCCTCCTTTGACTCCCCTTGAACCTATATGGAGAAATTTGCACCGTTGGCGACCCTCCTTTAGCCCTACTGAACCTTCTATTCAACCTCCTGAGCCTCCTTTAGGCCTATGGGCTCGGCTTGCGTGAACTTACACAACCTCATTTGGGCCTAAAGTCCTATCTGTACCCTACAGAACCTCCTTTGAATCCAAAGCAGAAGGAAAATGAAAGATTGGATCCAAAGGAGGTTCTGTAGGGTCAAGCTATATATGAAAAATAAATTATATGTGTGAATTATAAATATGATGTTTGATTATTTATTATAAGATTGATTTATTAATTCGAAACATATACATACATTGTCACAACTATAAATTATTTCGTGTAACTTTAAAAAACGTTATATTAAACGTATACTATATATGCACTATAGTATAGTACAAATATAGTATACGTTAGTAGTCCAGTAAAGTACGCTGGTACTACATTTGTTTGTGTGTTTTCAAGTTTATTTCATTATTATAAATAAATGATATATAGTTTATCTGAAAATATTTTTTAATTATAATTATCCCTTCTTTGGAATATCGGTGAACTGCGGATGGGAGAGAAGGGGGGGGGGGAGCGGAGGGCAGCATATTGAAGTAGGCTTAAAGGAGGGTTAGTAGAGTCAGAAGAGGTTTAAAGGAGGGCTAGGAGGCTCTGCGAGCCACTGATGAAAGGAGTCAAAGGAGAGTTAGTAGGGCGAAAGGAGGTTTAAAAGAGGGTCTGTAGGTTTGCGTAAGCATTAAATCAGGCTCACTAGGGTTTAAAGGAGGTTCAGATGAACCTACTAAACCTCCTTTGAGTGAAAAAGTCCAATTTCTGCCACTTTTGGAGGTTCAGTAGGTTCTGATATACATGTTTTTGAGATTTCCATTTGAACCTCTTGAACCTCCATTGAATGACAAATTGGGATCGAAAGGAGGTTTAAAGGAGGGTCTAAATTTCGACTCGGGTAGTTTATTCCACATGTATGCCCCTGCGAGCTGTTACAACCTCCCACCCGCTTTACATTATAATATCTTTTACGACGATCCATCTCTTTTTTTGGCCTCACTTCACTTTCCATGGTTCCACTGATTCCTATTATTTTATATTTATTATATTTTTATATAACTTTGTTATATAAAAATATAATATATAGTATATTTAATATAACTATGAATGCTCGAACGGTTTAAAATTGCGAATTTTCATGTTCCGAAATTCAAGATGGGGCCGAGTTAAAATTGCGAACTTTGAATAATCAGAACGCTCAAAACTCCGAAAAAATACTACCCCGAAAGATCAAAACTCCGAAAGAATTTTACACGAAAGACCAAAACTCCGAAAATCTGAGCACCGTCAAAATAATTCGGCTATGGAAATTTTTAAAGTTTCAAAATTTTCAATAAATCGACGAATTATTTCAAGAATTTTTATTTATTAAGAAGTGATTTTACGTCAATTTTGAAATTTGTCTAGAAAATGTTATACGTTCTACATTATTTATGGTCAACTGTGTAGACTTGCGCTGGCATGATATCGGGGCCGGGTTGAAATTCCGAACTTTGATTGCTCCGACGGCTTAAAATTCCTAATTTTAATGTTCCGAAATTACATGTTTTGTCAAAATCATGCTAGCGAAAGTCTACCCAGTTGACTGTCAATAATGTAGAACGTATAACATTGTCTAGACAAATTTCAAAATGGACGTAAAATGACTTCGTATAAAAAAAAAATCTTGAAATAATTCGTTGATTTATTGAAAATTTTGAAACATTTAAAACTTCCATAGCCGAATTATTTTGACGGTGTTCAGACTTTCACAGTTCTGGTCTTTCGTCTAAAATTCGTTTAAAGTTTTGAGCATTCTGATCATTCAAAGTTCGGAATTTCAACCGGGCCTCGCCTGTGCATATTCTACATTTCGCGTTTACATACTCTTTTTTCCCGTCTTTCCCGGCATTAACACATCTCATCTTCGCGCACGTTTCTTTTAATTCTCCGCTAATCACCTTGTCCTCGGGAAATTTTTCCATGTGTATACCTGTTTTCATGTATGTAAATGTGTATTTCAATTTTGCTTCAAACGTATTGAATTCCCTGTTCAATTTTAACTTTTATGCCTCTTTATATTTGTTCCTTCCAGCTCTCTTACATTTCCATTCCATACGACTGGCGAGATTGCCCCTCGCATATGCTTCCCATTGCTTCTTTTAATTATTTTCCCCATTTTTGTGGGTCACCATTTATAATTGCTCTCACTACTTCCCTTATGGATTTTTTGGACATCGACCATCCCCATCTTCATTACAACCAGATACCTTGCAGCCCTTTTCCATACTTCGAATTCCATTCTCCTGTAGTCCGCTTCCATTCGCCAAATATAGTTTGGCGTATTTTTACTCATTTCTATAGTCATTTTAACACACCTTGCTTGGAATCTTTTCCACCTGCTTCCTCCTATCCCATCCCCATATTTCGGGGGTCCATACAGCATTTCACTTTTTTACTATTACCTCCATTAGGTAGGGGAAGTAGGGGCAAAATGATAACGCTAAGGTTCATGTCCAAATAAAACAAAACATATGAATCAGTCGACTTTATCTATTCCTTTAACGGGAGAGACTAGGAGCCGGAAAAAGGTAATCTTGTGAATTTTTCAAGGAAAATTATTTGAAATTTCGGATTGAGGTTTTAATTATCTAAAAGTACATACATTCAAAAATATGTTTAATTTTCTTTATTTAAAAATATCAAAAATATACAAGGATATTGTATGATCCTTGAAGCGTCGTAAAAAAATCTGCGTATACGGTACCCACTGGCGTTTCTTCAAAAATCATCTAAAAAAAAAACCAAAACGATTATTAAATTAGATATTATAATCTAGTACTTGTCATGGCCGATTTTGAAAATATCGATTTATGACAAAATGGCGGACGTTTGAACATAAATAATGATTTTTGGGCCAAAAATTAGTTATTATTTTGCCTATAAAACAAAAACTAAGTAACGGAAAAAAAAATCCTATGACAAGTACTAGATAATGGTGTATAGAATAACCACAAAAAACCTCAAGGCAATCGGTTCATTGGTTTTCGAGAAATTTTGGGTACCGATTTGAAAAACGTGGTTTTGAGAAAAACGCGTTTGAAAATTTGGGAATGAATAAATCATGAAATTTGTCAACTTACATGGAATCATCGATACCAGGCCCATAGTGTAGGTCTTCTACGGTCGACGGAATGTTTATAGCTTCTAAATCCTCGACCTCGACCATCTAGGTGTATATCTCTCCTTAAATTAATCAACATTTATTGATCTTTTGATTTTGAAATCACAAAAAAACAGTCTTTCTGATTGTTAGCATACAATATATATTTTTACGTAAACCTTTATTTTTCCCATCTTGCCCCACGTATCTTTCGAATGATTTGTTAGTTTTTCTTCATCCTCTGGTTGGAACCAAATGCTCTACTAGCTCATTTCCAACGTAGATAGTGGTACGTTGTAACATATTGCGGCTCAGCGATAGCTTGTATACATCTTGCCTCATTAGACGGTTAACGAATGAACAATGAATCACGCAATAACCGTGCAAATTTCTGACAAACCGTTCTTATTACATTAATAATTAGTACTTTCATTGTGTTTACTTAAGGTAACGGTACCAATGCCCGGAGGGTTGAGGGCGTCCCTAGATTATAGGATTCCTAACTCATTTGAGGACCGTTTGTTTAAAGAAAATAACTGCAACTGACGTCAAGCTAATAACGTCTAGTTTTCAAAACACATGCATTAACTGTTGGAAAGTTAAATATGTTAATTTTTATGCATTTAAATGTTGAATAATAGCAAATATACCGATTTTCGGACAGTTGTTAGCGTTACGTCCCTGTGTTCGGACACTATGATGTCCCAATTTTCAGATATGTCCCTATAACTAATCATTATGAGGTCCTAGATTTCGGACATGCAGAAATTAATTATAGTTACATGGTTTAAATTGACCAGGTACTTAAGGTATGAGATATGAAAAAAATTCAAATTGCAACAATGTTTATTTTTTTTCGTGTACTATACATTGGAGATGAGAATGATAACGTTACCAACGAAAAACGAGAACCACCCCTATTGTCTGCTATTCTGAAATATTCGAACTAAAGTACAAACAGTTGGACCCGTCCGAGCATTGGTACCGTTACCTTACCTGTCCCTAATCAATATGAGCAATTCAAATGAAGGGAAACGATTGTAAACTTTATAAAAAATTAGATCGTTTAGACAAAAAATCGATATTGTTTTCTCACTCGAGACGCGTTCTTCCGCCACAGATGATACTTTCACGCTCATTCACCGCCCCGTCGCCTCTTCAAACTCCAACAGGAGGACTGTGCACGCACACACTGATCAGTAGCTAGGCTTATGATTCATCTTACCCCGCATATTCGTCTTGCCCCTATTTCCCCTACACACTTCTTTTGTGGCTACTAATTCTTGCTCTATAAAATGATTCATTGATTCTTTAGTGAAGTGGAATTTCAAAAAAAAAATTATAATAATTCCTTTTTATATATTTACTAGCTTTCCGCCCGCGACTTCGCTCGCGTAGACTTGTGATGAATGCTCCCTAATGAAATATGCTTCTGAAATGTTTCATCACGGGACACGTAGAATTGTGTTGAAGAGCATTAATACTAAGTTTTAACACTGAGAAGAAAAAATCATTCATCCGATATTATTGGTGTTATTGAATGAAATTTCGTTGATTCAATTGTAAAATTGTTGGTCGAAATAATCGGATTTATTATTCCAAACAAAACGCTATTGACTTTAATAATATGATAAATTTAAAAGTTTTTTCTTCATTCAAAAGATATGTTGTTAGCCGAGAACAATAAATTATTGAAAGTATCTAAAAAATTATCGCGAACAAATTATATAGTTTTGAATGCATTTTCTGCAACGAACAAAAAAAGCGTTTCAATTCATAACATGAATATTGTTGATTCGAGTACACAAGAAAAATTGAATTTCGCTCGTTTGATTCAGATAAAATTTCTATTGAGTAAATATGTTATTTTATTTTTTCACCATATACGATATTGATTTCCAAGTAAACTATTCGTTAAAATGTCAATATTTTATTTTGATTGAAAAATATTAAGCATATGTCTGAATTGGTTAAAAAATTATGCGAAAATAAAATTTGTCGCTTGCGTATCTGGTTGAAAAAATTCAACCAAATCATGGTCGAGCGCCACTGAAATTATAGGTATGAGGGAACCCGTAGTTCTCGGAGTAACCACTAGAAGCCGCACGCACGCTCGTTTCTCGTAAGCGTAGCGCGAACCGAATATCTACTTAAACGCCGAAACTCTAGACAATTTCGCTTCTTGGCCTGTGGCTAAGTTCAAAGTGTAGTATCTGTTCTTATCAGTTAAATATCTGATATATTCTCTCCATGGATATTCCATTGCACATCTCATATTCTCTCCACTATTGTCGCGGATGATCATTCTAATGCTCACTTTTTATTCAAGATTTAGAACAAATTGAAAAACTTACGTCCCATGGCATATTCTTTTCGATACAGTAAATAAATAATTAATTCTATTGATTATATTTTTGTACGAAATGAAAAATGTTGTAGCAACCGCTTAATTATTTCATCCATACATCTCCGATTTGCAATGATTTCAATAGAATATAATTTTATACGAAGAATAATGTAGATATTCAGAAAACAGAAGAGCTTTTTCAGATAAAATAATATGTTCCTTAAATCAATCACACTTTCCAATATTTTATAGTATTATACTAATCTCATATATCGGTGGCCCTCCGCAGCAGCACATTTATTTGGATCAACCAATATATTTTTTTTATTCAATTGGTTTTTTTCTCAGTGAAGTAAGAACAGTGAACACATATTTCTTTTACCATACAAACTTTTCTACAACTCTTTTTCCCTATAGAATGAAATTTCCAAAAACGCTGAAATTTCATTAATTGTGTCTAAGAGCAGTAATACAAAGTTTCAAGTAAATTTGACCCGATTTTTTAATTTTCCGTAAAAACTTTGCCCCCCTCTTTTGTTTAGGGGTTGAATTTCGAAAAACGCTATAATGCGTATTTTATTAATTGTGTTGAAGAGCTTCAATACTAAGTTTCAAGTAAATCTTCTGGCGACATTTTTTTATTTTACATCCCAACATTGCGACCCTCTTCCTCCTCTTAAGAGTTTAATTTCTAAAAACTCTGAAATACGTGTTTTGTTGATTGTGTCAAGAACCACGAACACCAAATTTCAAGTAAATCCGACCAGATTTTTTTAATTCCCATACAAACTTTGCCACCCCTTTTCTTTCCTTAAGGGTTGATTTTCGAAAAATCCTTTTCTAGTGGGTGCTTACATCACAAAAGCAAACTACTGTCCAAATTTCGTGTAATTAGCTTCGGTGTTGATGAATCAGTGAGGGAATGTTCTTTTATATGTATACATAATTCGATTAATTTGTATGGATTATTATGATTATCATTATTGTTGCAATAAATATGTAGTGACAATAACGTGCGTTCTGTGGACTGAAAAAAAGGTACATTGGCGCGGGTGTCGTGGCCCTCGGTCTCGGTAGCCTAGTCTTCGCATCGCCGCACTATCTTGCTGGCAATTACAGGGGTGGTCAGCAGTCCGAGTACGTATGTCAAAGCTTGACCAACTCGAGTCTACGATCCTCGGTGAGCAGCCGGAGCATTGACCTTACGTGACGTTTATCTCTACCCCGTTTTATTCCAAATTTAATAATAATTATATATACATGTGTGTGTGTGTGTGTGTCGATTTCAGTCGTCTTGCGACCTTGACAGTGACCTCGAGCATGCCGAGGCCGAGCCCTATAGCGGCCTCTATCTCGGACTTTTCCTAATCGCTCAGCTCCTTCACGGCGCCGGGGCTGCGCCTTTTTTCACCCTCGGCGTTACTTACATCGACGATAATGTCTCGAAGAAAATGTCTTCCGTCTATTTGGGTGAGGAAAAAATTTGATCATCATCATTATGATTATTTTTAGCATCATAATGATCATTATTATTGTCACTGAGCATCATGCTTCTTACCGTGAATGGGAATAAATGTCCAACAGGTATCTATTATACAATGGCCGTCATTGGTCCCGCGTTGGGTTACGTGATCGGCGGTGAGCTCTTGAAGATTTACACGGATTTTCTCGTCATCGATGCTGGCTCGTGAGTGCATTTTTATTTGTTTTTCTTTGATTTCGTTAAATTTTACCGCAATTTTTACAGCCCTTTTAAAATTCATTAATTGTTCATTAATTTTTGAAAATCAATTTAATTTATGAATAGTCAGGAATATACCATTTTTTTGTGAATTTATGAATAATTTTTATAATAAAATATTTATTACTCCATCTGCCGAGTATCCCATTTTAATCTTACACCTGATTTATCTCGAAAAATACTGCGCCAATCAAGTATTCAGCAGAATAAAGCTGTTAGGATTCAAAGAGGGACGTTCAACAAAAAATCCTTTTTGATGAACAATTCAAAATGGCGACGATAAGATGGCCGACATGTTTTGTTAAAATGGAATCATGAATTTTTCCACCAAAACATTTGTTAGGCCAAAACTAACAACGTTTGTAGTTAACGTTTTTGATAACGTTCATAATTTTTTGGTTAGAATACCATTGTCCACTATTTTAGCGCTATCCAGAATGTACCAAGAGGAGGTAAAGTCATCAACATCTCTAGTGTAAGTGTGTGCGCCTGTGTGGATGTGACTTTGTTTGGGTTTGTTCGATAACTCAAACAAACCCAAGCAAGGATAAGGTCTCTGCAGCTTGTCACTCCCATTATCAAACAAACTCACACGCACACTTACAGTTGGGTTTGTTTGATAACGAAAGTGACGAGCCGCGGAGACCTAACTCTTATTTGGATTTGTTAGGGTTTATTTGCCTTCGTTTAGGTTATTAAACAAGCCCAAACAAGGATAAGGTCTCTGTGACTCATCAATTCCGTTATCAAACAAACTCACACGCACACTTACTCTTGGGTTGGTTTGATAACGGAAGTGACGAGCCGCGGAGACCTAACTCTTATTTGGATTTGGTAGGGTTTATTGGCCTTCGTTTAGGTTATTAAACAAGACCAAACAAAAATTGAGTCTCTGTGGCTCGTCACTTCCATTATGAGATACACCCAAACAAACTCACCCCCCCCCCCCCCCCCATGCACACACACATGCACACTTACGATTGGGATATTGAAGACTTTATCTCCTCGTGGTGCATGCTGGATAGCACCAAAATAGTCAAATATGGCGTTCTAACCTTAAAATTGTGGACTTTATCAGAAACAAATTCCTACGAAAATTGTTAGTTTTTACCTGACACGGTTTTTGGTGTAAAGACTCAAGTGTCCATTAAAAGAAAAAAATTCCAACAAAAGTTGTTATTTTTGGCCTGACGATTTTTTTGGTGAAAAAAAACATGTTTCCATTTTCTTAAAACATGTCGGCCATCTCAACGTTGTAACCGTATTTATAACCACTATTCGCTTTCTAACTTAAGCGAATCATGAATAGTGGTTATAAATACGGTTATAATTTTGGTTACGAGTGGTTGCTTTTCGGCAGGGTTATATTTCACATGTCCAACCATATTTCTAACCATCTTTCTAACTTGAGCACATCACAGATAGTGGTTATAAATACGGTTACAAATTTGGTTACAAGTGGTTGCTTTTCGACGAAGTTGTAATTCGAATTTGAAACCAATTTTCTATCTTTCTAACTTGAGCAAATCACGGGTAGTGGTCAGAAACACGGTTAGAAAGTCGGCAGAATTTTGTCTAATTCCAACTATCCGAAAAATCTAACCGTTATTCAGTTGCTATGTAAATTGCCAGGGCTGTGAAAGAAAGCGTCAACAACTATATATTCTCGTTTGTCATAGTTAATTGCAACTTTTCTAATAATAATTTGTACTTCAAAAAAGAACAAATGAGTTTTTTTCGTACTATGACTTTGGATCTCTTCTCGTAAGTTTTAACCAAGTCTTCCTGATATTTATATCAATTGGCATTTTAATCCACAACTTTCCCGGTGTTTTTACACTAGTATTTTTACATTTAGGAACACTACACCAATGATAGGGATTGTGACTCACTTTTGACCAAAAAAAATGTACGTATTCACAATTGGCGCATCGTCGATGTTCATAGTGACTCCACTTGCATAGTGACGTCACTATGCAAGTGACGTCACGAACCGAAGCAGCATGGCGGCTAGCGTTTTTGCGCGGCAATTTGAAATGTAAAATTGAAATGCATTTTTATGGCACTTATCGGCTTTATAAAACAGAAATAAAAATTCTAGTAGTTTATTACCACCAAAGGATCAAATTAAGACACCCTTAAAAAAGGGTGCAATACCCTATTGGACCCACCATTAATGAAATTAGTTCACAATTATGCCAAAATGTTAATGAAAATTTCGTCAAAAAAAGTGAACGCTCGCAAACAGGAACGAGGCGGCCATTTATCGGATATTGTGTTCCACACATAATGTTTGTACCGTATATTAAGGCCTTAGGCCACAGTAACGGGTATAAAATAATGTGCGAATTTAACCATTTTTTTCGTATGAAAAAGTGATTCACCCATAAAATTAATTACACATTTATTTAGTATGAATATCAAGCTGTTAGAAAATATATATATATTTTTTTTCGATGTACAAAATGGCTGACTACTAATATTTTCTTTTGTTATCTTTTTCTCGTCAATCTACATTAGAATACCTAGAGAAGTACGTACGGAATTTGAAAAATATTGTTTTATTCAAAAGTTGTAGGTATTTGAACTTAAGAAATGAATTTTCAGTGAAAAATTTCGTTATAACTGCTCATAAACTGCTCATAGAATGAAAAGTTTTCGATTAATCAGAAATTACACACGTACTTCTCTGCGAAATGCAATTAGGAACATAACTTTTGAATTTGAAGTAAATCGAGTGAAAATTGCTGAAGTTATTTGTCACGCCAATTGGAAAAAAGCTGTTTCGAGAAGTTTCGAGTAGTCGGCCATTTTGTACATCGAAAAAAAAATATATATTTTTACCAGCTTGATATTCATACTAAATAGATGTGTAATTAATTTTATGAGTGAATCACTTTTTCATACGAAAAAAAATTGTTAAATTCGCAGATGATTTTATACCCGTTACTGTGGCCTAAGGCCTTAAGGCGAAGTAGAAGATCTAGCACGTGACATACGAGTGCGAGAGAGATAGCTGAAATTTTCGAACACAGATTTCTCAGTGATGAGTAATATTTAGGGCAAAAGAAAATCATCAAGCTCTGCGTCAGGAAATTCTCCAGAGCCTTATGCTTTGTTTTTCCTAAAAACAATTAACGATCTATGAGAAAATTGGGTTGGAAAGTATGTGAGGTTATGTTGACCTTGTACATGCCCTTAAAATGAAAATATCCTTACTTTTCATATAAATAATACGGTTTAATGATAAATTAAAATGTCAGGTCGTTTTGAAGCACCCTATATATACACACAGGTTACAAATATTACATGGACTCCGTAGCCGGTAAACTGCACGGTCCATTGTACCAAGGGATATTCCAGGTCTGACACGGATGCCTGTGGTTTTCCCGGGTGCGATGGCACAGAGAAGCACACCCGCGTAGAGGGACGCGATGTTGCGCCCGCCCGCTCCGCTGAAACTTTATTAAATTCTGGCGTGGATTTATCGCGGTTGTTGGCCGAACGAACTGCTGTTACGGTCCTCCTCGCACGCACGAGCGAATGGCAATTTTGCATTCTGGAGAGACGAAAGAGAGAGAGAGAGAGAGAGAGAGAGAGAGAGAGAGAGAGAGAGAGGGAGGGAGAGAGAGAGAGAGAGAGAGAGAGAGAGAGAGAGAGAGAGAGAGAGAGAGAGGAAAGGGGGTGAAGCAAATGCTCGAAATTGCACAAGTCGTCGCGTATACCTGTGTAGCACAGGGCATTCTCATTGCGCTCTCCAAGGGGCAACAATTCACGCCGGCTGGGCAACATGCGGTAAATCGATTCCCCGCGCAGCGCTTAATGAATCCGTTGCAACCCCTGACACAGATAGATCGCGGGACGGCCCGCGAAACCCGCTAGGCCCGAGTGCTTTCGTTCGGGCGCGCTGCACGAGATGCATAAATTTTGTTCAGCGATTTAAAAGCGACTTGAGCATTGTTCGATAATTAATCAAGGCGAATAATTCGTTGAGTAAATTCGATGAATAGTGGAGGATGTTTTCGGGGGCTTTTTTTATTGATGGGGGCAGATACCTTTGGGCGAGAAAAAAATTGCTGATTTTCGAGATTTTTTATATAAATGAAAGATTTCTTCACCATTTTTTAGTTTTACAAGGGGAGGACGCCAATCGAGACTCGCCGAGTTCGCCCAAACTGCGTGGGTAGAAGGAGGTGGGTCCCCACTTAAGGGGTGAGATGCCGTCAGAGGCGTGGAAAAACGAGCATTTTCAATAATGTTTTTTTTTTCATAGTAATTAAGTTTGTTTTACAAAACTGGTTACACAGACTTTTTATGTTATATTTCAACTTGACTTCCCGGGGAAAAAAGTTTATATCTGAATGTATTTGACTCATATCTGTAGAATCAGATATGATCAGACAAGAAAAATAGCCATATCTGTTCATGTAGTGTCATGACAGATCATGTATGATTATATCTGAGCATGTATGATCATATCAGAGCCATTTTGATCATTTTGAGAGCAGACCCGTCCATATCGCAGCAGGTCTGACCAGATCCAATCCCCAGACAAGATCTGATCTTGTTGGACCAGATCTGATTTTATTGGGCCAGATCTGATCATGTCAGGCAAATCTAATCTTATTGGACCAGATCTGTCTGTCCGTATAAGAATAAAATATCGTGGATCCCAGTAGACCTGGACATCTATGAACAATAGACCTGCCCATATGATAGAATCATAGTTTATATGAACCATCAAACCAGGTATGACTCCGACTATACAAGAGCAAATCTTACCCTGTTGAGACAGATCAAATGTTGTTAGTGCAGTCATGAAGATATTAAAATATTTACATATATTGAGTGGGGCTATTGACACGTCATCACTTGGAGTGTTAATAATTAATAATATCATAGTAACTCACATGATCACATATAATACAGTCAGGTGAGGTGCCATATCTGATCGGATATCGTCTCATATCCTCATATATCGTTTCATATATTCAGATCTTTTCATGTATGAACAACTGAACTGCATATACGATAAGGTATGAGTGTATAAGACTTCGTATATTTTCCAGGTTTGGTATCGTATCTGATAGGATAAAATTTTATATGAACGTGCCTGCTCATATATCACATCATATATGTTCAAATACATTTTCACGCTGCCAACTCGCCCTGGTACCTGACCAGATAAAAACATATATGAGATGTATATAGCGGAGTCTGGTATCGCATTTCATCGGATATGATCTTATACGAACAGATACGTTCACATATCACATCATGTATGTTCAGATACGAATTCACGCCACCACCTCGCCTTGGTACTTAGCCAGATATAAACAGATATGAGTTCATATATGGTCAGCCCAGATACTGTATTTGATCAGATATGATCTTCTATATGCATATGTGATGTGGAATATGATCAGACCTAATCGTATATGATACTGTAAAATGTCAGATATAAATATATCTGATACATGTATGACAATATCTGAAACATATATGAACATATCCACTCAGACATGAAATTTTCAAAGAAAAATATTGATTATTGATAAAAATATCGCCATCTTTGTCGGACCCCCTTCGGTATGTAGTGCTTTGCGATGACCATCATAAAATTCTACTGGATCATCTGAAATTAAAAAAAACAAGAACAAAAAAAGCATTGGTTTAATAATAAATCTAGTCCTTAATCGAAGCTTTAAAAAAAATAACAAAATAGCGGCTTCCGACAGATATCTTTCGATTTTCGACAAAAAATCGCTCGTTTATTGGTTTAAAAAAATAGAAATATACAACAAAAATGAAAATCCTTCGATTAAGGACTAGTTTTTAATGCTATCAATAAGCACACCAAATTTCATCAAAATCCATCGAGTGGTTTTTGAATTGTGGTGGTCACCGACATGAAAAATATAGTTTCGAGAAAAACGCGTTTAAAGTTTTTCGATATGGATACAGTATTATATGTTCGTAAAATTTTGAGCTCGATGGATAAAGCTGAACTTTTTTATGTATTTTGATCCGATGAATCCGAATATTTTGCCGAAAAGTCGAGCATTCAATTGTTTGTAGCCAATTGTTAAAACACTTTTTAAAAAAATTGAAAATTTTTGGGATAACTAATTTTTTTAAAAACATTTCGGACAATTTTAAAACGAAGGTACTCTTTATATAATTTTGCTAAACTTCATAGTTTTTGAGTAGTACATTTTTAAACATTTCTGAAAGAGCTTATCTTCTGAAGAGCTTAAAATATCAATCTGTTGTTGTCTTCGAAGCATTCTGCCTTCTCGGGTATTATCGGTTGCGCGTTTGTCAGCCACTACCCGCCATGGCGACCCGAGGCCCCTTCACTAATTGTGGGATATCCCGGAAACTATTCATCGGATTGACTTGAAATTTTCAGGAAATATTTTCGAAACATCATACTTCAAGAAAATGTAAGAAAAAATCTATTTTTTTTGAAAATTCTGTCTGCACTTCACCCCTTAACGCTCTTAAATTTGTTTCTCTGAGTGGGCCATGGAAAAGGGTAAAACGCTCTCCAAAGATTTCCGCGTAAAGCTTGAGGGATATTTTTTTCAACCATTTCCAAGTCATCGGCGTAGCGCCGTTCAAGCTATCAAACCGCTACCGTTTTAAATTTAAAATTAAGCTTGTTTTTTATTTTATTTCTCGCATTCTTCAACTATTTATTGTAGAATTTAATCATATTTGAGCAGTTAATTTATGTAATTATGTGAAGTTTTTAATGTAAATAAGAATTCCGAAAATTCTTGCTATTATGTGCGCTGCTTTTTATTCATGATCAGAATTTTTCACAGTATTTGGATATTACAGAAACATGCATATTTTTCAAGTTACAAGTCTTGAAACGAAGGTTTTTCCTCTATTTGGATGCAAACCAAGCGTACTGGATCATAGGGGTGAAAACAGGAGCACTGAATTGATGCTGCACGATAGAATATATTTTAATTGCATTCTTTCGGGTCATAAATATGATGGAGGGAGAAAAATTCGAACATACCTAAATTATCAAGTCCATTGATTGGCTGGCTATAGGATGGGCCGACTATAGGAGGTTTGAAACAGCTACCAGAGCCATGTGCTCTGAACGCACTAAAGAGAACAAAGAAAATGTGTAAGGTGAATATGTGACGTCAACAGTACGATTCTATGGAAGAAAAGATGAAAACACAAATCACGTTTTACAGAGAATACAATTCAAAAATTCATTTAACACAATTCCTTTATTCGATTTTCAGATAAAATCGATAATTATATAAATTAACTGCTCCAATATATTTAAATTCGACAATAACTAGTTGGACATTGCGAGAAATTTAAAAAATACAATAATTAAAATTAAAAAATTTAACGTTAGCAGCGAGAATCGAACCCAAGCCAGGGGGAGACAGGCAATGCGCTTAACCACCGTGCAACACGAAAAAAACTCGTAAAATCATAAGTTTTTCGCTTTTCTCAAGAGAAAATATTTTTTAAACGAGTATATCTCAGAAGTTCTTAACTTTGAAAATTCAGTCAATGCATAGACAGATTTCTCGAGTAATTGGATATCGATTTTTAAAATAGCCATCGAAATACGACTATTTTAAGCGGTGTTATGATTGAAAATCTGAATGGGGTCCCACAAACCCGAGTGTGGCAAGTATGTCTAGAAAAAATAAGTGTGGCATGCTAGGGTGAATAAACCGCATTATTTATTTGAAAAGTACAAATTTTTTAATTTTAATATAAAGTACGAGCATGGAGGTTATGTGTGGATCATAATATCCGATAGGGGCCGGGATGAAATTCTGAACTTTAAATGATCAGAACGGTCAAAACTCCGAAAGAATTTTACCCGAAAGATCAAAACTCCGAAAGAACTTTACACGAAAGACCATAAATCCGAAAATCCGAACACCGTCATAATAATTCGGCTATGGAAGTTTTTAAAGTTTCAAAATTTTCAATAAATCGACGAATTATTTCAAGAATTTTTTTTATTAAGAAATGATTTTACGCCAATTTTGAAATTTGTCTAGACAATGTTATACGGTCTACATGATTTTCCGTCAACTGTGTAGACTTTCGCTGGCATAATCTGGACGAACCTTGTAATTTCGGAACATTAAAGATAGGAATTTTAAACCGTCGGCGCGTTCAAAGTTCGGAATTTCAACCCGGCCCTCATGGCAAGATCATGCCAACAAAACTCTACACAGTTGACTGTAAATGGTGTAGAACATATAACATTGTCTAGACAAATTTCAAAATTGACGCAAAATCACTTCTTAATTAAAGAAAAATCTTAAAATAATTCCTCGATTTATTGAAAATTTTGAAACTTTTAAAACTTCCATAGCCGAATTATTTTGACGGTGTTAAGATTTTCGGAATTTTGGTCTTTCGTGTAAAATTCTTTCGGGGTACTATCTTTTCGGAGTTTTGAGCGTTCTAAGCATTCGAAGTTTGGAATTTTAAACCCGGCCCCATCCAATGAATGGCTGCCTCGTCCCTGTTTGCAAACGTTCACTCTTTTGACGAAATTTCCAATAACTTTTTGCCATACTTGCGGACTAATTTGATTAATGGTGCGCCCGATTGTTTCTTTGAGCTCCGGAATGGTCTGTGGAACATTTGCATACACTTTTCCTTTCAGAAAACCCCAGAGAAAGAGGTCCACCCTGCTGCAAATTCCCGTACGGGTTTTACTGTGGGAATGTGTGGGAAAGCATGGGACAGCCAAGGAAAGTGTGGGATCCCGTACAGTTTCCTGTGCAGGATGAACATTCCTGTCCAGGAACCTGCATGGGAACCTGTGTAGGGCAACGTGGGAAGCTGAATCCTGTACGGGATCCTGTACGGGAGAACGCAGGAAATAAATTCCGGCACGGGATCCTGTACGGGAGAACACAGGAAATAAATTAATGTACGGGAACCTACATGGGAACCTGTGTGGGGCAATGTGGGTAGCTTAATTTTTGAGACAGCGCTTAATAAGCTAATCACGATTGTATCAAAGCAAATGTGAAACTTCTAATGTTTTCATTTGTATCTACACTTTCGTGAGAAAGTAAATCATTAATCACTATTGTCAACGTTTTTTTGAAAATGTTTTATCTCAAGTCAAAAGTATTGTTTTTCAACCCGGGTCCCGGCCTCGCAAAATGGCGTGAAATATTGAATACACAGTTCTTAGTTGAACTTAATTAAACGCAATATCTTAATGTTTTTTTATTAAACTTTTTTATTATGTTATCATTTTACGTCTTACAAAAATGTGTTTACAGAAAATTGCAATAATATTATATGATTAATTTACTATTACAATGGCTATTAATAGAAATACAAGTTCGATAGCAGTGGAATATATTCATCCTCGTGTACCTTAGTGTGGAAACACCCTTAAAATGTTGGCAGTGGGGACTACAATAAAATTTCTCTTTATCTGAATGATTTTTCGTAACACCGAAATACGGGTTCCCCGTACGAAAACACCACGTGGGATCCCGTACGGGATCCCATACAGGTTCCTGTGTGGGAATTTGCAGCAGGGCAATGGCGTCAAATCGCACGATCCTGGTGGCCAATTCACATCGACGCGGCGCGAGATAACACGATCCTGACACTTCATTTGCAATAATTATGCAGTAACAATGCAGCAAATAACAATTTCTATACGTTGCTCGATCGTGTAATTCTCCATGACTAAACCTCAATACTTCCTGATGCCAGTTGTCAAAGATTAGTACTCTATGTTCGCCACAAAAAAAAATTGGCATAACTAAAAATGTTAGGTCATTTTGAGACACCCATTACTTTTGTCCGGTACGTGGTACTTTTTTTAGTCTTTACTAATCTTTAAAAATCACGGAGATGTGACACGGTCTTCTAAACGAGTTTCGACGGATGTTCTCAGACGGCTTGACACGTAACGTCGGCGGGATTAATCTGAAAAAAAATCAACATATATTTTCCTTTCATTAACACCATACGTAGAACATGAACCAAGAAAAAGTGAGAAATGTTGAAAATCGATTGAATGGTACGCTTTGAAACAAAAAGATTAAATTTTCGGAAAACATGGCTGCATTTTAAAATTAAGAAATACTATCGTTGTTTTATTTTCAAAAACATTTAGCGTAATATTTTAGACAATAAGGTTAGAAAGATTTATACAAAATTTCATCAGAATCGGCCGATTAGTTTTTTTTCAGCTATACGTCACGCCAGTTTTGAAAGTGCAGATAAGAAGAACGTGCCAAAACTCCGCCATTTTTAAAGATTAATAAAAAAAACCGTATAACAACCAAAAGTAGTAATAAAACATACCCTAAGTCTCAAACGTGGTGAAGAAATCTTTCCTTAAAAATAACATGAAAATCAGCCGATTTTTTCCTCGCCTAAAGGTATCTCCCCCTTGATGGAAAAACAAATGAATTTTACAACATTTTTTTTGGGACATGCGGGCATGAGGATGAAAGTTTCGTAGGCTCGAATAGTTTTTTGAAATTTTGAAAATTACGGAAAAGACAAGTTGCAGAAAAAGAAAGGGATTCTCAACCGGAAGAAAGAACTTTGATAGTTTGTTATCGACAAATGGATAAACGTATGAAACAACATTATCCGGTCATAGGATAGAAAATGTTATAAACTATGCTCTGGCCAAATTTAAAGTGAATCGGACAAATAGATTTTGAGATACAACTTGTACCCTCTCGTGAAACATACTTTCGACAAAAGGGACAAAAGAAAAAAGGGTAAATCGCAATGAGCCGGTTCACCGTAGCGCAGTGGGCAATCCTTCACAAAAGTCCTTGTAACTTGCTCAATTTTGGAAACTATTACAAAACCTCCATCGCAAATTTGAGTCAAGACCCTAAGCTACAAAAACATCCAATAAAAAATTGCATTTTGTTAATTTCAAACTCATGCAGACCCTTCAGCAGTGCCAAAAATATACCAGGTGTTTATCGGCAACAAAAAAAGGGCAAATCGCAGCGGGGGCGTTTCGCTGTAGGGCAGGCACCCCTTCACAAAAATCCCGATAACTCGCGCAATTTTGGAATTTTTACAAAATATTTGTCACAAATCACGTCCAAGACCCCACACCTATGCAAAAAATCGTATTTTTTAATGTCCAAGCTTACGCAGCCCCCTTACAGATAGGAACAAAAAACAAATTTGCCGAGAAGCCCGCTATGTTAAGGGTTTTTTTTAATAATCCCACAAGATTATCAGCGCCATTGTTCTTTGATTTACAGAATTGGATTGACGCCCGACACAAATGTCTGGATCGGTGCCTGGTGGATAGGATTCCTCGCAGCGGCTGCGATATGTTTCGCCATTGCGATTCCCCTCCTGGCGTTTCCCGCGACGTTGCCCGGTGAGCGTTGCTCCGCCGAAGCCGCCATTCGCTATGACGACCAAAAAAGAAAAAAAAACAATTAAAAAAATTTATTTAAAAAAGCTTTTATTTAATGTACTAAAATTAATTTGTGAAAATAATTTCTTCACCAAGTCACCTATATGTGACTATAAATAGAAGCTTGTAGCGCTCAAATTTTTAAATGTTCAATAAATTCGATCAATTCAGTTTCATTGACCGTATTTAATTTGGCACAATAGAAATTAGAGAAATTATTATCACACGTTTATACTCAGTTTCAGGTTGTTTATTTATTAAATCTAAGATTGTTTTGCAGTAAATCAAATACAGTTGACATGTTAACGGATTTATGTAAATTAAAGATTATATTTCTAAAATTTGAGCGCCCCAAGCTTTTAGTTATCACATGTAGTCACATATAGGCGACTTGGTCAAAAAATATTTTCTACTTTTTAGTGCATTAAATAAAAGCTTGTTTATTTTTAATATTTTTTTTACACATAAATTACTATTAAATTTTTAGCCTTTAATTGATTTTGCTAGTTGGTACTAGTAGTACACTAGTATACTAATTTGTACATTAAGAAAATGGAATGCTTGTAAAAAATAACAAAGAATGTAATTGGGATTGAATTTATGACTAATGGCTGCATATAAACTTTTCACATGCAAACACAGTCGGCTACGAATTTGTTTGTATGTGTAAGTGAGATTTTACATGGATGATTATATATTGCTAATTTGACACGAAAAGTTGAAAATTTTATGAATTTGTTTTTTTTATAGTTGAATCATGCATTGTCACCTTTTAGATGCATGTTTGAAAAATTTCCGAGCTCTAAGTAGTCGGAAAGTGGGTGAAATATCGATTTTCCGTTCTGCATCTGACAGAGAGTGAAGTTAAATAAAAGCTTGTAAAAAATAATAAAATAAACACCAATAATAAGATATAAAAAATAATAAAATGAACAAAATATATGAATAATAAAATAAAATAAGTTAGAAAACAATAAATCAATAAGTATGTCTTCATCGTTGCGGCTCGACGTGCAGGTTCCGAAGAATTGGCGAAAGACAAAGTATCGGAGGCCCACAAGGGCTCGTCAGTCGAGGCGTGCAAGACCGGCACGACCGGGGCCGGCAACACCACGGAGGAGGCGTTCTCCATAATTCGTCAGATGCCCAAGGAGCTTGCAGAGTTGTTGAGAAATCCGGCGTTCTTCATGCTCAATCTAGCAGGCGCGAGCGAGGGTCTTTTGATCGCTGGCTTCGCAGCTTTTCTTCCAAAATTGATCGAGAATCAATTCACAGTGAGCGCGAGCTCCGCTGCTCTTCTAATGGGTGATTGTCCTTATTTCTTCCTTCTTTGTTTTTTCTTTTTTTTCACCAATAATGACAAACCGCTAAGAAAAAAATCGTCGAACGCAGGAGTGGTGACCGTTCCTGCAGGAGGAGGCGGCACATTCCTCGGCGGTTACCTGGTGAAACGTTGGAACCTCTCGTGCTCGGGAATCTTGAAGTTTTGCCTCCTGGCGACCACAGCCTGTATCGCGTTCACCCTCTGCTTCGCTCTCAACTGTCCAAATCTGGCGTTCGCCGGCTTGACAGTGCCCTATCAGAGTGTCGAGAGGTGAGGTGATAGCCGCTTTCTTTTCTCCAGCTGATTCTGTGCAATTTCTCCTTTATCATCGCATCGTCAGTTTGTCAATTTTGGATTTCATGTGTATTTTTTTAAATATCGTCAGAGGAGGAGCAAACCTAGAAAGCAGTTGCAACACGGCTTGCGGCTGTTCCAACGTCGAGTTCAATCCTATTTGCGGGGCGGACGGTGTCACGTACTACTCACCATGTCATGCTGGCTGTCACCGTGCTACAGCCATCAACGATGTCAAAGTGAGCAATGGTTTTCCAAAACAGCGCTCTCGAGCGATTTTTCCGTCGCTGACAACGAGTAATAATTGGCGCAGGTGTACAGTGAGTGCAGCTGCATCCAGGCCTTGCCGCTGAACATGTCAAGCACCTCGACGGCCAGTGATGAATCGATATCCTACGAGGCGATAAACACGACCTGCCCGAGCAACTGCAGATACCTATGGCTTTTCGCCGTTCTCGCCTTTGGCATAATGTTTACGACGTTTCTGTGCACAATGCCGGCTCTCTCGTCCACCCTCAGAGTCGTCAGGGACGAGCAGAGATCCTTCGCACTCGGTATACAATGGATCAAAGTCAGAATTTTGGGCACTATACCGGCACCGATAATATTCGGTGCACTCATAGACGACACGTGCATTCTTTGGAACTCCAGCTGCGAGGGCAGAGGCGCCTGCCTGGTCTATGATAACTTGTACATGAGTCGGTGAGTCGGTAACTTTTGGAATTTCAGGGGGACCGGAATATCCGTCCTTTTCGCTTTTACGGCGAGCTCGTCGGTTAAATATCAATTTTTTTAGCTCATGTGGTTGTTACGTTAATAATCGTAGAGCAGTTGTTTGAATTGGTATTTTTGGGCGGCAAGGTAGGGGAGAAAACGAGTTGGGGTCCTTACGGGAAATTTCTCTAAGTCATAAATTACACAACAAGATACGTTTGTTTGGGTTTGTTCGAGTCGTTGTTTAAACTGACATTTTTAAGTTATAAAGTACGAAAAAATGCCCCGTTTGGTTTTGAGTCCATGTTCGAACTATTTATCGGTTATGGAATACGCGGTTAAAAAGTACGAATAAACATTTTTTCCATTCGTTTGAATCGTGGTTAAAATTTGGATTTTTAGGTTATGAAGTACGGCAGAGGTGACAAAGTATGTACTTTTCACGTTTATTTTCTTTCACGAGAACAGATACATGCTGGCACTCGCGTTTATCGGCAAAGCAGCGTCCCTACTCTTCTTCTTCATGGCCTGGTGGTTCTACGTACCACCGTCCGGGAAGCGGGTAACCCCCGCTCAAGAGCCCGTACCAACTGTCGCGATGAGCGAAAATCTTGGCACTTTTCTTCCTGCCAACAGCTTGTCGTCCAATCAACAATTAAGCGGTCATCCGACCACTGTCGGCCTCTCGTAGGAAAAATTTACAACCATACGCGCCCGCGTACCAACTGTAGAATTTCGCGTTCTTTTTTTTCACGCGACTCTTGGACTTTTTTTTGGGACGACATCGAGAAGGAAACGCCCTCGCCAGCGCCATCTCGTTTGAGAAACGTGAACTTGGCACGAGGCCGGGACGTTGATCGACCGCGTAGAGTTCAAGGTCGATAAAGATCGATTACCCATAGTCACGAAAATGCAACGAGTATGCGTGAAGATAAATGTGGGCGATTGTAACTCTTCGATTCGTCGTTCACGCGACAAATCTTCTACGAGGCTCGCCCGAATGTCTTCCGTTTTCCAATTTTCTACATGGGAAACGTTACCGTTGATTATTGAATAACCAGCTGTTTTTTATTGTCATTTTTTTTTTTTTTTTTACCAGGAATAACTTCGTTCCCCGTAGCGTTTTTATTCCCGCCAACAGGAATTCAAGATGGCGCCCATCTTGAATATTTTGCGAACCGATGAATGGAACGAAAGCGTTGGAAATTTAGGAATTTAAGATTAAGTTTGATTCTTGCTACGCGAAATATTTATCTGAAGACGCAGAGACGGAAAAAAATGGTATACAGTGGCGCCATCTGTGCACGTAAATCATTGTAAACGCGTGTGAAGTTAATAAATACGATCGTTTCTATCGTCGTTTTTAATTACCTGTGCTAGTTTGGGTCTTAATTTTTTCCGTTACAGGGAAATTCGAGATGGCGGCACCACGGTCTTACATACAGGTCTGGAAGCTCGATGAAATTCGGCCGGTGGGGATGGTTCCACTATTGAAACAAAAATCGTGGTGTCGCTAGTATCGAGGAGTCAGTTTTGACAGCGAACACATTACCTGAATATGGTCGTCGAGTAACCGCGAAGAATAATGCCGAAGTCCTGCGTAGTACCGGTGTGCAATAAGGCTTACAGAAACCTAAAAGTGAAACTATCAATGTTTTGCAGCTATATAAACTGCTGTCAGTATATAGCGTGATTAAGCCTTCAGAACATGGTAATTGTACCATTACAGAACGACCTGAGCCGCAGATTTTGATATCGCTAAGCGATCTGAAATCTTTGAGTGGCGAAAAATCGGAACCCAAAATAGTCAAGTATCGTGACGAAGTTCGACGAAAATTAGACGCCGTTTCAGATAAAGGAGAATGGGAGACCGACGATGTCATCGAGTGCCCTTTCGATCACGATTAAACCCTTCCTCTGGCTATAGACTGTATAGTTTATTACGTGACAGGTTTTTTTTAAATTTTAACTAGTTTTTCATGAAGCAGGCTTCTTAGTAACTCAACGGTAGCCGTAGAAAAAACTAACAACCTCATAGCACGATGGTAGAATCGTCGAAATCATCATCCCAGTACAAATAATTGTTTTTAATTCTTTCGCTACTATTAATTACAGGTGATAATTTAAATCATATATATTTATCTAACATTATCGGTTTTGTCTATCACGTTTGATGCGTTCTTTTTTACTGGGGCGTAAGTTAAATTTAAATAGAATATTAGATTTGAATGCAATTTTTTGTACTTCGCAGTATTTATGTTCTGTTTGTCAATAAATTAATAAAACCATAACGTGCATACTTTCAGGGTACTTATGCAAGCAAATTCTGAAGAGATATTATGCGTGTGTCATCTGTCGCGAAGGGGTCTGCTTAAGTTCTAATAGCTCACATGCTCTTTCTAAATTGGTGGATATGAAATCTCGTGGCGGGTTGATCCATGCCAATTAAAAATTCTTTAATCTAATACACTACGTTGAAACGTGTTTTGCAAAGCATTCCTCAAAGGTTAACGTGTTTGATTTAACACTCGAAGATGTATAACGGGAAGTTTTCCTTTCCATGTGAAAAACATGGTTCAGATATCTTGTTGTACGCGATAATTTATTACATTAGGTTGCGCATGAAGCAAAACGCCCTTCAAGAAAATATGACAGAAAACAAAATTTGTCGTAAAAAAAGATGTCTAAACTGACAAGCCAATGAACGAACGATCAACAAAAAGTAAATGAAGGTTTGGTTTTTTCGTTATTTTGTACATTCCACCCCCCCCCCCCCCCTCCCTGCAGAACGATAATGACTAAAAATCTTCCTTATTGCCATTATAAGACGCCATTATTTGAATCCTAAGGGATAAATAATTGTTATTATATGATTGATAAACGCGAAATTATATTTGCGCTGTAATATAAAATGCTATCTCTGTATATAGTGTTAGGAAAAACAACAGATGATGACCACGTATACGTAGAAATATTTGCAAGTAGTAACTCCGATAAGTACTGCTTGCAAGCATTGGTGAGTGAGAGTGAGTATTGTTGTCTCTCTCGCACACGTACTCCTTGTTTGCAGCGCCTCTCGCGGCGAACTTCAGCAAAGGAACCATGTAAACCACGGTCGTATATACAGGTCTGGGCACTCCATTCAAAAATGCGTGACTCTAAGTGACGTCTCTATTTGCGCATTCCACCGCGGCGCTAGGAAGGGGAGGCACTTTTGTTTATACCGCGTTTACGAGGCATGGCATGCACTGTAGTGACGGTCGTATGTACGTATGGCCTAACCTCGTTTTGGCGGGGTGATTTCGAGTGTATCGTAGCCACGGTTTTTATTCAATACGGAATAACAAAAGATGAAGTATCTATATATTGCGATGCCGAAGGGGTGCATGATTCCGGGATGCAGAAGTGGATACATAAATAGCCCGGAGCACGTCTCATTATTTAAAATTCCCAATGATGACTACTGACATTTTCTACTACTTTTCTACTACTACTACTAATGAAAGGAATGCGTGCTACATGTAAATTTCGAATGTTCTTCTTTTCCGTAAACGAAACAAAATTTAATTGGATTGAGCGATAGTTAAATCGGCATATCAATGTCAAAGACGATGAGTATCATTAACTAATGGCTCATCGCTCATATTTTCGGTTTATGCTTTTAGTTTTTGTGTTCGACTAATTATTTAGGATGTATTCATTTTTCATCACAGCCACGTTAAGGGAAAGACAATTCGCATACGCGCATACATCGCGCTCTGTCGCACATGTCTCCGAGATAGCAGCGCTCCACGCTTTTGCGGCCAGTTCCGCAAAGAGAGGCGTCACATAGAGGCACGCTTTGGGGTATACGGAATATACTGGAGTGCCCAGACCTGTATATACGACCGTGATGTGACTAACGGAGTTTCCAGACCTGTATGTGAGACCGTGGGTGGCACCGACAAGCCCGCCATCTTGGAAATCGGAAAAGAAAACAATTATATTTTCATTACAATTAATGATACCTATTTGCAATATCGCGCTTCTAGAGAAACGAATTTTAAAAAGTGAATGCTAAGAGGAGCTCCCTTTGAGCGGCCGGATATGAGCGAATTCTTAAGAGTTTTATGTGTCGAAACGATTTATTCTACGTAATGAAAATTCATTGTACATACTATTACATTTTTCGATTTTCTTACATTTTTTTCATATATAAAAATGGCGTTCGTACGACACTTGTTTCAGAGAAGGTTGCCGCCTGAGTTACCTCACGGCGTACAACCCAGCGTCAGGTGCATTGATGGAAAACATCAGAGCCAAAAAGTTTTGGATTTCTGAGACCCACACGCTCCATGTGAACCGCAAAATCTGAAGAAAGGTGACAATTCGACAAATAGAACGTGTTTGAAAAAATATTCTATTTTTCATGAACATTTTCCTATAGTATTTGTTGATGAAAGCGTAGTTTCTTCTAATCACTTTAAGAAAACTTCAGGTTCACATAGACGGTAATTATATTATCTGAAAGTGTAAAAAAAAATCAAAATGATTACTCATACACTTTGGGCATTATCTCGTACAAGGTTCACGAAAAGAATGGTTTTCAGAAAAACGTGTTGAAAGTTTTAAAAATTCCACAACATCAAATCTGTGCCGGTTTCTTTTTTCGAACGAAACCGGGCGTTTTGCGATAAAACCACGAAAACTAGGTTAAAAAATCGCGACGCGTCCGCGAGTCGGTCGAAAGTGAGCCTTGCTACGATTGTCGTGGTGGCCTCTTGGTTTTTTTTGTTGTTTTTCGAAAAAGATAGTTTGTTATATCCGAAAAACAGAGATACATGTTAAGTCCAACACTTTTTTAGACAAGGCTTCCCTGACGTTTAAAATACTTATCGGTTAGATAAAAAAAATGTTTACATCTCGCCAACAGTCAATATAATTTTGTCTTAATGATACGGGGTGATAGCGTCGTGCTTCCTTAACGAGTAGTTGTAACCACTGACTCGATCTCGTATCAGTATAACAATGAAAAAGACCCCGGATTGGGAAAAACCATCTAACGTTAGTAAATTTTGGTTTTATGGGATGTTGGGGGAGGATTGGGAAATAAGAGCGAGAGTAAAACTATTTGAAGTACAAATAAGTCTCCGCCGTTTGACAAAAGATGGCCCCACCAGGAGGTTATGGTTGAAATCGTCATATGTAAAACTTCATGCCGTAAGCATGGAGCCTACATACCAGGAGGTTCAGCGAGGCCTTTCAACTCGTCCCCAAAACGAGAATAAGAAATGATGGCGCTGGGGTGCTCCGCAACCTATATGTATATAGATGTACGCTAATCATGGGTGTGATCTAAGACAGATTACAGATGATGTACCTAACCCTCATTAGTGTTAAGAGATAACACCACTCTAGGATTTTGGAAAGACGTTTTCTTTCATAAAAATACTTTGGTGTCATAAAAACAATACGGAATTGGTCCTGTAGCAATTTTTTTTATTTAAAGGTTCAATGCTCGTACAACTTTAAACGCGTTTTTCTCGAAACCACTTTTTTCGATCTCGGAAGACGGATTACTCGACCACCTTTGCGTGCATCGATTTCGAGGTTGAAATTTTGACAGCAGCTTCACAATTATATTCTTTATGGGAGTACGTATCCGTTTTTTGATTAAATGTAAACTTCTTTTTATAAACAATTTACTGTTTTTTTTGGCAAAAAATCGATTTATTTCCTTCAAAGTGCGCTATTTAAAAAAAAATTAAAAGCAAATTTCTAGGTAGTCTCATAGCTAATAATATATAATATAATTTTTTTGGTTTTTGTTTCAGGTCTTATATTTTACGATAAAACCGTTCTCCCGTGAAGCTATATGTAAAAAAACACGTTTTTCTAGATGGACTATATTGCCGCCATTTTGAGTTTGAGTTTGAGATCTTTTCTCGCTTTTGCGTTTTTTTTCCGAACCGTCATGAGGAAATTATGAATCGGCGGATATTTCGACGTTTGATGTCACGATCGGTCTGTCGTGAGGTTAGAAACTCATCCGATCACTTTCACCTCGTTGACCAATATATTACTATATATGTCAGTCGCGCTGCACCCCAGCGCCATCACTACGGGACATTTTCGGTGACGCTTTTTTCAGCGCCTTTGCATTGCCGCTGAACCTCCTGGTATCTAGGCTCCATGGTCGTAAGGTTAGACATCTGGCAAGACATCTGGCAAGACCTTGAAATATTAGCGATTTTGTATCAGCATCACACAATTTTTTACGGGCGAAAATGACGAGTTTTAAGCCGAATAAGCGTCATTTGCGGGAACTCTTGCGTTTGGTACGAATCTCCCTCCAATAATGCTTCCAATTCCGCGTCTTCGTTTCGGCATTCCTCTACGTTCTTTGTCTTCGACGTCAAAATCACCGTTCTTAAACTTTTGAAACCACTCAGGTCGAACTTCTCTCACTTAAAGCAGAATCACCATATGGTTCTACAAACAATCGATTCAATCGAAACAATCGACAAGCCTCAGTTGCAAATTTCTTCAAATCAAAGAAGTAACGAAGAGTTATAAAGTGGCCGCAAATGACGCTTATCGGCTCAAAACGCGACATTTTCGCACGAAAAAGTTATGTGACGGTGTTACAAAATCGCTAATATTTCAAGGTTATGGTCTTGCCAGATGTTAAACCTTACGATATGACGTTTTACATCTGACAATTTCAACCATATGTGGTGACTCCGCAACACCGACCGGGGAAAAGCCAACTCAGACAACACCAAACCCCAGACAATCAGAGATGGCCTTTCAACGTCCCTAAGGTCTAGCTGGGCGGGAAGAAACAGTACGAAAATTCGCGAAGAAACGTTACGTACGAGCGTTCCGAAAATCGAGCATCACCTTTCTGTATCACAATAAAGTATTAGGTTTGGGTACTTATTTCCCTTTTTTTATTGAATCCCACGCGCAGTCGCCACACATAACCTCCGGGTGGGGCCATCTTTTTTCAAACAGCGAAGACTTATTTGTACTCCCAATAGTTGTACACGTCCGGTCTTGGCTCGGGTCGTGGGAGTCCTTGCAGCAGTGTCTTGGTGTCGATGGAGGATATGATCGCGTTGTGCTCGCTGTCGTAGCGTGCCGTAATGAGGTTTCCATCGGTCTTATCCGTGATGTTGATCGTGGAGTCCAGCAAGCGGTAGTCCAGGAAGACCCCACCCTCGGGAACGTAGCGCAGCTCGGTGGGTACCAGGAGGCTTTGAACGCGATGCTGCGGTTATTCAGCTACTGAATACTTTGTGGGCCACTGCCGTTCGTGATGGTGTGGCCCCAACAGGTGTTGCGAGCATTAATGGCCCCTGCGTGCGGTAGCATCCCAGGTAGCAATTTCCAAATAGTCGTCCAGGAGTTGTGTAAATGGGTACCAAATGTCCGCTTGGAAGCTACCTATAAGTTACCATGTGTCCAACAGTTATCTTTTTGCACATTTTTGCAGGTTGTTCCGCTTCTTGTCTCTGCATATCGAGTTGACGTTGATTGCTGCGATCTTAATGGTGTTATTGTTGCCGTTGGGTTGTGTAGCCATTTTATTCTATGTTTAAATAGCCCATGATGTAACCGATCCTGATCGCGTTCTGCGTTATTTTCACATTGAGATCTTTGATTTCTCTTAGGATATCGTTTTTAAAACTGACCAGTAGTTCTTCGGCTCTATTCGTTGAGGTATTAGCCTGGTCGTGTTTGATGGTTCTCGCCTGAGTCATCTCTGGCTGACTGTGGTGAGCGCGCTTCTGCTGCAGTGTCGACTGTGTTGCCGGAGGCTTGATTCTGCTGTTGAGGACCCAATCCCTCCCCTGTTGCAAAGGTCCGATAGGATCCTGTAGCCAACGATAAAAATCCGATACGTTGCTGTTTGGTCTATTGGCACCACAGATAGCGGATTCTCGTAATTTATCTGGACTCATTGGAATGTTCGCTTATACGGTTTCTATTTGGATAAACCGATATGGAATGTATCCGATTCTGTTGTTTTTATGAGGAAGATTGAATCTATAGGGAATTACGTACGTGCGATCTACTGGATGAAAACTGCATTTTACACTGATTGACAGTTGCGTGCATTTATCAGCAGCTGCGGATTTGATTTCAATATTTTTCTAATTGTATATCCACAAGTTATAAATTTATAAGTTCCAAATGGACTTGACCGTTAAATTTGGAAGCGAATGTTCATACAAACGGGAAGGTCCACGATTTTTTGCTATCATATCTCGAATGCAAAAACTGGTACGTATGAAACTGTACTTATTTCGCCTTATAAGAAATGACAGATATATTAGGACCAAGTTTTGTATGGGATAGAATTTGTGATTCCATGAACAAAAACGCATCATTTTCCGATAAAAATGTACATTTTCAATATGCATGAATCAGATATTTCAGATGAGTCACTTCATCAGCAGTAATCGGTATTGATTGATTAACATTTAATGAGGATGTACAGATTCAACGATCTTATTGGTAAATATGGGTTTAACCTGTATGTGTTTTAATCAGAGTTTCCAAACTAATCCAGGGTGAAGAGAGAATATTTCAGATAGGGCACTATATGGATTATCTAATGAAAAACTGACCTTTAAGTATATGTGAATGCATATGTTGATGCAGATTACAATGTATCTGCGCATCTCGGCATTTATTCCTACAGTCAAAGATCCAGGTTAATAATGAAGCACGGGTGTTTGTATGAAAATATGAGTCAAACTTATATCCGTTCGAACCAGTTTTCTGTATCTGTTTTAAATTGGCGTTTTCCAACCTATGCAGACTTGAGTAATTAAATTGGAAATGATTGTTTCTCATTGTCGCGTTGCCTCTGCAAATGATATTTTTGGCTGTACAAATTTATTTATTTTATTTAGCCTCGATTCCCTGTGTTTTTGGATCTTTTTGTCCAGCTCTTTCTTTGTTTTCAGTATGGCGCTGATCATCGCGCAATCATAATAGGATGCCGGGTGTCCTGACCCTCCGCAGTGTACGCAGTGGAGGCTTTCTTCCCTTTCTCCAGTGGCCAATCTTTAGCGCTGTGCGGTTGCGCGCACTCGACGCATCTTGTTTTGAAATAGCAGTTTGAACTTGCGTGTCCCATTCGTTTGCACTTTGTGCACTGAAATGTGGACTTCTTTCTCAGCCTTTCTCATCTAATTTTTTGGTTAAGCAACGATGTTATGCCTGTTAGCGCGGCCATGTTGCTTTCCGTCGTCGCAGTTATTATGTAGTGGTGCCTTTCTGGGATATTACGATTGAAGATCATTTCGTGATACTCACGTCCTGTATATTCAGACTTCCGAGTTCCTCTGCGACTTCGTGTTCCTCGAAGCCTCCCCTCACTCATTTGAGAACCACTGATTTCTGTTTTAGGTGCCAAGGGGTGTGGTGTAGAATTCTACCTGCTCGTTTTTCAATAGATCTATTGCACTGTTGTAGGAGTCTATATCTAGCGTAATTAACCTCATCGATTTAGCATCAATGTTGTTTACTATGAATTTATCCGTTGGTATATTATTAGCTCTCAGAAGCGCAATTGTCTCTTTTATTCCTATTTTATTGGCGTATATAGGCGGCGGTTTTCACTTGTGTACTTTTTGAATATTGCGCCTTTGACGATGCGCCTCTTGTGGCTCCCCTGGCGGCGGTCTCTGTCACCACTGTTTCTTCCATGGAGACTTTTCTTCCTTCCCTTCTTGGACACTCATGGTGTCCGAGATGCAGTCGAATCTGTTGGACGCCGAGGTCCCTGCTGTCTCGGCCGTTTTTCTAAACTTGATTTATTCATTCTGAATTTTGGCGCTGCCTCCAAATTCCCTAGATTTTTTTCTCTTGTCCTTTGTCTGAGCCATTCGATGATTCACTTCGTCTCCTGCTTGACTTTAAATTTGGCGTCGGTATTTTGGAACGGGGGGAACTCGTGCGCCTCCCCACACCGTATTGTCTTTGGAAATTATCCACCTGGCGTTGTAGATTCGTAAACGCCACACTGTCCAGTGAGCTTACGTTGGCTGATCTTTGCATTCCCTCCACGAGGGGCATTTTTGGGCCTTTGTGGTCCCCGTGGATATTTCTGTCACGGGCTTGTTTTTTACATTCACTTCGAGAATCATAGAATTGTTTATAGAACTTTTGCCAGCGTTGTACGACTTTTGCCTCTGAGCCTTCTGCTTCTACTGTCCAAGAAAGACCATATGGCCTCTTGGTCTAGGGGTATGATTCCTGCTTTGGGTGCAGGAGGTCCCGGGTTCAAATCCCGGAGGGGCCCATTTTTTTTTCTTTCTCAATCTCACGTTGCCCTCACCGTCGACGAATATTCCGCCTCGAGAGCACCATCAACGAAGTTTTTCACGCGCGGTAAAAAAAATCGAGCCCTAGCGCTCGGAAAAGTCACGAGGCGCGTACGCGCGTTCAAAGTTGGCGCCGCGGGAGGCGCGTGCGCGAGTCCCTTTAAAGACAACATGGCCGCGAGTGCGGGTAGTATCTAGTGCGCATGCGCTTGCCGAGAGAGGCGACAGCGGAGCAAAAACACAGCTGGTACGTGCGAGTCAACGCGGGGCAAGAAGCTTATACCCTCGTAACGAGCGTGTCGAACGCGCCTCCGCTGTACTCTCCCGAGCACTGGGAGAAGAAAGCAGAGCCCAGGCTCTGCCTCGTCCAATTGCGTTTCTTCGATCCATCGAATAATCGCGCGTTGTTTTTTTTTGCTCCAAGTGATCGCGAGCTTCCCAACTCTGGGGCTCTTCTGGTGCGTGTGCGTGGGTGTCAAATGTTATTCGTGAGTTCGATCGGGCCTGTGACTCCTGCTGCGCGACCACGAGGAATTCTCCGACGCGCGCGAATATCACGGATACTTTTCGATCGTCTAATTATTTCCTCCAACCACCCTCATCATCCCATCCACTGGTGAGTGCTCGTATTTTTTCTTGCCCCCCCCCTTCCTCTCTATAGTTCTATACATGCACGCGTCTTCTCAAAACTGTCTAAAAAAAAACATTCCCGAATTATTCGTCACGGAAATGGCGTTAGGATGGTTGCTCATTTTTTGCGATTTCTCGCGCACACGCGCTCTCACGCTCACACATTTGATAAAATGAGGCAAGAGACCCGTTAGCGAATATCCATATAAAACTGAGTTTGATCCGCGAGCTCGTGAACAAGGAACCAGTGATCGAGATATATATATACATATATCTCAAAATCTCCCTAAAGCTAAAACGCGACATGCCAACTAGACTTTCATCCGATCCAAATGCTTTCGAACTATTGTCCATGTCCCCTACCGTTTGTATATGCCGTTTTTGTTCATCCAAGCAGGCTCAGTGTTTATCCCGACGCGATAGTTCCCGACTCGTGCGCGGGCGCGCACGAAGCGCCAGCGGTTCTCAAACCGCCTCGGCCATCACTTTTATTTTTGTTAGACCTTTCGCTACAAATTTTCATCTCTCGGTATATATATACATAGAAGTAAAAAAATTGTTCAAAAGCGTTTGTATGGCCGTCCCGCGCCAGCGGTTCTCAACTCCTCGAAATGCGCATCACATCCGGTTAGCGTGCTGTCGTCCCGTTGTGCTCCATATTTGCCGCTTACCTATTTTCACAATAGACTGTGTGTGTGTGTGTGTGTGTGTGTGTGTGTGTATCTGTGTGCTGGCGTTGAAAAGAAAATCGTCCCTAAGCGTTTGTGGACAGGTTATCAGGGGTCCTCAATCCGACCGAGGGCAAACGAGTCCTTTGCACCTCCTCCTCGCCCTCTGCGCCTTCGCTGTAAATACACGATTCTTTTGTCACGCGCGTATCGCGCTCGCTTCAATTTATCATATTTTATCATATTGCAAATACGAATGTGCCCGTTGTCCTCCCCCCATCCATCTTTCTCTCGATCTGGCACAAAAATAATCGCGAAATTCTTCCTTCTCGCGAGATACACGACGCAACGACGGTGGTGCTCAATCTCCGAAGTTTTCTTCCAGCTGTAGCTTGTGCGCCGGATACGTATATTTGTGCATCTTATTTTCCGCTTCACCTTAACGTATTGTGCTCTCGCCGGGAAACGGCTACGGGGGACTTTCCGATAAGAATTGATGCGAGAGCTCAAAGGAGTATCGTGGTGATGGGAGGCGCGCGGGCGTTTCTATCATTGGAATTCTCTTCTCTTGCGCTCGTTCGCTTTTGGCCCGCGTGGGGCGCCCGGGCGAGTGCCCGCGCATTTGTACGGCCGTGCAGCGCGCGTGGTCATGTGTGTATGTATATATACATATATATAGCCAAGGACAACACTTGCGTTTTCCTATTCTTTGCGTCTCGTGTGCGCTTGCAAATGTGCACATAATACGGGTTTCCTGTTCGCGTTTTTTTCACACGTGTATCACGTCAAATGAGAAATTTGTCGACTTTTATGTTTGGCTGCTCGTGCGCACGTATATATCACGAGCTGCCGTGGCTGAATGTTTTGTTTTTAGAAGAAAACAAACCGTTTTGCCGACGTTGACACCGACTGACAATCATAATACCAATGCAAGGTGAACGATAATAATGATAATTATCATTATAAGACCGCGCCAGTTATTTAAAAATATAATATTCATAGTTAGAGAGAACCTACGAAACAAAAAAATAAAAAACACGCAAAATAATGATGATAATAATATTAAGATCAGTCTAATTATTCGACAATTGTTTTGTAGTGAAAATATAATATTTATAATAATATGGCAAATGGAAGCGGTGCGAAGGGGGATGGAAATCGAAGTAGAGTAGAATCTCGATTATCAAAACTTATCCGGACCGATCCTAGTAGGCATTACAGGTCGACAAAAAAAATTGAGTTCGCATTTAAATAAACAAATAATAATAACCAAAATCTTTATTTGTTACTTATAAAATTTGTTTTTGTCTTTTTTACATTGATAAATAAGTCTTGAAGTTTTTGGTTGATAGTATAAGCAGCAGATAGCAGCACGTTTGAATAAAAAAAGCAAACTTTATCTGATAAACCTATTTTTTAAAATTAGTAACGTGGAAGAAATCAAAATTTGACATCTAGAATCCAGACTCAACATTTGTGATGACCGGAAAAAAAGACAAAAGTAGTTTTTTTTAAAGCGAAGCTACATGTTGCTTATGTGTTTCTAATATATATTTGAAGGACAACAGAGAGCATGTACTTTCAACATAAATATTCAACATCTACTCTAGGATTTTTTAATTAAGAACTGTTCAATCTTTGGTTGCCGTATGGATCCTACGCATTTTTGAGCAGACAAATCACGCACGCTTAAGGTATTCCTTTCGCGGAGGGCCGTATTTTGTGGGGGCATAAGCAGGGCCTTCTGAATCGTCGGTAAATTACAATTGCGCTTAATAAAAAAAACAAGTTATAATGGATTATTATACACAACGATAAACTAGAATGACAAAATTCGCGCAAATTTAGTAGATTGAGACATTTTTACATTTATTTGAAACGTCACGGCTACAAAAATTCTTCTGCTAACCACACTTTTCCAAGTTTTAACATTAATATTTTCTTCAAACGTTCGGTGACCCTCTGTTTTTATTGTTGTTACGGAATCTTTAGACTTTTTTACACCTGTGAGCAGTTTGTATTAGGCATCTAGAGTTATTTAGTGTATAAATTATTAGAAAGACATGTGGCCAGCGTGACATGTCCATAAAGCGCCGTATAAGTGAGACGATTTTTAGGGCCGTAATTTTTCGTTAAAGGTTCGTTAACTTGGCTTGCAATTTTACCAGTATACTGGGATGTATTTTTACTTCATTATAGACGAAAATCAGTTAAGTGTGAAATATTTGAGTTCGTGAAAGGAATACGTTAACGGCGTCATCGCATGTGACGGCTTTTTGTTTTCGCTTCTTTTGAGAATTTTCTTTGACGCACCATCAAAACACAATATCTTTGAATTTTTACCACATTTATTAACATTTTTACAGTCTCTCGGAATGTTATCAAACAACAGTACCGAGTTGAATCCGCTTTACACCGTTCGGAAGACACTCATGTGTAAAAAAAGTTGGTTGACGCCTGCCATAATTCCGGAGGTTTTGCTCATCGGAAAAAAAATCAAACGGCGTCTTAATTTGTAAACCTGAGGCTATCACCGGAACTAGAGTAAAGTGAAAATATCGAAATTTGAATTTTTGGCACGGGTTTAAAATTTATAATATCGACGTTTGCATCGTTGGAACGCAATGAAAGTGTCGTAGACCATTTTTCGTTATCACGACGAGCCCTTCAAAAGAACAAACTTTTTTAGGATCCTTATTGGAGATCTTCAGCCTAAATATGTAAGAAAAGATTTTGAATGCTAACAAAAACGAGAAAATAAAAAAAAATGGAAAAGAATTTTCCTTGTATTCCGACGATGCAAATTTCAACATAGTTAAAATTTAATTTCCAAGTTTCGTCGTTTTTTTTTCGGTTTTTTAAGCTTAAAAAATATGGCAGATATCCGAAATATTCTGGTTCGGGTGAGAACTATAGATGCGCTGACTATACCATAAGCATTTGAACGAGATCCGGTCAATAGTTTTTTAGATATCATGGAAGCTAGTTTGAAAAATACAGTTTTGAGAAAAACGCGTTGAAAAGTTCAAGTACGATTTACACAAGGAAAATGTTGACTCGCCATTAGTCTGCTATGCCGGGGCCATTTAACATGCACTCATTTTTTGCAATTGGTGCAAAAAAAATCTTCGATTTTTTATACCTGTTATCTGCCTTAAGGCCTTAGGCCACTCTAGGGGCCGAAAAAATAAGCTTTTTGGGGATTTCTTTCCCCCAGAAAAACTACAAAATAAATCGAGATTACAAAAAAGGGTGTTTATCATACATATCAGTGACTGTATACAATAATTTTTTCGAAGCGATTAATTTCAAAACGGCGGCTGTGCAGCGTTTATCTCAAAACTGCATTTTTTAAGTTGGCCGGAAACATAACCAAACAATTTTCAACCGATTCACTTGAATTGTTGAATATATCTTGAACAATACATTGTCCATAGAAGTAAGTAGGATTTTTTACAATATTGTATAGTTCATTTGTTATCAACAATTTTTTAGGCAATTTTTGGAAAGTGAAAATTTGCCTAAAAATCGTCAGATAATTGTTAATAACAAATGAACTATGCAATATTTTTAAAAAATTCTACGTACTTCCATAGAAAATGTATATATCAAGGTATATTCAACATTTCAACTGAATCGGTTGAAAATTGTCCTAGTTATGTTTCCGGCCAACTTAAGAAATGCAGTTTTGAGATAAACGCTGCACAGCCGCCATTTTGAAATTAATCGCTTTAAAGAAATTATTGTATACAGTCACTGATATGTACGATAAACACCCTTATCTGTAATTTTGATTTATTTTGTAGTTATTGTGAAAAAAATCCTGCAAAAGCCTATTTTTTTTTACTTTCGAACAATCCAACAAAGTCAGTGAGTTCATAGTTATCGTCATTGGGATGTCCTTCGCCCGTTTGACTCTTCCAAAAGAGGCCAGCATTTTTTCCAGACGTCTCTCAAATTGTCTGTCGTAGGCGATTCCCAACCATCTGCTAACGTATAGCAGTAATGCTTCATGTTTAATGGCTTCGAGAACGAAATGACCGAGTCTCCAGTATCATCTTCCGTCTGTCTTCTGAGAAGTTGTTTTACGACGCTCGGATCGATAAACATGTATATAACAAAACTTTGCTCCGTGGTTCAGATAATGGAATTTTCGGATGAAGCAAACACCGTTCGCGTAACGGAGGGTTCGGATGGTGGGAGTTCGGATAATTGACGTTCTACTGTATGGAAAAGGGCCGCAAGGTATCCACTTGAAGTCAAGAAGATGGGGAATGGTAGGTGGCAAAAACAAATGTTTCAGAGAAGAAGTAACAGTGATTGTAAATGGTAACCCATCAAAGTGGGAAAAAGAAATGAATGAAGCAAGAAAAGTGTAGGTGAGGGGGAAATCTGGTAAGCCGTATGAAATGGAAATGTAAGGGAGATAGAAAGAACAAATAGCGGAGAGCCCCCAAAGAGTACGCAGTGCTTTTAATTGTTTCATCCTTTCGTGTTGGCAACATTACCTAACTTGTCAGTGGCATATGTCATGCCAAAGTGATGGATCACAACTCCCTTTGTTAAGGTATCTGTTTCCAATTTTTCGACTAATAACAGATTTACGATATGTTTGATCTTATTTTTAAACAATTTTAAACACGTTTTGTAAGGTTTAAGATTAATTTGCACACAACGAATGTTGTTCTACTTGAAATTAGTGATCCAAGTTTTGTTTTCATTGAGAGGCCCCACAGAACCTCCATGATTGTACCTTAAATTAAAAAGGAATATAAACATAAGAAAACAGGTATATACATGGAAAAAATATTGGGAGGACAAGATGATTAGCGGAGAATTAAAAGAAACGTGGACGAGGATAAGATGTGAAAATGCCGGGCAAGACGGGAAAAAAGGTACGTAGACGCTAAATGTAGAATATACAAGCAGGCAATTGGAAATTTGAGGTACATCAACACCTATCCCATATTTTTTGGGGTCAGAGTTACTTCAAACTTACAAATTTATTTGATATAACACTACCATGTTTCCCTCGCTTCTCGGTGCGTGTAGAGTAGTCCTTTTAACTCAACACGAAGGTGAAGTTTGCACCGTTGAAATGCAACGAAAATTCTTTATTTTTTTATATCTTCATTTTCTTCATCGTCCAAAATCTTATCGTGCTAAATTTTGGCTGCAGATTTCTGATGAGGATCTTTAAAAAAAAAGTTTGATTGCTCTTCACAGGCCAAATTTTCCAAAAAAAAGTTCGGTTTACCAAGCTTTCGTTGCGTTCCAACGATGCAAACTTCAATACCATCCCTTAACGGTGTATGCCACACATATGGGCGAAAAAAACTCCGCCACTTTTGTGTTATGACGCATATCTAAGCATGTAAAAAAACCGTGTAACTATATTGCGGTACGCATGGCGAGTGTGTCCATGTAATATTGGTATATTGGTGTGAGCGCACTAAATACTGGAATCGTGAGATACGTAGAACACTGGTGTGGGCGCGATTCATACTTTTTTTGTTTTTACTTCGTGCCCCTGAGCCGAATATCGACTTTTGTCACTCTTGAAAAAGTGTTTCTTTCGGTCGAAATATGAATGCCACGTGGTCCAAATTAGAGGCCACAGATATCGCAATATCCCCACTATTTATAATAATATTAACAAAATACTTTTAAAAAAATTAATGATGCTTCATAATAACAATAATGATTAACACGAAAAAATTATGATAATAAAATACTAAAAAAACTGTGCTGTCTTTTTCCTTTCTTTATTGTTAGCTATGAGGATTGGGCGTGTTTTTTTAGATACAAGGATTAGAAGATAAGGCGAGACTTCGGTGAATGTAAAAAAGCGAAAGCTGTACATGTGGCAATAAAATCTACTAAAAACCAATAATAATAAAATACTAAAATATAACAATAAAAACAACAGTCATAATAATATCGTGTTATATTATATTAAATTTAAATATAATAATACGATCGCGTTCTATATATCGTACGGCCGCGGGCAGCCTCAATGCAAACATTTGGGAATTAAAGTCAATTAGGCGATAATCACGTACTCCCTTCCCCCTCTCTCTATATATGCATATATATTTATATAAGCGCTTTATTTTTCGTCGAAACGTAGCTGTGACCTAACCTCCCTATATCGAATTACCCGCAGCGGGGGTTAATACCGCGTGTGAGAGTTAGCGACCTTTTTTTTCTTCTTTCTTGCCTCGTCTCGCCTTCTTCGTCTTCTTCTCGTCTTTTCCCTATCGATCTACACTGTCGCTGTGTGAGTTTGTGTATTCACCTCAAAGACCCCCCGGGCGCCCCTCGATCACCCAGCCGTCCGTGTTTGTGCTCGGAGTCGCTCAGCTGGCCCGTGGCTCCAGATGAGGCTGATGCACCGCCCGCACGAGGGAGACGGAGCGAGAGAGAGAGTAGAAAGAGCGCTCGCCATCTGTTCTCTTGTCCCGGAGACTATCGCGTTCGCGCGCGATTCCTCTCGAATCGATGAACTCGTAAATGATGATCATAATAGTAATAAGATTTCTTTATCGGTTTTTGATGTAATAACAATTATTTTACATTTTATAATATACTAACCGGAGTTAACCTCGCTTCGCTCGTACAAAGCTAGCCAGCTACTATCAAATGTGAATGAAGGCCTTAGGCCACAGTAACGGGTATAAAATCAAGTGCGAATTAAACAATTTTTTTCGTATCGAAAAGTGATTCACTCATAAAATTAATTACACATCTATTTCGTATGAATATCAAGCTGTTAGAAAATATATATATATATTTTTTTCGATGTACAAAATGGCCGACTACTAATATTTTCTTTTATCCTTTTTTTAGGCGCTCCGCGGTGTGACATTTAGCATCCACAATTTTTTACCTAGAATAAAAAACAAACATTCTCGTCAATCTACATTAGAATACCTAGAGAAGTATGTACGGAATTTTAAAAATATTGTTTTATTCAAAAGTTGTAGGTATTTGAACTTAAGAAATGAATTTTCAGTGAAAAATTTCGTTATAACTGCTCATAAAATGAAAAGTTTTCGATTAATCAGAAATTCCGTACGTACTTCTCTGCGAAATGCAATTAGGAGCATAACTTTTAAATTTAAAGTAAATCGAAAAAAGCTGCTTCGAGAAGTTCTGAGTAATCGGCCATTTTGTACATCGAAAAAAAAATAATTCTAACAGTTTGATATTCATACTAAATAGATGTGTAATTAATGTTATGAGTGAATCACATTTTCGTACGAAAAAAAATGTTAAATTCGCACGTAATTTTATACCCGTTAGTGTGGCCTAAGGCGTTAAAAGAATGAAAAATGATTTAGGAATGGGAAAAAAGATTATTGGACAAAATGAATTAGGAAGTCCCTTGGATGGTCCAGAACCTTCAGGGACATTCAGAACATTCTCGAACATTCTAGAACAATCTAGAACATTCTGGAGCATTCTGGAACATTCTCGCACCTTCTGGAAGATTCTATAATATTCTGGAATACTCTACAACATTCTCAAACATTTTAGAACATTCTGTCTGGAACATTTTAGAACATTTTGGGAACGGTCTAGAACATTCTGGACACATTCGAGCCAGTCTCGGTCACTTCGGCACTCGATTCCCAGCTGCTCCACCGACTTGCCATAAAAAGTCGATTGGTGCGATGCCCTATTTTGACACCCATATCTCCGAACCCAAGCCCTGCAGCTCCGAACCGAAACCTGCTTCATGAATGGGGGATGGAGGGCTACCATACCATATAACCCCCATGGGGCTTCAAGGGGTGGTTGCGGAGTTATAGCGGTATGCACGGACAATAAACCACGCTTACATTTATTATATACAGGGTGTTCCAGAACGGAATGCGTTCCCTAAAAATGGGGGTTGGGGGTGAAATTCCTAGTCGATTTATATAATGTAGGTGCGGTGCTCTCGCCAGGCACCACTGCACTCGTGTATCGCTCACCGACGTATGCCGGCTCATCGAGCGCACCTGATTGACCCGCCTTCAAAAATTAATCATAATTCAGGGTTCGATCTGACACCCACACATGCTTATATCAATCGACTCAGAATTTCACCCCCAACCCCCCATTTCAGGGAACGCATTCAGTTCTCGCACACCCTGTATAATGATTAGCAATGATAATTTTCTCATCCTAACTAATATTATAAATCTGAACGTCTGTCTGTTTGTTATTCAGCCACGACAAAACGGCTTGACCGATTTCAATGAAATTCAACAAGTAGATAACGTATGACGCGGATTGACATATACGATACTTTTCATTCTGATATCTAATATTTTTCTAATGATCAATTATACTGAAATCGAATGTCATGATGGGATTGAAATTCTTATAGCGTATTAATGAAATATAATAGAAAACAGTTCATATTATTCTTACCTTAATAGAATCGAACATATGATATTTAAAATGGTTGGTTTGGATATTTTTTATAGTACAACGTCGATTAGTAGTAATTGTTTTGCGCTCTCTGCCGCGTACACATGTTTTAATTTTGGTGTTTTCGGTTCAGTTGTATTATGTTCGCCTTTATTAAAAGCAATCAATCAATTCACTTAACGTCTTTTCAAAACAGAAATGGTAGTAGGCAAATTTTAACGCGGGCGAAGTCGCGGGTAAAAGGAAGTAGTTTATAGTGATAATAATAATGATGATAACAATAATGAAACGCATTGCAGCAGGATATTCGATATTCATTCCCACCAGCGTAATTATTGTCGCTAATATACTCGAGTTTCTTTTTTCCTTTTCCGTCCCGTTACTCCCTTTCTTTTTTCTGCATCGTTCTTGACGCCTCGCTAATATTATTGTTATCAATATTATTATCAGCAACATTATTTTTTAAGTGTTTTATTGACTTCTTTTGCGTTTACTATGATTTTTTAAATAATAATAATTATTATTATATTTTTTAACCATTTTATTATTATTATATTATTATACTTTCACTAGACAACAATTTTCAAATAATTAGCGTGGTATTATTATTATTATTTCTTATTATCATCAGCGTAATTCTTTTTTTGTAGTAGTAGTATTTTACTCCTTGGATACCTTTTTTGAGGGTGCTTAAATAAATGCTCTTCCCTTTTCATTAAATCAATTACTTTACATTGATTTTTTCATATATATCCTAGTTGTTAGTTTCCCAAATTATCCGATGTAATCGCATAGTTGTTTTATGGGTTGCATTTTCCGGTCATTTTCTAACCCCTTGGGGCCGTCCATAAATTACGTCATTTTAAAATAGGGGGGGGGTTCGTCTGCGGATGACGGTAAATGATGGTTGAGGGGGGGGGGGGGCGTTTCGAAATTGACGTCATTCTTGTGATACCAGTTACTTCAAAATGTACAATAGTATATTGTACAACTAGAGCGGTTTCCCCGCATGAGTGATGAAAAATATTTTGCAAGTACCTAATGGTATTAATTATTGAACTCATTATTTATTTATTTATTACATAAAGTTTGTCTACATTATATTCGAGAACTTCAAATAACAGCGTACCTATGAAAATAGTTCGATCGAGCCAAAATGAATATGGGGAGGATACGGAGATATTACCCGTGATCCAGGATTTGCAAGAATGGGTGGAAACTCCGTGGGAGCTATCCAAAGAAAACTAAAGAATAGAGAAGAATAATATTATTATATTAATGAAAATTGCCAAAGTACAAAATAATAAAAGATGATTCTATAACAAAATGTGGGAGCTATCCAAAGAAAACTAAAGAATAGGGAAGAATAATATTATTATATTAATAAACATTGCCAAAGTACAAAATAATAAAAGATGATTCTATAACAAAATGTTTTAATGTTACCCAATTTTTCTCAAATCCGCAAATGTTTTAATTTTGCCAAACTGGTAATGACGTCAAATTTGCGAGAGGGGGGGGGGGTCATTAGGAAATGACGATAGGATGATTGTAGGGGGGGGGGGGGGTCGAAAATCAGCAAAAATCGATGACGTAATATATGGACGGCCCCCTTGCTGTTTTCCAATCATTGCTACAGTTTATGTATTATTCCTTGGTTTAGTTTTCCTTTTCTGTGCCGTTACTCCCTTTCTTTTTTTCTGCATCGTCCTTGACGCCTCGCTAATATTATTGTTATCAATATTATTATCAGCAACATTATTTTTTAAGTGTTTTATTTACTTCTACTGAGTTTATCATTATTTAGAAAATAATAATTGATGTTATTATAATGATCATTATAATTTTTTAAGCATTTTATTATTATTATAATATTATATTTTTCACTAGACACCAATTTTTAAAATAATTAGCGTGGTATTATTATTATTTCTTATTATCATCAGCATGATTCTTTTTTTGTAGTAGTAGTATTTTACTCCTTGGATACCTTTTTTGAGGGTGCTTAAATAAATGCCCTTCCCTTTTCATTAAATCAATTATTTTACGTTGATTTTTCCATATTTATCCTAGTTGTTAGTTTCCCAAATTATCCGATGTAATCGCATAGTTGTTTTATCGGTTGCATTTTCCGTTCAATTTCTAACCCCTTGCTATTTTCCAACCATTGCTACAGTTTATGTACTATTCCTTGGTTTAGTTTTCCTTTCACTTCCGTACACTCGCAAATATGTCTCAAATTTTCAATTGCCTGCTTGCGTATTCGACATTCGGCGTCCACATACCCTTTTTTGCGACATTTTCACATCCCATCCTCGCCCACGTTTCTTTTGAGGGGGCCATTCCATGTGATAGCAATTTTTTTCGCTTTTTGGGATTTTTTAATGAATCATTGAAACAGACTATCTTTGAATTTTTACCACACATTTTTTAACAATTTTACAGTCCTTCAGAATTCTATCAAGCAAAAATAACGAGTTGAATGAACTTTACACCGTCCGAAAGACAGTCAGGTGTAAAAAAAGTTAGTTGACGGCTGGCATGATTCCGGAGGTTTTGCTCACCCGGAATTTACAAAATCAAACGGTATTTTAATTTGTATACCTGAGGCTATCGCCGGAACTAGAGTAAAGTAAAAATATCGAAAATTGAATTTTTGGCACGGTTTTAAAGTTAAGTTCCAAGTTTCGTTACTTTTTCGATTTTTTCAGCTTAAAAAAATATGGCAGGTGTCAGTAATATCCTAGTTCGGGTGAGAACTATAGATGTGTTGACTATACCATCAACATTTGAGCGAATCCGTTCAATAGTTTTTCAGATATCTCGTAAGCCAATTGGAAAAATACAATTTTGAGAAAAACGCGTTTAAAAGTTCAAGTACGATATACACAAAGAAAATGTTGAGTCACCGTTAGTCTGCTATGCTGGGTCCTTATAGCATGCACATTTGCAATTTGTGCAAAAAAAAATTTGGATTTTTTTCGTACTTGTCACATGCTAGCCTTAATGGGAACCTGGGAATAAATATAATGGAAGAGGAATAGAAAATATAAATAAACGCATTGTGTATGTTTAGAAGGCACCGTTTTCATTGTTTTGGGAGTTCAGCGAGTTTGTGTATTTACAACGAATTGCTTTTGCCGTTTTTCCATTCTCGACGCAATTCTTCGTCCTGCGGCACTATAAACACCAAACACGTTCCAGTTTTGTTCTTAAAACTATTCCAACTGTTCGGTAGAATGCACGCTTTAGGCATTTTTTTTTTTCATTTTTTGGACCTGCTACATGGGATGACCGCCTTAATTCTTATTTTGTGATGTGTATACCTGTTTTCCCCACGTTTGCATTCCTTACAGTATGTTCACCCATCGATTTTCCTCCAATAGTATACATTTTTTTGTTGAATTTTAATTTATATTTCTCTTTCTATCTTCCTTTCCAGCTCCCTTACATTTCCATTTCATACGGCTTGCCAGATTGCCCCCTCACCCACGCTTTCCGTTCCCCCTTTATTTCCTTTCCCCATGTTGATGAGTTGCCATTTATAATTGCTCTAACTTCTGCCCTTACGCATTTTTGTTGGCCCCTACCGTCACCCATCTTCGTTGTTTCAAGTAGATACCTTGCGGCTCTTTTCCACTTATTATTACAAATATTATATTTTCACTAAAAAAACCATTTTCAATTATTTAGAACGATCTTATCATTATTGTTATTATTGTTCACCTTGCATCATTATTATGATTGTTGTCCCGGTACTTATTACGTGACGGAGATGGAAAGTGTCCCGCGCGTCCGCTGTAGTCTAGTAAGAATCGCCCGGTAGCAACGTCAGCGATTTATTATGCGCGATGACGAGGCGACTGCGAGGTTATTACGAAATTTCTTTTTAGCCAAGTTTGGGCGTACAGCGAAGAAATTGACAAAGGGGTGAACTCGTCGGGGGGGAGAGAGAGAAAGAGAGAGAAAGAGAGGGAGAGAGAGAGAGAGAGAGAGAGAGAGAGAGAGAGAGAGAGAGAGAGAATATGTATGTTTATTGCGTGCTCTGGGATAGTAGAGAGAGAGAGACTACATGCAATCGACTTTTAAATAATAAAATCACGTCACAGCCGTTATGTGTAATATTATTACAAAAGAGCTGAGACGAAGCAGCGGCCAAGAAGCCATTGAGCGAGGAACTAAAACGCGCAACATTGGAGAAAGTACAAAGTTTGCAGAGAACTCGCGGTCTCTCTGTTTCCAACACGGCGTACACACTTTATTATCCACCCACACACACACACACGCGCGCGCGCGCACACGCATGCACGTTATTCAATGGTTGTATTTGCGCTCGCGATTAGGCTGGACGAACGAACGAGCGTCATCGTGGCTTTGTCCCTGTTTTCTTTGTACACACGACGTATATGGGTCGTCGATATACGGAGGAGGTTGCGAAGTCTCTTCCGCGAAGCTGCGACGATGCTTAGGACTTTGACGATTTTTCTTACCCGTTACAACTCATGGCCGGAGAAATGTATAATTTACGTAAATTCCTTTCTCGAAACACAATTCGTGCACGGTTCGAAGTGCAATTTGCCAAGAATATTTATCGAGTTTTATATTTCGAAAAATCGAAAAGCATAAATAAGGTGCGCGGAAAATTAGATTGGCTTATTTCCCTCGAAATCTGCAAAATATGCTAGACCATATAAAGAAAAAATAGAGCATGAAAAAGCTGCATAGTGTGGCAATGCGACTAGCGAATTTCTCCCCCCTCCTAGTTTGCAGCTTCTCGGGCCTCAGGTTCGTCCACGTAGAACATAACGCGTGTGACCGAAGCGCAGGCTTGTCTTTGCACACTGTCGCGCGAACGGGGCTCACAGAGCCTTCTCCCCCGGGAACGAGGCGCCTAGCGTGCTCTCTTTGCCTGCTGATTCGCAGCACTTACGTCCGTCTCGTTCGAAACCGCGCGCTCGTAGAGAACGGAGGAACTGATCGACCTGTGGTGCTGCAGTTTTGCTATATATTTTGCTACGGAAAGTCCTCCATTTGGCCTATATATATATATATATATATATATATATATATATATATACAAAATAACGTAATGCACGAGGCGCACTATTCTCCATAGGCATACGCGAATTTCGCGAGTTGGCACGAGGCCCGCACGCCCCTGCACGGCCGTATATCGCCGAATGAATTATAGGCCGGAGCACCGGGTCGCAAGCGAAGTATCATTGGAGAACGGCCGATAGACGGGACAGAAACGGAGAGCATGAAGTACCGGTGAATTTTTTCGTCCCGATACTCACGTACGAGGAATTATTTTTTCAATCTTTCATGTCTATTTATTTTTCTATACGAATAATAATAATAATAGCAATGATAACGATGGGAATTGTTCGCGACCATGGGATATCATAGAATTAAACGTGTTACGAACATAACCTAGCAACGTGTCGATCATTTGAGAATTGGAATGACAAATCAGTTGGATGTGAAGAAAACGGGGCGTAGGAATTTCGAGATACTCGGGGGAGAATGGACTCGTGCGGTTTTTTTGTTATTTTGCGCTTTCACTATATATATATATATATATATATATATATATATATATATATATATATATATATATATATATATATATATATATATATATATATATATATATATATATATTAGACTGATTCAAAAAACAATTTTTTTTCTGGATTCTCGTGCTATTGTTGGGCACTGATAAAACAAAATTTCTCTAAAAAGATGGGCGCGGTCACTCAATTTTTAGAGGTGGCTATCTAGACTTTTTTGTATTTGAATTTTTTTTAACGAACGTATTGCATTTAAACATAGTCATGGCTTCGGATTACGGATAAAAATCACATCCAGCAGCTGTTTCGTAACAAAAATAAACTCTAACAATTTGAAAAGGGTGCAATATTCACAATTCAAATCCAGGTAGATCAATAATGGCGTCTATACTACTCTCGTTATTCATGTAGATTTATTTATCCGCATTAACATTTCGCACTTTTTACGAAAAATTAAATTATAAGCTTTTATTCATAAATCGTATATTTACATTTTCAAAATGCTAGGCTTATATTATCTTCAAACTCATTTACATTTCTTCAAATATGATGAAAATTCAAATACAAAAAAGTCGAGATAGCCACCTCTAAAAATTGAGTGACCGCGCCCATCTTTTTAGAGAAATTTTGTTTTATCAGTGCCCAACAATAGCACGAGAATCCAGAAAAAAAATTTTTTTTTGAATCAGTCTAATATATATATATATATATATATATATATATATATATATATGTCGTCGCGTCGTTTTTTCGTTCGAATGTCGTCCCGGGTGAATGTGTCTATATACATACGTACATATATATACATATATATAAAGTTTCGTGTCTCGACGTTGCCGTTGCTCGTGCAGGCTTTTTTTTCCTTTCGTCCTCTGCACGCATATAGTCGATCGATACCGACCTTGATTTTGTTTCGTTAAAAATTAAGTTACATACGAGGTTATACGTCCGCTACATATACACATATCAATACATATATATGGGAACTTCCACGCCATTTCACCTAGCTTGTGACCCCGACCATTTTCGGTGTTCCTGATTTTTTTTGTAAAATTGTTCCCCTTGCTCGGAATATCCACATCAAGTTTTAGATTTTTATCTCTTCTCTTTTAGGAGTTATAATTTTCCAACAAAATGTCGATTTCGGAAATTTTGGAAACGTTTAAACGCTGATAACTCCTGAACTTATTAAGACATCAACACATGTCACTATATAATTGTTTTTAATTTTTAAGCATACTTTCATTGAAAAATATGAAAAAAAGTTGTAAATTATCAATGTCAACGTTTTTTTGCTTCTCAATTGAAAACTATTTGAAAAAAAATTTATTGCCTTTTTTCAAACAATTCTCTAAAATAGAGAGACCCATTCCAAGATAAGACTAGTCTCATCGTCGGCTCATTTTTCGCTCTACTTTTGTCTTCGAATTAATCATATTTTTTTAGAAGATTTTTATCATGTTCATGTCCAATAATGCTATTAATGATTTTCGGATTTTCAATTCAGAAATTTCAGATAATTCAGTTCAATAAATCATCCTGATTTATTTTTAATTTCTGCTGGACGTAACGAAAAAAAAACGTTGAATTGAATTTTTTTTTCGTCAAATTCTGCACAAGTTAAATATAAACCGTTTCAGGCCTGTCAAAGTCGAACTGCAAATCATAAAATCATTAATAACATTGTTAAAGATTTAAATGATAAAAATCGTCACAGAAAAATATAATTAATTTGAAAAAAAATAGAAGGAAAAATGGGCCTACGATGAGACTAGTCTCAATATCATAGAATGTCACTCTATGTTAGAGAATTTTTTGAAAAAACTTGAAAAAAGAAAGCATCTTTTTCAAAAACAGGTTTCATTTTAGAAGCAAAAAAATCATTGTCATTAATAATGGATAATTTTTTCATATTTTGTTACGAAAGAATGCTCCAAAATGAAGAAAATTAGATAGTGACATTTGTCGATATCTTGATTAGTTCGAGAGTTATCAGCGTTTAAACGTTACCAAAACTTCCGAAATCGACATTTTTGGAAAATTATCACTTCTGAAAGAGAAGAGATAAATTTATAAAAATTGGTGTGGATATTCCTTTAAAGAGATAGAATTCTACAGAAAGAATTCAGGAAAAACAAAAATGGTCGGGGTCACGGGCTCGGTGAGTTGGCGTGGCATTTCCCATATATACAGGGCATCCCTCTTATCTCTGCCACCCGAAAATAACTTGGTAATTATCAACGCCACGAAAAAATATTCCAGACAAAAGTTGTACGGTGTGAAGGGGGCCATCAAATGCGACCATGTTTTTATATTTCGGTGAAGGCGCAGACTCACAGGTCACCTCCACTTTTTTAAATGGAATGGTACATTTTTTTTCAACCATCTTGTGGAGCACCTCAAGTCGCATAAAAAACATTAGGGGGTCAAAGTCGTTCAAGGTCATTCAAGGTCAGTATCGACGATACAAATCTAAATATCTCGGATCACTACCAAATATTTGGTAGTGATCCGAGATATTTAGATTTGTATTTCATTTTAATAGGTGTTCGAAATGACCTTGAACGACTTTGTCCCCCTAATGTTTTTCATGCGACTTGAGGTGCTCCACAAGAAGGTTAAAAAAATCGGTTGCCTGTAAAGTCGGTTTACTGACGATAGTTGAACGTGACAACGTCATAAGAAAATACTGATGGAAAGGTTTCATTTTTCAAAAGAAAATTTTAATTTTGTTTGTTTGATAGATATTTTGTATGGATATAGAGAAGGAGGTAAATGGAAATCACAATTGAATTGATCAAGTTACATTTATTTGTACGCATAAATACAATTATGTCAATTTTTATTTATTTTTTTTACAATGTACATATTTTTTACAAGTATGAATGTGTTTGAGCAATTGTTTTACAACTTTTATTTTTTCATAAAATTCTTCGTTCAGAAAATCATTTTAAATTTACAAAAAACTTGAATAAAATTTATTGTTTAAATTTCTACTCGACTGTTAAAATTTAATTTTTGATTTTATTATTTTATAATAATAAATTTTGTATTGACATTATTTCTTTCAGCAAGTGAACTGAATAAAATTGTTGTTCAATTAGTTACTTAATTATTTTTGCAAATTTAATTGTAATTTGTTGTAAAAAAGTAATAATTTTGAATAATTTATTATAAGAATAAACTGTGATTAAATTATTGTTCATAAATCTTAAATTTAAAATTTAAAAATTGGAAACATCATTAAAATTTTTGTAACTCTAGCTTTTAAAAAGCCCGCCGCAATGTGTTTGATATAGGAGAAAATTGTTCCCTTTGACGGCTGGCTGGTCCAACCTGTCATTTCAGACACGTTGTTATGATATGTGGAAGATTTAACATTTATGTTTTAATTTTTTGAAATCATAGCTACGCTCGATAATTATTTCGATCGAATAGTAAAGCAATTGATTTTTACTCATCGTGAAATAGTTCTGTTAACTTATTGTTATAGTTTTGTCAATTATAGCATAACCTACAATCGCTGCACTAGCGGACCGATGCTATTTATTTTAATGATGAAAGCACGAATATTCGACAATATATCACTGAACATATATTTAATATCGAAAGAATCATTACCTTTATCGCCGCAATTATCGATGCTATAAACAATTCACACCACATTCACTTTTCACTGCACTTCATACTTGACGAAAACATGTACATGTATTATTGTATAGCAGCTGTCCACGCGGACGCATCGCTCATGGCTTCTGCACACTGCGCGCGATGGGCGACAAGCGATGAGCGATATCCAATGAGAGCTCGAGTATGACGGAAATACTCTACGAGAGTGACGTTGTCATTGGATATCGCTGATCGATCGTCGCTCGTCGCTCGCAGTGTACAGAGGCCATCACTCAAGTAGGAGAGAGACAAATGTCGAACGCTGCCGAACGCGGAGGCCGATTGTACCTCTTTGTCGCTCGTTCCGCGCTCTCGCTTACACTTCAAGCCTTAAATGGAACGCCTCAGAGCGAGGTAACGGCGATGAGTCATGCTTTTTCGTGCGTGCAGCCGGCTCCATCGAATTATAAGACGTTATCACGTCAAAAAATGTACCATTCCATTTCAAAAAGTGGAGGTGACGACCTTCACTGTGCGTCAGCGCCTCTACCGAAATAAAAAAAACTTTTTCGCATTTGATGGCGCCCTTCACACCTTCACTCACTTATATTCGAGTTAAGGAATCCATCCTTTTTTGCCACGGACTACACTTCTTCTAATTGTCAGAAACATAAGTTTTATGCATTCTATAAACGTAATTATTTATATAGCACAAGACAAAAGGAACAATGCTTGCTTTTATAGTATCGCAAAAATATTCGGACACACTTCAACTTTGTAGTGCGTACATTATAAAAAATTCGTTTGACCGCTCAGAAGTTTTGTTTACAAACATAGCATAAAATATTTCGTTCGATGTGCGCCAGCTGACCATTTTCCATAGAGAAAAGGGAAAATCATATCGGGAAATTGGCAGTTTATTAAACGTCAGCAAGAGTACAGTACCGGACATCATACGACGATATACTCATGAAGATAAAATAGAATTTATCCCGCAAAAAGGATGTTCAAAATTTCTTCCTGTTCGCGATAAACGTAACATTATCAGGAAAATAAGACAAGATCCTGGATTGAGCGCAGGGAAGTGGACGTCACAGTTAAATGAAGAAATGAGGAAGAAAGTGCATCCTGATACAGTTCGCAGAGCACTGAAAGAGGAAGGTTACAATGGTAGAGTTGCTCGTAAGAAGCCTTATATAAGCGAGAAGAATCGGAAGAAAATAATTAGTTTCGCTAAGGAATACTTAAATAAAGAAGAAACATGGTGGAACGACGTAATATTTGCCGATGAAAGCAAATTTAATATTTTTGAAAGTGATGGACGCAAAACGGTGTGGCGTAAAGTGAACGAAGAGTTCAAACTTAAAAATCTAAAACCAACCATGAAACACGGTGGTGGATCTGTAATGGTTTGGGGTTGTATTTAAACTGCTGGAGTGCGCGAGTTAGTTTTCATCGAAGGTATTTTGGACAAAAACAAATATTTGAATATTTTGAAAGACAATTTAATACAAAGTGCAACAAAAATGAACCATTCGTGATCGTTTTAAATTTTACCAGGACAATAATCCCAAATATAAATCACGTATTATTCAAGAATATCTGTTGTATAATTGTCCAAAAGTTTTGAACCCTCCACCACAGTCACCGGACTTGAACCCAATTGAAAATCTGTCGAATGAGTTGGACCGTTACATACGAAAAATACAGATCAAATCAAAAAAAGAATTGAAAATACGTTTAACAGAAGAATGGGGACGAATATCTGTAGATTATTTGAAAAAAAATATTTTGAATATGACAAAGCGCTTGCAACATGTTGCTAAACAAAAGGGAAATCCAACGAAATATTAAAATTATTCTCATTCAATTAATTTTCATTAATAACCCATTTAAAAATATTGTTCTCTCAGGTGTCCGAATATTTTTGCGATACCAAAAGCAAGCGTTATTTCTTTTGTCTTATACTATATAAATAACGACGTTAATTCACTGAATAAAACGTACGTTTTTGACAATTAGAAGAAGTGTACTACTTCGTAAAAAAGCTTGAATTCCTTAAGGGGAGATATACACCTAAGAGCCGGAAAAAGGTCATTTTGGGGTTTTAATTAACTAAAAGTATATACATTCAAAAATATGTTTAATTTTCTTTATTTAAAAATATAAAAAATATACTAGGATATTGCATGATCCCTGGAGCGTCGTAAAAAAATCTGCGTACACGGTACCCACTGGCGTTTCTTAAAAAATCATCTGAAAAAAAAACCAAAAAGATTATTGAATTAGATACTATAATCTAGTACTTGTCATAGCCGATTTTGAAAATATCGATTTATGACAAAATGGCGGACGTTTGAACATAAATAGTGATTTTTGGGCCAAAAATTAGTTATTATTTTTCCTATAAAACAAAAACTAACGGGAAAAAAAATCCTATGACAAGTACTAGATAATGGGGTATAAGAACAACCACAAAAAACCTCAAGGCAATCGGTTCATTGGTTTTAGAGAAATTTTGGGTACCGATTTAAAAAACGTGGTGGTGAGAAAAACGCGTTTGAGAATTTGGGAATGAATAAATCATGAAATTTGTCAACTTACATGGAATCATCGATACCAGGCCCATAGTGTAGGTCTTCTACGGTCGACGGGATGTTCATAGCTTCTAAATTCCTCGACCTCGACCATCTCGACCATCCCTTAAGGGGTTACCCCCACTTGCGATTTTGAAAAAATCGATTTTTTTGATTGCATTTTTTTGAAGTATAAGTATCTGAGAATATGTCCTGAAAATTTCAAGTCGATGCGAACAAAATTGACTGAGATATGAGCGTTGAAAGAGAAGAATCCGTTGTGTAAACGACCGGAAATTGAAACTTTTAACGCGTTTTTCTCAAAATGGCATTTCTGAAGTCGGTGACCAAAATTACTCGAACACTAATGAACCGATCTTCTTAAAATTTTGCAGGCTTATTTAATACATAAAATTGTAGTCTTTAATCGTTCGATTTTTTTTTTCGAAAAAAAATGGCCGTTTTGTAGCCAAAAAACGGCCGTTTTTATTCGTTAAAATCGAACCATTAACTTTGACTGTCCGCTATTTTGTGAAAAATGAATATTTTTTAAAATCCTTCGATTAAAGACTAGTTTATACTTATATTTGACTAAATCCATCCGCATTTTTTTTCCGATGATCCACTTCGCCGCAATGTTGGTCACCGCAAACCATGTATACAAAAACATTATTTCATTGACGGCCATTTGCCACTAAACAATGTAATATTTTTCAATAAAAAAATTACTGAAAGTTCTTCAAGATGTGTTCTTTAAGATGGTATATTGATCGATTAAAAAAGTTTTGTAGTTTTTTTTTTAATTCATGAAAAAGGCCTTTTTTGCGCTACAAGTAACGCCTTAACTCGACTATAAGTGTACAGAGCAATTATATTTAAAAAACAGTGGTGTCCGAATATTAAAGCGAGTCAATGTGTGTGTGTGTGTGTGTGTGTGTGTGTGTGTGTGTGTGTGTGTGTGTGTGTGTGTGTGTGTGTGTGTGTGTGTGTGTGTGTGTGTGTGTGTGTGTGTGTGTGTGTGTGTGTGTGTGTGTGTGTGTGTGTGTGTGTGTGTGTGTGTGTGTGTGTGTGTGCGCATATTTTTATGTCCATATATGTGTGCTGGTACAAAGTATAAATATACGCAGCAATTTACGTGTGAGAATAACGGCGCATGAGGAGGTAAATCCCGTGATGTCAATAATGAGGAAATAAAATGAAATGAATGAAAAAAAAATGTCGCGGGATAATGACAAATACCGTATTGTCGACGATGCGCATATGCTGCAACGTTATGCGAGTTCTTGTCACGTGTTTATATTTATATATATATACGGGGAAAAAACGGGTAGCCATTGGCGTAGCCAAGAGAGGGTACGGGTGAGCACGCCCCCTCCCCCCAGAAATCCCGGTGTACACAGAAAAAATCGATCCAAAATAATTGAGTTTGAATAATTTATTCATTCTATTTGTTCCGCCCAAGCAAGTATAAAGCAATAGCTTAATAAAACTTGAACTATCCTCTTCGTCGTAATTTCGTAACTTGTATAAAAAGTAGCTATTTCGTTACGTTAAGGAGGTTAGAGCGGTAGCCACAATCGTGGATTACATTTTTTCAAACATATGTTATTGTTTAGACTATACCGAAGCATTACGAATTTTTTGAAATTTTTCCACTACCGTTACCAGAGATAAAAAATAGTTGAATGTATGTAATTTTACGTGCTGTTAGATGAGCGTTTACGCTACGGGTGGTGTAATTTTTTTTGCTAATTAGCACCGAGATAAACTATTTCTAACAACGAATTAACGCAAATTAAATATTCGTAAACATTTAGGAAAGAATTCTCTCATCCTGTCCATTGTAAACCATGTATATTCGAATTTGAACCATCAAGGTTTAATGAAAGATTAAACCTTGATGGTTTAATCTTTCATTGAATGAATGAAGATTAAATGAACAAACTTGGAAGAATGAAGAGCATTGCTGTCAACCCTATTTCGGCAACACTTAATATAAATTAATGGTGATAATAAATAATTTCTGGAGATAAATATAAATAGGCATCATTATAAATAACTCCGAATTTCATTTTGAGTTGTATATAACATTTGCTAGCGCAGTCTTTTTATAATAATCATCGATAATGTTGTACTTTTTCAAGTCGGTAGTAAAACAAAAGTTTTTCTTATTTACGCAATAAAAATATAAAAATGCATTATTTTATCCTTCAATTGTATATTCAATTAAAAAAATTTTATCTACAGAATAAATCTATACCTCGTACGCATTTTTTGAGGTTCATTGGGGATAAAAATCATAAACCGTCGTTTGACTCAACTGGACCGCTCCAACCTTGATTAACCCTCCAACTGCACACTTCCGCCATGAACCACTGACTGCATATGGGGTCGATCCGACCCCAGACGTTTTTCACACCTTTGTATTTCAGTGAATATGCATTTTTTTGTAGAGACGTTTTTTGTAGTCGATGATCCTTATTTTATGGCCCAAAATTTATTTTTTAAGAACAACAAAAATTAAGTGCCCAAACATTCGTTCAAAGTGGTAGATATGTTGAAAAATACGTACTTGCACGAAAAAGATCATATTTTTGTTTTCAAAATATGAAAAAAAGTCCTTTGAGGTTTTTAAAGCGGAACGTTTGTAGATACGAAAAAGACAGTGTCGACCGTCTTTCCAAAAAGTATACTTATTCGGACGTTTGAATTTGAGCATTTTGGGATAGTGAAAAATGGAAAAAATCGACTCCTTCGGCAGATTAATTGACGAAAACGTATATTTTCCGCATTTGTTTAGTTCAATGACGTATTATTATTCACATTTACCGCAATGGACGCATAAGTACATTCGGTGCTCGTTGCATATAGCCCTCTTGCATAACGGACACTTGCTTTTAGTTTTATGATCGGCATTCTAAATACATAGTTATACCCAAAATAGTAGTAGCCCAAAATAAAAAAATGATCCATGAGCATTTTCTATCGTAACTCACTTAAGGAGAGGTTAGGGGTTTCAGCGTGAAAAAAAAACACTTTTTTGCGTTTTTTTCATCTATATGAATAGAGTGAATTTATTGAAACCTTGTGTATATTGTTAAGTGTCATTTCAAGAACATTCCGTAAAATTTGTACGCTAAAATATCCACAAACAAGCCGGTGACAAAGTTTTTCCAAGAACGCCTTTGGAAAAACATGATTCGCAGTGTTCACTGTATCTCAGCTAGAAATTATCTGAAATCAAGTACCATTAAAATTTAGTCAAAGTATCATCAAATCCTCCCCCCAACGGTCTTTGATATTTTTTTTTTCATTTCTAAATTTTTGGTGGTCATATAAAGTAAAACGTGCTATTTTTCACGAAAAATTCTGCCATTTTGGAGGTGGAAAACCCCCCCAATAGAAAAAATCTCAAACTAATCGTTGGGGGAGGTATTTTATATGTAGAAAGTATGTACCAAGTTTGAAATAAATCAGTCATGTAGTTTTCAAATGGCAGTGAACACGGACTTTGAAAAAGTGGTTTCGAGACAAACGCGTTTGAAGTTTTAGTTGTCGGAGCTACAGTGTTAGAGGAGCGGGCCTAAATAGTCAATGACTTCGAGAGTTTTGCTCTGATTGACTTGAAATTTTGGGATTATATTCTTGAAATATTTAACTGTAAGAAAAGTAAAAAGATCGATTCTTCAAAAGCGCAAACCCCTCCCCACCTCTTAAATGTAGTAATAAAACACCAAATTTCACAAAAAAAAATTTATTCGCGTTCACCGGACTACTGCCCAAACGGGGTCGATTCGACCCCAGGTCCCTTTTCGACAGCTGTCCTCAGTACACGGGCAGGGCGTAGGATGGGGGCCGATTGTCCACCTACAGAGTAGTAGGAGTGGGGGAACATTCGTTGTTCGATACAGTCAGTTGAAAAAAAATGGGGTCAAAATGACCCAGTGTGCAGTCGAAGGGTTGAATAGATATTCAAATTTCGCAATTGAGTTAACTGTGGGCAAAATAAATACATTGGATTTGCTGGCCGATATACTACTGTGTCCAAAAAATAAGGTGACATTTGAATTTAAACTGCGCGCGTCGAAGGATTTGGATAATTATTTTTTTTTTAGGTTGGTAGTACTGTCAGTGACTTCTATGTCAAATTTACATGTCAAAATATTCATTAGTATTTGAGATACGCGTCGTTTTGTGAGCTGCTAAAAGTGAGTTTTTCGTTTTTTGCGATGTCGAAATTTGTTGAGCAAAGAATTTGCATTAAATTTTGTTTGCGGAATCAATTTTCTGCTGCGGATACGTTTCGCCAAAAACTCAACCCATATCGTTCCGCAACCACCCTATTCACCTGATCTGGCGCCGTGCGACTTCTGACTGTTCAGCAAGCTCAAAAGATCGCTCCGGGGACACCGTTTTGATACGATAGAGGAGATTCAAGCCGCAGCGAAGACGGAACTGAAGGCCATCCCGGAAAGTGACTACAATCAGTGTTTCGAAGATTGGAAAATCCGGTGGCATAATTGCATTGCATCGGGAGGGGATTACTTTGAAGGGGATGAAATTGATTTGGAAAAATAAAGAAAGAATTTTCGAAGTAAATACAATGTCACTTTACTTTTTGGACACAGTAGTACAACCTGTCGAATACTGGAAGATCAACATTTACTACCAAGTAATATATAATATCCTGCTAAATCTAAAACGTCGGCATGAGAATTTACCGTTAGCTCGTGCAGTTGACGCACATGGAGAACGGCGAGGATTTTATCGATAATTATTTTTAACTCTTAATAATTGATACGCCAGCTTAGAAGCTGAAGCGACGGCCATGAAAAGCATACTTTCATTTAAAAATGATGAAATAAAGGCTGGAAATTAAAGAAAGCATACTGAAAAGGAGTACTGCCCTAACTTGTATGACTATTTCCAAGCAGCAATAGTACTCCCAGTGAGCTCAGCCGGCCGTGAGACGAGTTTTTTCGCTATGTGCCAAATAAAAAACGTGGCATAGAAGAACAATGCTTCAAGAACGATACCCTCATATGTCACTGCTGATCGTAGAAAATGACATTGTTAAAAAAAAATCCAACTACAAAAGTGTTGGGCCGAAATGCAGAAAAAAAATTGAAAACTAATACCAAGTAATTGAGTACCTACTGAAAGTGAAGTTTGAAGATTGGTAACCGGCTTAATGGAAGACGAAAAATTAGTTGAATATTTTTTAAGGTATCGCAAGAATTTGATATTAATGTCAACATGAAAGTGTGATCGAAGTTTCGTATTTTATGTGTGTTACGTTATTATCGATTGTTATGTAAATTTTATTTCTTTAGAAGATGATTGTGAACGAAACCACTTTTTGCCCTCCCCCCCCCCCCCCCGCCAGAAAAAATGCTGGCTACGCCAATGCGGGTAGGCTAAACAGTTAACTGCAATGTAGAAATACTCGATGATTATTATTATCGTTTTTAATGAGTGTGTCTCATTTGCGGTGTGGTGTGTGTGTGTGTGTGTGTGCGTGTGCGCGCGCGCGCGTGTGTGTGTGTGTGTGTGAGAGAGAGAGAGAGAGAGAGAGAGAGGGAGAGTGTGTGTGAGTGTGTGTGAACACACACACATACATTTTAGGATTTAATAAAATATTATACTTCGAAAAAAACAGTCTTAGTCCAAAGTATCGATTTTCCTTCATAGAAAGGCTCTATCTTCGTTGGTAAAGAAACAATTTCTGCATAGACAAAAAAACTCCTTCGTTCAAGCACTGCTTTTTGATATGTCAACGAAGTTTGTAAAATTAGAAGTTGATCGGTGGAGTTATTTTTGAGATATCGTGGTCGCCGATTTTGAGAAAGCCATTTTGAGAAAAAACGCACTTAAGGGGTTAGGCTACTGTGACGGCCCGAAAACCAGGGTTGTTGAATGAAAATTAATTTTGAAGAAATAACTAATATGATTGAAAAATCGTCTGCACATTTATTTGTATGTACATTGACAAAGCTGTGTACAAAGTTTCATTAAAATATATTAATGATTAAAGAAGGTATAAACAATCTCGCGGAGGACCCTCGGGCGTGAAGGGCTCAACAGTGTACTTGATTTTGGCTATCCGGTTAATCTGAAACAAAAAAAAAACGTTTTTTCTTCTTAAAATAGATAATATTGGCTGAGACTTGACTGAGCTTTCCTTGCCATCGTGTTTCAATCATAAACAAAAAAGTTAGGATTTTTTTTCGATTTCTCGAGGATAAATGACATCATTGTTGTTAGTAAATAATGACAAAAATGTTAAAAAGGAAAACGTTTAAACTAAACTACTATTACACTGAAGAAGTGCACTAAATTTCAATGCGTTCCTTAGATGTCGCAAAATCGTGTACCGCGTTTTGGAAAGCAGAGGTTCGAGAAAAACGCGTTTAAAGTATCGTTTAAATTTCTATCGTTGTAATCATAGGTTTACCTTCAATCTGTGATTCCTGCAGCATATGTTGGACCTTCATTTTGAGTTACCTTAAGCGTCTATCGATTTTTAAATATTTCCACAGCAGCCGGGATCCTTAAGGGAGGGCACCACTGTAACTGTCCATTGACGACCGTTTTCTTTCAATTTCTTTTTAAAGAAAGGAATAAAATACATGGTCAAAAAGACTTTTAGGTTTTATTAAGTATATATAGAAGTATGCAAAAAAAAAATTTGTCAAAAGAATAGGGCCGGATTGAAATTCCGAACTTTGAATGCTCCGACGGCTTAAAATTCCGAATTTTAATGTTCCGACATTCAAGATGAGGCCGGGTTGATATTCCGAATTTTGAATGATCAGAAAGATCAAAATTTCGAAAGAATTTTACACGAAAGACCAAAACTCCAAAAATCTAAACACCGTCAAAATAATTCGACTATGGAAATTTTAAAAATTTCAAAATTTTCAATAAATCGACGAATTATTTAAAAATTTGTATTTATTAAAAAGTGATTTTACGTCAATTTTGAAATTTGTCTAGACAATGTTATACGTTCTACATCATTTACAGTCAACTGTGTAGACTTTTGCTGGCATGATCTTGCAAGGCTCCATTGGAATGCGCCCAAAATTCTTTTATTAATTTTATCCACCTCTCGATGCGCTTTGCGTTGAAGGGTAGTTTCCCCCTTTAAAACCGTTTTTCGCAGATAAAAAAATACGTGCCTAATACTTTTCAATGCTTTACCTATTTATCGATACATATAAAAGTCAAAGTTCTGACTGACTGACTGACTCATCATCGCCCAGCCTAAACCACTAAAGATAGAAACGTGGAATTTTGAGGAGGTGTTGATTTTATATTGGAGGCATCGTTTCAGAACGGATTTCTCAAAATTCAACTCCCAAGGGGGTGAAAAGGGTCGACAAACTTTGTATGGAAATTAAAAAATTTCCTATTCGTCCTTTTGGACGCCATTAATGAAACACGTATTTCAGCATTTGTAGAAATTCAACCTCTAAGGGGAGAAAAGGGGGTGCAAAATTCGTATGGAAAATAAAAAAGATTTGGTCAGAACATTTACTTTAGAGTTATTATTAATGCTTTTCAACACAATTATTAAAAGACGTATTTTAGCGTTTTTCGAAATTCAACCCCTAAACAAAAGGAAGTGGCAAAGTTTTTACGAAAAAAAAACCGGTGACATTTACTTGAAACTTTGTATAACTTTGTATAACTGCTGCTAGACACAATTAATGAAATTTCAGCGATTTCGGAAATTCAATTCTTGAGGGCAAAAGATGGTAGCAAAGTTTCTATAATATCTATTTTGTATAATTCTAAGTTTGAATAAATATCTGGTCAGATTTACTTGAAACTTAGTGTCAATGCTCTTCAACACAATTCTACGTGTTCCGTAATGAAACATTTCAGGAGCATATTTCATTAAGGGGTAACACCACTCTAGCGGCGAAGCGAAGGCCTAACGTTGACGATTTTTTTGGGAGTATAATAAAATAAATGGGAATTCTTTTCAGAGGGATTATTCAGCATATACTTAAGTATAGACCTTTTTTATGATTATATTTGTACAAAATGGGGGCGGAAGAGTCAACCTTCGCAATTATCTTTTTAAAAAAACCTCCTGGAGCGGACAAATTTCTCGTGAAATATAAAATCTGGAACAAAACAAAAAAAACTGTTAAATCTTTATACCATTGGCTATAGATCTACGTAGGGATTTTTCATTTAATCTAATTCTGAAAAAATGGTGCACTTGTGAAAAAAAAACTTTATTTCTTTGCCTATTTGTATCATTCTTGATTTTATCAATATGCATATCGCTGTCATATTGCGCTCATGGGATGTATCACTGAGAAATATGCATATCGCCGTCACATTGCGCTCATCGAATGTATCACTGAGAACATGCATATCGCCGTCATGGAATGTATCACTGAGAAACATGCATATAGCCGTCATATTCCGCTCGTGGGATGTATCACTGACAAATATACATATCGCCGTCATATTGAGCTCGTCGAATTTATCACTTACAAGGAACATCCCTCAGATGACACCCTTCGATTTTGTTGAAATTTGCATATGTTATAAAGCACCGAAAAGTAACCGATACGTATTTTTTTTATCGGCGGAACGGTTTTAAGGGCTGAAACGCACCCTAAAAATGGGGATGTTTTTCGTTTTTCGTCGATAACGTTTTAACGGTACGAGATATAAAAAAATTTCAAATTGCAACAATGTTTGTTTTTTTTTGTGCACTACACATTGGAGATGAGAACGATAACGTAATCGACGAAAAACGAAAAATACCCCTATTTTCGAGGGTTCGTTTCACCCCTTAAAACCGTTTTTCCGCCGATAAAAAAAATACGTATCACTTACTTTTCGGTGATTTATAACATATCCAAATTTCAACGAAATCGAAGGGTGTCACCTGAGGGATGCTCCTTGTTAGAAACATGCATATCGCCGTCATAGGATGTATCACTGAGAAACACGTGTATCGCCGTCATGTTGCGTACATGGCATGCCTACCACCAGTGCTAACCCAGTTAATTCACCAACAAAAGTCATTTGATGATTTCCATATGACGGTAATCTGCAAATATTCATTGTGAAATTCAAATTTGCCGTCTTATGAGTTTATCTTGTAGTCAAGGGATGATGCATTTTGAAACGACAAATTAAAGTCACGATGAATCTCAAATTCATGATACTGAATGAGCTCATGAAATGTCTTCATCAACGTAAACGAAATGACGTTCATGTTAAGTACAATTCATGAGAACAATTAAGGAGTAAGGCCACTGTACATTTTTTGAAAAATCGATTTTTTTTTATTGGCTTAAAAAATAGTTTAAACCCTCTAGTTTAAAAATAGTTTAAATCCTTTTAACTTCTTTTTTTATTTTTTTCCAATAAAAAACTATTCGCAAAACTTTAAACGCGTTTTTCTCGAAACATGGTTTTTCAAAATGGCACGCAGCATAACTCGAACAATTTTCATTTTTTTTACTTGAAATTTTAACCAGATGTGAACATTTACATTATCTTGAGAATGTCGATCGGAATTTTCAAGAACTTTATTTATTGATTTTTTATTAACAAAAAACTTGCCGTTTTTTTCGTCAAAAATCAATTTTTTTTTTTCAAACGCACGCCAAATCCACAAAAATTGATACTTTTTAAAATCCGATCGACATTCTCTAGCTATAGCCCTCTAGATTAATGGTTTTTTTTTTGTTCTAGATTCAAAAGTGCACCAGTGGTGCTGCGTGCCGCGGAGCCCTGGAAGCAAAACATGTCCCGGGAAGATAGCTGTGGAACCGCCATTTTGTTTTTTTTTACTGTAAAAAAATTTTATAATAAAGTTTAATGTATGCCCGATAACACCATTAAAAGTTTTTTTTCAAATACCTTCAATTTCGGGAGCAAAAAATTAGTGAAAAAACCTTTTTTTTTGAGCCGTTACAGTGGCCTTACTCCTTAAGGGAAGGTTCTGCCTTGTTGGACCGAAAAATGTTCGATATTTCACCAATTTTTTATGAGAAAAGTATTAAATATAGAATGTTGATATTTGGTATGTTGACTAAGCGATATTTATTGAACATGAAAATATTTTTTGAAGCTTGACAAAACATGGTGGTGGGAGGAGCCACGTATGTCGGTGCGCGGGCGATGACATTTTTCGCTTGCGGAAGTCCTAAGTACCGGACAGGTGACCTGAAGCAAAAAAATCAAACATATTTTTACTTTGTACAATATTGTGTACAAGTTGACCTAGAATGAAGTAGAAAAATTGACAATTAAAACATAGTGAGAGATCGGAAGGAAGTTTGTTTTTTTTTCCTACAAATTTTCGCAGTTTTTTGCTCACTATGTTTCTATTTTACATTTTTCTTCTTGATTCCAGATCAACTTATACACGATATTGTACAAAGTAAAAATATGTTTGATTTTTTGCTTTAGATGACCTGTCCGGGACTTAGGACTTCCCATGGCTTGTCAAACTTTAAAGAATATTTTGCGCTTCACCATAGCTTGTGAAACTGTAAAGAATATTTTGACGTTCAATAAAGACCGCTTAGTCAACATACCAAATATAAACATGCTATATTTAATACTTTTCGCATAAAAAATTGGTCAAAAATAGAAATTTTTTTGGCCCAACGAGGCACAACCTTCCCTTAATGCTACCATAGTGAATACATGCCAAAATGTCTACACATGACTTCAATATGACGTAAAATTTGCGGATATTAATTGTGGACACTTGAGCACAGCGATATGAGTTCGACGTGCTCTAAACATACGATGCATTTGTAAACGACATATTGAAGTCAAAATGTTGTGTACACTGAGAAAAAGAAATCGTTGAATGTGCAAAATGCATTTTGTTGTCTCGATATTTTGTTGTTTTAACAGTTGCTCAGTTATGCTAAATAAGCTACAGTCCACACCACTAAAACTATCAGTTGGATTAGCAAAACGTTTGTTATGCCAATCAAAAATAAAGTTGAACGTATTTAAAGATACATTTTGTTAAACCAACTGAATTTTGGTTGGATGAACGAATTTTTTTTTCACTGTACATCCATGATACTAAATGAGTTCATGGCTTCGCATTACATGTGGTCAATCTGCTGTTAAATTTGCTTCATCAATTGTATGCACGGCGTGATAATCACGACTGTATACATGTGGGTTTCCAAATTTGTCGACAAGCAAAAATAAACATCAGGTCTACCAAACTTTCGTTCCATTCCAACGCTCCAACATTCAATATCATTTCATTCGTCTATTTATTCGTCCGTTAACAGCCACATAAACGCCGCTTCCGGTGCAATTATACCGCCGCAATCAACGATTAACAATCGCGCCGATTTTTCTTTTCCAGAATCCGCTCGCGGGGTGCTGTGAGGATGCGGGACGCGAACGGAAATTCGCCGTAGAAAAATCCACCCAGGATTCAGAAGTCATCAGCCAGCTGTAAAAGTCAACAGTCTAAAAAAAAGGGGGGAAAAGCGAACAATCTGGGTAAAAGACGATCCAAACCGGAAGTGGCAACTCGCGATACTTCAATCTCGCGCTCATTTAGGGTGGATCCGAAAATCCGCTCGATCGGGGGGGAGTGGGGGGAGGAGGAGATTTTCGTCTTGGTCCCGTTTGGGGACGAGAATTCGGAAGGAGAAACTTGAAGAAAAATGGCTTCGACGAGTGGCCACAAGAGGAACGGCTCGAGCTCGAGCATGTTCAATCACAAAGGGACAATGGACTCGGTCGGTAATGTCGCGTTCTTGGGCCACAAGCGCTCGGAGAGCGCCCACCGGAGGACCGAGAGCATATCCAGTGCCTTTGGCCACAAGAGGACCGAGAGCGGCCACAAGAGAAACGGAAGTGGCGGCGGTGGCGTTGGCGGTGGCGGCGGCGGCGGCGGCGGCGGTGGATTCGGTCACAGAAGGTCACGCGCCATTTTCCTTTTTTTTTCTATCGGTACCAAAAATCCTGCGTTCCGAGGAACTAAAATTGTCCGTACCATTGCAGATCGGAGTCCGCGAGCAATTATCACACCGGGCACAGGAGGAACGAAAGCATGTACGCGATGACGGGCTTGTACGCCGAGAGCACTGCCACCGGTGGGAATACGGATCCTCTGCAATCGAGCGAGAGACTCACCCACGACGCCGTCATTAGGTGTCACAGTAGAAATCCGAGCTCCGGCCTCGTCGATCATAGGTACACGCGCGATTATCGCCTCACTTCCGGTCTTCACTCGTGGCGCTAAAGTTCGCATCCTTGGAATGCAACGGAAATTATTTTTTTCTCTTTTATTGGTCAATGTTTTTGTCGATTCACGCTTTAACGTAGCACGAGCGCGCAATCTTGATTTCGATAGATTTTGTTCAAATTTTAACCAGACATTGTTCGTATCTTTATGCATGGTTGAGTGAAATTTCAGAACAAACGACTATTTCGATTGGGAGATAACGGGTTTTGAAATTGCAACTTTTAACACTGCATTGAAATTTCGACAGCATAATTTTCCGTAAAAAATATATGCCCCCTATAATAAGAAGACATATGGCAACACCGCAGAACAGTATTGTTCAATATTTCGAGAAAACAATAATTATCGTGTTCGTAAAGTAAAAAATTTTGTCACGAACAAATATTTTCATTATAAATATTAATATTTTATATTTTATATTGTTTATGTAATCGAAAATATTTTAAAAATCGGACATATATCAAAATGTCGGATATTTTCGATATTTGTAATAAATATCGGGATTTTACGAACCCTGCTTTAACGTTAACATTACTTTAATGCAAATATTACTTTAATGTAAATTTTAGTTTAATGTACATATTACTTTACTGACTTCAACGTCGTCCTTACGCTCAGTAAAGTAAAAGTTCAGTAAATAAACAAGCAAATCGCTCAGATTTACTTGTTTATCCGTTAATTTACTGAATTTACGCGTTTATTCATTTTTTATTCAATTCACTCGCTTGTTTTGTCTCTTCATTCGTTTAGCCAATTATTTATTCATTTCCCTATCTGCACAATTTTCTCATTTGTTTATATCTTAGTTTAATTCTTTTACGTATCTAATATTTTCTCTCTCTCTCTGTCTCTCTCGCTCTTATTCTCCCCATTTCTATCACTCGCACGTGCCAACTGTTTTACATATTCGCCGTCCATCTTAACTCACCGAAACGTGCACTTTTTCAGAGATTTTATCATCAAGTGTCACAGCAGAAATCCGAGTGCCTCCATGGTCGACAGGTATGTAAAGCACGCGTCGGACTATGAAACAAAAACCGCAACAACAATGATAATAATAATCACAATAGTTATTATTGTAATTATGAAATGTAAAATAATAATTTTTATTATTGCAATTACAAAATATGGAATAACAACAGTTGTTATTATTATTACTTTTTTTTATTACATATTTCGTAATAAAATAAACTAATAATTATTATCATTTTATATAATGGTGAAGGAAAGATATTGAGTTCAACTTGTGAAATTTAAAGATAAAGACGTGTGATTGATAAATCAACGTTTTTGAAATACTTTTACAGGACGGAGAAGGAGAGAGCCCAGACACCACCGATAAATCCAGACTCCAAGGACTGCGGTATATTGAACTGCAGGCCGGTCTTCATTCAGAGATTCGCGGGTATCAAGGTCAGCGATAAACAATGAGTCCAATAACCCCACTCAATTCGATGAAAATCCTCATTTGTTCTGTAACAATCTGGTCTTTATAGGGAACTCAACTGCCACTTTCTCCCGCTAGAGGGTATATTGTATTGTAACGTAAACAGAACATGACGGTTAGTGACATACGCTTTGGTTATGCCCGTGTTTCTACGACTATTGTCGGATTTTCCTTAAATAATCCAGTTGTCGTGAAGGAATTGTGGAGAATGCATCTGTGTTGTGCAATTGGATGCAATTATTGTCCGTTATGTTGTCCATTCGTATAATTTTAGCACAGTGCTAACACCGCGAAAATGAACCGCGCCCGTTGACAGCTTCGTTTGTTTACGTTATATTGACGTGGCGCCATCTGCGCCGAGCTTTGCGCAAGGCGCAAAGCTCAGTGTGTCCAAATGAACGAGAAAGAACGAATTTAATCGACTTAATTGCGGCTGGACGTTGCAAGAGCCAAAAAAGTGAGAAAAAAATTATCTTATTCTGCAAGATTGCAGCTGAACGTTGCAGAGACCAAATAAATAAACAAATCAATGAATTTATCCTGAAAAATCGCATCCGGGCGTTACGAAGGCCAAATAAATGAAAAAATTATTTTATTCTGTAAAATGGTAGCTGGACACTATTGATCCTAAATAAACAAAAAAAAAAAAAAAGAAATTTATTCCGTTAAGGGAGGACACTGTGACGGGTCGAAATAGGTTAGCTTTTCCGATTTTTTTTTAGTCACTAGATTATTTATTTGGTATTTGGAAAAACGGTACGTTATCAAGCATACATTGAGCTTATTTCTTGTTAATTTGTATTTTTTTCAAATTGACGGTTATTGCGGTGTAATAGAGCCTCTGCATAAAAAATATGGTGCAACGGCCGGATCGATAACTCGACAATAGTTGGTCTCAAAAATGAAAGTAGAAAAGCTTCATAATCTACAAAAATGCAGTTCTCGTTGTACGTAGCGGTTTTTCGAACGAACATTTCAAAATATGGCGGGTGTTAAAAAAAAAGTGTAATTTTGCGAAATTTTTATTATATTCGGGGACTTAAAAAATAATAAATTTAAATAAAACGGCTACGTACAACGATAATTACGGCAACTACGTACATTGTGGTTTTTTAAAATTGAAATTCCGACAATTATAGCTAGAGTTATGGTTGCAGCCAGTTCGAGGAAAGTCGTTTCGAGAAAAAACGCGCTTAAAAGTTGTAGTATACGTAAATCATTGCGCTACCGACAAAATCTTGTGCAACTTGGTCAATTTTCAATATTTTAACTCAAACATTTTTTCACATATTCTTGAATGTGTATACTTTGAGGAAATAAAAAAAAAGGATTATTTTTTATCCGTCACAGTGGTGTCCGGTCATGAATCGCATCCGGGCGTTCGAAATCGTTAAAAATAAAAAATAAATGCATATTGCGATTAAGGGGGGAGATACCTTTCCTGATTTTCATGATTTTTTTAAAGGAAAGATTTCTTCACCATTTTTGAGACGTAGGGTATGTTTTATTACTACATTTGGCTGTTACATGGTCATTTTTTTTAAATCAATCTTAAAAATGGTGGAGTTATGACACGGTTTTGTAAAGGGGTTGCGGCTGATGTTGTCAGACGGCGTGACATGTAGCGTCGACGGGATTGATCTGAAAAAAAAAACCAACGATAATTTTTCTCTCATTAACACTCATACGCAGAATATGAACCAAGCAAAAAATGAGAAATGTTGAATATTGATGAAATGATACGCTCTAAAATGAAAAAATCGATTTTTTTTTCGAAAAAAAGACTAAACTTTGCAATTGAAAAATACTTAATTCTTTATTATTTTGAAGACTGTTTAGGGTCATGTTAAGTTAAGTTTAAGTTAAGTGTAAGTTAACTTTAGTTTATGCTAAGTAAGTTAGTTTAGTTAGTTAAGTTAGCTAATTAAGTTAAGCTTAAGTTAGTTAGCTGTGATTGTAAAGTTAAGTTAGTTAACTTTGCTAGTTAGGTTGAGTTCAGTTAACCTTGTTAGTTAAGTGGGTTAGTTAAGTTAAATTTAAGTTAGTTAACTTTGCTAGTTGAGTTTAGTTAAGTTAAGTTCAGTTAACCTTGTTAGTTAAGTTAGTTAAGTGTTGTTACTTTGAGTTAAGTTTAATTGAGACAATAAGGTTAGAAAGATTTATACCAAATTTCATCAGAATCAGTGGACTAGTTTTTTTAGCTATACGTCACGCCAGTTTTGAAAGTGCATTTTAGAGGACCGTGCCATACCTCCGCCATTTTTACAGGTTGATAAAAAAAATACCATATAGCAACCAAAAGTATTAATAAAACATACCCTTATTCTCAAATATAGTGAAAAACTGATTCCCTTTGAAAAAATTATGAAAATCCGCCAATTTTTTCCTCGCCTGAAGGTATCTCCCGCCTTAAAACGTTGATTGTTTGCGTGTCGACAGGTGTTCGTGTTCCTCCTATCGTTCCTAGTTACCGTGCAACAAGCCCTGAGTTCCGGTTACATTAATTCTGTGATAACGACGATCGAGAAGAGATTCGAGATACCGTCGAGTCTCTCCGGTCTCATCGCCAGCTCTTACGAGATCGGCAACGTAATTACCGTCATATTCGTGAGTTATCTCGGCAGTAGGAGGCACATTCCTGTCTGGATAGCCATAGGTACGAGGAATTCATTTTTATCGCCACTTCCGGCCCCTCTTCAGCTATCCTAGTCTTTCCCCGTAAACGGGGCATAAAATAACTCAACGCCCCTTAAAACTTAATGTGTTTCGGCAGGTGCGGTCATAATGGGCCTGGGCTCTATGATCTTCATGGTGCCGCATTTCACGGCCGAGCAAAATTTAACGACATCTAGCAACAATTCGAGCGCCGACAACATTTGTCGCGGCGTTTCGTTGCGCGAACAGGACATGGGACTCGGTAAAAAATCTTCGTTTTTTCCCCTCTTTTTGGGCTTTGCGGGCGGTCGAACGCGTGGCTGGTGTAAAAAAATAAAATTATGTGTAAAAAAATATTCAAAAAGAAAACAAGCTTTCATTTAATGGACTAAAAATTAGAACATAATTTCTTTTTACTAAGTCACATGTATCTTATTATAAATAAAAGCTCGGGTTGCTCAACTTTTTAAATGTTGAATAAATTTGATCAATTCAGTTTCATCAACTGTGCTTTATTTGGCACAATTAGAGAAAAAATTATTATCACACATTTATACTCAGTTTCAGGATTTTGATTTAAGAAATCTCAGGTTGTTTTACAATAAATTAAGGGGCCAGTCCACCTTGGAGCCACGAAAAAAGGCTATTCCGCGATTTTTTTTAAAGGATTTTATAAAAGATATGAATATAAAAGTTGTTGAGCTTGATAAATAAAGTCTTGAAATACATTAAAAAAATTGAATTCATTTTTATTAATTTTCAAGTACAAAAACATTTTTAAGTACAAAATACAGGAGTTTAACGTAACGCCTGAAAAATGGGTGGGCGAGGTAGCTCCATCACAACTCGGCAACGGCTTGTCTGAAACAAAAAAATTAAAGTCCATTAGAATCAGTATGACACTAGCTACAAAATGACCCTCGGATATAAAGGGTTATCAAAAAATAAAAAAATGGCAGACGAAAAACGAAAAAAGTATTAAAAAACGCGTTTTTTCGCCGTTTTTTCCAACAAAAAGAGTGAAAATCAACAATTTTAAACCTTCGAGGATCATCTTGTTGTGCATCATATTTACAATATGTGGCTGCAATTTCAAGAGAATCGGTTTATTAGTTTCAGAGATACGGTGGAGCTAGATTTTGAAAACGTTGTTTCGAGAAAAACGCGTTTGAAGTTTATATTATGAAAAACTCTTACCTAAACTCAATTGGCAATTCCTGCGCGTATAAAATCCCTTCTGATTGCTCATCATCGTCGATTTCTTCAAGTCTTGCTTGCTTGCGATTTTTTGAAATTTTCAAAGTGGACTGGCCTCTTGAATACAGTTGACATTTTAACGGATTTATGTAAATTAAAGATTATATGTCTAAATTTCGAGCGCCTTAAACTTTTACTTATCGTTATATATAGGTGTGACTTGGTGAAAGAAATTATTTTTTACTTTTTTAGTATGTTAATAAAATTAATAAAAGCTTGTTTTTTAAATATTTTTTTACATATAAATTATTTTCTACTTTTTAGTCTTTAATTGATTTTACTAGTTAGTTGTTACTAGTAATTTACTAGTTTACGAGTTCGTGCGTTAGGTACATGGAATGTTTGTAAAAAAATAACAAAGACTGTAATTATGATTAAACTTATGACAAATTGCTGCATACAAACTTTTCACATACAAACACAGTCGGCTACGAGTTTGTTTGTATGTGTTAGTGAGATTCTGCATGGATGATTAGATATCGCTAATTTTACATGAAAAGTTTAAAATTTTATGGATATATTTTTGTTAACGGTCAATCATGCATTGTCACCTTTGAGATGCATGTTTGCATTTTGAATCTCACAGAAAGTCATGTTAAATATAAGCTTGTGAATAGATAGTGCGGAATCGCTGAACTGAAGTTTCTTTTTTTTTTGTACAGGCCGCCTCTCGTCTGGTCTGTCATCGCCACCGTTGGCGCCACACAACAATCTACGGGGCGACAATTGCATTCAGGGATCCCCGTCGACCGCCGGGCCCGTTATGCTCTTCGTTCTAGCTCAGCTGTTGCTCGGCTGCGGTGGCTCGCCACTGTTTACTCTCGGCACTACGTACATCGACGATCACGTCAGACCGGAGAGCGCATCCTTGTACATTGGTGAGTATCGTCTATCGGTATCTACGTGCCACAAATTTTTATTGAAAAATCGTCAAAAATGTCTGACAACGCGTTTTTTACGTTTTTCCCGCCTAATTTTGAGCTTTCAACAAAAAATTCCGTGATATTCGTGATCAGCAGAAACTTCACGTTAGATACACTGTCAAAATGGTTTGAAAAGGCGATAAAAAAAAAATTTCCATCGTTTTGGCCGCTTTTCGAAATTGCCGAAATCCGAAAAGTGCACTTGTAAAATGGCTAAAGAAGAAGCAAAGGGTTTGGTAAAATTCGCGAAAATTCTTCCAAAATCCGAAAAGTGCACTTGTAAAATGGCTAAAGAAGAAGCAAAGGGTTTGGTAAAATTCGCGAAAATTCTTCCAAAATCCGAAAAACCGTCGGAGCTTAATGAACCATACAGCATTCCGAAGGGAAAATGATAACGAAGCGAATTAGCGAAGAATGGAGTTTTAAATCGAAATAGAACACAAATGACCGACGATTTAGTGAAGAAGCTTTTTTTGGCCGAGATGCGAAAAAGGGTGGGGCTTTAAAATATTTTGTTTATAACTCTATTTCGATGTATGTTTTTCTTGTAGATTCCATTGTAGGGAGTCTTCCCCCTTAGTACATTCCCCACCATATTCCACGTCTTATCCATTCTCATCTATTTTGGTGTATATTTACCCCCGAATACGAATTTACCGTTCATTTTGACGGAAACCTGCAAATTTTGTTTAAAACATCGTCAAAATTGTGTAAAAGCACGTTTTTACGTTTTGCCGGCGTAATTTTGAGCTTTCGATAAAAACTTTAGGATATTCGTGATCGGCAGAAAATTTCACTTTAGGTAAACCCTAAAAATGGTTTGAAAGTCGAATTTTTTTTTCGATCCTTTGGGCCAGTTTATCAAAATCGCCAAATTCTATGTGGGTAAGGAAGGCTCATTGGGGGGGGGGGGGGGGGGGTTAAAAAGATATTGGCAGACTTAGAGAATGGCGTTGGATTCATCCCGATATCTCGGTTAGTTCTCCCGGAAAATGCACCTGTAAAATGGCTAAAAGAAGAAGCGAAGGGGTTGGAAAAGTTTGCGAAAATCGATGGTCCGCCTTCAAAATTCGGCCAAAAATGTAGAAACCATCGGAGCTTCATGAATCATACGGCATTTGGAAGAGAAAATCATAACAAAGAGAATGAACACAGAGTAGAGTTCAAAATGGAAATAGAAAATAAGTTACCGACGATTTAGGAAAGAAACTTTTTTGACCGAGATGCAATTTTTATTTTTATTTAAAATATGTTTTTATATGTTTTATATTATTAGTTTTTATGTTACCCCCCGAATACGGGTTCACGATTAACTTTCCACAAAACTCTCGATTTAGATTAAAAATCCCCGAAAGTCTAAAAACACGTTTTTTCGCCTATAGCGAGCGCAATTTTGACCTTTCGACAAAAAAACTCCATGCTATTCGTAATCAACGGAAAAGTTGCCATCGTAATAACCCTTGAAAGCGAGTTAAACGAATCGATCAATCAAATCACCCGAAATAGGGTACTCGACTGTTGTACGGAAATCATCTTAAATTATTAATTATATTATATTAAGCTCACAATGTTTTTTAATCTTCGTGAATGTCCGTATTTACAATATAAATCGGCAATAAAATGTAAATATTCAACTAGACCGCCAAACCGCTTTGTTAGATATGTAGTCACGTGACGCCTGTGACGTCACATGTCAGTAAAGAAGGCAACAGATCTATATCGCCGCTGAGTTGTCGCACAGCTAACCTTCCTCTCCATTCTTATTTGAAAGTTGATAATATGGTAACTATCGCTACAAATAACTATGAATGAACAGAAAAAGCATAGAAATACGCTGAAGTAAACTAGAATATTCCTCATTACCCGTCACAGGACTGGTAATGACAATCTGTTTACTGGCATGCGACGTCACTAGAGATCCAACCAATCCTGGAGCGTTTTCGTTCAGATGACCAAACGTTCAAATTTATCTAATTAAAAAAAACGACATAATCGAAAAAAATGCATATGAAGAAAATGCTTTTTCAACACTATATTCTTTTAGGATGACGAGAGAATGAACCATATTTTTAATACAGTCAAATACCCTATACCCGATGGTCTTTTTGTTTCAGGATGCATGTACAGCATGGCAGCGTTCGGTCCAGTTCTCGGATTCCTCCTGGGCGCTTATCTTCTTTCCTTCCACATGGACTCCTTCTCCGCCTCGATCATAAGCATTGGTAAGAACACGCGAACAAAAAAAAACATCAAAGTTTCTCATAGAAAACCTCATCCTCATAATCTTGTTTCCATTCAGATCCGGGCGACCATCGATGGGTGGGAATGTGGTGGGGTGGCTTCCTCCTGTGTGGCCTCCTTCTCATTCTCGTCGCCATACCGTTCTTCAGTTTCCCAAAGACGCTCCAGCGCGAGAAGGAGAAGATCAAGATAATCGAGAAGATCAAACCTCAGCCGATCGTCAAGGAGAAGGACCAGAGCACCAAAGTGGAAGCGAAGAAGCAGGAAACGGCGAAGAACGACAGCGGATACGGGAAAGACATCAAAGGTGAATGTCACATTGGGTGCTTACGACTTGGGCGCTTGCACGCTTTCATTGTTGGAATTTGTGCGCATCGCTCATGTCGTTCGAATTGGCGCTGTGCGCGCTTACAGAAGCATTTATGACGTCCTATCAATGAAACTTATTTTCGAACCGAACGCCACATGGGCACAGCGAACACGATGGTTTTCCAGGTAGCAATTTCGAAATAGTTGTTGAGAAGTTGTCTAAATGGGCACTAAATGGCCGCTTGGAAGTTATCACGTGACCAATACATGACAGTTAAGGTAATCCTATCGCCAAGCTTCAATCTACAGGAATTTCATTTTTTTACGAGCTTCACTAAATATATTAATAATCGTCTCTGTAAAATTTCAGGGACGGTTATCGACCTAATTACAGAGAAAAAAAAATTGCGTATTTTTCTAGAGGAATTCCGAGACGACATACAAAAACCTTGACATTGTTTTGACAGATCGACGTTGAAAAGCATGGAGGTTAAATTCGCCTGGTTGAGTAAAAAAAGACGGAGATAGAACCAATGTTGCCAAATATCAAACCTAGAAATACTGCGCGAATCGTTGGAATGACTATTTTTCAATTTTTCTAATTCAATGTGCACATTCATTAAACAATTTACACATGGAAAATTTTAGTTATTACAAATGATTTTCTTTGCATATTTAAAAAATATAAATTGTGCAAGGCTCAAGTATGACTAGTGTGGAGCGATAGGATTACGTTAAGGGAGAACTATATTAGACCGATGCACACGTCTGAGACGTCTAACACGTGTAAGGTTGGTGTGCACACCAAGCCGACGCGCGTCTTAAGGGATCATCACAGTGTAACGGATCGAAAAATAGCTGATTTCCGTGATTTTTTTTTTCGATGGTTAAAATACCCTAATCAGTCTGATTTTTAACGTCAACTCGAAGCACTCATGGCGAACAGAAAATAATTGTTTAAAAGTTTATTTTTATTGTTCTTACATTTTTTTAACGATTGAAAATGTCTTCGACGAAAAGGAGTCCTCACGGTGTACACGGTTGTGGCCGTAAATATTATCTGAAACAAAATTTGTAAAAAGATCATTAATCATTATGAAAGCCAGTTTCTTGCTATGGAGGTTTGTAAAAAAATAAAAATTTACAAAATGGCGGCCGTTAGAAAAAAAAAGTATCGAATTAAGCCTATTTTTTCGACAGTTTTTCGTTGAAAAAAAAATGAAGATTTTAAAAAAAGTTTCCATAGCAAGATAAAGAATAGCGTGAAGAACGTTGTGTCAAGATTTCAGATGAATAGCTTGAAAACTCTTCCTTTGAGAGTGTACACCGTTATGAAAAACGCGTCCGTTCGCGCCAAGTGTCACGCAACTGGTCGAATCCCTTTTTCTGAGAAAGGCTGTAGCAACCGGAATAGTTCGAATTTCGCCCCAAAAATAGAACAGCATGTTTATAGCCGTCTATACTATCGGATAATGCAAAGAAAAATCGATTTATTGAAAACTTCACACTGTGATGATCCCTTAACGTGTGTCGAGCATTTCACGCTGGTTGTCGATCGAGAGAGAACTCTGTTATCAGCGAGATAAAAATGTACGAATAGTACAGTGTCTTTGAAGATTTACGTTTCTTGATGGCTTTAAATCGCTTCAGAGCATTAAGGTAGAACGAGCTCGCGCTCTTGATTTCTATAGATTTCGTTCAAATTTTAACCAGACATTGTTCATGTCATTATGCGTGTTTCAGTGAAATTTCAGAACAGTCGACTATTTAGGTTAGGAGATAATGGGTTTTAAAATTGAAACTTTTAACACTGCAGGGTCTACATTGACCGGAAGTCAGGTCACATAATTTGTCGTACCATTCTATTGTGTTTATGAATTTTGAAAAAAAATTATGTTTCGATAGCAAACTAGTTAGGGAGAGTGAAAAAAGTTTGGATTGCCTTTACTATTCAGTTTTGCTAAAAACGTTCAGTAAAGACAAAATGATTCTCCGTAAAAAATATTTGTCCCCTATAATAAGAAGACATATGGCAACACTGCAGAAGAGTATTGTTGAATATTTCAAGAAAAGAAAATTACCGCGTTCTTATATTGTTTACATTATGTTCATTAACAAATAAAAGTGTTGGTTAAGTCATAGCTAATTAAAAACTTTGTTCGATTAAAAATTACTTCCAAATAAAAATGTGTGTTGCAGTATTATTTAAAATATGCCGCGCAAGCTTACGTCATTGGATACGTGGACCGATGCGGTGTTGCCATATGTCCTCTAATTATAGGGGACACATTTAGACGGAAAATTCTTCTGTCTAAATTTCAATGCAGACCAATCTAAATAGTTGATCGTTCTGAACTTTCACTCAAACATGCATAATGATATGAACAATGCCTGGTGAAATTTTCAACAAAACCTATAGAAATCAAGAGCTCGTACGCGTTCTACCTTAAGGAGAAAAAATACGAAAAGAAAACACTGGGTTCACAACATAAACTTAAGAAGAGAAGAAGTTGGTGAATACTCTCGTGAAGAAGTTGAAGCAGCTCGCTTTTTCGTGTATTTTCGCTTGTCAAAAGCACAATTTAAAGAAATTGACGACCTAATTGACCAAGATATTTAAAAAATGCATACATTTCGAAAATCAATGAGTACGAAGGAACTTTCATGGCGGTGTCTCTATATTCTCGTAATTTTACATTATATATGATAGGATACTGGCGGACCAGTTCAATTAATTCTCCATCACTCATTTTCGTAATAAAATAACCACCGATCTTCGCGTCGGCAACTACACTCGCTAGTCGGCGCCCGCGAATTACGCGTCCGACGTCTGAGGCGTAGAGCTACACTATGTACACGCCGTCGGGCGCGTGGGTTACCCACTCCACTATCTGATGAAAATCTGAGATCGTTGGATCGGCGTGGCGCTCGCACCGTTGCGTCGCGTGGATCTAATGTAGCTCTACACAACTAGTCATAGTGTGTAGAGCTTCTATGCGTTCCTGCATCGTTCATCCAACTCAGTTGAAACTTTGTACAGTTGTTGTTGGCACTTGCGTAAAATTTTCTGTCATAGTACCATCAACGTACAATAGGTGGCATTAGTTGTTTTCTAATAAACATAACCTCTTCAAAAATTAGGAAAAAATCTTCCCAATGCATCTCTGCATCATTAATATTTTCTGTCAAACCGTAATCTTCACCGCTATTAGTATCATCGTTAATTACGTTAAACAAATCGTCGATCACTTAAAAACCAACAAAAGCGTGTGTTGCATCCGCCATCTTGATACTTACAAATGCCAACCCAAACGATTTGAGTTCCGGAGTTTGCAGCACGGCCGATGAGCGTGAGCGCTGTAAGCGTATGAGTTGTTGGTAATTGTCACGTTTGTTTTGCGTTCCAGACATACCGCGCGACATGTGGCGATTGGTTTGCAATCCTGTGTACGTGGTGACGTGCCTCGGTGCCTGCATGGAGCTCGTCATAGTCTCGGGTTTCGTCGTCTTTTTGCCGAAATACTTGGAGACGCAGTTCAGCCTTGGGAAGAGTCAGGCGAGCATATTCACCGGTTCGATCGCGATACCGGGCGCCTGCATCGGCATCTTCTTCGGCGGTTGTTTGCTCAAACGCCTCGAGCTCAGGCCCAAAGGGGCCGTACAATTTGTCCTCGTCTCGAACATCATATGCCTCACCTGCTACGGACTTCTCTTCTTTCTCGGCTGCGACAACGTTAAAATGGCCGGCACGACGATACCCTACTTCAACAGCAGCGGCGGCAGCAGCGCCGCCGCTACCGCCAAAGGCACCGAACCCTTTCAGGTTAATCTCACCGCCGCGTGCAACTTCGGATGCGAGTGTCGCATGAACGACGTTGAACCCGTTTGCGGCAACAACGGCCTCACGTACTTCAGCCCCTGTCACGCCGGCTGCACTGCCTTCAGCTCTAAGTCCAACTTCACCAATTGCGCCTGTGAGTCGATCGTAATGGCCGCGAACAAATAAACGTTATTCCCAGATCACACTGATGACGTTTCTATTTCAAAGGTATACACGGAAATCTGACGATGTTGCCGCCCGCCGCGCCCGAATTCGCCGAGGTTACCGTCGTCCCGGTCGCGACCGCCGGTCCCTGCATCTCACCCTGCCGTACGATCTTTCCATTTCTCATACTCTTGTTCTTCATGACATTCATCGTCGCCGTCACTCAAATGCCACTGCTCATGATCGTTTTACGGTAAGTTATGCACAAACCACGGGCTTCCATACAGGTCTGGAAAGTTGTAGAGTGAGGAGTGACTCGGATAACGAGGCAAAGTGGTAAGTTCTCGTTTCTGCCACTTGGAGCGCTGCTACCTAGGGCTGGGCCAATCAAACGCAGGTACCAACAGCTGTACGATTTGGAATAAACAATATTTTTAAAAGCGATACTAATGAAAAATAATGCAGTTTTTTAAAACTACTGTTCCAATGGTAGGAATGGCAATAATTATTTCAATTGACTGCATTTATCGCACGTTTGAACTAATTGGTTTTTTTTCTTAGCAGATTGCATTCATAAACCAATTTATACGGTCCTTGTTTATGGTATAACATATATAAAGATAAATTTATTTCCTTGGTTTCTTTTTTTTCTTTATTATTAATCTGTTTTTTTTTCAAGTAGATTGCATTTCTTGGTTGTTTGTACAACATTGGTTTTTTACTTTTGCTTTCTGTGTAATGTTAACGAGGTCATCCCATGTGGCAGCTACTTTTTTTCGCTTTTTTTCGGATTTTTTTTTTATGAACCATTAAAACACACTATCTTTGACTTTTTACCACAAAGTATCTATGACAGATATCAGACATATTCTAGTTCGGGTGAGAACTATAGATGTGCTGACTATACTATAAAAATTGTGAGTGAAATCCGTTCAATAGTTTTTGAGATATAATGAAAGCCAATTTGAAAAATACAGTTTTGAGAAGAACGCGTTTAAAAGTTCAAGTACGGTTCACATAGAAAACGTTGACTCACCATTAGTCTGCTATACCGCGTCTATATAACACGCAAACATTTTTGCAATTTGTGCAAAACATGTTCTTTGTTTATTTATTTGGACCTGTCACATGGGATGCCCGCCTTAATGAGAACCCGAAAGGAAAGGTAATGGAAGAGGAATAAAATAGAGTAACAAACGCATTGTGTATGTTTAAAAGGCACTGTTTTCATTGTTTTGCGAGTTCAGGGCGTTAGTTTCTTTACAACAAATTGCTTTTGCCGTTTTTACATTTTGAACGCAATTCCTCGTCCTGAGGAACTTTAAACACTGAACACTTTCCAGTATCGTTCTTAAAACTATTCTAACAGTACGGTACAATGCAGGGTTTAACAATTTCTCGAATTCAATAGACCGTTTGCTTTCTTTCGACACTACAACGGAATACGGTAACACGATTCAGAAACATTGAGGAGGTTATATAACGTATCTATATCTACAAGACGCTTTGCGGAAACTTTCTCGAAAAACAAGGCCCCAAATGACAATTTGTCGATAATAACAGTCCGAATAAACAATTTCTCAACAAAAATTTCCCTAAAGAACAATTCCCCGAAAACAATTTCCAAAATGAACAATCTCTCGAATACAATATCGCGAATGGACAGTTCCCCGAATAGACAATTTCCCGAATGAACAATTCCTCAAATGAAACATTTCCCAAACAAATATTGTCGACGATTTTTTTCGAAACACCATTTTTCCTCGGGTCGAATTTTCCTTGCATTAATTTTCCTGTTATTGATTTCGGCATCAGCAAGCGCCAGAAATATACGTCCTCAGACTTAGCATAACGCAGAATCAACGACGTGGACGCAGTGGGTTCTCCTGACTCCTTTAGTAAAAGTTTTTTTGATGTTTTTCGTTTCATTTTTTTTTTTTTTTTTTTCTTTTTTTAAACTATTTATGTTTCATATTTATATTTAACCTAAACAAGCCCAAACAAAAAAAACTGTCCATTCGGGATATTGTATTCGAGATATTGTTCATTCGGTAAATTGTGCATGAGAAGTTGTCCGTTCGATAAACTGTGTTCGGGAAATGGCATTAGGAAAATTGCATTAGAGAAATTGTCATTCGAGAAATGGTTTTCAAAGAATTTCCCGCAAACGCCACAAGACCCATACGTGACAGCGCTCCCAGCGGATAGTTGAGGAACCAAGTTTTTACCTCACCAACGGCGACTCTCCCCACCGCTAAAAAACGACGGATTTTCCAGACCGTATGTAAGACCGTCCAAACCCACACAAACTGAAAAGGAAGGGTAATTAAAAGCCAAGTAAACGGGAAATTGATAAAATAATAGAATCACGCCATCGAATGTAATTGAAAATGGACAAAAAAACATTGATAGGTCCGTGTCCGAGGAGGAGAGGTCTTTCGCCCTGGGAATGCAGTTCGTCATCTTCAGGCTCTTCGGCTACATACCCGCGCCGATACTCTTCGGCAATCTCATCGATTCCACGTGTTTGCTGTGGAAAAGCACGTGTGGCGAGAAAGGCGGACGCTGCTTGCTCTACGACATCGAACAATTCAGATACAGGCAGGCTCCAAACTCTAACGAATGCAAATCGAGCGATCCGTATTCTTTTTCTCAGTGAACTCGACGCTCACCGTGGAATTGTCGTTTCAGATACGTCGGACTATGCGCCGGCATCAAGATACTCGCTCTCGCTTTGTTTCTGATCGATTGGTGGCTCGTCAGGAGGCGAAAGCAAATGGACGAGATGCCGGTACAGCTGACCGTCAACGAGCTCGTCGGCTCAATCATCAGCCTCGACAAACGTTCGTGAAACGTTCATTTTCATTGCGTCCCAATCATGCTCTAATAACGTTGAATGAATTTTTTAAATATCGCAAATGTCAAACACTGTTATAATCTTCTTTTGTTGTTCAGTGTTCGAGGAGCGACCTCACGTTGGCGAGGACCCGGCGCTCGAGGCTGACGCGACGACTCCAAGTTCAGCCTTTCAGACGCCCTCGTCGATATCGTCGCCCACGGAAGAGCCGACGAAATCGACCCTCCTCGGAGACGTTGAATCCCTACGGAGGACTCAAGACTCCTCGGAGCTCGAGTCCAAATCGAATACTGAGATATCGGACACGAGGCAAACGGCGAGCGTCGACGGTAAGAATGACAACGAGCTGCAGATGCACGACGTGACGATGACGACGACGAGGCCACGCAAGCGCAACGATCGATCGGATAAGGATGAAAGTTGCCCGATTTAATGATCGCAACACGGTTATAGAGTCACTAAATAAAAATATATATCAGTGTCGCTTCGACGATAAAAAGCGTCGAGGGCGAAGAAAGAAGAAGACCGAAAACGCAAAATTTCGTCGAAGCGATCACCCTTAAGGCTATTATCAATAATTACGAAACAACTGAATATCACTGGTGGATCTTGATGAACTTTTTGTCTTTTTTTCTGTCTCTTCGTTTCTCGTCGTTTTATCTTCTGTCTTTTTCCTTTCCTCCATATCGCGAATTATTGGGGGAAAAATACGGTGGACTTTCGATTGTAAATACGCGATGAGGAAACGAAAAAAAAAAAACGAGAGAGATAGAGAACGAGAAAAAAGAGATATTCCTGCCTTAAGAAAACATAAGACTAGAAACTTGAGAATATGAATAATATTAAGGGGTCCTAACGCGATATTCGACACTGTTGCGATCATCGCGAACGTTTTTATGCGTCTCACGATTGACGATCGCTCGTCCGTCGACATCGCGGACGAAACACTTAACGATCCACGCGATCGCTGCGGGATCCACCGAGCCACAGCTATGTCGTTTTTTCGTTTATACTTTACGCGCCTTCGTCTCATTTACTTTTCTTATTCTTCATTCTCGCGACTCGCGATCTTCGTCGTGCGCGCGTACTCGTCGACAATTTAGCAGTCAATATGTAGGATAGGTCTATCGATGTATGGAGAGCTTCGCGAGACAGAGATATAGTGCGATCGTGTATAAAGTCGTGTCGGCGTGAAAAAAAAAGAAATTTAGAAAAAAAAACAAAACAGAAATGAAAAATAAACAGAACGAAATATCTCCGAAATAGTTGGCAGGAGGATAGCGCGATCCACAAACTTGTCGCGGCACCAAAAAGTAACCGCTGACTTGCTTTTCGTCCGGTCTCCGCAGGTACTTGGAAGTTACTAGTATATGAGGGAGTGACTATATATATATATATATATATATATATATATATATATATATATATATATATATATATATATATATATATAGGCATGGCTGGATTATTAAATATGTATATATTATTATTATTATTATTATGAATTATATTTATATAGAGTATAAATTATATTATACATTGATTTTATTCTATATAATAATTATTATAGTAATAACGGCAACAATGATATATATATATATATATATATAAAATATATATAACAATAATGATTATTATAATGAATGATATATATAACGTAATATAATGTTGTATTATGTATTAATATCACTCTATATTGTAATAATTATTATTCATCTATATTTTACGCTTTATGTTATAAACATGCAATATATATATATAGACACACTCGCACATGTATCACTAGTAACATTGCCAGTACACTGAAAAAGTAACGAGTTTCACTTTTCGGAAATAGCGAATTTGGGGATTCCACGCTATCCTACCTGATTGTTTAGTGCTGAAGGTTTTATTGTTTTTCTTCTTTCAATCGTCGTTTTTGCTACTACAACCTTGTCGGGCGTTGCGGAAAAAAAGTAGGCTCGATTATGTCGAAGTAGCGCGGCAGCTTTTTTCCCCTTTCCCCGAGCAACGAGACAGACGATATTACTAATTATAACTAATTATAACCTCGATCATCAATTGTAACCTCGGATCACATTTATTCGCGTCGACTCGATCGATTTCCTCGAGTTTCACGTGTATGGGGAAGAAAAAATCAATTGAGAAACGGCGAAACGTGAAGGCTTGTGAGTTGTTTTTTGTCGTAAAATATTTGTCCTCGAGAATGAGTTTCGACTGGACACTCTTGAGAAATTGATCGACGCCGACGTGGGGTAGAATGGATAGTCAATAAGGGCGAAAGATTTCGCGACTAGTAGGGCAATATTGCGCAATGAAGGGAAAAAGAGACGAAAATAAGGGAAGGAAGAAGGAAAAGTGTGTGTGTGTGTGGGTGTCGTATAGTGTACCTGAAAGCCTCGTCTCGTATCTCGACGAAAAAAAAAATAACGTTTCGTCGAGAGGACGATGAGTGAATCAAACGGGAAAAGAAAGGAAACAAAAACCACGAAAGATTATAGAAATAAATATATTATATATTGAAACATACACTCAGGAACGAGAAGATGAAAACGAGGGGAAAAAACGAGACAAAATTATGCAAATGTACAGAGTATATAAAGTGCAACATCGTGAAAATTGATACGAGACCGGGATGTTTTTTTTTACCTTCGTGCATACGTTATTTTGCGGAATTTATTGTCACGAGAGAGAGAGAGAGAGAGAGAGAGAGAGGGCGGTACATTTGATTGAGATGGACGGTCTGGCGGAAGAGCCCCTCATTGCCACGATATCTTGTCGAGGAATTTTCATTTTTTTGCGTTCGGTTTTTTCTTCTGCTTTTCTTTCGCTTTCGAGTAATTGATGATCTTCCGCGGATATTATCTATTCCGAATAGTTTCGATGATAGTACTTTTCACAGTTGTGAGGAATTAGGGGCATACTTCCAATGACGAAAAAAATATATATACATAGACAGATTATTATTTTTGCCGTTTGTCACGTCTTGCGCGAATCCAAAGCTGTAGGATCGTCGAAATTTGGGAATAACAACTTTTTGTCTCCAAATTCGTAACGACATTGAAATTATTGTCGAACATTTTGTCGTAAGGTAATTCATTTTTTTTTCCTCGTATATTTTTCTCGAATCTTCATTTTTCAACTGATTTAGTACTTATTTTCCAATTGTTCCAATTCTGTTTTTTCGAATATCCGACATTCGCATTCATATTTTTTTTTCTGGAATATTTTCGAAATTCGCGGTTCAGTTGATTTATTTTTTAAGGAATATTTTGTAATTCCGCTAATTCTTTTCTTTGTCAAATTTTTTTCTCGAATTTTCCGGACCAAAGACGTACTGATTGATCCGTGCAAAACAATCGATTCAATTTTCACGTGACGAAGTCAAACAACTCGATAAAAAGAATTGGGAAGATACTTTTGGGAAATATTCTTTCAGTGCGATAATGATGGTCGATTTATTTTTTTGTTCTTCATTTTGAATTATGCCCGTGTCCGAGAGTTTACGTATATTTTCAGGGGATTGACGTACTTACTTGTGATATAAATACGATAAAAATAAAGGCGATTCGATTAATTTGGAGAAAGGATAAGAGTGTCGTTGATTGCGATGCAGTAGGGAAAAGGAGAAAAAAACGTGCTGTGAAATACGAAGAATGAGATATAGAGCAAGAGAGCGAGAGAGAGAGAGAGAGAGAACTGGAACTAAGGATACGCGATTAATCAAATTTGTTCCATTTTCTGTCAATATACATATATGTATATATGCAACATACTAAAACTATATTCAATGTCACTCGACTGCGCTCGTAATGTGTAAACGAAGAATTTATGAGAGACAAACTGGTGTTGGATATCGAGCGATATTTATCGTCGAAACCGGACACGGATTTTGTCGCGGTTTTTACGTGCAGCAAAATTTCGAGCAAAAAGATTACTCGGGAGCCGACAAAAGCGAAATTTCGAGCAAAAAGATTACTCGAGAGCCGACAAAAAAATTAAGGTCGAAACGATCGAACAATTTGGAAAATTCCATTGGATCCATTTGGATACCTCCGCGAATATTAAAATATGGCAACTCGGGACCGTAATAGTTTAAAAAATACATTCTTCGTTTTCGTTTATAAAGGTGAATTTTTAAAAGTAGTAATCAAATGAATTTTCCGAATTCGATCAAACGAAATGAATTTTGGGAAATCGATGGAAAAAATCAATTTTCAAATTCGATTGAAAACAATGAATTTTGAAAAATGCGATTAAAAAAAGGAAATTTTTAAAAATTCGATTCGGAAAAATGAATTTTTAAAAATTCGATTGAAAAAGAATGATTTTTTAAAAATTCGATTGAAGAAAATTAATTTTTAACAATTCGATTGAAAAAAAGAAGCTCTTAAACTCATTCGGTTATAAAAAATGTTCATACCCGAGAAACAAAATAAGTTTTTTTAAAACTCGGTTAAAATAATTAATTTTCATACTCGTTAAAAAATGATTTTTTTAAAACTCGGTTGAAAAAATTATTTTTCAAAACTCGTTATAATTCAATCTATCGTTTTAATTCATGAAAGAAAGAGTCTTCAGAGTTTATTTTTAAAAATTAGTTTGTCAAACGCTTAAAAAATGAATTTTGGGTATTCGCTCGAAAAACGTGAGTTTTCAGCATTTAATTGGGGAAAAAAGTGTTTTTTTTTCAACTCCTTAGAACAATAAATTCTTCAAATTCGTTTAAAAGAAGAATCTTCAGGATTTGTTTAAAAAAAATATTTTTCAAAACTCAATTTAAAAAATTATCCTCAAAAACTCACTGAAAGAAGTGAATTAAAAAAAAAAGCGTCCAAATTCCATTTCCAAAAATCATCATATGCATTCTTATTAATTGCAGTGTGATCGAACTAATTTTTACAAAACCCAAGGTTGTATTTCGAAGACTGTTGATTGTGTGATTTATTACGATTGCGTGCAATAGTTTCTGCAAATTTTGCTCACTTCCGGTTCGCCACGTTTACGCACCTCTCACGTCACATCGACATGTTACTTAAAACGACATACAACAAAAAATACTCCAGTATGAATCGTATATTTGTAATCTCTTTCGCGTGCGCCTGTGTATGTGTGTGTGCGTTTACTTTTTATCTTTCGTTATTTCACTACGTGGCTTTTTTGGCGTTCTCGCGCGAATACGGCGGCGAGAATTTTGCTACAGGGCCAAATTTGTATCGAAGCTCAAACTCTCAGATCTCCGAGACTTATTCGATGTTGGATAATGATATTTTATGTGATCATTGCAATCCACACATTATATATATATATATACACATAAATTAGTTGATAATGCAAAAAAAAAGGTTTCTCTTTTTTCCCGTCTTTTATTTCTACGTAGAATTTGTTCATCCCGCCTTGTGGATTCGAACATTATTAGCCTCAACTCGAGACAGTTTCGTTTTTTTCATCGATTTCGTTCAGAATTAAGAATTACAAAACAAATCTCGCGGGAAGTCGGAAAAATGCCGAAAACAATTAATTTAGATTGCAATAAAATAAAAAGAAAGTTATTCGAAGTAAAAATATTCGCGGCAAAGATACAAAGCCGAAAAAAAGAGTATACGAGCACCGGAAAAAGTTTTTAGAAAAAAAGGGCACGAAAATGCCACTTTTCGAAAATAATTCGCCAGTTCGAGATATCTTTAGAGCCAAATATCTCAACGCTGCTATTAATATTCCCCCACATATCCCTAGCTGAAAATATCACGCGATCGAAATATCGGTCGATTCGGTGCGTCCCTACGCGTGCAAAAAAATGCGATTAAAAACACGCAAATATGAATAATTTAGTTTTTGCTCTAAATGAAATAATTCAAAATCATAGCTGCACTGAAACGTATCGTAAAAATCCCCAAATCTTCTCTTTTTTCAGATAAATTTCTTTTTTCCCCCGAAATAAACAACCCAAACGAAAAATTGAGAAAGCAACATTTTTGTTATTAACGGATTATGCTCAGTCGTAACAGTCGAAAACAGCTCATTTTTTTGATTTTTTAAAAATCGTGATGTTGAATTTCTATAAAAATTAGGTATTTGAAAAAACACCTCTCAAAAACGTCTTTTGCGGTGAACCAGGTCTCTTGTGAACCAGGTCATCAAATATCAAAAAACTAAACAGATTTCGTTAGTATATTAGTTTATCCCATGATTAATCGAAGACATTTCCGAAATATCAAATTCAAAAAAAATGGGCATTTTTCGTTCATCAAATCGAAAGTATTCATCGGAAAAAAAAATTCGATCAAATACGATATTTTTACATCTTGAAAAAGTCCTCAAAATTTAAGGAAGATCCTTGCAGCAGTTTTTGAGATATTTTTCTCACCGACTTTGAAAACGTAATTTCGAGAAAAAAAAGCGTTTAAAGTTTTGAACGACGCTCTGGGCGTTCCGGCGGACGTCAACATAACAGCCTATAAATTTGTCAATTTTGATCCGATGACATTGAAATTTTCTGGAAACATTCACAAGATGATATTCTGTTAAAATATATTGGTTTTGAAAAAAGTGATTTTTCGACTTTTACAACTAGGCATAACCCCTTTATTTCCCCTGCGAGTAGCACACTTTTTTCTACTTTTCGATCCTCACCTCGGTGTTGGCCTTTGTGTGTGTGCGTGCGCGTAATCCAACACATTCCTGTGCTAGAATCCGAGAAAAAAACCGCGTTTGACAGTAGCGATAACAATAATAATAATGATAATAATAATAATAATAATAACAACAACGGTAGTAGTATTAATATTAATAGTGATAATCGTAATGGCGTAAAACAAATTTTAACGATAATGACGATTGGAGCGCAAAAAAGAGGAATGTTAAAACGATGAAATGTTATGTAAATACATACACGATTATAATTATTGATAACGTATAAGCTGCTTATAGATGTAATGTATTTTTTTTAGGGACCATAAAATATAAGCCGCATACGTATACACGCGTATTATAAATAAATACATACACACATATATATAGTGACAAATGTTCATGTAAAAAAATCGGGGTTGAGATTTTTCGTGATTTTGGGGGATTTTTTTATCACTATATATATGTAGTGGGGTATTTCGAACCCTGGGTAATTTCGAGGACGGTCCTCGAAGTCGAAAGGCTCGAAAATCGTCTGCCCCCCTTACACACAGTCATATGTCAAATAATTATCAAAGGTACTATGTAATTCGATGGCCGTTGAAACTTGGGTGATTGGAATGACGTGATAAGCAATACAAGACGGAATTTGACGATTAGAGGCGAACACTTGAAGGAAATTTATTGAAATGAATAAACGAAAAAAATAAAACGCTTGTGTTTGATTTCATTTTTTTTAGTTCGTACATAAAAACGTCTCGGTCAATTTTGTCAATTAGCCCGATTGACGGGAAATTCTTCGTGAATGTATTACACGCGGTCGAGAGTGCACAATTGGATGAGTTTGAAGTTAAACCGAGCGAAGACACGAAACAAATGTATTTACAAGAAGAATAAATGTTTGCAAAACGGCGCCAATTATTTCCTCGCTGTTTCTACGATTTGTAATATCGCGGATTTTCCCGCCTGCATAGCCGTCCGACCAATGAGGACGAAGCTCCGTGACGGTAGACCTCCCGCGAGGTCTCACATACAAATCTGCAAACTTATAGGGTGGGGGGGTGACTCGGATAAGGAGGCTAAAAGAAGGTTGCCGGCTGTGCCACCTGAAGCGCTACTACCTAGGGGTGAGCCGAGTAAACGCAGCTCCGAACCACTGTACAATGGAGCCGATTTTTCCGAATAAACAATATTTTTAAGAGCGATATGAATGGAAAATGCTTTAGTTTTTTTTTTATACTGACCCTATGGTGAGAATGACAATTATTATTTCAGTAGACTGCATTTCCCATACGTTTGAACTTCCGTTATTTTTCATGTTAGACTTCGGCCATTGGAGAAGATGGGTTATGGAGTAGATTGGAGATAAACAAATTTCTACAGCCTATATTTTTTCCCCTTTCTTTATAATTAATCTGTTTTTGTCAGTAAATTGCATTCCTCGTTTGTGTGCAACATTCATTTTTTTTCTTTTTTTTATTATAATATTGATGAGAACCTGAAAATAAATATAATGGAAGAGGAATTTAAAAAAAATGCATTACTTATGTCTAAACGCACTGTTTTTATTGTTTAGTGAGGTTAGCGATTTTGTTTTTTACAACGAATTGTTTTTGCCGTTTTTTCATTTCTGACGCGATTCTTCGTCCTGCGGAACTTTAAACACTGCACACTTTCTAGTATCGCTCTTAAGGAGGTACATTCGGCGAGGAAAAAACTGCTGAATTTCACGAATTTTTTCTATAAGGAACGATTTCTTCACCATTTATTAATTGAAAAAAATTGCGGAAGTATGCATGGTTTTCTAAATGGGTTGCGGCGGATGTTCTCAAACGGCGTGACACGTAAGTCGGCAGGATGAATCTGAAAAGAAACCACTGAAGATATTTTTTCCTTAACGCTCATACGCAAAATATAAACCAAGAAAAAGTGAGAAATGTTGAAAATCGATTAAATGATACGTTTTGACACAAAGATTTAAATTACCGAAAAGTGACTACATTTTGCAATATATAAATACCTTTTTGTTTTATTTTCAAAAACAATCATGGTCATGTTTTAGATAATAAGGTTCGAAATATTTATACAAAATTTAATCAGAATCGGTCGACTGGATTTTTAGCTTAACGTCACGTCAGTTTTTAACGCGGTCTTACAGGTCTGACAACGGCGGTAGTGGGGGTAGGCACCCTTAGCGGTTCTGTTTTTTATTCCGAATTCTGCCGCTTGGTGCGTGACGACAAGGGGAAGTAGTGGTGCAACGAAAAGAGAAATAGCTCTTCTGTTCTTTTTCCTCCCGAACGCAACGCATGCGCCGTTTGCCCTAAATTAATTTACTGTATTGTCGTGTAAACTGCATAATATACGAAACCAATAAAAAAAATGTGTTGATTAAAAAAAGATGACTAGAGTCATGTAAAAAAACTTAAAACTTTTCGAATACATTAATTCATACCAGCACATATTATGACCATTTACATCCTTTTTTCTCCAATGTCTCACAATACATCGTTCTTCGAAATATTTTTCGCACACGTACTGAGACTCTTTCAGTCCCGGAATAGCATCGAGCCATTTTTTGTATCGTTCGACATTTCTGGGCACGCGAAACACGGAGCATTTCTGCTTACAATTTTTGTACCCCGTTTTACAATTGCGAACCGCGCAACCCTTAGCCATTTCGCATTTTTTCGCAAACACTACGAAAAAAAAATCACACTTATGCGTAAAAACACGATAAAAAATATATCACGGTAAATCGCGTAGAACCTTCTGGTATACGGTCGTAAATAAAGGTTATTTTGACAATCGCGCCACAAGAACATACGTAAACACCTTGGGCCCATTCGCCGGTAAGAGGTAAGGGGGAAATACTTCCAATTGCCAGTAGCGACGCGTAGCGACGCCTAGAGAATCGAAAAGTGAAGCCGATAAGCGTGCCTACCCCCACCACGAAAATTTAGCTTCGTGCAAGACCTGTATGTAAGACCGTGGTTTTTAAGACGGAATGACACCTTATCGCGGTCGGTACGGTAGAACAATTATAGATTCCCAAAAATCTCTGAAACGGCTCTTCAGATCCCGTCGAAACTTTGCCAAACGACGTCAAATAGATAGGGGAATAGTTGTCAGCCCCTCAAATTTTCTGAATTTGAGAATAAAAATGTAGATTGGCTTATGGTAAGTCAAACTACGTTTTTTTCCTCAAATTCAGAAAATTTGAGGGGCAGACAGCTGTTCGTCTATCTATTTGACGTCGTTTGGCAAAGTTTCGACAGGATCTGAAGAGCCGTTTCAGAGATTTTTGGGTATCTATAATTGTTCTACCATACCGACCGCGATGAGGTGTCATTCCGTCTTAAGAGGGAATGACACCTTATCGCGGTCGGTATGGTAGAACAATTATAGATCCCCAAAAATCTTTGAAACGGCTCTTCAGATCCCGTCGAAACTTTGCCAAACGACGTCAAATAGATAGACGAATACCTGTCTGCCCTTCAAGTTTTCTGAATTTGAGAAAAAAAAAACTAAATTGGCTTATGATAAGCCAATCTACATTTTTTTTCTCAAATTCAGAAAATTTGAGGGGTTGACAGCTATTCGTCTATGTATTTGACGTCGTTTGGCAAAGTTTCGACGGGATCTGAAGAGCCGTTTCAGAGATTTTTGGGAATCTATAATTGTTCTACCATACCGACCGCGATAAGGTGTCATTCCCTCTTAATATGGAGTTTAGAAAACCGTGCCATACCTCCGCCATTTTGAAAGATAAAGTTTTAAAAAAATACCATGCAACAGCCAAAACTAGTTATCAAACATACCCTAATTCAAATAATAGCGAAGAAATCTTTCCTTTTAGGCAAAAATCATGAAAACCAGCAACTTTTTTCTCGCCTAAAGCCCCCACCCCCTGAAAACTTTTCCAACAGTTCTGTGAGATGCGCGCTTTAGACATTTTTCCGAATTCGATAGACTGTTTGCTTTCTCCCAACACTACAAAGAAACGCCGTAACACGATTCTGAGACCCGAGGAGGTTGTCTATCGCTGTATATCTATATCTGCAAGACCCCTACGCGACAGCGCCTCCCGTGGATAGATCAGGAACTGAAGTTTTTGCCTCGCTAACGGTCACACTTCCCACCGTTCTAAATCACCGGAGTTTCCAGCTTGTGTACGTAAGACCGTGACCGCGCGCGGCGAGGCGCGTGGCTATCGCCACGGCGGAGATGCGCCGAGCGTCAGTTGTCGACGGGCTCTCCTCGCGTGTGGCCGTGCTGAATTCTCTTGTGTTCCGTAACGCGCTCTTCCCCCTCCACGCGACCTCTCACACGTATACGCGCTTTCTGGTGGCACGAGTCTTACCCGTCTCTCTCGCTCTCTCGCCCTCTCTTTCTCTCTCTCTCTCTCTCTCTCTCTCTACGTTAAAAGTGTCTGTGTGCGCGCGTCGAGTCCTCAAGGATCACACCCACGCGATATATCCGAGGAAAAGAAATAAATACACAAAGCCGCGCGAGGTGGAGTGATCTCGTCTCTTTTAACGACGAACGCCCAAACGTACCTGTCGTATTCAATGTGTATGGCGATTCAGGTGAGTCAACGCGCAACACACGCAATCGCGATTACTTTAAATTTCATTTTTTCGAAACATCTGCCGACACTTCGTTTACGCGAGCACTGTACAACCTTCACCTATACTCCGTCAACTTTTCTTTCGAGCCTCCAACAATTGGTGCTCGAGCTTTGAATGAGAAGAAAAAAGAATACGGCGAGTGCATGGCTGCGAGATGTGGGAATTTTCGCTAGTTTTTTTGGATTTTTTTTCTCTCGAGATCGAGCTCGAGAGAGAATCCTTGGGGCCTAGCGATTTACGAGTATTACTGTATATCGCGATCCCTTGGACTATATAGACATATGTATATGCACGGGGTTCAGCGGACGACGAACCCAACGCCGAGGCATGAGGACGCCTCGACGCGTCGTCGAGGGGAACAAAAAAATCGAAATATATATACACACACACACGCGTATATATATATATATATATATAGCTGCATTAGTACGTATTCGTGACGTACACAGCGCTGTTTGCTCTTTTCGCACATTTTTCCTTCTCGCTTCCTCGCTCGCTCCCTATATATATATATCTCTCTCTCTCGCTCTTCGCTCCGAGCGCGTCTCAACCCCGATCTATTCTCGTAGATTGTCAACGAGCGACGTAGTATTATTTTTTTTTATCCGCGCGAGCCTCGACTTCCGAAAAGAAAGATACGGAATAATGAAAGAAAAGAAGAAATTGTTGCGTCTTTCGAATGTAGTGAAATTAGCGATACGCGCGAGTAATCGCAACTAGTTTTTTCTGCTTCCCACGCTCCACTTTAACTCCCGCGCACTCCTTTGTGCGGTGGAAAGAAAAACGTGATTTTCCGTTGGGACGCAAGGTGGCGCGTTTGAGGTTAAGTGCGCTCGCCGAGCGCTGGAAAGGGACCGTGGGTGTGATTTTCCGTTGGAATCACGATCTTCGGATTTTGGGGATTCAATATGGCGGAGCGAAATTTATGTGAAAGGTTAATTTTATATGGACGAGGATGTAAATCGGATCGCGATGGGAAATCGGCAAATTTAATATGGCGGAATCGACCATTCTCGAGGTCGATTTGTGAGGGGCTTTTCGGACTTGCCGATCTCGATTTTATCGGCTATATTTGCCGATTCAAGATGGCAGAGTCGTGGGATCCGTTGGAAAATGTGGGATCGGCTGATTTGTGGCAATGGCTTTTCGGACTTACCGATACCGATCAAATCGGCAATATTTGCCGATTCAAGATGGCGGAGCCGTGGGATCCGCTAAAAAATGCGGAATTGATTGATCTCGAGGCAGATTTGTGGCTTTTCGGACTTACCAATCTCGATTTTATCGGCAATATTTGTGGATTCAAGATGGCGGCTCGATCGAGATTCCCCAAAGCCGTAAATCCACCGGATGTTCGTAAAGATCGGTAGACTCGGATCTAAAAGCTTGCCGATTCCGGAATCGGTTGGAAAAATTTCATAAACATCGATACCCAATTTTTCGCTATTGAAAAAAGCATCGAACTTTTTTAAAATATCGGTCTGCAGTCTTTTGCTTTTTACTTTTCAACGACGTCGAGACGTAATCCTCTTTGATGCACAATTTTCCGTTCGCTTTGTGGCAGCTAATCGTAACACCGAGTGGATCGATCGATTCAGCCCGATTGTTACGCTCTGTGCGCGCGCGAGCTCTGTAAGAAGAGAAAAAAAACACGATAAATTGTAAAAGATAGCGCGACGTCTATTTTACTCAAACAACGCGAAACTAACACATCCTCTTTTTTTCTTCCTTTCAACGTGTTGACATTGAAACACAATGTGGCAAACGGAAAAGCAGTGGAAGGGAGAAAAGAAAAACGCCAACAACGAGTACGAAGGATTACGGCGTCGTTTCCTGTTCGCTGATTGCATTAGATTGTGTAACGCGGTACGGGCGCGGACACGTGCACTTGAGAATTTGTAGTACGTTTGTTATCATTTTGCCACTACGGGGGGTCTACGCACGCACAGTGAGCCGCTAGAAATTTGACACTCGCAGACGAGACGTCGCCCAAAGGAACCACGATGTTCAGAAAATGTAGAAAAAAAATGTACATCCTCAATAGGTCTGCGCGAGCAAAAGACCACTCGATTTTCAGGATTTTTTCCCGATGAGAGCATGGGGACGACGAGGTCTGAAATTTACACGCAATTGATGTATCGTCGTGCCAAGAAGTTTAAAAAAATGATAATTATTGATTAACATTTGAGTCATTATTATTTAAATAAAGAACCGCTGCTGCATGACCAATCGGCGTGGCTCTGGCGACTAGGCTCGCCTCGAATACATTTTTTTTTAAATGCACTTTTAAAATAATAATTTGGAAAATTAGGAAAATTCCAAACTAGAAAAAAAAAAGTTCGACTTTCGATCGAAAACAAAAAAAAGAACTTTGATAATTTCTCATTAACGGGTTATGCCTATAGTTGTAACAGTCAAGTAACAGCAAAACAGCTGATTTTTGGGATTGTTTTTCCGAAAATCGTGATGAATTCCTACAAAAATTCGATATTTGAAAAAGTATATGGAGAACACTGTAATGTTTTTATTTAAAAAATATTAGAACGTTGTATAAGTGCTCGCTGTTTCCCAACAGATGGCTTTACCAGAACTTGGTGCCTGTAGTTTAAGATGGTAACGCATCTATAAAAAAGTACTATAAGCAAGCTTGAAATTCAGTGCATGTCACTTCGCCGAAGTGTAAACAACTTTTCATTTCATAGTGTCAATCAAATTCACATGTCAAATTTCGTGCCAAAAGAGAATATTTGCAGGGAATTTAACTGCAGTGCTTTATTTTTAAAAAAGTCTGCAGCTGAAGCACACGGAATTCTTGTTGAGCTCACGGCCTGTTGCTCTGTCGGAAACAACATGCAGAGATTGGTTTAGACGCTTCAAAAATAATGATTTTGATGTGTCGAATTGGAGTCATTACTTCATGAAGACATGACATTTGACATTGAAGTTTGCATCATTGGAATGCAACGAAAATAATGTTTGTTGTGCTTGGAAAATTTCCGTTGTCAGATTAACGCTACGAAAATCACGAAAACATTTCTTAGGGTTCTTATTTAATCATTTATAAGAAATCTGCAAAATATGATTTTGTATAATACTGAAAATAATACATTAATAAGAATTTTCGTTGCGTTCCCACGATGCAAAGTTCAGCATGGTATGAAGACTCATGTCAGATGCTAGCTGAACTTACAGAATCATAAGGAGTTGATCACACAACAGTTTCGAAACGATTGAAAGTATTAGAAATTATTTTAAAAAATAAATCATTAATGTTCACGATAGAAACAGCGAGAACTTATTCAACATCCCAATATTCCAATACAATCCTTTTCTTCCTGATGTCCGGGAAGCACCTCTCGAAAACGTCTTTTGCAGTGAGCCCTTCTGAACCCGGTCATCTAATATAAAACAAATCAACCGGATTTCGTTAGTATATTAGTTTATCCTATGATCAATGGAAGGAATTTCCGAAATATCAAATTAACAGAAAAATGGCGCGTGTTTAAAATGAGTTGATTTTTGCAAAAAAAAAATGGTAATATTACGTTCATCAAATCGAAAGTATACAACGGGATGAAAATCCGTCGATCAAGTACTATACTTTTACATCTACGAAAGCCCTCAAAATGTGGAAAACACCGATGCGGTAGTTCTTCACGATGTTGAAGCTTGCATCCGTGTAATGCGACGAAAACTCTTTTTTATTATTCCATTTCTTCATATCCATTATTGTTCAACATCTTATCTTGCAAGTTTGGACTTTAGAACTCTGATAATAAGTTCGAAAATGGTTCGGGCGATTTTCACAACACAAATTTGTCGAAAAAAATTGGGCTCCGAAATGTTCGTTGCGTTCCAACGATGCAAACTTCAATATCATAGTTCTTCAGATATTTTGCTCACCCACTTCAAAAACGTATTGTGTCTTAGAGACAAGAGCGTTTAAAGTTTCGAAAGGTGCTCCGAGCGTGCGGATGGGCACCCCAGCGCGAGCGTCAACATAACAGCCTATAAATCTGTCAAATTTAATCCCATCACTTTGAAATGTTCAGGCAACATTTATAAGATACGCCGTCAAAATGTATTGGTTTTGAAAGAAGTGATTTGTCAATTTTTACAGCTACCCATAATCTTAACAAATGGTTAGCCATGTGAAAAAAGTCATCTGGTCATACGATAGAAAATGTTATAAACTAGGCCTGGTCCGAAATTGAGTGTTCAATTTCCAGTTACACACTCGTGCAACTATACGGTATATGTGTGTGTGCGTGTCACAAAAAGTTGGCAACGCGATTCCCGTTGACTGCGTGACGAATCACGCACTGGACATTTTTAAACAATCATCCACGCTGCTATCGTCATCGCCATCATTTTTATTGCTCTTATCATTATTCTTATTATTATTATAAATTATTGACAAGTTTAATAAGGTTTACCGATCGAGGCAAGTATGAAAGGCCATTATGCAACGAGTAACCGCCGAGCCCTGCGTTAACTTCGAGCGCTGGTTCTCGGTCGTACGAATCCGCCAGGTGGCGCTGCCCTCTCCCGTACTCTTGGTCCACGCGGCCGCGGCGCGCGGACCCCTTTTTTCGCTTAGTTCGTCTAGACACTGAAAATCGACGAGCTTCGCCAACAACAAAGAATCTCCATCTGTCCGACCGTCCGTCCCCTTCCCGCAACCCCCCACTTCCCCGCCCCTGAAGGACCAAGACCCTCGTTCCGCTCGACCCTTCTTCCTTGGACCGGTTACGAGACGACTTTCTACGCCCCCTTCACTCCGCCAGTCGTTTTTTTTGCTGTCTTTCTCGTCTCCCACCGCGTCCCCCCCCATGTGGATCAGACGTTTACGATTTGGTTGGACTAGTCGACGCCGAAATGTACGGCAATGATCATATTAATAACAATAATTATTATTATTAACAATAATAATGATCAATGATTATAACCGATATCAATAATAAAAATAATAATAATGATGATGAATTATTGTAATAATCGATATTAATAATAACTAATGATCAATAATGATAATAATAAATTATAATAAATTGTGATTATCGACAACAATAAAAAATTTAAATGATAAAAAACGATAACAATAAAATGGCTGATTACAATAATAAAATACACTTTTAAGATCACTCGTTCTCAATTGGATAAAAAATGGCAGGTTGGGTGGGGCTGGGTGGGGGGCATAAAAATAGTGAAAACAGTAAATTGGTTTATCCGGAGCAAACAAAGGACAAAGACCTCGCGCGATATATAAACACCCACGGTAATTATCGCATTCGATGGCCACAATTATTGACGGAGCAAACGGCAGAGTGGCAAAGATTCTTCCTTTTCTCGCATAGTCTCAGAGATCGCTTGTTCTTTTTTTTTCATTTCTTTTTCTTCTCGTTTTCCCAACCTTGTCCCCCCCCCCCTCGATCCACCGTACTCCGGCGAATTGCGGTGTACGTGCGCGCGCGCACGTACACCGCTCACAATACGTCCTGGAGAAGGGTGACGTGCGTAACCCAAGGGCTCGCGTCGCTCGGTACGAAATGTGTGTGGTCTTTTTTTTCGTCTTCTTTCGGGTGTCGCGGGCATTGTGTTCGGAAGATCCGTATCGCGTATTGTATTTGAGCCAGTTTACGCGTGGGGGTACGATAGGGGTGGGGGGGGGGGCGAGCGGAGAGCCGGACGGGGGACAAAGGTCGATAACCGATGCCACTGACCTTGCACAACGATCGCTCGCATCTGTCGGGCATCGGGGAGGCTTTTCATATGTGTATGTGTGTGTGTGTGTGTGTGTACACACACACACACACACACACACACACACACACACATATATATATATATATATATATATATATATATATTCGTATCTTGTGGCTTATTCGCACACATGAGAAAGCTCTTCGCGCCGTCATAATTAATATTCCTGTGACCGCTTCCGGAAATCAATACCGATCATAACTCCTCGTGAAGTTCGTTTAGATTGTTTTATTGGTAGTTACTGAGCTGACAACGTTTGAAGTGTAACCCTCATCGGCGTAGCCAGGGAGCGGGAGTGGGCACGGTCTTTCGAGAAATCCCGCTGACCCCCAGAAAAAAATCGGTCCAAAATCATTAAATCCAAATAATTGATTAAGTCCATGTGTTTCACCCAAGCAAGTGTGACGAAATAATTAAATAAAACTTGAACCGTATTCTTCATGGTAATTTCGTAACTTGTATAAAAAGTAACTATTTCATTGCGAAAATTAAATAGATATACAAATTTCACAATGCAGTTAACTGTGGGTAAAAGAAATACATTAGATTTGTCGGATTATACACAACCAGAAAAATATGGCAAGATCAACAGGTACTACCGAGTGATATAATGTCATTGTACATTGAAAATGCCGATTTGAGAATCTACCGTTAGGTCATGCAGTTGACGCATTTTTATAGGTTACAGGATTTTGTTAAATTTGACTTGGTGCGAGATGCAAAACGGAAGATCGTTATTTCACCCACTTCTCGACTACTTGGAGCTGTGAAATTTTGAAAACATGCATCTAAGGGGTGACAGTGCATGATTCGACTTAAAAAAAACAAAGAAAAGAGACTTTCCGTGAGATGCAAAACGGAAAATCGAAATTTCACCCACTTCCCGGCTACGTAGAGCTATAAAATTTTGCAAACATGCATCCAAGAAGTGATAAAGCATGATGCAACTTTAAAAAAAGCTGCGAAAAGGTAACAGGAAAGAGACCTTGCAATAATGAAGCGTTAGCAGATATTAACAGGATGAGAAGTATTGAATAGAGCTAAACTACATGGAAAGTGCAAGAATATTTAGAAAGTGAAAAAATTGCCTAAAAAATCGTCAGATAATTGTTAATAACAAATGAAGTATGCAATATAAAAAAAATCCTCGGTACTTTCATAAACAATGTATTTTTCAAGATGTATTCAACATTTCAAGTGAATCGGTTGAAAATTGTCTGAGTTATGTTTCCGGCCAACTAAAAAAATGTAGTTTTGAGATAAACGCTGCACAGCATCGATTTTTAACTTAATCGCTTCAAAAAAATTATTGTGTACAGTCACTGATATGTATGATAAACACTCTTTTTGTAATCTCGATTTATTTTGTAGTCTCTCTGGGGGAAAAACCCAAAAAGCCCATTTTTCGGCCCCTAGAGTGGCCTAACCCCTTAATGTACTAAAAAGTATAAAATAATTCTATTTGTCAAACCACCTATGTGCGACTATAAATAAAAGCTTGGGGCGCTCAAAATTTAGACATATAATCGTCAATTTACATAAATCCGTTAACACATCAATTGAATTTAATTTACTGTAAAACAACCTTAAATTTCTTACGTAAAAATCCTGAAACCGAGTATAAACGTGTGATAATAATTTCTCTAATTACTATTGTGTCAAATTAAAAACGGTTAATGAAACTGAATTGATTAAATTTATTAAGTGAACATTTAAAAAGTTGAGCGGCACAAGCTTTTATTTATAGTCACATATAGGTGACTTGGTAAAAATAATGTTTTTCTTCTTTTTAGTACATTAAATAAAAGTTTGTTTAAAAAAAATTCTTTTTTTTACATATAAATTTGAATTGAATATGAAGACCGGAGAAGATTTCGTCAATAATTATTCAAAAGCCTTAATAATTGACACATTTGCCTTAGAAGCTGAAGTGATGGTCATGAAAAGCATACTTTCATTCGATAATGATAAAAAAAATGCTGGACATTTAAGAAACCATATTAAAAACAACTACTGCCCTAACTGCAGTAATAGTAAATCCAGTGAGCTCCGCCGGCTGTGAAAGGAGTTTTTCTGCCACGAGGCAGATAAAACATGGCTTGGAAGCACAATACTGTGAAAATGATTCTCGCATATGTCACCGCTGAACATAGATGATGACATTGTTGAAAAAAAATTCCAACAGAAAAAGTGTCGGACCGATTGGCAGAAAAAAAAGTGCGTGGCCAATACTCGGAGCAGTGCACCGGCTGGCGCATCAATCAGCGAGCGGGAGGCCAATACTTCTGATGCCTTGGTGTAGATACTTCAGCTGAAGTCTGTGCACCAGAGAATCAGAAGAATATAGGGCCGTCTATGCCGGAACGGACTTACACAATTTCCCTGTAACCTCCACTGAGAAAAAAATCATTGGTATTATTGAATGAAATTTCGTTGATTCAGTTGTAAAATTGTTGGTATAAATAATCGGATTTATTAGTCCAAACAAAACGCTATTGACTTTAATAACATGATAAAATTGAAAGTTTTTTTTCGTTCAAAAGATATATTGGTAGCCAAGAACAATATATTATTGAAACTATCTGAAAAATTATCGCGAACAAATTATATAGTTTTGCATGCATTTTCTGCAACGAACAAAAAAGCGTTTGAATTCACAACACGAATATTGTTAATTCGAGTACACAAGAAAAATTGCATTTCGCTCGTTCGATTCAGATAAAATTTCTATTGAGTAAATATGTTATTTTATTTTTTCACCATATACGATATTGATTTCCAAGTAAACTATTCGTTAAAATGTCAATATTTTATTTTGATTGAAAAATATTAAGCATATGTCGGAATTGGTTAAAAAAATTGTGCGAAAATAAAATTTGTTGCTTGCGTATTTGGTTGAAAAAATTCAACCAAATCATGACTGAGCGTCACCGAAATTGTGGCGGAAATGTGTGAGGAAACCCGTAGTTCTCGGAGTAACCGCTAGAAGCCGCACGCGCTCTCGTTTCTCGTAAGCGTAGCGCGAACCGAAAATCTACTTAAACGCCGGAGAAACTCTAAAGAGGATCGCTTCTTGGCCCGTGCTAAGATCAAAGTGTAGTATGTGTTCTTATCAGTTGAATATCTGATATTCTCTCCATGGATATTTCATTGGATATTTGATATTCTCTCCACTATTATCGCGGATGATCGTTCTAATGCTCACTTTTTATTTAAGATTTAAATAAATTGAAAAACTTACGTCTCATGGCATATTCGTTTCGATGTAGTAAAGAAATAATTCATTCCATTGATTATATTTTTGTACGAAATCAAAAATGTTGTAGCAGCCGCTTAATTATTTCATCTATACGTCTACGGATTGTATATCTAATGATTTCAATAGATTATAATTTTATTTTAAGGATAATGTAGATATTCAGAGAACAGAAGAGATTTTCCAAGAAAATAATATGTTACTTGAATCAATCACATTTTCCAATATTTTATAGTCTTGTAACAATCTCATATATCGGTGGCACTCCGCGATCAGAGATTTATTTGAATCAACCAATAAATCTTGTTTAGTCAATTGGTTTTTTTTCTCAGTGTCGACAAATGCGGTATAGTGTATCCAAAGACGGCTATGGACGCAACGGAAGTTAGGTTAGGTTAAGGAGGTGCGGGTAGGGAGTGATAAGAGGGGAGTTCAATCGGGAAGGGTTATACGTAAAAACCCGCAAGGGTATACGTTGGAACTCAGGAATTAATTGAGGCCTCAATGAACAAAATGTAAAAAATAATATAAAGTTAAGAATTATTTATTTGAGTACCTACTGAAAGTAAATTTGAAAGACTGGTAACTGATTTGAAGAATGATGAAAAATGAGTTGAATATTTTTTAAGGTATTGCAAGAGCTTGATACTAATGTTATCATAAGCAGGTGATCAAAGCATCATATTTTATGTGTGTTACGTTATTATCGACAATTATGTCAACTTTATTTTTTTCTAAAGATTATTGTAAACGAGACCACCTTTTTGTCAGGCCAACCCCCCCCCCCCCATTCTCAGAAAAAATGCCGTCTATGCTAATGGACACCCTATATGTAGAAAAAAAAACAGAAAGCCTTTAACGCGTATGCATGTGTGTGTGTGTGTGTGTGTGTGTGTGTGTGTGTGTGTGTGTGTGTGTGTGTGTGTGTGTGTGTGTGTGTGTGTGTGTGTGTGTGTGTTGTGGGAAAAGTCTGAATTATAGTCGAGCGCAAGTGCGAGACGGTCGTTCTTTCGGTCCACCCAATCGAAACAGCCGATGACGTCATTGATGCTATGACGTCGCTGTGATTCATCACGGATTATTCACCTTGTGTGCGTGTATATGGGACATTCTGGGACGGAAAAAAAATATTTTGAAAATTAACCGTTTCAGGCCTGTCGAATCCGAATTGGAAATCACAAAATCATCAATAGCATTATTTGAGATTAAAAAGATAAAAATCTTCTAAAAAAATATGATTAATTCGAAGAAAAAAATAATAGGAAAAATAGGCACACGATGAGCCTAGTCTTAAAAATCATAGAATGGGTCACTCAATTTTAAAGAAATTTTTTTTAATAAAGAAGGCGACCATCTTTAAAAAAAAATAGTTTTTACTTTAGAAACAAAGAAAATGTTGACGTTGATAATTGATCATTTTTGCACATTTTTTAACGAAAGTATGCTTTATAGTGAAACAAAGTTATATATTGACATTTCTCGATATCGCGATTATTTCAGGAGTTATCAGCGTTTAAACGTTTCCAAAACTTCCGAAATCGATATTTTTGGAAAAATATAACTCCTGAAAGAGAATAGATGAAAATCTAAAAATTGGTGTGGATACTCCTTTCGTGGGGTACAATTTTTTTTAAATCAGGAAAATAAAAAATGGTCGGGGTGACAGGCTAGGAGGAATGGCGTGGAGTATGCCGTATATATATATATATAGATATATAAATTGGACGTTAATCTGATCGCGACGCGCGATATTTCGAATTGCAAATATTTGTCGAGACGCTGACAGTCGTGCTTAATTAACAGCGAATTGATAATCCCCGCTACATTTCCTTTATCCAATGCGTATTTTATTTCTTATTTTCGCTTTATGTAATGCATTCTTGTGTGATTGGTTTACTCAGTGGCGTACCTAGGGTGGGGCAAGTAGGGCACGTGCCCTGGGCGCTATTCGAAGGGGGGCGCAGAATTCGCAAATGATCAAACCTAAAAATCAAAATAAACCAACAACATAATTGATATTCAAATAATCTCGTGATTCCTACGCGAGGTGTGCTTTCGCAAACGAGCGCGGGAGGGAATGAGTGATACGACGACGGCCACCGCGCCGGGCGGCTCAGGCACCCGAAGCGAAACTTCGACACAGCCTCGGCTTGAGTCGGTAGGGCAGAACCGGCGCGAGCTACCGCTATCCACCGCTTAATACTTTCGTACTTAAGGGCTACGATGGGTCAAAAAAGGTTATGCGACCTAGCTTTGCTCAGTGTAGAGCGAGAAGAAACCGAAGAAACAGATTTCGAAAATATTATAAATTTATTTGCGTCGCTGAAGGCAAGAAAGGTGCAATTTTAAGTTTAAGACTATTCTAAGTGCAATTTGACGGACTTATTCTCGTTCTAAAACAGGAAATAAAAATGATTTGTAAGACTTATGACTGTGTCATTTAGTGTATCTATTTATTTTATATTTAAATAATTTATGAAGGGGCGCAACTTCGATGCTTGCCCTAGGCGCCATTTCCGATTGGTACGCCCCTGGGTTTACTTGTCGGTTAATTATCGGGGATGATGTTGCTGTTGCATGCTAGAGAGGAAAAAATTGCGTCTAGGATTACAGACACTGTAATCATATATTAGTAATGTATACATGTATATACAGGTGTGTCCTATCTGTGTAAGAAAAAGTACAGTCTGCTTTAAGGTTCATCGGCAAGACACTGGAGGCTCTCCGATTGGAAAATTTTTGTCCCCCGATGGGCATAGGAAAGATACGCCCCCGCGTCGATGTGTTTACACCCGAGGACATACCGGTCCGTTGGGACAATTTGCTGCGACGCAATCATCGAGATGACAATCTTCCGTCAATAATGAAATGGCGATGACAGAGACGACGGCTGGATAAGCTCTCGCGAGATGATAGATCTGACGATCGAAGAAAACAAAGAGAGGCACTCCCTTCCCTTGTAAAGAGCGGGAGCGGAAAGTCTCGAAACGCGAAAGAAAGTAGTCCTGCTTGTATCAGGTGTAAAAGTATTAAACCGGAATTTCCCTATAGATGGTGCTAGTCATCAATTTCGGGACCGTGAGACCGCTTCTGCGGCGCCATCATCTCCCTCTAACAGCTGACGAAGATTTCCAACACACAACAACCCAAGTTCCTTACACCGGTATGTTTTTCCATAACCTCAAACATGTCGAGTTTTGTGCCTACGAACTACGATTTACGAACAACATTGGTTTTCTGTTATCATTTGAAGAAAACTGCTGCAGAATCGCATCGAATCCTTGTCGAAGCTTACGGTGAACATGCTCTTGGTAAAAAACAGTGTTTCGAGTGGTTCGAAAAATTCAAAAGTGGTGATTTTTACGTGACAAACGAAGAGCGTCGGAAACCACCGAAAAAGTTCGCAGACAACGAATTGCAAGCCTTATTTGATGAAGATGATACTCAAAGTCAACAAGAAAACCGTTTCCTTTCTTTTTTATCATTTTCGAACAACAGACGTGTCATTTTTACAAAAACATTCCGGTTTCATACTTCTACACCTGGTAAAAGCGCACGTGACCACGTGGATTGGAAAGAGCGAATACCATAAACGATGGTGACTCGTCTTCTCCGTGAGGCCGTCTATGATCACTTTTACCGCGCGGACTCTGTCATTACCGTATATCGATAGATTGACTGGGGTCGGAGCGACGCCAGTGGTGAAACAGTACACACCTCACTAAAGCTTGTTTTTCGTTTGTTTTTCTAGCACTTTACCAAATATTTTGGACTTCCGTGCTCTCTCGGTGTGACTGGGCTGGCTGCGACTGGCCAAGAGTGGCGTTTTCGAATTCACGTGTTTCGCCAACGACAAAGCTCGACGAATGACCTTGAAACGTCGCGCCGGCGCGCGCCGATCCATAAATACGAAAATATCATCGGCGAGTCGTGATAATTTTTGAGCCAAAACGCGCACGTTTCACGATACGATGTATACCTCGCTCGAGGCAGAAGAAAAATAACGAGAAGAGGTAGAGAGGAATAACGCGGATCGAGCAGGCGCGCGGGTGTGCGCGGCGCTGCGAGCGAGAGCGGTCTCGCTATTTTAGCCTGCACCTATCGCTGGCCCAGATTCGTCGAGACCGTCGAAGCGCGAGGATCGCGAGAGCCTCTCTGCCGGTGCGATCAAAGCCGGAAATTCCAATATCCATCGAATCGATCGAATTTACTCGTCCATTGCTCGTCCCGACCTCGCAAAGTGCTCGCTTGTGTCACGTTGCTCGCGGAAGTTTTGTCGCGAAGTTCACGCAGCGCGCGTGTTGAGTGCCATTCAAGACGGAAGCCGAAAAACGTTCATTCGTGAGCACCGAGATATAAATAGCCGCGCGCGCGCACACAGTGTATTTACGATGTGACTGTCAAAACTTGCGAATATTCCGTCCGCGTTTCGTCATCTCTCGTCATTTTTTTTTTCTATACACTTTCGTGCACGCTGTCTTCGCATGACCGAGCAGACTTTTGGCTGTTGATACTTTCGTCATTTGGCGAAGCGCACGTCGCATTTCGTATTCGACATCCGGATGACATTGAGAGAAGTCAACCGGCCGCGAAGATCACTTGAGGATAACTTCGCCGATCGTCCGATCCTCCGGAAGCCACTCCTCGGTACGAGATGGCTTTTACACGAGTGCAATATTTTCGTTCTTGCGATCTGACTACGGAGTAAACAGTAGTGCGAACGCTACGGAGTAAACAGTAGTCTGTTGGGTATGCCTGTCAAGGCATGTTGAAAAAGGTATCATAGGCCGACCACCCTCGGTTGGCGACCTTTAGCATAAATGCTTGTCATGGCGTCATGCCCCGACAGAGCTACCCGTGCAGAAATGTGACCTGCCATTCCCTACGTTGTGTCTGGCCCTGACCAGACTTGCCTTGTCTGATTTATCTAACCGGGCCCTCCCATGGAACGAACCGGGAAGATCGCAAAATGGTTTTTTCACGGCTTACTCTCTATGTTTGAAAATTACAATCTTCTGGCCGGGATATATTGCGAGCAAGTACATCTTCACGAAAAGTTTACCCGGCCAGAATTGGCCGGGGAACATCGACATGTTCTTAAAAGTGGAGCCTGTCGTTAAGAACCAAAGAAAAGCTACTTTGCTTTTCACCTCATCAAAGATATTTATAATTGGATGGGATGAAACTAATACACCTGTTGTAATTCTATTCATCATTAAAAGCATTCATTTCATCAAAGATAATCGACGAGTATGACGATGCTTATCATAAATACCGGGATTACGATAAGTAATGATTTGAGCATAAAGAATAGCCAAATTATTTTATAAGGCAAAAAACTAAAGCAGGTCATTAGTGGTTTTTAAACGCCTTATCGCCATGTTGGGAAGTATCAATGTTCCGGCCGGGAAGACATTACCTGAATGTATTTCGCCAACAATCCGCAAGGTGGCTACAAGCGAAGCGCTTCGCGTAAGCAAGGTACCATCGTACGAGGATAAAAGTCCGTCCTGTGAGTTGTACCAAGTACAGAAGTGCTATGCTCACAGCGTGCACATACGCTTAGGATTTTGCGATACTTGCGAAATAACCCTTTGCACTGTAGGCCTTTTTCGCTCGGATAGTAATCCGTGTAAGTTTTTCTATCTCTTTGCCTATCAGGAAATGCGAGCATGCATATGTATACACTCATATACTATCTTAGCAAGCAGATAACCAACAAACAATATATTGTCGAAATACTAAATTGAATGCACTCCCGATTTTACCACCTCAAGGATTCCAAAAACGCTGACATGTCATTTTTAATTTCCTCCTTTGTTCCTGGTTATTTGCCGATCTAGTCCCGACGACGTTCCTGGTCATTTACCGCTTGTTCTCCGGTCTGTTCTTGATCAGTTTACCAGAAGGGGATCGGCGGATCGGGACCTAGTCTTTTAGACCTGTTACATTGCAGACCTATTCCAGGTTGGAAGGCCTTGAGCGGTGCCTGATATTATCTAGGGAAGACAGATCAGGGACAGTACTTTTTACCGACTCAAATTTCTTCACGGGTATCTGCCGGGGCATGACCAGATAGCATGGCCAAACTGCTATTTTCACTAAGCACGCCAGCGATAGTTAAAGGATTTTTTCATCGCTCGTTGTTGTGGCCGGTTCACCGCTACGGGGTAGATACCAGTCTGTTGGGTATGCCTGTCAAGGCGGGGTAGCATAGGCAGACCCTCTGATGACGACCTTTACCATAAATGCTTGTCATGCCCCTAGTTTAGGGTTCTTGAATAGGTACTGCACGTTGAATACACTGGACATTACCTGTCCAGTGTAGTATTTCCCCTAGTTTAGGGTACCTGACTGGGTACTGCACGTTAAATCCACTGGATTATCGGTCCAGTATAAAATTTCCCTAGTTTACGATACCTAACTAAGTACTGCACGTTAAATACACTGGACATTATCTGTTACTCGTAAAATTTGAACATAGCGCGTGTGCCCTCGAGCCAATTCGACTCGGTCGGCAAAGAAACGTGGACAATCCACTGTTTTCTGTGAAATGGCTGATTCCTCCCGGATTGATACATTATCGAATCGATAGGATCAGTTCGGTAAAAGCGACGCCAGTGGCGAAGTCTAGCACTACCAAATATCGCGATACCGTGGATTGTTCCCGCCATCATTGCACACTACTTCGGGCTATATATATTTCTCTACACCTACCACTCAGGTGGCTAGACTCGCCTACGAGTCTACCCACATGATTCCACAACCCCACGAGTGCAATACAATTGCACAAAAGTGTGCAACACCCGCCGTCAAGAGAATCGATATAACTCGGATTAACTCGTGGGTTTTCTGACGTAAACTTCGTGTTTCGGTCGGGCCGTAAAGTAGGGAGGAAAGTGGCGCTGCTGTAGAGCTGAGTCGATCGAACGGCTCACGATCCTAACCTCAATCTATCGAGGTCGGTTAATTGTGCACTGAAACATAATTACGTCGTAGTAAAAAAGCAAGGGCGTACCCAGCATCAACAGATAATAGCTCAGGTAGCTAAATGTCCATTTGACGCCGATAAGTTACCATTTTCAGGGTATCTTCAAGACATTACCGTAAGATAACTATTCGACATCTTTCAAACGACATCCCGTTTAATGTTCTCGTAGAGTTATCTTTTTTCTATCTTTTGGCGGTGAAAACATATGTCTGTGAGCTATCACAAACTGTTATTCAATTGATGACTAGGTTTCAGGTATCAGAACGTTACCTGTCTGCTGTTATCTATTGTATTTAATTAAAGGTTGTCCCGAAGATATTCTAAAGACTAATCACATAAAATTTCGTTTCATGATATATTTCGGACATCTATAATTTGCTGTCTTTTGACGTATTTGGCGGGAGATAGTCAAAAGGCATCCAAGTGTTGACTGAAAGATGACACTAAACGGATGATGGTCATAAACCATTAATGTATTTTTTAATAATATTAAATTACATTTTATTTTTAATAAACTAGCTAACATTTAACAACTCTCTCTAAAACCGACATAACACTATCTTATCTATCTCTGTATCAACATCACCTTATTAATCATCTAGAATATTTAATATAGCCCAAAATTACCTATTTTTGGTTATTACATGGTAAACATCGTTAATAACTAAAAGTAGGTACTATTGGGCTATATTACGTACCCTACAGTATCAATAAGTTGATTTTGATAAAGAAATGGTAACATATGGAACATTTCAAGCCATTTCGTGACCCCGACCATTTTTGGTTTTCATAATTTTTTTTGTGAAATACTACCCCAGGAAGGAATATCCACACCAATTTTTAGATTTTTATCTCTTCTCTTTCAGGAGTCATAACTTTTCCAGAAAATGTTATATAGTGACAATCGTCACAATATAATTATTTCATATATATATGTCATTATATATGATATATATATATAACCTATATATGTCAATTGTTATATATAAGATATATAACAATTTAAAAAGATGATTGCCGTTTTTTAATTCTCTAAAATAGAGTGGACCCATCCTATGTTTTTTAAGGCTAGTCTTATCGTGGGCCCATTTTCCTTCTATTTTTTGAGAAGATTTTTATCATTTTAATCTCCAATAATGCTATTGATGATTTTGTAATTCGGCTTCGACTGGCCTGAAACGGTTTATGTTTAATATGTGTTGAATTTAACGAAAACTTATTTCTTTTAATTTAAAATAATTTTTTTGGCTCAATTCAGCCCCAATAAAAAATAAGCCAATTAGTTCAGGAGTTATCAGCGTTTAAACGTTTCCGCAACATCCGAAATCGACATTTTTTGAAAAATCATAGCTCTTGAAAGAGAAGAGCTGAAATATAAAAATTAGTGTGAATTTAACTTTCATGGGGTAGAATTTTACAACAACAAAATCAGGAAAACCAAAAATGATCGGGGTCATGGGCTAGGTAAAATGGCATGGAATGCCCTATATCGCCAATAAATAGATATCCATTCGATAGCACTTTTTGATACCGTATGGATGTCGTTTCGTCAACTTTATGGATGCCTTTTGGACAACTTTTAGATGCCTGTAGCATCTTGGCATTCTCATGTCTTTAAGAGAATATCTTTCGGTTATATCAATTTGATAAATTTACGCTAACGTACCGACGACCGATAAAAGTCAACCTCTGGTTGTAAATTTGTCAACCAAATAAGTTATCCGCGAACTGGTCACTAATGGTATTGTTTGTAATTCAAACTGACATCTTTTCGGACAACCAAAAAGTTATCCATATCCGTTCCGGGATATCTTTCGGATACTATATAGACAACATTTTGCTACCTGGGTGACTTCATTTTCCCTTCTGGGGGGGGGGGGGGCAGCCCCCGCCCCTCGCCATGTACGCCCTTGCTAAAAAGAATTGTGATACGAACGAAAGAACCAAAGTGAGCATGTGGATTGAAAGGAGCGAATACGAAAAACGATGGCGACTCGTTTCCGTGACACCGGTGATGGTAACTTTTACTGTGGGTGCGTTGGACTTGGGCGCTTACACGCTCATTAGCGATGCTGTAGGACATTAGGATTGAACTGTGGGCTCTTCGATGAACTTACGCTTTTCGGAACTCAAATCGTTTGGGTTGACATTATAAGTATCAAGATGGCGGCCGCAGCAGAAGTTTTCGTTGGTTTGAAATTATTAACGAATTGTTTAACATCAATAACAATAAAACTAATAGTTATAAAGATTACGATCTAATAGAAAATAGTAGTGATAAAGAGATAAACTAGAAACCTTTTTCCTGATTTTTGGATATCTCCCTTAAATGAAATCCCCTAACTCGCATCCAGAACTATGTTAAAGAGGTTATTTTCTTAGAAATAGAGTCCCCCAAATCAGCTAAACACAGTTTGCGCGAAGTTGTCGCCTTTTTTTTTCAATAAATTCTCACCATGTAGCAGTTTAAAAAAACAATTTCCAAAAGTCGGCTAAAAGTATACCAAATGTCTGCCCGGAGGTTACTTTCGAGTTGACCACTCAAAAAGATAACTGTTATGTGTTGGATGCATGATAACTTGATATGTAGCTTCCAAGCGGACGTTTGGTACCCATTTAGACATTTACCTGGAGAATCATCGTATTCGTTGTGCTCACGTGGCGTTCTTTTAAAAAAATGAGCGGAATTTTAACGCTCACGCTTTTGCTGGCCTACCTCGCTGAGAAAAGCGATTGTGATCACAATATGGCAGCGGTTATAGCATCACGCGAAGTCATCGATGCTTCTGTCAGCGCGCACAGCGCCAAGTCGAACGACACGAGCAATGCTTACAAGTGCTGAAATTCTGCAAGCGTCCAAGTCGAACGCATCCCATGTCGATAGGATTTCTCTGATCGAAGCGACGCCAGTTGTGAATTTTGACACTACCAAATAGCACACGTACGCTTGGTTTTTTTACTCTAGCATCTTTAGACCAAATATTTCGGTCCGACTGCTTGAGTAAATAGCCAAGAGTGGCGCTTTCGAATTTACACCGATAAACATCTTTGGGTCGATCTAGCATGTTTCACGAGGGGTCGCGGGGTACGTTTCCTCGATGAAAGAGCGTCGTTGTCGAGGGATCGGCCATGGCATATGCTTTGGCAGTCGCTCTAAAAATAGCCTTCCGGTATACGAAAACTCCCACCGGGAAGCTAATAAACGTTGGCCGACGAGCAAACTGCGCGCGCCTTTTTTTAAATTCCTTATGCAGGTTTCTCACTCTCTCTTTCATTTTTTTCGACGTATCATCGATCGACCAAAGATAATCGTCGTCGCTATCGACGCAGCTCGAAGTTTATCTCGAATGTGTATTTTGTCTGTATGGAACGCGCGCACGAGAAAGAGAGAGAGAGAGAGAGACGTATGGCATTGAGCGTTCGTTCGAATCGTCCTTTGCATCGGCAGCGACCCATCGATGGCATAGAAACGCGTCCTCTTCTACGCTTCCGTCTTTTATACCACATTCTATACCTCTAATATTTATCTTTCCGTGTAACTTTTTTCTTCCATTGAACAGCACGTAGAAAAATACAGAAGATGGCGCTGCCATCGACCGCATCCCATGCGGTCGCGGAAGATCGTAGTCTTCGCCCGCGGGTGGTGCCATCTCGCGCTTGTTCGGCGAACAAGACTTTTTGACTCAGCCCAACGCTTGTAGATATTGCGATGAGTTTTCTCGGCTCCCCATTAAGCCGCTGTAAAATTGCAAGAGACAAGTAACGTGTTCGATCGGCAGGGTGTCAGTTCTGCACAGTGCAGTTCGACACCGAGTCAGTCCGCCAGTTCAACTCTCCACTGTTCAATTCGACGAAGCGGGCAGTTCGACACAGAGCCAAGTCGACGGCCGTAGCAGCTCGACATTTCCCCGACGCTCGCGTATCCCCACTCTTCAGATTCGGGCCGGACGATTCGCTGCCCTGTGTCAGTTCGACACCGAGTTCTCCCTACACAGCGGAGCGTGCTCAACTTACATTTCCTAGCGGCTGTACTTTTTTCGAATCACCCATACCCGGGAACGAGAAATATACGAGTACAATGTTTTCGCATGTACCGACTACCCGCTCTGTCAGTTCTCTAGTTTATCGACAGATTTTGAATGGAAATTTCACGAGCGGCATTTTGTTATAACTGTATTCTTTAATAATGCCACGAACATATATTTAGTCTCTTAAAATTTTAATTCTTCCATAATTCGGGAAAAAGCGTCATTTTTGAGTACTTGAGAATAACGATAAGCAATACTAAGAGAACTGAAAACTTATATAATAATTGTGTGAAAGAAAAGCAGGTGGCCTCGTACAGTTGGACAGTTTTTCGTTGCCGTTGAATATAGGATAATGTTCTTCAAGAGGATGTTTAATTTTGTTCTGAATTTCTTTTCTTGTGGCTCTTGGTTTATTCGTAAAAATCATTGTGCAAAGTCCAAATTTTATAATCAACTTTTTAATCGTCAAAAATATCGCTGAACAAAGCATATGCAGTTACAAGAAATTAATATCATGAAACGATTGGAAATAATATTGTTGTCAATGTTCCTCATATATGTTCCTTTCATTACAGATTGAAACGTCCACATTATTATTATCCATGTTGTTCCAATACTTAATGCCAAAGAACAGTGCATGTCGGATATATTTATTTTTCATTAATGTGTGACATGTCGTCTGCAATATATGAAAAAATTGAATCATCGTATAACATGAATACGCTGTGTTGAAAAGCGCAGAATCATTGAGGGAGGGGGGGTGGAAGGTTAATTTGCCATAAAAAAGCATATTTTCGATATATTTTGTTGACGTACTGTTTATATAAATATTTATTTATATAAACGACGAAAAGAAACACACTTTATTGATATATTTTAGTTATATAGATATATAACGAAAATATATCAATAAAGTGTGTTTCTTTTTTTTCACTGTGGCGCATAAAACCAATCATTTTAAAAAGATTATATAATCTAATGAGGTGCCCAAAAATTACATGAAAAAAATTTCGTTATTGGACCCCAAGTGAATTTAGTAAAAAAATAAAAATAAAACAAGAAACATAATTTTTTTTAAAGCTTAATCTTTCGCAAGATGTTCTATAATTTTATTTCGTAACACGTTTGATCATAACAAGGACCAAAAAAAGTCAAATCGATCCACTGAACCGTTTCCGGAATTTTTTTTATATTAAAAAAAATCATTTTTCTAAAACCATTGCGTTGACGGGGATGAAATTTTCAGAAAATATGATTTTTTATACCTCAGAATATACTCCAAATTTCGATGGCAAAAATGCGGGGGCCATGCAACGGCAACGAAAAACTGTCTAACTGTACGAGGCCACCAGCTTTTCTTTCACACAATTATTATATAAGTTTTCAGTTCTCTTAGTATTGCTTATCGTTATTCTCAAGTACTCAAAAATGACGCTTTTTCCCGAATTATGGAAGAATTAAAATTTTAAGAGACTAAATATATGTTCATGGCATTATTAAAGAATAAAGTTATAACAAAATGCCGCTCGTGAAATTTCCATTCAAAATCTGTCGATAAACTAGAGAACTGACAGAGCGGGTAGTCGGTACATGCGAAAACATTGTGCTCGTATATTTCTCGTTCCCGGGTATGGGTGGTTCGAAAAAAGTACAGCCGCTAGGAAATGTAAGTTGAGCACGCTACGCTGTGTAGGGAGAACTCGGTGTCGAACTGACACAGGGCAGCGAATCGCCCGGCCCGAATCTGAAGAGTGGGGATACGCGAGCGTCGGGGAAATGTCGAGCTGCTACGGCCGTCGACTTGGCTCTGTGTCGAACTGCCCGCTTCGTCGAATTGAACAGTGGAGAGTTGAACTGGCGGACTGACTCGGTGTCGAACTGCACTGTGCAGAACTGACACCCTGCCGTTCGATCGACGATTTTGACATCGTGGCGGTCGCTGCTGCTGATGCACGTGCGCTCACCCGCACGGAGAAACAATAGAAGCTTGTTTGCATGAGACGTGCGACGATGTTTGCCTGGCGCTATACGAGTGACTGCGTGCGTGACTCGCTCCGTGTTATTTGGCGACGTCGTCGTCGTCGTCGACGTCGGTCCTCCGAAGAGGCCTTACTCGTGTCCCAGGGTCAAGGTTGCGACGACCTGACGACCGACATGCTTGCACGACACGGATCCAACGGCTCAATTTTTTTTCTCCTCTCTCCCTATCGTACCACCAAGAGCAGCCGCAAAAAAAAATTCACATGAAAAAAAATTGTCAATTCTTTGCATCAAATGTTAGCGGCCAATTGACGGGGAATATAAGCGTATTTTTTTTCGTCCACTTGTCATTGCAAGCGCCTGCTATGGTTGCTTGCCTTTAACTCAATGTGGTGGCGTGCTCGAACGTTCGAAGACAAAATGGCGCAGCTAGGATAACAAAATGGCCGGTGAAGGGAAAAAGTCACATTCTTTATGGGATATTGTTTAATGGCGTAGACATCATTATAATTATTGTCAAAATTAAACCCTTTTTTATAAATAATAAGAAAAATATTCAGGAAATTATTATTGTTTTTACATGTTAATATTCGTTTGAAAATTCAATAACAACAATAATACTTGTAAAAATAATGATAATAGCAACAATGTTAATAATAATAATAAAAATAATCAGAAACAATGTTAATAAAAATAATAATAAATAGCAACTATAAAAATAATAGTCACCGATATTTTTCAACCAACTAAATCGGTTTTTACGTGACTTACAACAAAAAGAAAATTTTGGCACGGACTGCTTATGAGCATCGTACACGTGACAACGTGCGCATATCGATATATATTTGTGCACCTTGGGTTCGGAAGACACGTGGAGAGCGAGGGAAAATCTCGTACTACGCAACGCAAGAGCCTTTTTTTATTGGCATCGTCAAAGCGCCAGCCCCCCCCCCCCCCCCTCCCCCATTATCACTCCCGGTACGTGTAATAACCGCAAGCCAATCTATATCCGTCTCTATTATTATTCACTATTTTGCTCCATCATGCTGCTGTATCCATAAAGACGTGTGCGTGTGGGCGTTCAACAAATATGTACGAGATTATTATTTATTTTCTATTTTTGGAACGGATCGATCGGGACGTATACGAAAGTTGCAGTCGAGCATCGAATTATTTTTATTTTTTTAATTAAAAAAATGAGAAACAATTATTAACGCGCGCGATCCATGGGTTTTTTTTCGCAGAAATTTGTTAATTTATTGACCTTTTGATTCGTGGATGGAACTTTTGAATGTGACTGTACACGCGCCAATTTATCCTTAAGGTCTTATATACCTTTGGATGGTCGGAAAACAAGGCTTGTTTCGGATTTTTTTTCGAAAATACTAATAAAGCAATCAAAATGCGGTTTGGAGGGTTTATTTTACATATATGTAGGTACTCAACAAATTTTTTTTATTTTACAAAAAATACAGAATCGCCTTCGATCGGCCGGTGAAAAAAGAACGCCTTTTTTCATTATCATTTTCTTCAAACATTCGGTGACCCCCTGTTTTTATTGTCGTTACGGAATCTTTAGAATTTTTTACACGTGTGAGCCGTTTATGTCGAGCATCTAAACTTATTTAGTGTATAAATTATTAGATAGAAATGGAATCTCCATGAAGTGCCGTAAAAATAAGACAATTTTCAGAATCGTAATTTTTCGTTAAGGTGTCTTCTCACTTTAGACGCTGAAAAAGGCTATTTTCATGATTTTCTGTGATAGGTTTATATCATAGATATTGATATAAAAATTGTTACACTTGATGAATTCACTTTCGAAGTACATTTTAAAAAAATGTATGTATTTATGTAACCCAAAGAAACTTTAAGGCGTTAGGCCACTCTAGGGGCCAAACAATTGTCTTTTTGGGGATTTTCTTTCTTCAGAAAAACTACAAAATCAATCGAGATTATAAAAAAAAGGTGTTTACGTACATACCAGTGACTGTATACAATAATTTTTTTGAAGCGATTAATTTCAAAATGGCGGCTGTGCAGCGTTTAACTCCACAATGCATTTTGTAAGTTGGCCGGAAACATAACTCACAATTTTCAACCGCTTCACTTAAAATGTTGAATATATCTTGAAAAATACATTGTCTATGGAACTACGTAGGATTTTTTTTATTCCATAGTTCATTTGTTATTAACAGTTATCTAACGATTTTTTAGGCAAATTTTTGGAAAGTGAAACATTTGCCTAAAAATCGTCAGATAATTGTTGATAACAAATGAACTACGCAATATAAAAAAAATCCTACGTACATCCATAGAAAATGTATTTTTCAACATTTCAAGTGAATCGATTGAAAATAGTCTGAGTTACGTTTCCGGCCAACTTAAAAAATGCATTTTGGAGATAAACGCTGCACAGCCGCTATTTTGAAATTAATCGCTTCAAAAAAATTATTGTATACAGTCATCAGTTACAAACACCCTTTTTTGTAATCCTGATTTATTTTGTAGTTTTTCTGAAGAAAAAAAGTCTCCAAAAAGCCTGTTTGTTTGGCCTCTAGTGTGGCCTAACCCCTTAAACGCGTGTTTCTCGAAACAACATCCTTCGACGGTTGATAAAATCTTTGAAACAACTGAACCGATCCTTATGAAATTTTAACCACATATTCTTTACAACGATTGTTATAGCGCGTATCAAGGATTTTTTTAAATTTTGACAATTGATATTTTTGTGCCAAAAACGGTGAAAAAAAACCTTTTTTTTCCGGAAAATGTCCGGCATTTTGTTAATTTTGCATATATCAAAAATCGTATAATATGCGCTACAGCAATTAACCTACTGAATCTAAAACCATTTGATTTTTTTGTTTCGGATGATCCACCTCCGAGAACTGTCAACAGCGCAGACCTACAATTTTCGAGAACATTTTTTTAACTACCACTTTCGTCTACAAATAGTGGCTTGAATAAATGTTAAAAAAAATGTATTATGAAAGTGTATTTATCAAGTGAAACAACTTTTGCATCAATATCTATAACATAAAGCGATAAAAAAAAATGCATGAAAAAAGCCTTTTTTAGCGTCTAAAGTGAGAAGACTCCTTAAAAGCTCGGTAACTTGGCTTGAAATTTCACCAGTATACGGGGATGTACTTTTACTTCATTATAGACGAAAATAAATGAATTGTTAAATATTCGTGAAAGGAATACCTTAACCCTCGCCGCCGATATTATTGCCTTGTAATGAGAAATGGCGACGGGAATTTTGAGCAGATTTTTTCTCTCTTTATTTTGCGTTTGTTCTTCCTCTGTTTTTTTCTCTTCTTTTTTCGTATTCTTTATTAGCTCACTCTGTCTCTCTCCCATTTCTGTTCCGCTATCGGTATTCGAGTAAAACATTAAGTCAGACGAAAAGTTGGCACTCGAGGAGGAAGGACAAAAGCAACAACGAGATACGACGCAGTTTATCTCGGTCTCTCGCGAGAAAGAGAGAGAGAGAGAAAGAGAGAGAGAGAGAGAGAGAGAGAGAGAGAGAGAGATCCTATACACTCGTTACGTGTACTTGGTGCGGTACTCGTATTTCGCATAATGCAATTTGCAATACAATATACGGGATAATATTCCACACGGACCAAATCGTCGACGTCTCCGTCCACGACCTTCGTCCCACCGCAAATTCACCTCGACGCGCACTCCGGCTTTTTTTTCTTTCGAAACTTCTCTCGAGCTTGTTTTTTTTATTCTCTGTCCATTTTTACATTTATTATTGTTTTATTTTTATTTTGGCTTTTAAATTTTATTGCATTTTTGTAACTCGTTTTTTACTTTATTTTTTATCGCAATTTAATCAATTTTATGTCAACGTTAAGTTAATTTATTTTTTACCCCGTTCTTCTTTTTGCATCCGATTGTTGCAAATGTTTCGCTCGTCCCCTCCCGCGATCGTCGATCAGCGTCGGTGCGCAAACACACGATAAATTGTAATAACAAGAGTACCGGGACGCGAAAAATGGAAGGTAAAGATCCATACCTCTTTTCTTTCCTTGTTGTTTTTTCATCTCTCTCTCTCTCTCTCTCTCTCTCTCTCTCTCTCTCTCTCTCTCTCTCTCTCTCTCTCTCTCTCTCTCTCTCTCTCTCTCTCTCTCTCTCTCTCTCTCTCTCTCTCTCTCTCTCTCTCTTTCTCTCTCTCAGGAACTCTAAATGTATCGTGATAATATTCGCTCGTGTATTTGCATTTGCCATTAGTATAATCCGTCTGTGTGTGTGTGTATTGCGTACCGAACGAGTTCTAGAAGCTCTGACGTCCGTTCGCTGACGTAATGTCATTGGGCTTAGCTCGGTAATTCGTGCTTAAGGGACTGAACAGAGAACTCACTCTTACAATTATTAATATATTATCATATTAATGAATGAATATTGAATTGATTAATTTATTAATAAGATAGATTACTTAATTACCAAATGCAAAGAAGAAGATAATGTGAGAAGGGGGGGGCATATGTGTACACACCCTTAAGCGGTATACCCTGGAAGATTACTACAAGATGAATTTATCAATTTGAAAAATTAATTATGTGTCTATTTTATTAATCATATATCTTATGAGAATATATGTATATATTCTTCTCATTTATTATTTTTAATTGATTAATTAACAAATAATATAGTTAAAGGAATTAATAAAAAATGTTGTTCTATATTAATTAAATCTCTATTTTATTAATGATTGATCTTAAAAGTATATATCTACGTATTCTTTTTTTTTAAGGGAGAATAACTCAAGGGGTTAGGCTACTGTGCCGACCCCAAAATGAGGGTTATTAAAAAAAAATTGACGAAATATGTAGGACGGACGAAAAATCGTTTGAACATTAATTTGTATGTACATTGACCAGGTCGTGTACAGAATTTCTTTAAAAAATATTAATAATTGAAGTTTTTAAAATTTCTAATAAACAATCTCCTGAAGGACCTTCAAACTTGAGCGGCTCAACGGCGTACTTGATTTTGGCCGCCCGATTGATCTGACACAAAAAAACGAGTTTTTTTCTGAAAATAGATAGTATGGCCAAGACTTGATCGAGCTTTTTTGTTATCTTGTTTCAATCTTCAAAGAACAAGGTTTGAACTTTTTCCAATTTTTCGAAGCAAAATGATATCATTATTTTTAATAACTGATGAAAAAAGAATGTTAAGAAGGAAAACGTCGGTTAAGACAATTATTACATAAGACAAACTACTATTACACTAAATGATGTCGAGGAGTGGTGTACACCGTTTCCAAAAATATAATTTCGAGAAAAAGGCACGTTTACAAACTACTATTACACTAAATGATGTTGAGAATTGGTGTACATCGTTTCCAAAAATATAATTTCGAGAAAAAGGCACGTTTCAGGAGGTTGGAGCGGCCCAGTTAAATCAAATGACGGTTTATGACATTTTTTCATTAAACCTAAATAATTCATACAAGGTATACATTTATTCTGGAGATGCTAATTTTTCATAAAATATATAATTAAAGGGCGAAACGATACATCTTTATACTTTTATTACGTAAATAAGAAAAACTTTTGTAGTACTACCAACTTGAAAAAGCATAACATTATTGATGATTATTATTAAAAAACTGCGTCAGCAAATGTTTTATAGAATTCAGAATGAAGTTTTCAGTCATTCATAATTATGCCTATTTTTATGTATGTCACGATAATGTTTATTATTACCCTCAATTAATATTAAGTATTGCCGAAATATGGCAACTTCGCGGACATTGAGGTTGGCAGCAATGCTCTTCATTCGCCAGCCAACATTTATAATCTTTCATCAAACCTTGATGTTTGAATATTGAATATATTGATGGGCAAGATGGGTTTTTTGCCCCAAAGGTTTACAAGGGTAAATGTTTGCGTTAATCCGTTGCTAGAAATAGTTTATCTTGGTGCTATATAGCCAAAAAAATTACATCACCCGTACCGTGAACTACGTCTTGTCCATCTAAACGCACGTAAAATTAAATACATCAAGGGGCTATACCAATGTGAGCGCTGCAAATTTGGGTGATTTTCGGGAATTTTTCGGAAGAAAAGTACTCAATTAAATGTTTCGAAAAATTAAGAATATATTTGGCTATATTTGACCTATATTACATAATTTTTTCATAGAAAAATATTGAGATCCAAGCGACTTATGCGCTGTCTTCGGAGGCGCCCAAAAAAAGTTTGCTGATATGATTCCGGCCGATTGAGTAGCTGAAATCGAAAAAGGAAAAAATGTCGTTAAACTGGAAGGTATTTCGTGTACAATGACGTAGGATTTTCGAAAAATATCAAAATCTAACAAAATGGCGTAGTTATGAAAAAAAGTCTGTTTTCTTGCCTATTATAAGATCATTTTTTTCAATGCCACATCGTCAATTTTCATCCAATCAAAAATATCCTACGTCATTGTAGAGTAAATATATTCAAGAGTACTCAGTTGAAATTTCAAGTTAATCGGATAATTGCTCTTTGAGTTACAATGTCAGCAAATTTGAAACATCTCATTTCGAGAAAAACGCGTTTAAACATTTCACTATCGATTTTTGCAAGATAAAATGATATTTACCCTAAAAACTGCTAATTACAGGATATTCTTGAAAGTATAAACTGTCGAAAAAGGCAAAAAAATCGATTTTTTTAAAGTGTCACACTGGTATAGCCTATTTTATACCACTTGTATCTGGTGGTGAAAAAAATTCTCAAAATTTGTCAATTCTCCGTATAGTCCAGATAATAACATACATTAACTCTTCGCGGTCACACGTTCTGGCTATAACATGCTGGTCACGGGGGTCGCAATGACCCCGGCTGTTTCAACAGATTGCCGCGTTGACCGTATCGTACCGAATGACTCACAAAAATTCAGGATATTGGTTTGAACATTCCAGAATGTGGCATTCTCGATATTATATTTGAATCTAATTTCAAAATGGCGGAAAAAATCACCAAGGGGCCAATGCGTAAAACAGCCATGTATACTTTTTAAAAAATCATAACTCTTACAATGAGCAATTATTTTCATAACATTTCAAGGTGATACTCTTAAAATATGATAGTTGTAGGAAAAAAAAATAGCTCCAACCGGGAAATAGTTTAAGGAAAAAAAATATTTCCACGTCCGACCCTAGTCTGTACTTACAAAAGGGTACCCCAAAGCACCGTTAGAAGGCAGGCCAGTCGCCTTGGCCGCCAACAACTTATAGTCATTTTGGCTTGAAGTTGCGCTTGGGGTGATTTTGACCCCGGGCGACCGTGGAGGGTTAAAAGAATGAATCTTGGATTGACGGCCCAATTTCCTTAAAGTTTAAATAGCGGTTATATCGTTGTAATCATGAGTTTACCTTCAACCTGCAATTCCTGCGCCATATGTTGGATCTTCCTCTTCCATTTGAACTGCCTCAAGCGAGAGTTTTTAATTTTTAACAGTGGCCCAACCCCTTAACTTTAGCCGGAGAACTCGCAATATGACACCCTGAAATGTCCACTATGAAAAATGTCTGAATTTTCAATTTGGCGTAATCATAAATCGTGTTCCGATACTTTGCAGTTTCCTGGTGAGTGCATCCTCACATACATGGAGTTTCAGCTGGACAGCGCAGAGTACTGCCAGGCTCAACACAAATAGAGAGGCCCACACGCCCGTACGTCGAAAGAAAAGAGGAAGAAAAGGAAGACGAAAAAGAGGTGGTGGAGGAGACGACGAAGAAGAAGAAGAAGAAGAAGGAGAACAAGCGACATCGTAATCCGGGAGACCAATCGATTCTTGATCGAGGCCGAAGATTCGACGAGGAACCGAGCACAGGAATTTCAAAGATCACGAACGCGAATTAAATGCGAGAATTGGACGACGAAAATAACAACAACAACGAATACAACGTGGAGAACGGAGATAAAAGTATCTAGTTCGTCAACCGAGAGCCAGAGACCATTCAACTAGTCATCATAATCATCATCATCATAACGCAAGACAACACAACACATAGAACAATTATATTAGGGAGAATTTTTTAATTTACCGTCATAACAACACGTCGAGAATATCCGATAGGTTTGTACCATTTCTTTTTCCACACGATACTCCGATTTTAATACAAATGAATAAGTACTAAAGAAAAATGTCATCAATGTTGCAGATTATCTTCCAAAATAATAGTCAAAAATCGAGAGGCCGGGGAACGAGAAGCGCGCGCATATCAGCAACGTCAAACGTAATGTAATCCCTCAAATTTTTCAACAAAAATTTCGCCATCCCTCCCCAATCTCCACGATCCAAAAAGAAGGAAGGAAAAAAACGGAAAAGCACAGAGACAAGAAAATCGCCCGGGCTATGAATGCGAGAAAATCCATCGTTCTGTCCTCCGTATAAAAAATTCTAATAATAATAATAATAATTGAGAGCCAGTCAAAGATAATTAACGTTATCGACACTCGCGAGCGGAAAAAAAGTAATACCGGGGACGAATACACATAGAAACTTAAAGAAACTTAAAAAACAACAACTAAACAAAGACTGACATCTCTATGGGCTAAATATCTTCGCGAACCGCTACAAGTTCCTTGAGAGAACGACAATTCGGGGGAAATAAATTTAAACCAGCCGGAGCACCGAAGCATCAAATCGGGTCTTCGATCAGAAAACGAAGAAAAAATCACACACGGCCAGAAAGTGGTCGAGAAAATATATACACGACCAAAAGCAAGAAAACGAAAAAGGACGAAGAAATTTCAACTATAGAAAAATCGAATTTTTATTCATCAATTCGTCGTTAAGAAGGAAATGAGCAACATGAGGGTCAAAGACATAAGGCCGGCTCCCGCCGAGATTGATTACAAAAACATGAAGTTCCTCATTACCGATCGGCCGAATGATCAGACCATCCATACCTTTATTCAAGTGAGTCTCATTTTATTGATATTCTTTAACATTTAAATATTTTCCTCTGTACATAATAGTTAAGCTTATTATTGGCATTTCTGTAAGACGAAGATATGGAGGGAGCAAGAAAAATAATCGTAAAAGCGATACGAATAAAAACCGACGAGGAAATACAACAAGCATGGAATAAAGTTCAGAATTCGACGTATCGTAGAGAGTACAAAGATCGAGAACAACGTATAGAAATGGGAGAGTACTGAAGGGAAAGGGCATAGAGGAAAGAAGTAAAGATACATGAGCCAGGTTAAGGAGCCAGTCCACTTTGGAGCCACGAAAAAGGCTATTTTCGGGATTTTTTTAAAAGTATTTTATAAAAGATATGAATACAAAAGTTGTTGGGCTTGATACATAAAGTCTTAAAATACATTTAAAAAAAAATTTAATTCATTTTAATTCATTTTTACGTACAAAAACTATAGTTTAACGTAACGCCTCAAAAATAGGTGCGCTAGGTAGCTCCATCACAACTCGGCAACGGCTTGTCTGAAACAAAAAAAGTCAAAGTCCATTAGATTCAGTATGACACCAGCTACAAAATGACCCTCGGATCCAAAGTTTTATCAAAAAATAAAAAAATGGCAGATGAAAAACGAAAAAAGTTTTAAAAAACGTGTTTTTTCGCAGTTTTTCGCAAAAAAGAGTAAAAATAACAATGTTAAAACCATCGAGGGTCATCTTGTTGCGAATCATGTTGACAATATGTAGTTCAAATTTCAAGAGAATCGGTTTATCAGTTTTAGAGATACGACGGAGCTAGATTTTGAAAACGGTGTTTCGTGAAAAACGCGTTTGAAGTTTATACTATGAAAAATTCTTACCTAAACCCAATCGGCAATTCCTGCACCGTACAAAATCCCTTCTGATTGCTCATCATCGTCGATTTCTTCAAGTCTTGCTTGCTTTCGATTTTTTGAAATTTTCAAAGTGGACTGGCCCCTTAAGATGCGGAAGTGTAGGAAAAGGAGGTAGGCATACGCAGATACTCTATGCCGATGTTGTAGGAAGGAATAATAAAGTTTGGAACACATATTTAAATGCGGGAAAAAAATGTATAAAGGAAGTGGTAGATGATTTGGAAAAGTGGCCAAGAGGCTACAAGGGGAAGGCACTGAGAGGAAAAATCAATAAAGAAATGAAAAGGAAACCGATCAAAGAATTGTGCGAGTATGTGAGAGCTTTCTAATGCATGGTAAGAAAGGGAGCGCAAAGGAGAAACAGGACGAAAGATATATGTTAACAAAGAAAAAATCAAGAAACGTGTACAAGGGTATCGATGTACAGAGGGGAGAACTGTGTGAAAATCTGCAAGGGTGGAAATAAAGAACTACTACTCCCGGGAAAAATGGACATTTATCTATATATATAAACATTAATTATCATGAACGAAATTTGTCTCTATATTATCATATATAGTAATGTATGGTCATATATGATCACATGTAATCATATATGATTATATATACTCATATGCTGTTGCATATGCATTAGTATATGATTATATATGATTACATGTGATCATATATGGCTATATATTACTATATATGATGATATAGAGACAAATTTCATTCATAATCATTTATGACAAGATCATACATAATTATTTATGTTTATATATGTCCATTTTTTCCCGGGTATACAGATACAAATGTACAAATACTTTTGTTTATAATACAAGTCTAAAATATAATTATATGAAGAAGTACAATATGTGTTGACCTATTTGTGATATTATGCTGGTAAATAAATAATACCGCGAAAAAATATTTATAATTTGTATAAATATTAACAATGATTTAAATCACCATTTCAGTACGTTTGTAATAAAACAATAAAATATTATCAGCATCACATGCTGATTTCGCTGCTCATAGACCAAATTATATGAAAAATGACACGCAGTATACATGATCCTATATATCAAAATAGTCTGTAGTGGTATTACATATGGAATAATATCCATGGTCATATATGTTTTCGTTATTATATACATTCAAATATGGTATGTTCATATACGAGTTCAGAGTACCAACTTTTCAACATACATGATCATATATCTACATATATGATCATTCATGGTGTCATGTTAAGGTATATATAATTGTATGTAATGTTATATATGAGTATAAATAATTATATATGTTTATATATGTCCATTTCACGGACTACTATTATCGTTTCTTTAGTATAACTATTACTTTGTTATAATTATTATATACAATTTATACAATCATAATAATAATGATAATGATAATAATAACAAACTTAATAATGAAGATAAAAAACTACAGATGGCCATAAGTTTGCCTTTGGGAGGAAGCTAGATGCATCATGAACGGGAATCCAATAAAATGGGAAAAGAACATGAAATTAGCCATCGAACAAAAAGGAGGATGAGCGAAGATGGTAAAAAATAATAAATGGGGATACTGGAGGGGTAGAGCCACAGCAATAGAGCGAGCTAGCAAGATGAAAATTGATCAGGAAATACAGGAAGACTGGAACTGAATGAAGAAGTCAATGTACTGCAGGGGGTACGAAGACGGGAAGGAAAGTTTAGGTATAGGCGATTATTGGGAGGACAAGGAAATAAAAGCGCGAAACAAAGAACGTGTATGCAAGAGTGAGGCGTGGGAACATTGGAAGGGAAGGAAACAAGAGATGCAGAGATACAAACTGTCCGGGCATGTCGGACACGAGTAGAGACCCTGGCACACATATGTGAATGCGAAAAATATAAGCAATAAAAAAAGTGGTAGATCATCTGACGGTATGGGTCAATCGCAGTGTAGGGGAAAACGTGAAAGCAAAAATAGAGCGCGCATTAAAGGGAGGGCCGGCGCAAGAACTGTGCCAGTATGTGAGGATGGCTGAGCGAGTGAAGCAAAAAAATGCAAGCAAGAAAAATTCATTATACTCCGCTGTATTACAATTTTATATGGGAAAAATACGTATGGCAGGGGAGTCAATGTGTAAAACCCGAAAGGTTTTCATACAGTACCCCTGAGAAATAAACTACTACTACTAACAACAAACTGAAAAAATAATAATATGTAAGAATTATTATAATATATAATAATAATTACTAATATTATTATTATACTATATTATTATTATTTTCCAACGTTTATTATTTATATATATTATATATACTATTGCATTTATTTAGCCATTCTTGCCTCTCGGGCTTGATAATAGTACATCAGTTTACAGCGGTTACATAGTTCTCTCTTACATTACTCTTAAGTCTGCATATAATCTTGTCTTTGGTTCATATTAATCTGATTGTCCCTTTGCTACATTTCCATTATAAGTAATCATCTCATACCCTTTTGACTTCTTGTTTTGTCTAGACCGCACCCTTTCCTCTACATTCTCACGCAACTCATTCCATCCCATCTACTTCTTTTTTTTCTATAAAGAGTTCATCCACGTTCTTCCTCATATCTCTACTTATCATTTTCCTAAGTTTCTCACATTGGCTTATACGCTCTAAATTCTCTTTTACTTTCTCGCGCAGTCTGGACGACTCTTCTACAAACCCTTAATTTCTCTCCCTCCCCACGTTGCCTTATCTCATTCTGGCCCATTGTTCTTTATCTTCTCCTTTTATTCTTTTCTGTATCCAATATTTTTGCATCCGTATATTGTTTATACGATATTCATATTCTCTACAGTATTTTGAGGCTTCTATTCTGCACCAGTCTCCCTGAATTTATTTGATCATTTAGTATTTCCCATCCCAGGGCTGTTACGCATTTGGAGAACCGGGAAAAATCAGGGAATTTCTTTCCTCCTGGAATCACCAGGGAATTTTGTAAATACTCTGGATTTTTCTCAGAATTTACGTTTTGCAAGAAGTACGAAAAATTAAAAAGACTTGACAAAAAAAACTGAATAGTATAAAAATAAATATTTTTGTATATTTTTAATATTTATATTATTCCTCATTATACAGAGTGGTGGACCATTTAACGTGACCACCCCAAACGTCTCCGTTGCCTTTAGAGTGATAAAACAAACCCAAACAAAACCCAAAATATTTTGGTGAAACATTATTTCAAGGTCAATATTATTTACGTCTTAATTGAAAAAAACATGCTCCCATTTGGAAAACCAGTGATGACATTGAGAACGCAAAAAGTATGATCTTGACAAAAGTGAATTTTTCACCACTGTATCAGCCCTTCGAAATCAATCAAATTATCTCCTGACATTTTTTTCATCACTTAAAGGCAACGGAGATATTTGAGGTGGTCACATTAAATGGTCTACCGTGTATACTAAAAAAAAGTTACGTCAGTGCCAAACATTGAAAATTAAAAAAACTCAAAACCAATTTAATGTCAAGCTCTATACATTTGCATTCGATCTGTCGATACCCAACCACAGCATTACTATTATAGATCAGTGTTTATATTTATTTTATATTTATTGTCACCGGCATAAAAAAATTTGTTGATAATAAAGAACAGGTGCTATATTGGCTTTTAATATATTTTTTTACTGTACAATGTTTAAATTATTTTCCGAATCTCAGTTGAAAAAAAAATATAATTTTTAACATTTCCTTATATTTGATCCTAAAAAAAATTAAGTTAACCGGTTCAACATCATTATTCAATAGAAGGATCGAATCAAGAATTTCCTTTGTGTTTTCAAGGCGGTTAAAAAGGTTTTTTTTTCACAAAAATGATCAATTGCTATTTCTACGTATATAAACCTTTCCGTATAGTTTGTAACGTTTACATATATTAGGATGGTTGAAACGAGACTTAACTTATGGTCTTCAACTTAATATATATATATATATATAATATATAATGAAAACAAAGTGTTATTTATTTGACCCTAATTTGGGTCATTTGCAAGACCTGGAATTTTTGCAAAACCCTGAAAAGTCAGGGAATTTTTGAGTCAATTAGCTCAGCATCTAGTCTACTCAAATCTCCACCTATCCTTTTTCTTCAGCATTGACTCCCCATCTCCTACTTTTCTAAACGCATTCTCCATTTTTCGACCTTGCTTGGAAGAGTTTCTATTTGCCCGGTTCCTTGTTTCTTCACTTTACCAAATGCTTGGCCATCTCTCGCCATCCATTTTTAGTATCTTTAATATGCAGTCTCGATGTATACGTGGCTGTGTTGGGACTTACCGTCGTGATCATTTGCACGGACCTTCCCGCCACTTTTTCCATATCACGTCTCTCAATCCCCCCCCCAGGTTTCGGCACAATTATAAATAATTATTAATTATTTTTCTAAATTTTATCAATCCAATCGAGTTTCATTTGCACAACTTTTTTAACAAGATGTTTACAAAACGCTTTTTGTTCTCTTACATCTTAAGGGGCCTTAAGAGGGGATATACCAGTGTGAACGCTGAAAATTTGGGTTATTTTCGGGATTTTTTTGGAAGAAAAGTACTTAATTAAATGTTTCGGAAAATTAAGAATATATTTAGCTATATTTCACTTATATTACATAAGTTCTTCATAGAAAAATATTGAGATCCAAGCGACTTATGCGCTGCCTTCAGAGGCGCCAAAAAAAAGTTTCTCCACTGCTGACATGATTCCGGTTGATTGAGTAGCTGAAACCGAAAAAGGAAAAAAAGTCGTTAAAATAAAGAAGGTATTTCCTGTACAATGACGTAGGACTTTCGAAAAATATCAAAATCTAACAAAATGGCGTAGTTATGAAAAAAGTCTGTTTTCTTGCCTATAAAATGTTCATTTTTTTCAATGCCAATTCGTCAATTTTCATCCAATCAAAAGTATCCTACGTCATTGTAGAGTAAATATGTTCAAGAGTACTCAGTTCAAATTTTAAGTCAATCGGATCAGTGTTCTTTGAGTTACAATGTCAAATTTGAACAACCACATTTCGAGAAAAACGTGTTTAAAGATTTAACTATCGCTTTTTGCAAGATAGAATGATTAGAGATGCGGCCTTGAAATTTTTACAGGATATTCTTGAAAGTATAAACTGTCGAAAAAGGCAAAAAAAATCGTTTTTTTTAAGTGTCACACTGGTATAGCCCTTTAACTTATTTTCCACTCTGCATACTCTTTCCCTTGTCACTATCTAACATTCTTCTCTTTTTCTTAGTTTAATCCTCTCCTCCTCCTCTTTGCACATCTTTCTGCACACTTCCTCTATTTCCCTAAAATACTTGCATATCTCTTTTTGTATCTTCCCTCCCAACATATTTTTAAATTCAGTATTTTTCATTATACGTTGATTTTCTTATTTTTTTCCTCTTCCTTGCTTAAAACTTCCTTCATATTTTTTGATCCTTCTTCCTGAGATTTATTACAACTATATTTATGTATCATTTTTTAAAATTATTTCAATTAATTTTCAATCTCGATTCTCTTGAATTTGTCACCAATTGTTAATTATTGGGCGATCGTTTTCTCGCCTCGGTGATTACAGGAACTGAAAAAGCACAATGTGAAGGAGGTGGTGAGAGTCTGTGAACCCACGTACAAAGTTGAGGAACTCAAGGAGGAGGGAATCAATGTCCTAGATTTGGTCTTTGACGATGGAACTTTTCCACCCAACGAGGTTAGTTTGCTGGAATTGTTTCTCCACTCCATCTCGTTGAACTCCCCGTTCTTCGTCACGAGGAGGCCCGCGATATATGTGCAGAAAATTGACGTCGACGTGTCGCCGAAAATTAATTGATTCGAAATTACAGGTGGTGGACGAGTGGTTCGAGCTATTGAAAAATCGATTCCGCGAGACACCCGAAGCATGCGTGGCCGTACATTGCGTCGCCGGCCTTGGAAGAGCACCCGTACTTGTTGCTCTCGCTCTCATCGAGCTCGGTCTCAAGTACGAGGACGCAGTAGCTCTCATCAGAGAGTAAGTTGAGATGAACATTTTTCACTCAACCGATTTCGCGATTTTTGCCCCGTCCGGGAAAAATAAACAAAGGACGAGTATTACGATATCTGTGGCCTCTAATTCCGACCACGCAGTCTATATTAGACCCAAAATAAGACTTTTCAAGAGTGGTAAAAATCGAAATTCGACCCTTAAGGGGGCGAAACGGGGGTTTTAAAGTTTATATGAGACAACATATTTTTTGGTCAGATTTGCTTGAAACTTGGTACAAATACACTCCAATACAAATAATTAAACGTCTATTTGTTTGGGTCTGCTTGGTGTATCTATGCCAACCCAAAGAAATACAGTTAAGGGGTTAAAAGTACTACTTGACTGTCTACGCGCACCGAATAGCGAGGAAAACATATAGTGTTATATATAAAATAAATTTTATAAGTTTCAAGTAAATCTGGTCAATAGATATGTTTTCTCATACAAACGTTAACACTCCCGTTTAACCCCCTTAAGGATGTTGTGTCCAAAATTGAAAATGGTAATATCATTTTAAAAAATTGACAGGTCATTATGTAAAACATTTGAAAGGTTGTGTAAAAATTTCACGACGATTAGGAAGCTGGTTACTGAGAAATTAGAATTCACAAATTACACGCAGCCTTATGGAAACTGAAGTAACTTTGCAATTATGATTTTTTGTTGTTGTTTGTATATAAGTTTGTATATAACATATAAGAAGCATTGTGAAATTTTGTCAACACATTTAGGAAGCTCGTGTTCTAGAAAATAAATAATAAAGACGAAGTGCGTGGTTTTTACCGCAAGAAACAAGAATATAGCGGCAACGTTGCATAGACCGAAAGTAGCGGGAAATTCAAATACTCGTTTTTGTACCTAAAACCACCTTTGTTTTTGATATATTTTAAAGAAAAAAACGATAATTTATAGATATTTTCAAAGTTAATTCATTCGTAATAAATGCAAAGTTACTTCAGTTTCCATAAGGCTGCGTGTAATTTGTGAATTTTAATTTCTCAGTAGCCAGCTTCCGAATCGTCGTGAAATTTTTACACAACCTTTCAAATGTTTCGCACAATGACCGATCAAATTTTTTAAATTTTATTATTTTCAATTTTGGACACAACATCCTCAAAGGTTACATTTTGGAAATGGCTGAAATACATGTTTAATTATTTGTATTTTAGTGTATTCATGCCAAGTTTCAAGTAAATCTGGCAAAAAATATGTTGTCTCTTACAAACTTTAACACCCCCGTTTAACCCACTTAAGGGTCGAATTTTAGAAAATGCTGAAATACGTGTTTAATTGTATTGTAGAATATTTACGCCAAGTTTCGAGTAAATCTGACAAAAAAAATGTCTCAAAAACTTTAAAACCCTTGTGTCAGCCCCTTACGGGTCAAAATCCGATTTTTACCACTCTTGAAAGAAATCTTATTTTGGGTCAAATATGAAGGCTGTGTAGTCAGAATTAGGGGCCACAGATATCGTAATATTCCCAAAATTCACAATAATCAAGAATACTTTTCGACATTCCGTTTCGGCGATATCGAATTCGTAATCTGTTTTTTTAAAGTCAACTTTTTTGGTACAAATATTTATCGCAAGTATTTCGTTCGTCTGTTGCCTCTGAACAGGAAGAGAAGAGGAGCGATAAACGCCAAGCAATTGGCCTACTTGGAAAAATATCGACCGAAGTCTCGACTGAAGCTCAAGAACGGACAGAAGAATTCCTGCTGCGTCCAATAGATAATGATAAAAAGAAAAGAAAAAAATGAAAGAGAGAGCAAACAAAGAAACGAGAAAAAAAAGAAAACACGCTAAAGCGATATAATTTTCTTATTTCGTCCTCGAAGCGAGTGAATAATTGTGTCGGTATACGATCGCGTATATGCACACGATATTCCAATGAAGTTTGCACCGGGCCTGTGACACCGAAGCGACAGTGACGACCTTTTTCTTCTTCGTTTTCCTTTTATTTTTTTTCTTCGCTTCCCGGCCCCTTCGCGTGGCCTATATCAATGGAAATGCAACTATGGACCATTATTGGCTCGCGCTATTGAACCACTCGACTCGCTCGCGCCCTCGTTTTTTCCCTCGCGTATGAACTTTCATTTGACCGAACTAAATTCGTCGGTGGCGGGAAAATTTCACCTTCCCTTGGAGATGTGGTTTTTGTTTCAACGCGACGAAGTATTCGGATCTGGCAATATTTTTCCGTCACGCCGGAAGTGAATTTCGATGGCAGCCGACGAATTTTCGCGACGGAGACGGCGGAGCTCGCGGGGATCTTGGCTGAGCAAACTCAAACGTCCGCGGTCTCTCTCTTTCTCTCCTTCTCTCTCTCTCGTTCGCGAAAAAAATGTCCGTTTTGACGAAGCAACGTGTGCAAAGAGCTTAAATAAACGGATACGAATATTGTTCCGAAAGTGTCGCCAACAACAGCACTCTTCCTCCGTTTTTTAATTTGTTTTTCTTCACTTGGCGTCGTGTACTTTGAAAAAAATCAAGGAATCTTCTCGTCAGAAAAAATCGCACCGGATGCGCGCTTCTCAATTTAAATAACGATAATTATTAGTTGGAAAGCGGAGTAAAAAAAAGCGAAGCGGAAGTTCCGGCGCGTCGCAGAGACTCGTCGATGCTCGAGAAGGTGGAACGAAAAAAATGTTTCCCGCCCTCGTTCAATCCTCCGCGGTAATCAGTGAAATTCTTTTTTGCTCTTTCGGTTCGCCACAGTGAAGAAATTTCTTACGAAACGGACCATCGTGACGCTTTCCTTTTGCGTCCCACCGGCACTTTTTTTCCCCTCGCAATTCCGGTATGAGCGGACAATTTAGCGCGGTCGAATTAAAATACCTGCGCAAGTTTTTTCATCAACCCGAGCGACGAGACAATAAACATTCGAATGTAAAAAAACCCATGTCGTTTACATTATAGAATCAAACGTATCCAAAAAAAAAAATCAAATTTGGCCAATTGGCGCAAACATTCACAATGAGAATTGCAAAACTTTCCGACAAAATTGTAATAACGAATTTATACGCAAGAAAACGGAAAGAATAAAAAAGAGTTTGAAAATAATGGGACAAGAAAGCGAATTAGTTGCTTCGGGCGTTTAAAATTGTGCACTGACGAGTGCAACGCGCACGACCGTCCGCGCGGAAGAGAAAGAAGCCATTTTTTTTTCTTTCGTATTCGGAAAGACCGTGAGAGATTCTGCGTTGGTTACTTGCATTTCCAATGGTACACCGGTCCGTGGAATCAAACACGCGGAAAAGGAGAGAAAGAAAGCATGAGAAATGTCTGCGAGGAAAAATGAAGAAAAACATCATTCGACTTGAATTTGTGCATCAATTTCGATTACCACTATATAACTATAGGGCCTGTGCATATGGCGTTATTTTTACGTGACAACGTGATACACACTTGATCCACACGTTTTTTTGGACTGCAAAACGCGCTGTAAACGAGTACAAAATACGCCGTGTGCACAGGTCCATATATATAAAAGGACGTCGCAATAAAATTCAACTCAGCCCGCGGAGGCAAAGGTATCGAGTATGAAAAAAACAATTCGTGCCCAATTTGAACTCTAACTCGAGTCCTAATAGCGTTCGATTTCTTTTTCTCATTCTTTGTCGTTATTTTAATATTTATTATATCATTAGTTTCTCGAGAAATTCCTCACGAAAAAAGCAAAGGAATTTTTATTGTCTGATATTTGTGTAAAATTAACGATTGCGAAAAAAATGACTCCACATCCTAAATCGGCTTTGAAAATCTTCAACCGGAAGTGACAGATCCCGAATTTTCCGTGTGAGTCAAAGAGCGGAAAAAGTTATCCAGCGCCCGAGACTGAGCTCAAATTCGGCACGTGTTTTTTTTTCACACCTGGCACTATTCGAAGGAAAGATGGTTTTTTTTTTCGTTTTGCGACAAATTCCTTATACATATTCGAGTGACGTAGCGCCGAAGATAATTTATTGTATATCACTTTTTGTCGTAGCTCAGTGGCAATTTCATAAAAAAATTTGAAAAAAAAAAAAAAAACAAGCCTCGTACACACGATGCGAAAAAACGAAGAAAAAAGGTGAGAAACAGGAAGCACGATCATGTGACGTTTCTCATCCAGCTTTTTTTTCCGATTGAAAGACAACCGTAAAGAAAACAAACAAAAATAATCACAGCAACAGGAGAAGATAAAAGGGTCTCGCAAGCTTTATTTTTTTATAAAATTGTCAGTGACGCTGTGCGCCACGCTAAACTGTGTTCAAAAAACAACTAAATAAACAACAACAACAACAAAACGAAAGAAAGGCTTCACTCTCGAAAGAGGCAGCGGGGGAGATTTCACTTGGATCACTTTCATTCGTCTGCCGATCTTGAGTGAGTGTAATGTACTCTCGATTTTATTGTACTTCGTGTTGTAAGAAAAAAGAAAGGAAAAAAAGAAAAAACGAGAGAGAACGCTCGTTTCGATTCGATTGACGATTAAAATTAATCGTTTCACGCACCTGAGATTCTCGAAATGGCAAACTATTTGAAACAAAATAATTTAAAAACTGCAAATATTTTTGACCGTATATACCTCAATATCATTTTTTGGAACGTCCACTGAGAGAGAGAAAGAGAGAGAGAGAGGAGTGAGAACCATTGAGCGAATTGGTTCTCAACCGTGTACATATATAATTACGATCAATTTAAAAAAGAAAACGAATTTAAATAAAATATCATTTTTTTCGTTTACCCGGAGGAAAATTTACTGAGGACGCGATGATAAAGTTGGGAAGAAACAAGCGAATTAATTAAATCAAAACCACACGGGACACAATTGTTTTTCGGGGAGGCTCTCGAACAATTGCAATATTTTTATCGGAGCATGGAACTGGGAGGCGTTCGTTGATAATGAAAAAAAGAAAAAGAATAATAATAATACCATTGAAAATGTCACGATAAATTGGAAATTGATACGAAAATTTGGAACGGCGCACGGTTTTAATTGTTCAAACCTTGTCCGTTCCCTCGCCGAAGAAAAAAACGCGCTCCGGCCTCGATTCGAATACGCCGGGGATGCCTGCATTTTTTTTAAAACTAATTTAATTTCAAATAAATTATTTCTGCAGTTTTTTTAGTTCGGGTGCTGATTACGGGCGTTTTTGTTATTGCATTAAAATGAACTTCAAGGTACGTCGAGTATTTTGAATTGTTAATTACGTGAAGATTGAAATAAAATATTTCGAAAATTCGTCTTTTCGTGACGCGTTAACGATTTTTTTTGGTTTGTTATTCGATACTTCGTTTAAGGGGTTATTCATAGTTGTAAAAGTCGAGCAATCACGTTTTTTAAGAAACAGATTTTTACAGTATATCATCTTATAAATGTTCCCTGAAAATTTCAAGGTGATCTGATCAATATTGACAGATTTATAGGCTGACGTCCGTCGGGATGGTCGGAGCGTCGCACAGTGGATCGAAACTTGAAACGCTTTTTTTTTTCTCGAGAGTACGTTTTGAAAGTCGGTGAGTAAAATGTCTCAAAAACTACTGCATCGATCTTTCGTTAATTTTTAGGCCAAATTTAACAAAAATGTTAAAATTTAACAAAAAGCACCCTTTTTCGCAAAAATCAAAACTTACTTTGAACATGCGCAATTTTTTTTTAAATTTGATATTACAGAAATTTCTTCTATTAATCACAGGATAAATATACCAACAAAATCTGTTTCTTTGATATTAGATGACCTGGTTCGCAAGGGCATTGCTCACCGCAAAAAACGTTTGCGCGAGATGCTTCCCGGACATCGGCTATGAATCGCTTATAATTTAATATTTTTACCCAAAAAATGACAATGCTCTTGAGATTGTTTTTTTTCGAAAACCTAACTTTTGTAAACATTTACCACAACGATTTTTTTTAATCCAAAAAATGGGGGATATTACGGTATCTGTGATTCTTAATTCTGACCACGCAACCTTCATATTTGACCTAAAGTAAGACTTTTCAAGAGCAGTAAAAATCAAAATACGACCCTTAAGGGGACGAAACAGGGGTTTTAAACTTTGAATTAGACAACATATTTTTTGTCAGAATTGCCTGAAACTTCGCCTAAAAACACTAAAATGCAAAAAATTAAACATTTCAGCAATTTCCAAAATGTAACCTTTAAGGGGGTTAAACGGGAGTGTTAACGTTTGTGTGCGCAAATATTTTTTTTTACCAGATTTCCTTGAAATTCACCAAACTTATTTTAAATATAACACTATATGCTTTCCTCGCTGTTCGGTACGTGTAGACAGCAAAGTAGTACCTTTAACCCCTTAACTGTCTTTGTTTGGGTTGGCATAGACACCAAACAAACCGAAAAAAAAAAATTATTCGTATCGGAGTGTTTATACCAAGTTTTAAGCAAATAAGGGGGTGAAACGGGGTTTCACCCCCTTAAGGGTCAAATTCCGATTTTGACCACTCTCGGAGTCTTATTTTGGCTCGAATATGAATACTGCGTGGTCAGAATTAAAGGCCACAGATATCGCAATACCGCCCGAAAATGAACTGTTTTCGACTGTTGCAACTCGATAGTCTCAAAATTCGTCGATCCCGTAAAAATAAAATGGATTGCCTTTTATTGATCGTTTTACATATAGTTTCGGTGGCTCTGATAGTTCGGTAAGAAAATTTCGACTAATTACTCAGCGAGGATAGTGAGACCGGGGAGGGGTGTCCGTTCACATGAACATGTCGTCGTATCCAGGAGGCGGCAAATGATCGGCGTCAGGATCGCGCGGCAGCCTGCGAGGTCTCGCGTCAATGTCCGGTGGACCAAATGGATCGAAACGTGCTCCGGGTGGCACAGCACCTCTGTAACGTATCGATAAATTTGTTCGCTCGACGATCCCGAGAGCAGTGGCGCTTGCGCACAACCGCGTGGACACTTACGGTGGCAGTCTCCCGGGCATTCCGAGTCCACCGGGCCGCGGTCCAAAAGGCGCCGGAATTCCATGCCGTCCGGAGAACGGATCGAATATCATGCCCCCGCCATCGCGTGAGAACGGATCCAAATCCGCGCGACCGATGTTTCGCGGATCAGCCTGTGGATTCCTGCAACATTCGGCCACGTCTCTCTTACAAACGCGCGATTTTCGTCAACGAAGCTTGTTCGTTTACTGTTCCGGAGCAGTCTCCGCGTTCTATTAGCACTCGGAGACAAAGCAACGTTAAGTGAGCGTCAGAGGAGCCACAAGCCCGCGAGATTCGCTCCTTCGAATTCATTGGAGACCTGCGAAAGGATCGTAAAAGGGCGCACGAGGGATGAGAAAGCGCACATGCACAAAACTTTTCGTTACCAAGGTTGCCGAGGTATCCTGGGCGGAGGTTCCGCTCGTACCCTCAACGGATCTTCGTCCGGCTCGCGTCTCCCCTCCGGTGACTCTAGCCTGGCGCTCGTCTGCGTCGATGTCTCCCTGCCGGCTCCATTGTGCAGCGGCTCCACCAGATCCTTCCTGACTTTGCTCAGAGTGCCGCGGTGGTCCGGTATCTGTTGCTCCAGTGGAGCGTGAATCGCCGCCACCGTCTTTTCAATCGGAAATTGAACGCTGGAGACTGCATTGTCCGCGACCCTCTGCAACGGGAATTATCGATAAGGCTGATAGTTGGAAATGTCGCGACGAATTTCGGAGACCTTTTGAACGCTCACCAGAAAATTGAAGAGTAAATCCGCGTCGGACTTCACCGCTACGAGGATGTAGAGCTTTTCATCCTTGGCGTAGCGCAGAGTGTAGTTAGCTCGCTCGTTCCACTCGGAAGGCAAGAAATCTGAGCCTCGGTCGGTCGCCGGGTCGAAAACTTTCTAAGAACGTTCGATGCGAGTTGAAGAACATAACCTCACAAATTTTCGGAATTTGCTCGTGAATAGTTGTTTTTTGAGGAAAAAAAGTTTGACTCCGTTCACTTGACTCTCGCACTCGCGGCACGTACAGCCTTCAGGGCATGCACAAAGTCAACATAACCTCACATACTTTCCAATCGGGTTTTATCATATACGGAGATTTATTTTAGAAGAAAGAAAGCATCAGACATTAAGGATTTTCTTTGGCCCTAAATATCACTCATCTTTGAGAAATTTATGTTCGAAAATTTTAACTATCTCGCCTCTTACATTTCGTGATACACCTACTACGCCTTGAAATCCAACTTGCTGGAAAGAACGTAGTTCGAGTCGTACTAGTGGGGAAAAAACTTAACTTACAGAGTCCCCGAGGCCGATACACTTGAAGCCATTTTTCACGAAGTACCAGTGAACAAAGAGAACGAGCACGTCCTCCTTTTTGTTCAAGCCACTGTCGACGATTCTGTTGAGCAGCTCAAAGCCAAAATATTCATTCGCGTCGCTCGCCATTTTTTATTTCTCTGCAATTTCAATGACGCGCACTAAATTGACAGATGAGACTCGCGTGACGCCGCGAATTTTCTCCGTACAACGTAGGAAAACGAAATTGCGGCTACAAGGTCCCAATACTTTCGACTGCGCGAGTGTCAGTAACGCTCGACAGCTCGTTAATTTACGGTGAGTTACTTTTGGATCGTTGAATACGAGAATTTAGGGTTTTTTTTCGATTTGTTACACGATAATTTTGACTTTTGCGAAAACAACGGAGTGCCGGCAATGGACCGGAGCTCGCGCGACGCCAGCGCCGCTCGCGGAAGAACGCGGCCCGCGCGGGAAAAAGTTGAATTCCGCGTTTGGTCCAGCGCTATAACAAAGGACGTATCCATGGTGACTAAACTCCCATGCAAAGGCACTGAAAAAAAAACCCGAAAATAGCTCTAACACAGATGGCGCTGGGGTGCCGCGAGACCTATGTATAGTAATATATTGGTCGATCAAGTGAAAGTGATCCGATGAGTTTCTAACCTCATGACAGACCGAGCGTGACAGTAATCTTTACGAAGCGTAACAGTAATCCTTTTTTCAAAGACATTTTCAACCGTTGAAAAAATGTAAAAGAAATAGAAACAAACGGTTAAAAATTTATTTTCTTTTCTTCATGAGTGCTTTGATTTGACATAAAAAAATCAGACTGATTAGCGGATTTTAACCATCGAAAAATGAATAGCGAAAATCAACTATTTTTCGACCCGTTACACTGTAAGGATCCCTTAATCTTCACAGCATACTCTCCAAAATATCAATTATAGGTAATATGAAAGAAAACATGTTAACGATCCTCTAGACGGATATAAATGTACATTTTTTAAATAATCGAATAATTGTTTAAATATAATTTTGCATGATTTAAATTTTATATGAAAAATCTTGTAAAACGATGAGAAAGATTTTTTTGTAATTATCTACGTAATTGGCGATTTAGAAATTAAATTATATCTACAGACTTAAGTTTGGTCATACATAGTACTTGGTCTGTACTCTGAAAAATTACACACAATATAAAATTTAAGACAAAGTGATACGGTATTTGATTAATGCGCATACAACACAGATGAAGCATAGTTTTTAAAATAAAAAACTTTAGTTTTAAAAATGAAAAAACTGTTTTTAATTAAGAAAAAAACTATGCTTTATCTGTGTTGTATGCGTATTAATCAAATACCGTATCACTTTGTCTTAAATTTTATACTCTGACAATTAAAGATGAATGAAAGTTAGTTACATCAGCTGGAAACCGTCTTCATCGGACCCATGTTTTGTGTATATCTATACATGTGGTCCGGAGCACCCCAGCGCCATCTATCGCGGTACTGTTTTGGAGGCGGGTTGAAAGGCCGAGTGTGGCCTCCTGTATCTAGTCTCCTTGGACGTATCGAAGGCAAGCTGGAAATGAAACGTTTCGTGAAAATAAATATATATTGTCTGTTGGTACATGTAAAAGGGGGAAAGGATTAATCATCGGAGTCGAGGTCAGTGTCCTGTTTGTAAGGATCCGGCGGCAAGATCCTCGACGTCGTGCCTTCGATCTCTTCCTCGCTCTCCGGTTGCGTCTTGTCGCTCGCGTCGATGGCGAACCGTCGCCACGGGAGTCTGGAAACGTCGCAATACATTGCGTCAGTATACTGATAGTTGTTTATTACAATTCGAAGATACTCGAGCTCTGGTGGCGAAATCACGAAGCGGATGGCGCGCGAGCGCCGCCATTCCGCGTGAAATCAAATACTATCCCCCTTAAACCCGTTTTCCACAGATAAAAAATTACTTGTTTAATACATTGGTAGTATTATGATATCTGTGTCCCCTAATTCTGACCACGCAATCTTCATATTTGAACCAAGACTTCTTTCAAGAGTGGTAAAAATCGAAATTCGACCCTTAAGGGGGTGAAACATGGGTTTTCAAGTTTATATGAGACAACATATTTTTTGGTCAGATTTGCTTGAAACTTGGTATAAATACGCTACAATACAAATAATTAAACGTGTATTTGTTTGGTGAATTTATGCCAACCCAAACAAACACAGTTAAGGGGTTTAAAGTACTACTTGACTGTCTACACGCACTGAACAGCGAGGAAAACATATAGTTTTATATATAAAATAAATTTGGTTATTTTCAAGTGAATCTGGTCAAAAAATAGGTTTTCTCATACAAACGTTAACACCTCCATTTAACCCCCTTAAAAGTGAAATTTTGGAAATTGCTAAAATGCTCGTTTAATTATTTATTTATTATTGTATTTATGCCAGTTTTCAAGTAAATCTGACAAAAAAATATATTGTCTCATACAAACTCTGGAGAGGAGATGAAACCCTGTTTCATCTCCTTAAGGGTCGAATTTAGATTTTTACCACTTTCGAAAAGTTTTATTTTGGGTCAAATATGTAGGCTGCGTGCTCAGGATTAGGGGCCACAGATATCGTAATATCCCCAATAGTTTTCAATGCTTTGTCACATGTGAGGCAATCCATGTTACTTCAGCCAGTAAAAAAAAATCCACAAATAATTTTGGAAAATCGAGTTACTTTATTGAAAAATAGAATTTTTTTGAAGTAACAGCTTTTTTTATTTTTTTATTAATATTCGATTGAAGAGTGTGGAGCACTCGCTGTGTTTACCAGGTTCTTGAAATACATAGATGTCATAACAAAAAATTTAATTTTTTAAAATTAATTTTTTTAATTAACAAAATTTTGAAGTAACAGCTGTTTTTTAATATTTTTTATTAATTTCCGATTGAAGAGTGTGGAGCACTCGCTGTACGTTTACCAGGTTTTTGACATACATATATGTCATATGTATGTCATACAGCGAGTGCTCCACACTCTTCAATCGAATATTAATAAAAAATATTTAAAAAACAGCTGGTACTTCAAAATTTTGTTAATTTAAAAAATTAGTTCAAAAAGTTAATTTTAAAAAATTAAATTTTTTTTAATTAAAAAAAATAGCTGTTACTTCACGGTGTTTAGGAATCCCATAATATAAAAAATACCAAAAATCCGTTTTTCATATTCACAATTCGGGGAAATTAAAAAAAATAAAATAACGAGCGTCTTTCCTTGAGAAAAAAAATATTTTTCCATATTTTGCGCTAAAACGGACGTTCGACTTGCTCAATAAAATCTAAATTATTTTTTTTTCTGGAAGGCCACAAAAGACGTACATTTTCATTTTTTACGAATGTAAATACGTCAAATCCTGCCAACGATACAGCCATTTGAATTGAAAAATGTTAGAAAATGGTAATCAACGAGAAAACACGTCAGAATTTTTTTTTTAATTTCGACACGGTGAATATTTTTCAATAAAGTAACTCGATTTTACAAAATTATTTGTAGATTTTTTTTTCACTGGCTGAAGTGACATGTATCGCCTCATATAAGAGTTTCAACAAAATTGACGGCGGACACTCAAGTGATGTTTCTTGTGAGAGAAGCGTTTGTATGCACAATATGCCAGCGGTAATAACGTCACGCGTGACGTCATAAATGGTTCCATAAGCGCGCACAGCGCCAAGTCGAAAGACACGAGCATTGCTCACAAATGCTGAAAGCATGTGAGCACCCAAGTCGAACGTACCCGAATGAATAGTGACGAACCTTTTCTTCTTCTCGTAGCAATCCTCGATGAATTTGTGCGTAACGATTCTCGTGTGACCTTTGAGCTGCTGGGACTTTGGGGTATTTTTGAAAGCGCACACGAGATGGGTGCACTTGTTGGTCGTTGTGTTGGGATCGGCGACGTATAGCGCGCCCATCTTCAACGCCTTCCTACGTATCTCGTCCCTCTGTGGATTCACGTAGCCGCTCAAGGCGAACGAGACGTTTTCGAAGAGTTTGTGAAATTCTTTGAGCGGTGGGCGAACCACTCGAGGCTTTTTCACGCGTGGCTTAGCGGCGATAGGCTTCTGAGGTGGCAATTTGTGGCAATCCTGGCAAATGCTATCCTCAGACACTTTTTTCGCGCACTCGAGACATTTTCCTCGAGCTTTGTTCTCCGTCTCGTCATCAGAGGACGCGTCCTTAAAAACCGATCGCCTCTTGGCCGTCTTCTTGCCCATCTTGGTGGCGATTGGCTCGGAATTCTTCACCTCCTCGAGGGGACTTCTCTCATCGGGCACTGGCGCCTTACTCGCACCACCCTCGTCCTCCTTCATCGCTTCCTCCTTCAATTTCTCCAGTATCGGTCGCCGTGGAAGTTCCTTGGGGCTTTCTTGTTTCTTTGCGAAATTGCTGTCTGCCTCCTCCTTGATTTTTTGCGAGAGCTTCTCCTTGTAGGACTGCTCTTTAGTGGGCAGCTGCTTGATGCACCTGGCCTTGAATGCGTCGAGCCCCTCAGACGTGTCTTCCTTCAGTTTGAACCTGCCGAATATGTCAGGGCCCAATTCCAGCGTCACCTCCGTCCTCAGAACGAAGAAGGACAGGCCGAAGAGTTCGCGCAGATTCGCCGATTGCATGCACGTCACCTTGACGCGACTGAACTTTATCTTCAGCGTGTTGGTGTTTAGCTCCCTCTTGGTGAACAGCTGGACCTGGTCCTTGAATTTGCCATTGGACGCCTCGTCGTGCGTCATGAACTGATGATTTATGATGGGTATCCAGTTGTCGGGCTCCTCCGACGTCGAGGCCGTTACCACTACGATGCAGGAACGGTAGTTGGCTGCAGAAAAAACACGAAGATAAAAGTGGAAATTTATCGTCGAAGGCGAAATTTGTCCGAACGCTCTACGGATTGCAAATCATGCGCGTTTACTTGTGGCGAAAATCCATAGTTACCTATGTCCAATCCGGTGATGGTGGAAGCTTCCGCGAGCTGAAAGATCACAGAGGCCAAAAGCTCACCGGGCTTGGCGCACCTCCATGACGAGTTTGCTCGTTGGATGAGCAAATTCGAGGCCGGATATGACGGATGCTCGGACGTGCAGCTTATCACCCTTTCCAATTTTATTATCATTTTCTCTTAAGACGCAATTCAACGAACATAACCTAAAAAGCGCGCGTTACTCCAACGCCCACGCGCCGAGACTATTCGACTTTTGGAAAATGATACGGGCTGCGTCCTCGAACAACGGCTATTTCGATATCTCTTTGTCGCCGATATCAATGCGTTTATCGACGAGCGAGGAAGAAAAGAGTCGATCGTAAAAATGTCACTTGTTGAGAATCGTGCGGGGCGGTAATTTGGCGCCAATACACGGCTCGAACGAACAATGAGCAAATTCATCGACCGTCGGTAACTTACCGACAGTAAGTACAGAGAAACTAAATCGTTGAATCTAATTTTTTTAATTTAGCTTGAGCGATTTGATTTTCTTTCGAGACAAACTCGAAAATCCCATCGCACGAATTCTTCATACGTTCAAGCGTTTTGGGCGAATCGCAGCACGAGACTGACCTTACCGACCGTGCTAACATCCGTAAATGATTAACGAAAAAGCCGCACGTTGCGTCAAGTAAAATGTTTTATTTTCATGTAATATTTCACTATATAGTCGTAATATTTTCAGAGTTACACAGATTATAATATATATACGCGTATATATATATATTTATTTATATGTAGCATGTAATATGCACTGTGTTGTCTTTACGTATGCGCGCGGGAGCTCGATAGAAAAAAAAAGAACGAAAGGACAAAGTTATACGCTTTCGTCGTTTCACAGGCAACATCAACAATAAATCGTAATAATAATGATAAAAATATTGCAAGAAGTGGAATGAATATCCGATCATTGTGTCCAATTTTGTGTGCTGCTGTCATTTATAAAGCAATGACATAGAGCATCGTAAAAAAAAAGAAACAAGAAAAAAGTCTCCGTACATTGATCATTCAGACTAACACAGCGGCTGGCGATTTTCTTTCTCATTTCATATTGCCTCGTTCGCGAAAAAGAGCGAATTCGAACGAATGAGACGAAACAAAACTAACCCGGTGGGTTTTCTTTGATTACCGGGGAGGAGACGGGCGTTAACTTGAAGATCTTATCGCGACCATCGTAAAAGTATCTACGTGATTTTTTTTGTTCCTGTTTTCTTCTTTTGTGTACTTTTCTCTTTGAATCTCGATTATACGACACTGACATTAAAATTAATATTTCGGTTGCTCCTTCCGCGTCGTCTTCGCATCAAGTTTTTTTTTTTTTTTCATTTGTTTCACGGCATTATCTCGCTGTCCGGCGTGGGTTGGCGTATCGGGTGGCGATACAGAGTGTTAGCCGGCTCACTACATCGGGCCCTCTATCAGACTGATCTTCATTGTACAGTAGTAGACGCTCCGCGCGAGACAGAGTAAGGCCACGAGAAACGCTCCTGCAAGCATGCAAATTGTCCTTTAGTCTGTTTAGTTGTTCCTTCCGTTTTCAGAATAGATCGACGAAAAAATTGTCTTCACTTTTTCGCCGAAAGCAATAAAGCGATTATTTTACGGTAAGCTTTTCGCTCGGCAAAACGAGCGGATGATTGTAAAGTATTATTTATTTCATTTTTTTCACGTTTTTCTTTTGATTCTCACTGACCGACATACGCCACGTATATTCCGCCGTTCGTTCCCACGAGCGTGTACGTGCCGACCTGCGGAACGAAAATTTATCACGTTCAGTTACGCAAGCGAGAAATTCTAATCCTCCGCCCTCTCGTCCTCTCTCTCTCTCTTTTGCTTCTTCAATTGGATGAAAAATCTTCTTCGCGATAAAAACCCGATACAGCTAATCTCGACGATTACAATATTACCGTAACGACGATCCCGAGAATGAGGGCAATGATCCCAGATATTATGAACGCGATGCACCGCCCCTTGGCGAAATCCGGCCCTACGGAAGAAACCTTGCGACAGTGCGGACATCTCGCCAGCGCGTTGTTGAGCGTGTTAAACTGAAACAATACGAGAGAAAGAGGGAGAGAAGAAAACACGAGTCACTAAACTCGAAGAGTGCGATATTTGCAAAAATGGAGATAATCGTGTTGCACGTCACGTGGTGGGTGAAGAAAATCGTAGAAAATGAGAGAAAAAAGCACGAAAAATCGAATTATTTCCTTGCTCTGGAGTTTTTTTCTCGAACCTCCTGTTGAGCCTTTTATGGCTGTTCTTAACCGTTCGTTGGAAACGGAAATTCTTCAAGTGTTCTTATATTTTTTGTCGCTAGTTTATATATATATATATATATTGAAACGTTTCTGCATAATTTTAAATATATATATATATTTAAAATTATGCAGAAACGTTTTATACTTATTATATTTATTCAATGAAAATGCCGGAAGATAGGTGGCCAAAAAAGTGTTCGAAAAAAAGCCAGAGCGATATTAAATGCAAACCCATCAAAATGGGGACTGGAAATGGAAGGAGTCATGGAGGAAATAGGCGTGGGAGCGATATGGCAAAGGATAAGAGACGAAGATATGGAGAGAGTTACAATAATAATCAAAAGAGCTACACGAATAAAAACCGACCAGAAAATACAACAAAATTGAGAATTCGATGTACTGTAGCAAGTACAAAAATCGAAAACAACGTATAGAAAGGAAAGAGTACTGGGAAGAGAAAAGCATAGAGGGAAGAACTACAGAAACATAGGCTAGGTTATGGTGCGGAAATGTAGGAAAAGGAGGTCAAAAGGGATACCCAGATACTCTATGCCGATGCTGTAGGAAGGAAGAAGGAAGTTTGAAACACCTACTCGAATGCAGGGAAATAAAAGAAAAAATGAATAAGGAAGTGGTATATGGTTTGGAAAAGTAGCTAAAAGGAATTAAAAGGAAAAACTAATGAAGAAATGAAAGGGAAAGCGATTGTAAATGTTTGCGAGTATGTGAGAGCCTTCAAATGCATGGCAAGGAAGGAAGCATAGAGGAGAAAAAGGAGGAAACGTGTAAAAGGGTATCAATGTACAGAAAGGGAAACTGTATTAAAACCTGCGAGGGTATACTTGGCAATAAAGAACTGTACTATTATAATTATTTCTCTATATAATAATAATAATAATAATGATGATGATGTTATCACATTATTATAACATAATTATAGGTTATAATAATTTTATATATATATGTGTGCGCGCGTGTGTGTGCGCGCGCGCGCGTGTGTGTGTGTGTGTGTGTGTGTGTGTGTGTGTGTGTGTGTGTGTGTATATATATGCTACCGGAAAAAAAATTTCGTACACTTCAGATAATTGCAAAACTGTCGATCACTAAATAATTACCAAATAATGTGAGAATAATATAATTCATTTCATTCATTATTTTACAAAGATACTAAGTATACACCTCTATATAATAAATTATATTATTCTAATATAATTTTGCAATTATCTGAAGTGTCCGAACACTTTTGTCCGGTAATGTATATACACTCTTGGCCAAAAGTATAATGCACCCTGTAATTTTTCTACTCGGACAAAAAAATCGAATATTTCGGCGAAAAAAAATCATAAACCAATTTACCGAACGACGTTTTGATTAGGATAAAACCAGCTTCATTTTTCTTTTTCTTTTTGCGACCGTACACCGTTTTTTGTACACCGTAAGTCATTTTGAAAAAGTCGGTTTTTAACGATTTTCGCACTTTGCAGAATCGCGCTCTGGACTTAGAAAAATAGTAATCTCACCATTCAGTGATGAGATCTTTGAAAAGGGAACCGGTAGCTTTAGTTTCATAATAAAAAAAAAATTGCGATTTTTTTTGCAGAGTAATTTAGCTTTTTCTCGAAAATATTGCAGGTTTCCGAAGAGCCGGCATCGTGCGGCGTAACTTGAAAACTATCAGATTTGGAATATTTAATCTAGGGAGTAAAAATTGTATTTTGTTATTTTGGAGACGCGACATTTTATGAAATTTTGTTTCAAAAATTTCTTCGTACCTCTAGTTTTGGTTAATAGTCGACGATTTGTCTCAGAAATGTATTGCCGTTACTTTGAAACAAAGATGTTTCAATGAAAATATCAAGAGGAGAAAAGGTACATAAGCCCGTGCCCACAAGTATTAGACACTCCTATAAAATATTGATATTTTAAAAACTACATAAAGCTATTACAATTGCTTTGAACTAAAGCTAAGATGGCATCATCAAATATAAAATTAAACAATAGAAAACCTCTTTTGGTGAATTGCAAAACATCTGGATCGTAAAAATGCTAAACGTGTGTATTTTTTATATTTCGACAAAACTTTTATCAGTCTTCATTTGCTAATCTCAAAGTGGAGGAGCCGTTTTCTCCAATTTAATTACTTGAGCGCGATCCCTTGTTTTCGAAAATGCCGAAAAGTAGGGAGCTTTCATAGGAAAAAAGGTAAAACATTCAACTCTTGCACAAACAAGGGAGTTCCCAAGTCGAAATATCGAAGTTGGTAAAATGTTGGCGATATGTGAGTTCGATTTGACCGACTGTCAGTTTTCATTGGTTGAACTCCATATAACCTCAGAACCCCACTTAATTCGTACGACCTACAAATTAAATTATGTATCTTTTCTCCTCTTGATATTTTCGTTAAAACATCTTTGTTTCAAAGTAACGGCAATAAATCAATGAGACAAATCATCGACTATCAACTAAAACTAGCGATACGAAGAAATTTTAGAAAAAAAATCGTAAAAAAATGTTGTGACGCCAAATTAACAAAATGCAACTTTTATACTTCTCAGACTAAATATTCCAAACCTCATAATTTTCAAGTTACGCCGCAAGATGCCGGCTTTCCCGAAACCTGCCGCTTTTTCAAGAAAAAAACTAAATTACTCTGCGGAAAAAATGGGACTTTTTTTGTAAACGAAACTAAAAGCTAACCGTTTCCTTTTCAAAGATCTTATCACTAAATGGTGAGTTTACTGTTTTTTCTAAGTCCGGCACGCGATTCTGCAAAGTCCAAGAATCGTGAAAAAACCGGAATTTTCAAAATGACGTACCGGGTACAAAAAAATCGCAAAAATTAAAATAAAAAAACAAAATTAAGGTGGTTTTATCCTTTTCAAAACGCCGTTCGTTAAATTGGTTTACGATCTTTTTTCGCCGAGATATTCGATGCCTTGTCCGGATAGAAAAATTACAGGGTGCTTTATACTTTTGGTCAACGGTGTATATATGAGGCATTCTTCATCAACTGGGCCACTTTTTTTTCAACCTCTCCAATTTTTTTCAAAATCTGCCAGTTTGAAATATTAGTCAAAAGGAACGTCTGTGATTTTTTTTTAGATTTTTTTAGGCGTCCGTTCAGGATTTTCAATTTTTCATTACGAACACTGTATCCGAAAAAATATTCATCAAACAAAAAAAAAACATTAGAATGAAAACTTTTAATTTTTTCCGCTTTATCGAAAAAAATCAAAATCATAATTTTTCTGCATTGACAAAATTAAAATTTGGCAAAAAAATGAGAATAACATTTTTTTAAACCTAATAACACACATTCGATTTCGGTACAAATTTTATAGGATGTCTGTCATTGGGTAAAGAGTCTGTGAAAAAAATTTAGAATGGTACCTGCAATGGTTAGGATGAAAAAAAAATAAAAACCCTGCGAAATCTCATAACCGCATATATGGGGTTATGAGATTTCGCAGGGTTTTTATAACCGCTTATATGGGGTTATGAGATTTCGCAAGGTTTTTATTTTTTTTTCATCCTAACCATTACAGATACCATTCTGAATTTTTTTTCGCAGACTCTTTATCCAATAACAGACATCCCGTGAAATTTGTACCGAAATCGAAAGTGTGTTATTAGGTTTAAAAAAATGTTATTCTCATTTTTTTTGCCAAATTTCAATTTTCTCAATGCAGAACAATTATGATTTCGAGTTTTTTCGATAAAGCGGACAAAATAAAAAGTTTTTATTCTTATGTTTTTTTGTTGTTTGATGAATATTTTTTCGGATAGTGTTCGTAATGAAAAAAATAAAAACGCTGAACGGACGCCTAAACAAATCCAAAAAAATCACAGACGTTCCTTTTGACTAATATTTTAAACTGGCAGATTTTGAAAAAAATTGGAGAGGTTGAAAAAAAGTGGTCCAGTTGATGAAGATTGCCTCATATGTATATATGTATATATGTATATAATATTATATCTATTATTATTGTATTTTTACGATATTATTATAATAAATGATTATTATGACGATCATTAATATTATTATATATGTGAATAAAAATAAAAAATAATCTCAGCGACTCGAATGATTTTTTCTTGAAATGACGAGTACTAAGATATAATGTTGTAAAATAAATAATAAGTACGACCGTTTGTATTTCGTGCATTGGGGAGAAAAAAATGAAACAAAAATACGTGATTTATCAGTTCAAAGAAAGCCCGAATAAATGGCTCACTAAGAATGTGTCGTGACAATGAGCACAGCAGACTCTGCACATTCCAGGCATGGAGAGTACCGGCGGGGTGACCGGACTGGGCGCCAGGTTTATTATTCTCTTGCAATTGGGCCTGGGGCAGGCGATGCGCTGCGACGAGCTCTTGCATATCAGGAGACAGTTGCACGGACATCTGACGTACTTTTTGCCTGGCGGGGCGTTTCGTATCGGCTGAAAAGTCAAGCAAGAATCGTACGAGGCGTCTGCATTGATTTTTGTTGTTCAATGATAGAGCAATGGAGCAACGTTATCGTTCGTCTAGGTGGGCGCAAGCGAACTTTGATCTTACCGTCGCTTCGTTGCACTGTCCGCACTTGACGACGTGCTGATCTTTCTTGTTGGATATGTCGATCATGGCTTGACAGACCCGGCAGGTCACCATCGGCATACCGCTCTGATTGGCGGATTGATAAGGCGGTGGCAATTCATCGGGCCCGATGGGCGAGACTGTGTTTACGTTGGACTGATCGCCTTCTGATGAGAACAGAGGACATTCCGCGTGTGTAATCGAAGAAGAAAAACGCGGAATAACAATAACAGGGGGGGAGGGAGAGGTGGGAACAGCGTCGTGGAAAGCCGCGAATTACTCACCAATAACGTCGCTGGCTTGCGAGCTGTAAGTGACATTGTCATTTTTCAAGAGCGGCTGCCGCTCGCCCTCTTTTCCGTCACCCATCCTCGACTCTTCTTACTCCGATCGCGGCTTTTTTTTCGTCGTTTATTCACGCTGCTTTGTTTCCCGTTTCGATTATTCGGAGCGACGAAATCACATACACACACATACACACGAGGGAGAGAGAGAAAATTCGCTGACACGTAATTACTGCGGATTAGGGTTCGTCGCGGAGGAAAAAAAATGTGTATACGCAAGAGAGAGAGAGAGAGATCGTTGGAAATGTCTCCAATTTTATTGACAGTTGAAACGTCGCGAACTACGGAATTCGGCGGGCATCCTAACGAATATATTTGCACTATTTCTTGTTTCCTATTCTCGTTCGCCAACTCTCTCTCTCTCCCTCGCCGTACTTTTACCGCACACACCGCGCGCACTTCGCTTCGGCTGTCAGACAATTTTTCTGTTCTTCCTTCCTTTCGCTCGTGTGTGACGCACACTCGCGATATATTCGCTCAGATTGAGTGTGTATACGCGACTCGTGTTTTCCGAGCACCCGCGGATGTTTCGCGAAGCCGAACACGGCCAGCCGACCGTCGGTGAGGCGGCGATCACGCTGGGGAGTTGCGCCGCGCGCCGAGAGGTGGCGAAACTCGGCAAAGTCTCAAAATCGCTATATGGAGAGCGTATGAGCCCGCAGACACGGGTCGCGTTTATTCATCGGGCGCCAGTGCTCGTGATGAAGAATTCGGGAAAATATTATTGAATGTTGGCCAATTCAGGACGGAAACAAAGAGGAACTCAGCTCACTTTTAGATACGGATTTACGGAAATCCACGTGCTGTATTGTGGACAATGGCTAGTTTCGCTAAAGCACAATTGTTGAAGTATGGCTGGACTGAAGGTACGACTTTAAGATGCACCGGTAGTGAAAAAAATCATAATCTGAACTCTAAAAAGTTACGATATAAACAAGTAAAACGTTCGAGTGTGCTCGACAGTAAAAAAAAACTCGTTATTTCACCTTGCGTACTTGTAAAGCGCGCATACGTACGTTTGATAAGGAAAGAGCCGATAGATCACCGACAACATTTCGTGATTAGAAAATGGATTTTTCCATAAGAATTTTGGCCTTTTGGCAGTTTCAATGTGAGGTTAGAGACTTGAGGAATGTGAGTCGTTTATATCGTCGATTTCATAACCTCGAAACTTTTCTAACCTCAAACCTCTATTATATTCCTGTCTCCCCTAGTGCAAATTTTTCATAATTTCTCATATTTTAGTCATATTTGAGATTTTTGGAGAAAAAATGATTTAAAACAGATTCAAGTACTGTTCTATTTCCCAAAAACACATTTTTTTGACCGAAAATTCATTTCTCATTTTTTTCCCGGAAATGCCTCTTTTTCCTATGTCCTGCGTGAACGGTTAGGGAGATATTCGGAGAAAAGTTAAAGATGAAAAGAAATGAGATCTTCGTAAAAAAAACTTATTACATTTTTTATCCCTCGTAATTCTGAGAAGTTATGAATTGCGGAAATGTTTGCAAACATTATTTTCCTTGAGGGGTAACACCACCGTAATGGCCTGCCACGAAGCGTTTTAGACAAATAATATTTGGAATAATTATTAAGCATATGTTGAAGTATATTGCAAAAAAAATTTATCCGAAAATATTACAAAATGGTGACACTGCAACAAATTCTTCCAAGGCATGTTGAACGGTTCTCTGCAATACGCAGTATAACTTGTGCCAATTTTAATCTGGACAAAATAATTTTGTTTTTATTAAATCTAGATGAGAGTAGCTACTGAACCACTTAGGGGATTTTAGAAATATTGATTTTTGAGTAATTGCCGAGTATTGGACTAAAAATGTTGAATTTTTTATTTTTAATATTAATAATTTAATAAATGTAACTGTTAATAAATAAATATAACTATTAATAACTAAACTATTAATAAATATAACTGATGAACAGGTGATCATGCATTTTCATTTTGTTAGTTTGCGTTACTTGATAACCGGAGGAAGTATAATTTGAGCAAACAAAAAGTAAGAATTTATTTTTTATCTATATGTTTTATTTCATATAATTTCCGAGATTTTCCCGTGATCGTAATTAAAATGATGAAATATTCGGAAAAATTCGATGTTTGCGTAAAAATAATTGTCCGCAAAACTCCGAATTCTTCATACTTGTACCAATTCATAGAAAAATTGCGAAAAATTTTCCGAAAAAAAATTTGCACTAGGTTCAACCTGCCAATAAATAACGCACACTACTTTTCAATAACTTTTCGAACAGCCCCTTTAACGATTCCCCAAAACCGAAACAAACCAAAATTCCTGCTCCAAAAATCTCGACAAACGCTCAAAAATGTTCAGATGCAAATTCTCTCAAAAGCAGTCGACCCTCGCCTAGTACGATCCCGTTGATTCTCCCGAAATCCCGAGTCCTAGTAGCGCTCTTGATTTTCGCAGCCGACATTGACAGTCAGTTTTGTCTAACAGGCAAAGGATTGGGCAAGAACGAGAACGGCATAGTGGACGCTCTGAGGCCGAAATTGAAATTCGACACAACGGGTATCGGCCACGATGCCAAGGAGTTCAAATGGTGGGAGTCGGTCTACGACAGGGCGTCCGGCAACGTGGCGATCGAGCGAAGCGCGCAAGCCGGCGGTATTTCCGTGACGACTAAAACGGAAAATTCCGTGGTGATCTCTGCGGACAGGTTGAGTCTGCGCGTATCGTCGGACGAGCCGCGTCTCGGCTACGGCAACTTTCTGAAGACGTGCACCCTGGACAACGGAAAGGTGGTGCGCGACGGAAAGGCGGAGTGCGCGACGGAGATGCCGGAGTTTGTCGAGTTGACGGACGAGCAGCTTTTCGAGGCATGCGGCGGTCGAACGGCCCACAAAGGAGCGCGTCACGGTCTCAAATTGAGCGGAAAATTGGCTCGCATCGCTCGGCAAGAGGCCCTCATGCTAGAAAGCGCAAACACACCCGAGGCAACCGACGAGCAATGGACCGAGGTGAAGGGCAAGCGGAAGAAGTCCAAACGCAAGAGACGTCGTAGCGTCGCGGAAATGGAGATCGCTGCAGATCCTCCAACGTCTACGGACGAGAACGCGACAACCTTGAATCCCTCAAGCCCGAAGACCGAGTCCCAGAAGTCGAGTAGAAAGAAGAAGCGCGTAGCTTCGGAGGAAAGCGCTCCGCCCAGTATTCAGTCAGCCGCGGAGAGAACGATCGAGACTGTGGACGGTGCGATAATAATTTTAGACGAGAACGAAGACTCACGAAACTCTTCTAGAGTGACGAACTTCACCGAGGCCGAACACGCCAATTTTCTCATCAGGAAAAACAAGAAAAAATCTGTCGCTAGAAGAGCGAAGAAGCGGCTCGATCGTCTCTCCGATTCTCTAATGGCCGTCAGTCTGAGCGAGGATTCCGTCGAGCTCGTACCCGAAGCCGCTGAGATATCGAAGAAATTGAAGAAACGTCGGAGGAAAAAGGAGATCGGAAGACTGAAGAGCGCTGGTATCGCGAGACTCAATCTTGAGACCCGAAAGGAAATTTGATCTCGCACAAGGAGCTTGCTTTGTTGATTACTTCGAAAGAAAACGATAATTCATTTATTTTTCGTTTTTTATTACATGTACAAAGGGATGACTATTGATTTTCTTAATAAATAGCGTGTAACCTGATGGTTAATCGCGTTCGAAGTTGCACTGATAATCGTGACGATTTTTCGTTGACTGATTCACATCCGTTCATTCGTATAAAAAGAAACAAACGGGTAGCGTGTTTAATCAACATTAACCTTTTTTGGCGCTCAAATATTCGATCGATAGCACCACGTATACGTATAAATGCAGTAGGATTTGTTGTCGTTCTGGAATAATCGTTAATTCGGAACGATTTTATATGCAAATAGGATTTTGCTCATCCGTGAATTATTAAAAATTCTTCGGCAATCATTTCTCGCTGTATGGATTTAAAATATGTTCCAAGGCCTCTAGAGTTACGAGTCTCGCAAGAAAGCGAGAGAGAGACTGAGAGTATAGAAATAACGCGAAGCTAAGAAATTTCGCATAATCCTATTTATAACTTTCGATAACTCTTACATATTCGGAAAACGTCGTATGGAATACGTTTTTTTGTCTCGCGTACGCCGGGGAAAAAGGGTTCGTCATTTGAATGGTAGAAAGAGCGTGATTTTATTCCATTTTGAACTCCGGTGGATCGAGGGAAGAATTAAAACATCCGGCGGAGAAATTTGATATGGGGGCGCAACATTCGGCAGGAACTTTTTTCGTTTCTGTGCTCTGTTTTTAAAAATCTATAACCTTCAGATCATTGTGACGAGGTGCAAATCGTAAAATTGTCGAATATTCGAGGCATAGCGATTTTCCGCCGAGTACTCCGAAGAAAAAATCGGAGCGAAATACTTCCTCGTCTTATTGCTCGAAATTTCGTCCATTTCTGACTAAAATTTGTCGCTCGGTCGAGTGCTCGGAGGATTATTTTCTTTCGTTCACAAGCATAAAAAGAACTCGAGAAACGGAGGAGACTTCGCTAATAAAATTTGTTCCTATCTAGTTTTTTTTTCTCATACATACGTGGAGGATGAGTCACTGTAACTAACAAGGAACAGCACTTAAGTGTGCGCCGTCTATTTTGTTGAAACTCACATATGAGGCATTCCACGTCACTTCAGCCAGTAAAAAAAAAACCACAAATAATTTTGAAAAATCGAGTTACTTTACTGAAAAATATTCACCGCGTGCCGAAATTTTTTACAAACTTTCGACGTTTTTTCTCGTTAATTACAATTTTTTAACATTTTTCCATTCAAATGGCTGTATCTTTGGCAGGATTTGACGTATTTACATTCGTAAAGAACGAAAATGTGCGTCTTTTTATAGCCTTCCAGAAAAAAAATTAATTTATATTCTATTGAGCAAGTCGAACGTCCGTTTCAGGGCAAAATATGCAAAAATATTTTTTTCTCAAGCATAGACACTCGTTATTTTATTTTTTTTAATTTCCTGGAATTGTGAATACGAAAAACAGATTATTGGTATTTTGATATTATGGGATTCCTAAACACCGTGAAGTAACGGCTATTTTTTTTAATTTTTTAAATTAATATTCGACGGAAGAGTGTGGAGCACTCCAAGGCCCCAATACATATGACATATATGTCATATGTATTTCAAAAACCTGGTAGACATACAGCGAGTGCTCCACACTCTTCAATCGAATATTAATAAAGAAATAAGATAAAAAGTGGCTGTTACTTCACGGTGTTTAGGAATCCCATAATATAAAAAATACCAAAAGTCCGTTTTTCGTATTCACAATTCGGGGAAATTCTTAAAAATAAAATAACAAGTTTCTTTCCTTGAGAAAAAAAATATTTTTGCATATTTTGCCTTCAAACGGACGTTCGACTTGCTCAATAAAATCTAAATTAGTTTTTTTTCTGGAAGGGTAGAAAAAGACGCACATGTTCGTTTTTCACAAACGTAAATACGTCAAATCCTGCCAAAGATACAGCCATTTGAATGGAAAAATATTTTAAAAATGGTAATCAACGAGAAAAAACGTCAGAAATTTTGAAAAAATGTCTGCACTCGGTGAATATTTTTCAATAAAGTAACTCGATTTTCCAAAATTATTAGGGGATTTTTTTTTACTGGCTGAAGTGACGTGGAATGCCTCATATGTGATGAAGTATTGATTGAATCGATTATGCACGTATTTTTTTTAGCTGCGAAAAAACGGTTTTAAGGGAGGAAACCACCCCTCAACGAAAGGCGTGTCGAGATGGTTTTGCAGTTTTACCCACAAGCAGTCCACCGATCTGAATGAAACAAAAACCAAAATTCTTTTAATGTAAAGCAATGAAAAATCCACAATAGAATTTTTTAAATTAAGGGGTGACACGCCTTCCCTTGAGGGGTCGTTTCTTCCCTTAAAAACGTGTCTAATACTTTCAATGCTTCATCACATATATGAGTTTCAACAAAATCGAAGGCGGACACTTAAGTGATGTTCCAAGAGACTCAAAAACGAGATGTAGCAAAGGAGTTATCCCGACGTTCCACACAATCGCGTACAAAAATACGATCGCGACACGTGCGTAAAGCCAAAGATCATTATTTACAAATTACACGCGCGCGACGCCAGATCGAAAGGAACACCAAACACGTCGTATTCTCGTTTCTTGTCACTTTCGCCTGCAATGCAATTTTTTGCCGGGTAAGCATTCCCCTTTCGCAAAGTGGAAAAATGCGAAAAAAAATATATATACATTTGTATGCGTGTGTGTATATATATACATACGTTGGAAGCGCACGGTACTACATTGACGAGGCAAAGCAAGATCGTGACGTAAAAATTCGAGCTTGAATCTTAGAAACTTATCGTTAAAAAAAGCTTTTTTTTTCGTTTTGAACGGAATTTTGATATTATATAGGACTTTTTACACACCCGTCTCGCACGAATTTTTCGTGCGTTTCTTTTCCTCTTTCCCTGAACGATCGATCACGACAGAATATGGAAATTGAGGGGGCAAAAAGAAAGCACAAGCTGCTACAAGAGCGCTTATTATTACAAGTAGAAAAGGGAATTGCCATTGAAATTATTAGCAGTGGGAGAAAAGTTTGCCCAGTTAAAGAAAAACGATATAAGTAAGGCGGGCTGCAGAGATTCCTCTAATTGACTGTGTTACTTCTTACGACGACCAGACTGGAAAAATATACTTCGAATCCTCCTTTAGGATAATTTTTTTCGTTCAAACCGCACTCCTTTTCACGTTTTAAAAATTTGGGCACGCAGTCACACAAACCCGAACACACGAGCGTCTAAAAAATGACGGGGCATTACTTGCGTGGGTGGGGATAAAATCGATCCGAGGAAAAGGTCCGAGGATGCGCCAAGATCCGGAAGCTTTAGTCATTTCGCGTTCAGAAGAATGGAAAACGAGATTCTTAGGTATTGAAGAGGGATTGGTTCGCTCAGACACACTTGTTGTTAGTTCTTCTCTTTATGAGATAATATCCGACGTTGCGTCCGTTTCGATTCAAGTTCGTGGATGATTTTTTCTTATCACCGGGAGCCGCAGCGGTGAGACTCGGGCACGCAGTTGCGTTCGAGTCCACGAGCGTGTTCCATATCGAGTGCATCGTCGCGGCGCTCACCTTGTGGGTCGTTATCGCGCTTTGTATAACGCAGGAATCTATTTTTCGAGGCGCGTAACTGAAGCCCGGATGATTGCTCGGCCGCAATTTCGCGTTTCTCGCGCACACACCCGTGATGTAAACGTCCTCGAGGTGGAGGAGAGGCGTCGACAAGGCTGCCGCGTACAGTCTCTGCGCCACGTCCAGACTCATGACGTATCCGGTGCCCGACAAGTAATTCGGATATGTTCTCTCCGAGAACATGTAGCGCGGTGTGTACCTGAAAAATCCGTTTACAAAATGAAACGAATGAAGAAAACGATGGTACGAGATTTTTTTATTTTCATTTCGGAAACTTTTTGTTCGTAAATCTTCGTAAATAAATTCTTCAGGTCTTTGAAATCCTGAATGATAAGTAGGTCAATTTTAATAAATCAATCTATTTTAATCATTAAATAGCATGAGAGGGACAATATGCAAAAATGGCTATGGGATTCAGTCCAAACGCACCAAACTATATTTGGAGAATGGAATGGAAATGGAATAAAGAAGGTAGCCTGAGGTGTGTCGTAAGGCGGGAAACTAGTTTAGATGACTTAACGAATCGTTTTTTTTAATTCCATAAATTGTTAGTAAAACTAATCGCTGATTAACCGATTTTTTTTTGTTTTCGGTGATTTTTTTTTCGAACGTATTTTTCGCGAAACGGTTTTTTTTTCAATTTGTGTACACTCTAGCTCAAAAAGTTTCTAGCCTATAATTTTATAAAGTGATGGTTTCTTTATATAATTACGATCTAAATGAACCAAAATGTGGGTAATGTCATTGTTTGAAGTATATATTTTATAGCAAAAAAGGTTACAAAATCATGGCAAAAATTATACTTTTTTTAAAATCCCTGCAAAAAAAGCTATTTTCAATTTTTGGTCAGAGTTAGGTTCACATAGAAGGAAAACATGTTCTTGAAGTGATCTTCAAACCGTATTGATTTCCGATGAACATAAATAAAACGAGAACTATAAATAAATAGAGCTTAAGAGGAGGTTAAGTGCAGTTTGAAGGAAGGATAAAAATGTTATTGGAAATAAGGCCAAATGCAGGATAACATGCTATTGGAAATGAGGTTAAGAGGGAATGATACCTCATCGCGGTCGGTATGGTAGAACAATTATAGATTCCCAAAAATCTCGAAAACAGCTCTTCAGATCCCGTCGAAACTTTGCCAAACGACGTCAAATAGATAGACGAACAGCTGTCTTCCCCTCAAATTTTCTGAATTTGAGAAAAAAAACTAGATCGGCTTATGATAAGCCAATCTACATTTTTTTCTCAAATTCAGAAAATTTGAGGGGAAGACTATCGTTCGTATATCTAGATTCGTATAATAGATACGAACTATGGTTCGTCTATCTATTTGAGGTCGTTTGGCAAAGTTTCGACGGGATCTGAAGAGCTGTTTTCGAGATTTTTGGGAATCTATAATTGTTCTACTATACCGACCGCGATGAGGTATCATTCCCTCTTAAAATGAGGTTAAAGGAAGGATAAATATGCTACCGGAAATGAGGTTGAAATGAAGTTATAGGTAGGGTTAATATTCTATTGGAAATAAGGTTAAAATGAGGTTAAGGTCAGAATAAATGAGCAACAGAAAATGAGGTTAAAATGAGGAGGAAGGCAGGGTTAACATTCTATTGAAAATGAGGTTAAATGAGATTAAAGTCAGGATAAATAAGCAATAGGAAATGAGGTTAGAAACAGGTCTAAAATAGCACTGGAAATAAGGTTTAAATGGGCATGAATATTATACTGGATATGGGGTTGAAATAAGGTTGAAAACGAGGTGACAACCTCACTAGGAATGAGGTTAATATAAAGTCAATATTGTACCGAGTATCAAGTTAAACTTCTAACTTGTAAAATTAAACTAAGTTTCAAGCCGGAGTAAACATTGTACTGTCTCTTCCAGAGTGTACACAAACAGCAAAGTCTGATGGCGACCTGCGATGGGCGGCAGGTTATACGTTCCATATTTTCTGAGAAAATGCTTCGAAAAAATCAAAATATTTGTTTAATAATAAGTCCAAAATATTCCCGAAATTTGAATAAATTTGATTCATTCATTCCCTGTAAAAAAATTACGAAAATCACTTAAAGACGTACTCATGAGCTGGTTTCCCGCCTTAAAGAAGAGGTAAGAGGAATTATCAACGGAAACCCATCAAAGTGGGGTGAGGACCTTGCCAAAGGCATGCGGGATGTGGGAGGAGGAACATGGCCGGCAATAATAAGAAGCGAGAATGTAGGAGGAATAGAGTGAAAACTTGAAAGGTATTAAAATCAAAATGGAACGGGAAATCTCGAACGACTGCTACAGGATTGACAAATCGAAATACTGCAAAGAGTATAGGAGCAGAAAAGGAAAAATTCTGAGAAATGAAGGAGTTGAATGGGGAAACGAAGGAATTATGGGCAAGGATAAGATGCGGGAAAGTAGGGGAAAAAGTAACAGGGGATAAGGCAACAATACTTGCTGGATGTGTAGGGAAGGGGAAGAGAGGTAAGAACACATTTGTGGCTGCAAAGCGGTGAAGGCAGAATTCAGAGCGGAAGTAGTGGAAAAACTAGAGGAAGTGCCGGAATACAAAGGGGGCAAGAATTAAGACAAAAATTAGAGGAACTGGTGAGAAATAAGGCCGCCGAAGAGTTATGCGAAAACGGGAAAACATGTACTATACTCTGGAAATAAAGACTAATACTACTACTATTATAAAAATTAATAAGTTTTGACAAATTAATATTTTTCGTTATATTTATAAATTAATCAATTTGACTAATATTAATAAGTAAATATATTTGATTAATAGGTGGAAAAGCCGAGAACTAGTGGAGACTCCAAGGAGGTTGTGTAAAAAATGGCCATGGGCCTTAATAGAAACCCGCTAAGCTATATATGGCGGATGGAAGCGGAATGTAGGGGCATAACGGCGGAAATATGGAAAAGAGTGGCAAATTATTTAATAGAGACAATGAAGATGGGGATAAAAGGTGGCCGAAGAAATGCCTCAGAGAGGAGGCGAGAGAAGTAGTAAATAGAAACGCAACAAAATGCGGAGAGGAAGTCAAACAGGCAATGGAGGAAATAAGAGATGGCAAACGCCGTTGTAAGGGAAGTGAAGAGAATAGTCGAAAGGGGGACGAAAACAAAAGTGGAATAAGAATCCCAACAGGATTGGAACAAAATCGAAAAATCGACATATTACGCACTGTGCAAAAGCAGGAAGTATACCATAGGGGCAGAGAAGTGATAGGAGGATGGTCGAGAAAGTAAAACGAAACTTGGGCGAGACTGATATGTGGGAACGTGGGGGAGGAATGAAATAAGGGATATAGTGACAACGAATGAAGGGTTTGTGAAAAGGAAGTAGAAAACTCAGTGCATATATGTACGTGCGAGAAAACCAAGGAAAAAATAAAAAAAGAAATAGTAGAAGATCTGGAGTGGTGGATAGGGGATAAAGGAGAGCAAATCATTTTAAAAAATACAGACGGTGCTAAAAAGGAGTCTGTAACTGAACTATGTATATACATTATGGGGTGGTACAAATTTGGTCTCTATTTTTTATTCCTTTTTCTCACCATCTAATTATCTTCTTCAAAGAAAAAAAAATGTTGCGAAAGCTGCGAGCGGTCAAAAAATATTTAGAGGCCGCTCAAGCCTCCCAAAAATTCAAAGTTCTATTAAAAAATTTACTTTTTTCGTCCACTTCTCACCCATGAATTTTACGGTTTATAATTTTTTAATTCATCTCGTGAAAGCTCTAGCCGGCCAGAAAATATTCAGTGGTCTATCAAGAGCTTCGAAATTTCCAGTTTTCGCCAATTATTTTTTCATGTTAATCTTTTCACTCATAAATTTGACGCTTTCTAAAATTTTCAAAACAAATAATCCTTTTTTCTTTAGAAACAGATTTTTCAAATTTACCTCGCACTTCTGACCCATGGTGTTGAAGTTTGCATCGTTGGAACGCAACGAAAGTTCCGTTTAACATTTTATTTTCCATATTTTTATTATCATAGGCGATCTTTTTCTATAGATATATAATGTGGATCGCAAAAAAAATTTCTTAAAAAATGGTTGAAGGACGTTTGTGGGCGAAATCTGCCCAAAGAACTTACATTCGTTGCACTCCAACGATGCAAACTTCAACCCCATTCTAACCCAAGAATTATAATCGTTGATCTCATGAAAGAATTCTTTAAAGCTCTTGTCCATAGCCAAATTATAGGTCGTTTTATTCGTAAAACTGAAATGGCAGCTGTTTTCCGCGCATCGCAATGCGTCCCACAGTTGGTCTCGTCAGTCAAACTGCGGACCAATCGTAGCTGTACTCTGTGACGAGCGACGCCATAATACAGTAATACATAATAACACATATCGTCTAATTGGTGTTTGTTACAAATTATTATAATAAATTATTCAGAAAATGTAACACTTCGCCGTTAATTTTGTTTTTATGCTACAAGAAATTATAGTGCCTGCGAGATTTATTTTTGGCGGAAATTGTAAATTTCGAAAATCTTGAGCGACCACTAAATATTCATTGGCTGGCTACAGGCTTTCGCGAGGTTAATTTTAAAATTATAAAGCGTAACATTAATGGGTGAGAAGTGGACGAAAAAAAAATCGATTTGTGAATGAAAATTTGAATTCATGGTAGGCTTGAGCGACTACTAAATATTTTTGTAGACCGCTCGCAGCTTTGGCGACAATTTTTTTGTTCTTTCGAGATAATGGGATGGCGAGAAAAAGGGAAAAAATTGAACTCAAATTTGTACCACTCTAATGTACATAAAGCACTTCGAGAATGTAATTGGGAAAATAGTAAACGAGAAAGCGAATGCGAAACGAAACGAAATGCAAAACAATAGGATATAAGTTAGAAACAAGAAAATTTTGTAAGGGAAAACGAGTATGTAGGGGGCTTCTATGTGTAAACACGCTTAAGGGGCATACTGGAGGTAATAAATACTACTATTACATTTTAATAATATTGACGAACCAATAAATTAACAAGTGTTAATAAAATAATCAAATAAATGAATGTTGATAAATCCTCCGGAAGTTTTATGATATCGGTGGCCCCTAATTCAGACCACGCAGCCTTCACATTTTACCCAAACCAAGACTTTTTTCAAGAGTGGTAAAAATCGAAATTCTATCCTTAAGGGAGTGAAACGGGGATTTTAAAGTTTATGTGAGACAACATATTTTTTAGTCAGATTTGCTTGAAATTTGGTATAAATACACTCCAATGAAAATAATCAAACATATATTTGTTTGGGTTTGTTTGGTGCCTTTATGCAAACCCAAACGGTGCTTGTAGACAGTCAAGTAGTACTTTTAACCCCTTACTTAAGGGGTTAAAAGTACTACTTTAAACCCTTAATTAAGGGGTTTATATTAATTTAACCCCCTTCAAGGGGTTAAAAGTACTACTTGACTGTATTTTAAACCCCTTAATTGAGGGGTCAAAAGTATTACGTTCAACCCTTAATTAAGGGGTTTATATTAATTTATCCCGTTAACCTCTTTTAAGGGGTTGAAGGTAGTACTTTGAATCCCTTAATCAAGGGGTTAAAAGTACTACTCTATTTTTATCCGATTTGCTTGAAACTTACCAAATTTGTTTTATATATAAGACTATACGTTTTCCTCGCTGTTCGGTGCGTGTAGAACTCTCGGTGCGGGTCTACTGAAAGTATTACTTTTAACCCCTTAATTAAGGGGTTAAAAGTACTACTTGACTGTCTACACGCACCGAACAGCGAGGAAAACATGTAGTGTTCTATATAAAACAAATTTGGTAAGTTTCAAGTAGATCTGGTAAAAATAAATATGTTTTTTCATACAAACGTTAACACCTGCTTAAAGGTTGAATTTTGAAAATTGCTTTAATACATATTTAATTATTTGTATTTTAGTGCATTTACGCCAAGTTTCAGGTAAATCTGACCAAAAAATATATTGTCTCATACAAACTTCAAAATCCCTGTTTCGCCCCCTCAAGGGTAGAATTTCGATTTTTACCACTCTTGAAAAGTCTTATTTTGAGTCAAAAATAAAGGCTGCGTGGTCGGAATTAGGGGCCACAGATATCGTAACATCCCCAATTCTCTAAATCGTCGAAATCTTAGATAACAAATTAATTCATAAAAATAATAATTAATATTAAAAAGAGGCTCAATTCTTATATCTCAAATCTTCGAAAATAAATTCCATCGAAGCTGGAAGACGACCGAAAATCGCATACCATTTGTTTTTCGGGTCGGATATAGGCCGAGCGTTGCATATAAGGCAACCGACCAAGGTGCCCGCGACTTTCGGCCTCGCTCGCAAGCTCTTCAGCAGCGTCGCCACGTTAACGAACATGTCGTCGTCGGTTTTCATCAGATATGTAGCTTTTTGGCAATTCGTCGTTACCCACTTGAGCATCATGACCGATTTCAACGTGAGATTGTTGTACGTATCGTAAAACGTCTCCTGTATTACGTCATTGTACTGGAGGCTCTCTTCAAGTATGGAATTCTGAAAGTCGAGCAAGTGAAAGACTTTTTATGGGGCAATAAAATCTAAGTTGATGGACGTTATCGTGCAATTAAATCGAACTGATAAACAATCGACCGATGCAACGTCAAACAAGGTGACGTTGATAAAGTGATCGAATTTGGCACGCCAATAACGCGTTCTTAAGGGGTCTGCTCCAGCTTGAAATTGCAAAAATATGATTTTTTACTGCACCGTTTTATAGCCTATAGACTCTTAACTCTGATTTGCGACGAAGATTTTATAAAACTGTTCATAACAAACGATTAAAGTGATTTTTTTTTCAGCGTGGCATTTTCGTAATTTTCAAAATTTCAACAAAGTATCAAATCATAGGAAACTTTTATTATCACACAAAAAGTGAATTTTTTAATTTCTCATTCACGCTGAGCTTCATGGCCTATTGGCGATGCAGCATCAGCGGCTCTTTCTTCAAACAACAGTATCGCCGTCGTTTATAAATATTTCTCGATAATAAAGGTCACTTTATAATACCTACTTCGCAAGACTCCAATAGCAATAATGTGTAAAATCTCGACCTCGTCGTACCGATACTCTCGTCAAAAGATAACATTGAAAACCGACCTGTTTATCCAGCGCCTATGCTAGGCCCGTTGACTTTACTAAACTTTAGTTTCAACGTACGTTGAGGGTTTCGTTGTCACTTTGTCCAAGGAGAAAAGCCACTCTGACCGCGTCTTCGTAAACGGGATTGCTCGCGTTCGCCCACGTGTTTCTGATGGCCATTCGCGCATCGTGGTTGGTCACGGCGGAGCAAACAATTATCAGAAGATACGGTACGGGTGTGCACGCGTTGCCTGGACTCAGAATCGTCGTGCTGTTCTCCGGATGGATGTAATCGTTCAAATTTCTCGATGTATTGAAAGCCCAACCGGGCAATTGAGCTGCAAATTGTGTTTCTTTCCATTACTCCCTCTTTTTAAAAATATTCCTTGCTAGATGAGGAAAAAACGTTTTTTTTATTGTCCCCTTCATTCGCGTGTTCCTCACTTATTTTTTCTACATCCCCTTTTCGGCGAGCGTCACTGTAGATTGCGTACCTACGGATGCTAGAACGTGAGAACCCCCCAAAGCTCCTGCTGTCGACAATGTCTCACCTATGCCAAGTAGAGGACTCTGTGCAGAGTGATAAGCCGGTACGTAGAGAAGTCCCAGGACGGCAAGGACGACGCAGCCCAATGCCAAACGCCTCATGAACGACATTCGTCCCTTCGCGCTGCCCTTGACGTTTAAACCGCTGGCCGATGGCAATTCCAGCGGCAGTAAGTATAATTCGTCCATCTACTTTGGCAAACAAAAAACAAATACCAGCTTGCTTATTGGCCAGCTTTTCAATGAGCCTAATAGATTAGGGCAAGGTGAGGATTACGCTGAGGTTGGGGGGATGTTAAATAGAGCTTAGAAAGGGGTTAAATAGAGCTCAAATAGCCTTTACAATACGTTATATAAAGCTTAAAACGAGATTCAATAGAGCTTAATAAGAGCTTAAATAGAGCTTAGAAAGAGAATAAATAGAGCTTAAGAACTGATTAAGTAGAGTTTGAAAAGAGGGTTAAAATGCTATTGGAAATAAGGTCAAATACGGGATAACATGCTATTGGAAATGAGGTTAAGGTGAGGTTAAAGGAAGGATAAATACCCTGCAGGAAATGAGGTTCAAATGAAATTGAAGATAGGGTTAATATTCTATTGGAAATAAGGTTAAAATGAAGTTAAGGTCAGGATAAATGAGCAATAGCAAATGAGGTTGAAATGAGGTTGAAGGCAGTATCAATATTCTATTGCGAATGCAATTGAAATTAAGTTAAAAGTGGGGTTAATATTTTATTGGAAATAAGGTTAAAATAAGGTTGAGGTCAGGATAAGCGAGCAATAGGAAATGAGGTTAAAATGAGGTTATAGGTAGGGTACATTCTATTGGGAATGAAGTTAAAATGAGGTTAAAAGCAGGCCCAAAATGACGCTGGAAATAAGGTCCAAATGGGCATGAATGTTGTACTGAATATGGGGTTAAAATAAGGTTGAAAACGAGATAACAATTTCACTAGGAATGAGGTTAATATAATGTCAATATTGTGCCGAGTATCAAGTAAAAATGAAGTTCAAGTCGCAGTAAACATTGTACTAGAAATAAGATTAAAACGAGGCTGGAAATAAGCTGAAAATAAGGTTAAAAAGAAGTTGGATCGAATGAAAGTTGAAACAAAAACGCACCTGAGCGGGTTTTTCAAATTGTTGACTATTGCAATGGAACGACAGCTTCCGTATTCCATGATTTTTCATGGTCTCAAATTTTAAATGCGCACAGAATTTTTATTGCAAACCTTTGCATGCCAATAGCGGCTATCCATCAACTTTACAGTCTCTGTGCGAACTGAGAAAAAATTCTTACAAGCAACTTTTTGCTCGAGAGCCGACGAAGAATTTCCGCATCGTCGTAGCGTGAGACAGGGTGATAAAATAAAATGAATATAAGCCGATAACAGTGTGGAGTTAACTTTTTGACAGTGCGATAAATCACATCAGAGTTGTTTGAAATATTTTCAAATGAGACAAGAAAGAAACAGACGATTAATTTTCGTTATCTCTGCTCGAAGGATTACGTATTTCCCAGATAGACAAGCGTACGATTCCCTAGGGCACTCCACGGCGTGAAGTTACCGTACCATTACCGTACTGTCGCGGCGTACTAATTCAAGGCGTAATGGTGAGGTACCGGTACGCCGTGCGATTCGAGCGAATCATACACGAGCACTTACGGCGTACTGTTACCGTACCGGTACGATACTAGTACGCCATTGGAAGATAGCTTATTCCACCATGTTCCTTCTGTCCTCGCGTTACGGCTATGTAGACAGCGCGCCAAACCCGCCGGCGTGAACACTACCATTTCGCTTCAGTTTACACCGAAGCCGCATCAGTAACAAATAAAAAGTAATTGTGCGAAAAATGTCAATTTTCGTCGCTTAACGAGAGCGATAATTAAAGTGAGAGGTGTTCGATCGTGTATTACCGGACGTGTAAAGAGAAAAATTTCAGGACACCCGAGGAATCTGCGGGACTCGACGGAAAGCGTCGCACCAAGTGCAACACCATTTTGGATAAAGACAAACTTTTTTGACAGGGTAAGTTTTGGGCATTTATTGTGAAAGAACGGTATTTTCTGCTTTAATGGAAGTATTCGACTGTACATCGAAATGTCTTATCCGAAGTGTTTATCCGAAGTATTTGAATAAGACATAACAATAAATCGTTTGGCACGAATTTTCCTTCAATTTCAGGTCCATTTTTTATCGCCAATACGCGACGACCTTCGATATATGCCGATATATTTATTTTTGCAGATAATGTGTATTTTTTGTAGTTGATCCCGCAATCTACTTTTGGGCCGAGATTTTCGAGAAATGGAGAACGAGGAACGGGAAATTGGACAACCAGGTGCCCTGAGAGGAGGACTTCGTGAACAAATTGGAGTCGTGCGACTTGGGTTTTACCGATTTTAATTCGGACGACGATGTGGACGTGCTGGGTCCCGTGAACGTGACCACTGCTAAGACAAGATCCCGACAATTATCACGTTGCTTGTACCAATTCCGTCATGCTCAAACTCGAGGCCGACAATCTTCGTATAATGGAGGCGAGAACTTCGAGAAATTCGAATATTGTCAAAATTTCAGTAAATTGTGAGGAACTTTTGTAAATTGTAAGAAATTTCCGTAAATTCTAAAAAAAATTCGTAAACTATAAGAAATTTTTCTAAATTGTAAAAAAAATCCGGAAATTCTATGAAATTTTTGTAAATTGTAAAAAAAAATCGAGTATTGTAAAAAATTTTAGCACATTGTAAGGAATTTTTGTAAACTAAGAAATGTTTGTGAATTGTAAGAAATTTTTGTAAATTGTAAGCAAATTGCGTCAATTGTAAAAATCTTTCGTAAATTGTAAAAAGAATTTGTCAATTCTAAGCTATCTTTGTAAATTGTAAAAGATGTTTGCCAAGGAAACGGAAATAAATCAATAATCGAAAAACAGTTTCCCGTTTTATTTAATATATATATATATATATATATATATATATACACACACACACACACACACATGACATGCGAAGAAAAAAAAAGCGGTCCGTTCGTGTATGGTACTACAGTGGTACGGTATGAGTATTTTGAGCCTAACGAGAGGTTATTTTAACGGTACTATGAACGTACGGAGCTCGTTTTCTACGGATACAATAGCTTCACTATACCAGTACCGGGAGCGTACGTTAACCGCACGGTAACGTCATGGTACTCGTACATTCACCCAACGCCGTACCACACCCCGTACTACTCCGGTACCGTACACGAACGGTACGCCGTACTGCTCGCGTACGATACGGCATGAGCTCACCGTACGCCGTACTGATACAGTAACGTCACCGTACGCACGTACGTGGAGGTCAGGGTCACGGTCTTACATACAGGTCTGGAAACTCCGTTAGTTCACATGGTTCCTTTGCTGAAGTTCGCCGCGAGAGGCGCTGCAATCGAGGAGTCAGTGTGCGAGAGAGACAACAATTCTCACTCTCACTCAGCAATGCTTGCAAGCAGTACTTATCGGAGTTACTACTTGCAAATATTTCTACGTAAACGTGTTCATCATCTGTTGTTTTTTCTACCACTATATATGGATAGCATTTTATATTGCAGCGCAAATATAATTTCGCGTTTATCAATTATTTATCCCTTAGAATTCAAATAATGGCGTTTTATAATGGCAATAAGGAAGATTTTTAGTCATTATCGTTCTGCAGGGAGGGGGGGGGGGGGGGTGGAATGTACAAAATAACGAGAAAACCAAACATTTATTTACTTTTTGTTGATCGTTCGTTCATTGGTTTATCAATTTAGACATCTTTTTTTTACGACAAATTTTTTTTCATTTCATATTTTCTTGAAAGGCTTTTTGCCTCATGCGCAACCTAATGTAATAAATTATCGCGTATAAGAAGATATCCGAACCATGTTTTTCACATGGAAAGGAAAACTTTATCCCGTTAATACATTTTCGAGTGTTAAATCAAACACGTTAACCTTTGAGGAATGCTTCGCAAAACACGTTTCAACGTAGTGTATTAGATTAAAGAATTTTGAATTGGCATTGATTAACCCGCCATGAGATTTCATATCCACCAATTTAGAAAGAGCAGGTGAGCTATTAGAAATTAAGCAGACTCCTTCGCGACAGACGACACAGGCATCATATCTCTTTAGAACTTGCTTGCATAAGTACCCTGAAAGTATGCATGTTATGGTTATATTAATTTATTGACAAACACAGAACATAAACACTGCGAAGTACAAAAAATTCCATTCAAATCTAAGATTCTATTTAAATTTAACTTACTTCCCAGTAAAAAGGAACGCATCAAACGTGAAAGACATAAAACGGATAATGTTAGATAAATATATATTATTTCAATTATCACCTGTAATTAATAGTAGCGAAAGAATTGAAAACAATTCTTTGTACTGGGATGATGATTTCGACGATTCTACCATCGTGCTATGAGAGTTGTTATTTTATTCTACGGCTACCTACGTTGAGTTAATAAGAAGCCTGCTTCATGAAAAACTAGTTGAAATTTAAAAAAAACTGTCGCGTAATAAACTAGTCCATAGCCAGAGGAAGGGTATAATCGTAATCGACAGGGTACTCGATGACATTGTCGGTCTCCCATTCTCCTTTATCTGAAACGGCGTCTAATTTTCGTCGAACTTCGTCACGATACTTGACTATTTTGGGTTCCGATTTTTCGCCACTCAAAACTTTCAGATCGCTTAGCGATATCAAAATCTGCTGCTCAGGTCGTTCTGTAATGGTACAATTACCATATTTTGGAGGCTAATCACGCTATATACTGAGAGTAGTTTATATAGCTGCAAAACATTGATAGTTACACTTTTAGGCTTCTGTAGGCCTTATTGCACTCCGGTACTACGCAGGACTTCGGCATTACTTCGCGGTTACTCGACGACCATATTCAGGTAATGTGTTCGCTGTCAAAACTGACTCCTCGATACTAGCGACACCACAATTTCTGTTTCAATAGTGGAACCACCCCCACCGCCCGAATTTCATCGAGTTTCCAGACCTGTATGGTCAGGGTGACGTTACGGCGTACTCCACCAGGGCAGTACACGAGTGGTACGTGTCTATCTGGGTTTGTTGGAGAAAAAAACTCGGTTGTTGGCGAGCAATTGAATTTGCGAATTTGCAATTCTCCGACTGCGCTGACTTACCGTTCGAGCGTGAATGTCGGGTCACGTGGGCCTCGCTGTCCCTCCATTGACTGAAGCGATTGCGAGTCTTCGCGGATCGCCGCTCGGAGAATTGATCCCCCCAGCCCCGCCAACGTTTGCGCTCACTCGCAAAGCGACTCGCGCCTGGGCATTGTGGAGTTCTTTTCGTTTACCGTCGATTCGACCGATTGTGCCGAACGACAAATGTCAGTTGCGGCGTCATTGCGAGACAAACATCAGACGTGCTTAACGATGTTGACGGGACGAGAGTCGAGTCGGTACTGAGCGCCGTCGTGCGGCCGCAACGCGAAACGGTTCGCCGCCCCTTCCCCCGGGACCGCGAAAGTCGCGACCAACAGCGACCCCGTGCCGTTGCCACTTATTAGTTTTTTCTTTAGGGATTTTTAACGTTGTTTCGCATGAAATCTAGGATTTTTTCTCCTCCGGTTCGAGTTGGCAACACGCACAAGAGTCAGACATAACCTCGCGACCTGCGACGAACATAACCTCCACCCAGTTCGAGACACTCGAATGACGAAACTACAAAGTTCCGTAGTTAGTTTACAGTACGATACGTGAGAAGAACCGCGCGTTCAGCGCTTCCAAAGCAAAGCCAAGATGATCAAAGCCATTTTAGTCTTCAACAATCATGGGAAGCCTCGATTGTCCAAATTTTACGAATACTTCGTGAGTACGCTTCCCAATGTTTCTTTCTTTATTCTTTCGCCTCTGCACGCAACTGCGTCCCATTTATGGACGTTGACAGGTGTCAAGCCCTTTTTCTTCTCAGTATACGTTTTTTCCATACGAAAAATTGATTGTGCAGTCGGAAGCCACAAAGCAATGGACGCTGCGGTTTATTTAGTCGTGTATGTGTACGTATGGGCACAATTTTTAGGATTTTACGATCGGAAGTCGTTAAAGAAACGGAGAAATCTAATCCTTGTCATTTTGTATTTTATCAAATTTTCGAACAACTGGGTTTTCTTAAATATATACAGATACACTTTCCGCGATGTTGCAACCGGAAGTCACAAAAACGCAGAAAACTTTCATTTTTCGAATTCTAATCCTTTTGATTTGTGGTTTGATCGAATTTTCAATACTCTCTGTTTTTTCGAATATATATAATCGTCCTCACGATTTTGCAACCGGATGTTGTTACTGAAACAAAGATTTTTTTTTCTATAAAGTCTGAACTATGTCGTTCAGACTAAAGTCTGAACGATTTTGTTTTCTATAAAAACTGAATAAAGTTGTAAATTTGTATTTAATCAAGTTTTCGAAAAACTCAGTTTTCGTGAATAAATAAATATATATATAAACAAAAAAATTAGACCTTGAAAAACAAAACAAAAATTCTTTATTGTTCGAACTCTAATCCTTGAAATTTTCGTTTTAATCGAATTTTCAGAAAGCTTGAACATATATAATACAGTTTTTTCGATTTTGCAACCAGAAGTCCTAGAAACAAAGATTTTTTTCTCTAACGTCTACATCTTTGTAATTTTTTATTTAATGAAAATTTCGAAAAACTCAGTTTTCTTAACCACACACACACACACACAAGACAGGCGTGCGTGTATGTGTATATAGACACTTTCCGCGATGTTGCAACCGTCAGTCGTCACAAAAACAAAGAACTCTTGCATTTCTCAAGCTCTAACCCTTCAATTTTTTGTGTCAAATGGATTTTTCAAAACCTGTTTTCTCGAATATATACAACATACTTTCTCGATTTTGCAACCGGAAGTCGTCACAAAATATATGTTTTCCCTTCGAACTCCTTTCATTTTAAGTTTTAGTAAAATTTACAAACAGTAGCACATTTTTGAAACCTAGCCTCACGAAAACCTTGCACCAAAAATCAGAACTTTTCTCTCAAAACCCAAAAACTCTATGGTGCTGAAAAACTGCTGAACAGTTCTCATTAGAGTTTTTCAATAATGAAAAGAGAATCATGAAGAAGGTAAACGAAAGTAAGAGTACAAGAATGGCGAGACGTTGATGGGAGTTATATGTTTTGAAGAACGAGGACATGCAGCAGCAGATAATCAAGGAGACGTTCCAACTGGTGTCCAAGCGAGACGACAATGTGTGCAATTTTTTGGAAGGCGGTAGTCTGATCGGCGGCTCGGACTACAAATTGATATATCGTCATTACGCGACCCTCTACTTCGTCTTCTGCGTGGACAGTTCTGAATCGGAGTTGGGCATTCTCGACCTTATTCAAGTGTTCGTGGAGACGCTGGACAAGTGTTTCGAGAACGTGTGCGAATTGGATTTGATATTCCATGTGGACAAGGTGCATTACATATTGAACGAGTTGGTAATGGGCGGCATGGTGCTGGAGACGAACATGACGGAGATACTGACGAGGATCGAGGAGCAAAACAAATTGGAGAAGCAAGAGGTGAGTTTCTCTGACTTTCCGTTTCTCTTCCTATCTCGCTGTCTCTCTATCGCGTCGTTCTTTCCTGATTTGCGAATGAGCTTGCACCTCTTCCCGGCACAAAACCCTTTCCTCCTCTTCCCCCCACGTCCAATCTTCTCGACGTTTCATCGATACTTTCCTCTCCGCCTACTAACGACTGAGAGCAAATTGATGAAAAAAAACTCGCCAAATTTATGGTGACGGCGCTGATGTGTGCTAACGTGCTACATTTTAGGGGATTTACAAAACGAGACGAACTTGTTCGCCGAGAACCTGCTCGTATGTTCTCCTGGGGCCCCCGCTCTAAAATCTAAATCGACAATAATCCAGGCCGTAGATTGTCAAATATGCGAGCAACCTGAAAACAAATCTCATATCGCTATACACGCATTTTAATCTGTGATCATAGAGGAACGAAAAAAAAAATATATACAAAGAGAGCACCAAAGACAGAGACTCAATCAAAATAAAATTTATATAATGACAACCAAATAGTGAACGACGGAGTCATAGATGTAAGATATATACCGGATTTGTCACTAGAAACTGGACACGCGAAATTTTTTATGACTATTCATTCAAACGGAAAAATACACCACTAAAATTAACATCTCTCATTAAGATCTGCATTTTTGTCGACTCAGTTTTTTTTAAACCAGATGCGTCAAATTCATTTCAAGGTCAACAGATGTTTGTTTTTTGAACAAAAAAATTAATTACAGTGACCTTGAGATGACCTTGATATAGGAGAAATAAATAAAGCGTGGTTCAGGCCGTAAATAATTTGTATTGAATTTGTTAAACCCGAAGAAACCAATTGAACGTGTAACTTTTTTTGAGTGTCCAATTTCTAGTGACTCACCCTGTTTGTATATATAAGTATAACTAAAAAGAGGCTTTTTAATATTTTCGCTCTATCGCTATCTAACTAATGTGTTTGTCGATCTACAATCGTGACAAGCTAGTGCCTTATGTCTCATCTGTATACGTGAAAAATCTCCGCTGAGAATATATAATAAAAGAAGTCACGCAAGTGTATGTACCGTTCGCAACAATTAATACCCGCAGCATAATGTCGACGTAGAATAGTTCACCTGTACACGTTCGATCGCAAAAGAAGCGTAGCTTATTCTTTTTTTAATTCATAAAAATATTTATTTCGTTACTGAATTGACTTTTCTTTAAGCGTTCTTAGAACTTGTTTAAATTTGTTTTCTCTGTCGGTGTTTCTAGACTTGGTAATAATGCTAAATTTAACAAAGATTGGTTTATTTTTTAAATTAATGCCGTAGTTAAATTAATTAAATTAATGCCGTAGTAGACTCGTGTATGACTAAGTACGCGCTGGAAACTTCGAGCGGCCATTTTAAATGCGCTGTGGCGTTTCTCAAAGCGCGCGTATCTTCGATGCTGCCCACTCCACTCGACTCCTCGTCTATACTTTTCTTTTCGTCGCCTTTTCATTCCCTTCGTCTACTCTTTTCTTTTCGTCTAGTCTTTTCTTACGTCCCGCCCTCCTTTCCATTGTTAACCCGACGCTTCGCTACTTCCGGTTCTGCGAACAATCTCTCGCGCCTATACGCGAAAGAAGGTGAAAAGGAAGCAAAGAAAGGAATCACTTGTTGTTGTGTTTGGTGTGTCTCGTGTGTGCAGGCGGGAATCACGGCGGCGACCGCGCGCGCCGTATCCGCAGTGAAGAACATGAATATACCGCAGCAGATAAAGGACATGAAGCTGCCGGACTTGCCACAGGCGATAAAAGATCTCAAATTCTGACCGGCCGTTACATCGTTGGATCCGAGCTGACTGATTGGCCCGCCGCCGTCGACCGACACTTCGACGCGCAGCGACAGATACGACGACGTGACGTCGTCGCGGGCAACGAGCTACGCTTCACGCAATACCTCGTCTACATTTTCATCCTCGTCCTACGATCCAATTCGAACCAGTGAAAACGAACCGATGCTCAACGTGCCGACTACCTGCGTCGCGTCGAGCAACAAGCCGCGACAAATGAATTATCAGAGCTGATTAGGCCACGAGACACTCTCGTGTGTTACATTACCGATTGTTTCGATATATTCGATACGCTTTCGATTGCTTCGATACATTCGATATACGCTCGATTACTGCGATATATTCGATGCGCGTTCGACTGTTTCGATGCATTCGATATACGCTCGATTACTTCGATATATTCGATGCACGTTCGATAGTTTCGATAGTGCGCGATCGATTCGATAGTGATCGATTCTCTCAATACATTCGATACACGCTCGATTGTATCGATATATTCGATCATTTCGTTACAATCGAGGCGCGTTCGATTTCTCAGATATATCATATCGTTTCAACACAATCGATGATCCTTCGATTATTTCGATACATTCGATCATGTCGATACAATCGTTGCGCCTTCGATTTTTTCGATATATTCTATCATTTCGATACAATCGATGATCCTTCGATCATTTCGATACAATCGTTGTGCCTTCGATTTCTTCGATATATTCGATTCGTTTTTTAAACGTGTCAACACGAGACATTGCACAGTGTTACCTGCGACGGAGTTTCCGTAATTGCACGAGGCAGCGCAAGCGACATTGTCAACAGTGCGGGCCGCAATGGGGGAGGGAGGGATTGCGCAAAAATTGCGAGCACGTCCATCATAATTATATATGGTCAGGAATCGTAAGATCCTCGGCAAAAACAAAACATTTTTACTCCGTGTCGAGCTGTCATCCGGGGAGAAAATATTTCACCGCGAAGTCGTGCGTGAGGTCGGCTACTTCAGATGAGAAAGAAAAGACAATGTGAAGAAGAATAAGTAGCCGGGACCAAAACAACGAGATGCCAAATTAAATGCGTTCGATCGAGAAATCCGCCGTCGCAATATTTCATTGTTCCGTAATCTACGATGCAAATTATTGCACGAAACGGCATTTCGTTTGACTCGAATGATTCACCGCGAATTTTAAAGACTACTGCTATTAAGAATTAATATTATTCTGTATTATATATTATACGTACGTGGATATATATATATATATATATATGTGTATATACTGCGGCGGAAAATGTGGGTATCATCTACGAGTTTCGTTTTTTCCCCTCTTTATCACCCTTTTCACTCAATTGATCTTGAACGTGGACAGTTTTTTGGCGTATTTTCTAGAAAAAAGTTCGATCCAAAAAAAGTAAACCTAGGCTAAAAAAGATTTTAGAAATTTTGATTTCACGTTTAGCATTGAAAAACCGCGAGAATTGTGTCTATACGTTCCGCCGGCAGCGCATTGGGATAAGTATCTCTTTTTCAAATTTACACTCGTATAATCGACAAGATTATGGCCGGGAGCAAAAACGAAGCGCGAAGAAAAATAAAAGCAACGTGTAATATTAGAAAAATGATCCTGATCATCTCACTCGAGGAAATGTAAAAAACAAATACAATAAAATTACGAAGCGACGAGCGATACGTTCGTTTTCTCTAGGAGGTGAGGTGCTGCGGATTTGCTTATTTTTTTCATCAGCGATCTAAAGTGAAATCGGAGCTCCAGCTTGTTCGATCTTTTAGTGTTTATTAATTTAGTAATACGTTTGAAAGAGAGAAATATAATAAGCACGAGTGAGCTTTTTTCCTCGGCCAATGTTACTTCTTCGCGTTCGAAAGTTCGTTTCTCAGGGAGGTCCATATGTAGCCGCTCCCTGACTCAGTGAGCGGTGGCGGATAAGGCGTGTTCTTGAGCTTGTAGTAGTCTGACGGTGCGTGCATCACGAATTCCATGCATTCGAGTTTCCTTGGGAGATCCTCCTCGGGACCGATTATGTAAGTCTCGGGGCTGAAACCCTCGTAGGGCGGTGGGCTATGAAAGAGGGAGAGATAGAGGCGTTGATTTCGTGTTCCAGAACAGAAATTCCCTACACGCGGCGTGCAAAATCGGTGAGGGAGTGAGAAAGAATTTTCTGATAGGTCGAAAAATGCGCGTCGGATAACATTTTTTACTCAATAATTATACTATTCTTTAGATAATAACTAATTAATAAATAATGGGTGCAATTATAAATAATAATATAAAAATAAATTACTCAATTATTATTTCGTTATTTAGGGAATAATTAATTATTCAATAATAGTTACAACTATTGCTTGATAAATAACAGTTGCAACTATTGTTCAATGTATTCGTATGATTTAATAAATTATTATGCGATACATGATTTGTAGCTCGTGATGGATAAATAAAAGTTACAAATATTATTAAACGAACGATATTACTCAATTAACTATTTTTCCATAAATTAGTAGTATACTATAGTTCTTTATTTCCAAGTATACCCTAGCAGGTTTTCATATGGTTTCCCCTTTGTACATTAATATCCTTTTACACGTTTCCTTCTTTGTTTAATTTGTCTTTCGTTCTCTTTCTCCCTTATGCTTTATTTCTTACCATGCATTCGAAGGCTTTCACGTACTCGCAAAATACTTCGATCGGATTCCCTTTCATTTATTAATTTTTCCTTTTAGTTCCTCCTCCTTGTAGCCTCTTAGCCACTTTTCCAAACCACCTACCACGTCCTTATTCAATTTTTTTAATTTCCCGCATTCAACACCGGCCTACAGGATCTGCGCATCCCTTTTTATCTAATTTGCCTATATTTTCGCATCCTTAACCTGGCCCATGTGTCTTGAGTTCTTTCCTCTATGCTCATCTCTTCCCAGCTCTTTCCAGTTTCTATATTGCTTTCGATTTTTGTATCCTCTACAATACGTCCAATTCTGAATTTTGTTCCAGTCTTGTATTTCCTGGTCGGTTTTTATTCGTATAGCTCTTTCAATGATTTTAGTCCTTCCATATCTTCGTTGCTTATCCTTTGCCACGTTGCTCCCATTCCTACCTCCATTTCCAGTCCCCATTTTGATGGGTTTCCATTTAACATTGGCTACTTCTTTCAAACACCTTTGCGGTCACCTATCTTCTCGCTCAATGAATTATTTTTTAACTACTATTAAATGCATATTGTTCAACATATGAATCATTCTATTCACTGGATAATTGTAACAATTAATAAATCACCAATGGTTGCGACTGTCATTCGATTAAAAATAACTGCCTCAGTAAATTATCACTTGATAAAGAAAGTATTGATAAAATCCCGTATAAAATCGGAACTATTCGATGAACAATGGTTGCAACTATTATTTCAAAGAGGCATGTCCACAACTATCAACATTTACGACAAAAAAACAATTCGCCTATCACCTAATGAAAATGAACAATAATTTAACGAACTAAAAAAAGATATTCGTGCTTGCCTGGCGGTGGTGGGTAAAAGCCAAGTGACCGCTGCGCTCTTCTCGCAGTACTGGTCCGTCAGTAGGCCTCTTATCTGAGCATAATAAATGCCGCCCTCCGTGTCCTCCATGGAAACTATATCGCCGATCTGGAAGTACGAGCCCTTGTAGAAGACGAAGTTACTCGTGACCGGAGTAGCCACAGCGGAGGGAGCTTTCATTGGCTGAAAAGTACACGTGTCACCGTTCGGGTCAATTGCGCCGTTGTGAGGCTCGTCAACATCTTACCTGCTTTTTGAATATGTGACGACGTCCCTTTCCCTTCGGCACAGTTTTGGGCGCGACATTGTTGTTTGGCCTCGGCTTGCAGTAGCGTGTTATTCGCGTGCTCTTCCGCGATGGCTTGCCGTTAGCTGCTGCGTTTGTGCTTGCCTCGTCGTTCTCGTTCTTGACGATCGTCGTGCCGGACTCGCTAGCGCCGCGCTCTGCCTCTAAACAGGCGTTGCAGAGACTGCCAGCTTCTGTCGCGTGCCACAGCGGCGTTTCCCTCGTCTCGCATCTCACGCACTTCGGCTTCTCGCCGAGAGGCATGACGATACTTTTGCACTCGAGGCCGATTTATCGATCGCGCCGCGGTCGATCAGCAAGTCGCGGCAAGAGCCAATCTCTCGACGGTGACGTGACAATTTCGGGATGATGCGACGGCTGACCGCTCGAGGAGGTACACGCTCTGTTCGGAGCACGGGAGATCGACATAACCTCAAAGCTTTCGCGAATTTGCCGATTAGGAAGACCGAATTGGGAATAAAATCGGTATGAGGTCTTTTTGCAGTGTTAGTGTGAATTTTTTGGCAGATCTCTGGGACTGACCTCAATTTTGGTGAGGTTATGGGTACCGGCGGAGAGACTTTGAATCGTAGATCGGAAACGACACTCAATTGTGGAATGTTGAAAAGATTTGGTGGAAAAAAAGCCCTCTGTGGATTGGAAAATAAAAGTTGTGGTTGTCTCGGTTTACTTTCTTTATTTTTGAGAATTGCGCTTGGAAGTTTTGACAGGTAACAATGTTGACGCCGTCGCGATCGAAGCGCACCCGGTGCCTATAATCGACACTACGAAATTCGACAATTCCTCGGACATTTTTGAAATTATTTTCCCAGCTAACCATGTACCGTAAATGTATCCCTCATGTGGAGTGCGCCGTACCGGTACTGTTACCACCTCGTACGTGCGTACGGTACTCGTACATGGCGGGTATGCCGTACGGTACGCTGTACCGCCAATGTACTAGTACAGTACTGGTACAGTATCGCCAACGTGGAGCCACCGTAGACTGCAGTACGGTGTAACTCCACGGTAGGAACAGCTTGGAGGTACGAGTACGCTGGTATCCCGTAGCCGTACATTATCGGTACTGTATGGTACGGCGTACTCCACATTTGCGGTACGCTGTACTAATGGTACGCTTGGTTAACTGGGTTGCTTAAGCAACCCAGTTACCAAGCGTAACTGGAGTTACCAATAATTTACGGCTATGGGATACCAGCGTACTAGTACCTCCACGGTATCGCTACCGTGGAGTTACACCGTACTGCAGTCTACGGTGGCTCCACGGTGACGATACTGTACCGGTAGTGTACTAGCACATTGGCGGTACAGCGTACCGTACGGCGTAACGATCATGTACCAGTACCGTACGCACGTACGAGGTGGCAACAGTACCGGTACGGCGCATTCCACATGAACGGTACATTTGCGATACTTGGTTAGCTGGGTTAGTATCGAAATTTTTTATCGTCGGGTAAAGAGAAAACTACCTACGTTACCGACCGATGGTAAGTCGAGGAGTTTTGCACGCATTACTTTCGCGACCGGTTAATGCGATCGTTAACTTTATCATCGGATGGTTATCTCTCATCCAAACAAGTCTTTTCACTCGTACTGTATCGAGAACAGCGTTCTTTCGTACTGTCAGTAACTACGATTACTGTTTTCGCCGTCGGATATTCATCCCCCCCATGGAGCCAAGATACAGAAGACCACACTCGGCCTTTCGACTCGTCCCCAAAAACGGTATCGACTTATGATGGCGATGGGGTGCTCCAGAGCCCTAAATATAGATATACGCAAAACATGAGTCCGATGCAGTCCCCTGACCAAGGAGACTATAGGGAAGGGTCCAATCTCCGCATTCTGGCGCGTCCGTAAAAGTGCAACAAATAAGGGTTCCGCATAAGCGGCGCTGGGAACGTTAGTCATTGTGTACTCTATATACATGTTTTGCGCATGCGTTGTTATCAGCTGTCTGTTATTAGCTGTCATATGAGCTGAAAATTTTAATTTTCTTAACCTTAATTTATTGTATGAGTAAATTTCGTGTAGCTGTAGTAGTGCCTTAAGATGCTTCTACATTAAAGTCGTAGTGTAATTACCCACCTTATTATTAAAAAAAAAACACCTAAGAAATGCCATAATAATTTATATCCGACGTAAATATAGATTCCATTCAAATGTGGTTAGGTGGCCGAGATTATAATGTGAAAAGTACGTAGAAAATGTCAGCGCCTGGAATATCCGAGTGTACATTGCAACCTCACGTACCACTGCGTCAAGTGTAGTGCTTCACACGAAAACGGAAAATGCACTTTAAATAACTCATCAGATAAACCGCTCCTCCGCTGTGCAAATTGCAATAACCTAGATCACCCAGTGAACTATAAGTGATGCCTATACTACAAGGTCATATACAAACTTATAAAGTGACAGATATTAGACAACGACAACTCATCGAAAGAATTGAAACGATACACCCGAACGTCACATCAGAAGTATCCTTTGCAAAAGCTATGGCACCACTCCCAGCGACATTATCAACACAGAGAGTGGCTCCGCAGTAGCGAGCATCATCCGCAGTATCACGAGTTCCACGTATAACCTAAAACCTAAACAGAAAAACTTGGAAAAAAAGATCAGATTAGATTTGTAATTAAAAAGTAAATTTTTCGATCCTCCCTCGTCCGATACTCTTCCAAAGTTGCCGTCGCAAATAAACAATCTTAGTGGACGATAGGTGTTTTTTTTTGACAAACGTCAACAATTAGCCGCCATAACAGTCAGTTTCACCCTGTGTACTGGCTGTATTACTATATTTTGATACACTAAAGATACGGATGACGCCTACAGGCCATATTTAACACCACGCTCTTGAATCAAATTTACGGACGTTTCTTATACCCATTCACCATACGAAGATTGGACTCCTTCCCTATAGTCTCCTTGCCCCTGACACTTCCCTACTAGGCCTGTACGATAAACGAAAACACGTTTTGTCCCGGCTTTTTAGTTCTTGAAATCGCCACTGTCCAGCGTTGGCTGTTGTGTGACAGCCTTCGGCTCTAAATCTTCGATCAGCTAATCGATTCGATACTTTCGTGGCTTTCGTTATGGCGACGTTATTTATTGTGTTCAAATGGAAAATCATGATAACGGAAAATCATTCCAGATATATCAATAAATTTTTATTCATGTAAGATATTCGAAACACCTGCGCAACATACATATAGATGCATGCCTGTCACACGACTACTAGCGCCACAGTGCGGCTAGGACCTTTTGCGAACAGCATTTATCTACCAGTGTAAGGGGGCTGGTCCGATGTAAGACAGGTCGCAATTGATTCACCTAACTTTCATTCATATTTAAGGCGGTAAATACGATTAGACGGAAAAAATAAAAAAATTTGAGGGACTTTTTAAACTAAGAAATAATTATTCTACATTTATCAAACTGTAGGTAAGGTAAATTTGGCAATTATCGAACAGCTAAGAATCTGGGGGATTGAATTCGGTGATTCTTTGATATTTTTAGTTTCTTTTGTATTGTTGTCTTTATAATTTTTAGATTCTTTGATATTTTTAGTTTCGAAAAATCTCCTTTTACATTATTTTTAAATGATTTTGAATGAAAAAAAAGAATAACAATGTGAAGCATGCAAATGTCCCAATGATTGAACACTGGAAGTGCCTATGTCCCTAATTTTGAACAGGCATGTCCCAGTTATTGAGCACTCTCGAGAATTCTTTTACCTTTCTGAAAATATTATTTTGGATACAATATTAAGAAATAAAAGCAAAATCAAACACTTAAATAATCTTTTATTAGTCATGTAAAAATACAAAAATATATATTTAGTCTCTTTTGACAGGTTTTTGGTTCATTCGCGTTTGGTTTATTTTTGCTTTTCAACTCGAACTTTATTTTATTTTTATTTTCAGCTTCCTCCTTTTTATGTTCTCTCTTTGTTTGATTTTGTCGCAGCTTGGCTCCCTGAAATATCGGAGAGCAAAAAATATTGAACATTACATTCGTATTTTCAGTATACATTTAGGTTATATTCTCTTTTTACTTTTCTTTTTATGTTTATCGCACGAAAATACAAATAAAAAATATATATGACGATCTTAGAGTTATTATTAAAAGAATAAAGGTAAGTTTATTCAGGAACTTACAGTTTTTGTTTAAATAAATCCGATTCACACGATCAGTCACACGTTAACTGTCTCGATGTTTTGATGGGTTCAATGACGCCATCTTGGAGAATTCGAGTGTTCAATAATTGGAACACACTGCATTTTCTATGTCCCAATGATCGAACGCCGTATTTTTTAACAAACAATTAATTAATTTTTTAAAATTGTTATTTGTAAGAAATTTTCTGAAGAACCTGAAACGCCTTTACTTTTTGAGATGCGACAGTTTTTGAATTTTTTATGCCCTTACGCATGAAGCGACGCGTCTTAGCAAAAACGATGAGCAGTTACCACGAGACGTCAAATCGGGTCACCGTTGCTGATTACATAATTTTTTTTCCCTATTTATTAAAGCTTTTGTGCACAAGTAAAGGATTTTTTATAAATAAGTAAATGCATGCACGTGAATGAGAAATAATAAAAATACAAGATAGTGTTCAATAATTGGGACATTTACCTTATACTTTACTAGTAGTAGTAGTAGTACATTCCTTTATTTCTTGTACACCCTTGCGGGCTTTTTACAAACTCCTCTCTTGTCTTACATTTTCCTTTCGCAACTTAACCTAACTTATCTTATCTTAAGTATCCTTCTCTAAAATTTCTTCCCGTTTTCGCCATATTACTCGTCCTCACCTCCCTCTTTTCACCCCTCTATTTCTCTGTCCTTTTCCCTTGCCATTTTTTCAAATTGTCGCACTATTTCGCACATCTCTGGCACCACCTCTTTTCCTTCTAGCGCTCTCTTCCACCCCCCTTCTGGATTTGTGCCTTGCTGTCGCTCCCAGTTTTTAAATTCTCTCCACGCCCCTTCCAACTTCTTTCGCAACTCCTCACATACCCAGACGTGTGCCAATGTTTCCTCTGCTCCTCCACACACTCTACACCTAGTATTTCGGAATCCTTTTTCCGCCTCTCTTCCTACGCTCCCGCACCTCATTCTGGCCCAAATTTCCCTAGTCTCCCCTCTCACGGTCCCTTTAACCCAATACTCCTCCATCCCCACATCTCTTTTTCTTTCTTTATACTCCCTGCAGAAGTTGGAGCTAAGAATTTTACCCCACATTCTCTGCAATTCCTGTTGCTCCAACTTCTCCACCGCTCTCCCACTCTTCTTCCTCCATTCTTCCTTGTTTCCTCCTCTTAGTATTTCCGCCACCTGCCCCTCTCCAGCTTGCTCCATTGCTGCATTAGCTGCTTAGCCCATTTGCTTCCATCGTTGTTAACTAAGCCTCGCGCCTCTTCCATCAGGCATACTCTCGGCCATCTCCCTTCTTCCATCTCCAAAATTTTTGAAATATAACCCGCTGCTCTCTTTACCATTACTGTGTCAATCCCTTTGCTTCCTGATTCCATTTTCCAAATATACTCGGGTGTATTTCTCCGTAGTCCCATCGCCATCTTCGTATACCTGGCTTGGGCTCTCTCCACTCTTTCTCTCCTTTTCCAGCCCCACACTTCCACTCCATACAACAATCCACTCCTTGCGATCGCCTCCGCTATCCTTAGCCTCTCCGTCAGTCTGCCCACTCTAGCTCTTTTAGCGATGCCCCACGCTGCGTTCGCGGCTTTCCGTATTTTTCCTTCCACCATCCTTAAATGTTTTTCAAAAGTATTTCCCGTAGAAAAATACACCCCCAAATATTTAAAGTCCTTTACGACTTCTACCTGCTTGCCATTAATTTCCCACCCCTTTTCCTTCTTCTGTCTTCCTCCTTTCCTGAAGATGACCACTTTTGTTTTTTCAATATTTATTTCCAGATCGTTCCTCTTCACGTACTTCTCCAATTCTCTAATCATGTCCCTTAAACCCTCCCCCGTGTCCGCCACCAGCGCTACATCGTCTGCATACTTTAGGGCGTAGATTTTGACCCCTCCAATCACCGTACCCCCCTCCCCTCTCTTTATCCAGCCCTTTTCCATGTCCTCGATAAAGAGATTGAATAGTGTAGGACTCAGAGCACAGCCTTGCCTAACCCCTCTTGCTGTCCTGAACTTTTCCGACACTCCGTCCGCCGTTATCACTTGGTTTTGCGTCTCCCTGTATATTCTCTTGATCATTGCCAACAGCCTTCCTTGTATTCCTGCTCCCTCGATCTTTCTTATCATTTTCTCCCTATTTACCGAGTCGAAGGCCGTCCGGAAATCCACAAATGCCGTAAACAGTTTGCCTCCTTTTCTCTTCAATCTATTGTTGATTAGCGTGTTCAGTGCGAAGACATGGTCCCGTGTCCCTCTGTCTGCCCTGAAACCTGCTTGTCCTTCTCCCAGTAGTTCTCTTGCCTCTATCCAAAACCTTACTCGGTTATTCATTATTCTGGTTAGCAGTTTATACCCCGTATCCATCAGCGTGATTCCTCTGTAATTTTTTACTTCTGCTGTGTCTCCGCTCTTGTGTATTGGATATATCCTTCCGATTTCCCATCCTCTTGCTATTTCTCCACCCCTCCACAAACCGTTTAGTATTTCCGCGAGCTCTTTTCTCCCCTCCTCGGGTAATCCCTGGAAGAACTCCACCGCCATGCCGTCTTGACCCGCCGCCTTTCCTTTTTTCATTTTCGCTAACTCCTTTTCGACTTCTCTCAAACTTATGTCCCGATTAACTATTCCGTCCTCTAGTCTTCCCCTTTCACTATTTTCCCTATAACTATCTTCCCCTCTTCCACTTATTTGAGCATACTCTGCTCGTACCTCCTCTCCTTGTTCTTCCTCTTTGTTTCCCAATAGTTTTTTAAAATGCGACATCCACTGCACTTCTGTGATAGATCGGGTATTGTAACTAGTTTTCCTGGGCCTGAATGCTCTCAACGCTCTCCATAGCTCAGTGGGGTTTTTGCTTTGGCATACCCTCTCCCATCTTTCCTTCCAGAGTTCTTCCTTTTCCTCCTTTCTTATCTTCTTCAGCTCCCTTCTTGCCACCCTCAGTGCCTCCTTCTCCTCCGTCCTTGGTTTTTTGAGGAACGCTTTGAGACACTTCCATATCGCCTTTTTTTGTTCTTTAACCCTGTCACTTACCCCTTTTCCACTCGGACTGTTACCCCCTGCCCACCTCATCATTCCCACTTCCTCGGCTGCTTCCTTCATTGTTTCCAACAACAAATCCCATCGGTCTAGAGCGTCGCTTTTTCTCTCCTTCTCCCTCCACAATGTAGAGAAGCTGCCTTCAAACTGCTCGCTTTTTTCGTGCTTCCACGTGAACTTTTTTTCTCTCCTATTCTTCTTTCGATGGCCCACGCTAGACTGATGTTCTTCCTCCCCTTCATTCTTGCTTCTTTCAAAGGTCAACACTATGGGCAAGTGATCTGACTCCGTTCTTTCCTTTATTTCAATTTTCTTTAATATGCCCTCGGCTAGCGTATTCATTACTACGTAGTCGATGACCGAACCCCCCTCCCCCTGGCTTCCTACAAAGGTCAGGCTTCCCTCCCTATCCCCTTCCCAACTTCCATTCGCTACCACTAGACCATTTTTACCGCATAGTTCCAACATTTTTCTCCCTTCCGCGTTCTCCGTTAAGTCTTTCGATCTCCTCTCATTTTCATACTCTCCCCTCTCTACTATTTCAGCTTGTTGCCCTCCTATTCTGGCATTGAAATCTCCCATAAGTATTAGCGCCTCCCCTCTTTCCTCTGCTTCATCAATTATTTCTTCCAGCTCTCGTTCTAGTTCTTTTAGCTTTTTATTGTACACGCTTACCAGAGTACCCTTTTCGTGCCTACCATTACCCAATAGAATGCTCTTGATTACTAACCCCCCTTTCCATTTGCTAACGCTCCCCTCCCCTAGAACCTCCCTTCTCACTCCCACTAGATGACCCCCCTTCGCCCTCCCTCTCTTCTTTTCCCTCTCTGCTGCCTTTGTAACCCATAGAAAATTTTTGTCCAACCGGTCCCTCAGCTTTTCTCCCTCCCGCTCTTCTAACCACGTTTCTTGGGCTGCGATAATGTCGAACCTCTTCAGCCATTCCCAAGCTTCCGAGAACGCTCTCATTCCCGCCACGTTCCAGGATACCGCTCGTATCTCCCGCGGTACCGATGTTGCTCCTGTTGTCGAAACCCCGTTGTCGCTTCTCGTTCCTCCCATCTGTTGGCTCCTTCTCTATGCGTGTCCTCGAGGTCTCCCAATCTCTCGTTCCATGTCTTCCATCTCCCCTCAATCATTATTTTGTGGTAGCCAACTTTCGTCGACTTTCCCTGCTTCCTCCTGATAGCTGCGTACTCCTCAATCCAACTCTGTACCTCCCACTCTCGCTCGGTAGGGTCCTCCCAGATCGTCCTTTGTTCGTCCGGCTCCCCTCTTTTCTCGACCGCCTTCATGACTCTCACCTTGTTTTCCAACGTTTCGGTGACTATTACATTGCCGTATGGCGTTTCCTTCCATCTCGTGATCCGTGGTCTCACACCTGTCTTTTCCCAGATCGCCCTTTCCATGTCCCAGACCATCCCTCTGTCGGATCTTCGGACATCCTGCACCACAATATTCTTCTTCCTACTTTTCCTCTCCTTCCATTCCTCCTGCCACTCGCTGTAACTCAGCCGTTTCGGTTTCTTCCTTACTAGTTGTCTCATCTTATCGCTTATCCCTTGCCCGGTTATTTTCTTGGTTCTCCTCACTTCGACCCATCCTTCGTCCCCCACTCCCTCCTCCTCGTTCGCTCCCCGTTCTCCTCTCACTTCCTCGTGTCCTCGCGGTTCCTCTTCTATTTCATTTTGATTTTCGTCCCACCTTGGTCTGTTTCCATCCGTCTGCTGCCTCCTCTCCTCTTCCTCCGCTCGCCTCCTATTTTGCTGCACTTCCCCGAGCTTTCTGCGCATTTCCTCATTTTCGCGCTTCAAATCCTCTATGGTTGCTTCCTGCCTTCTAAATCTTCCCGTCCACCTCTCCTGTTCTTCTATTAGTAATTCCTCCATCTTTCTTCTCGGAATCGTCTCGCGGTCCTCGTCCCCCTCCTCTAACCCACCTTGTCTCTGGTCTTGTTCCCCTCTCTTCCTGTCCATCACCTCTTCCACTGTTTTTTCCACCACTCTCTTTATTTTTATTACCCAATCTTCCTCTAGTTTTTCCTCCAATTTTTCTGCCAGGTTCTTCTCTATTTTTCCCATTCTCTCGAATAGTTCTCTCTCCCATCCTTGACTGGCCGTCCGCCCTGTGCTGCCCCCAAGCGTAGACTCACTCACTCCTTCTCCGCATCGTTCCGCCCTGGGGCTCCCTTTACTCCCTTTTCCTCGTTTCCCTGTCCCCCAGCAGTCCATCAGCGACCTGACGGCATGCACCTTTCTTTTCTTTAAACCAAGCGCTCCCCTCGGCCTACCTCTCCTCCTTTTGCCTGTTTGCAAAATTTCATCCGTCGTTTCTATCTCTTCCGCCGCCTCCTCTCTCGGTGTTCCTGCGTCTGTCTCCGTCGTCCACGCGCACCTCCTCGGGGTGTCGTGTAACCCCTCGGCCATGACGATCTCGCTATTATCGACGCCAATCTCATCCTCACGGTCGGTATTATATACCTCTCCTTCTGCTTCCTCTCCCAGCCGCTGTCTGCTGCTGTCGCCGTCGTCGCTTCCGCCTGACGCCATCCGACTCGCTCCGTCTCTCTCTTTTCCACGTTCTCGCCTCCTAACCTCACTTTGTGTCACCCACCAGATTTTCTTCCTCCTTGCTGTTATTTCACCGTCCCCTCTATCCCCAACACTTCCACTCCTTCCTGGCCCTCTCCCAAAACCTTATCAATTGCAGAACAACTTTTTCCGTCCTCTCTTCACTTCGATTTCTCACTCTTTACACACTCTCCAAAGACTGTGCGTCCGTTCCGTTAGCTGGCTTGACCGCCATTTCCATACTTTACTAGTATATTTAAGTATATAAAAGAATTTTTTTTAAATTAATTTATCATCAAAGTGGCGGAGGTGTGGCAGCGTGTTACAGCAAAGTTTCCGCAGGAGTTGCGAATCGGCATGCGGTCTAGTTTTCCGTAGACTTTCATTTGCGAAAAAATTCGAAATTTCTTCAGCTGGAACATGTATAGTTTCTATTTAACAGTAATTAACATTGCTATGGGGTTTAGCCGTCGGGGGTGAAGTACGAGTACGAGGGGAGCGCCCAATGCTGGTGCACGGAGCCGATTGACTGTTGGGAACTGTTAGCTTTCAAATAATCGTTATATCAAACGTGCGTTTTCAAAATATTTTTCTACATCGATTTGTAAAAATATCCATTTTCGAACATTCAGTGATTACATAAAGTGTTTTCATTACTTTGTATAATTATTTTCTATAACTTTTTCTCGCTCAATTAACGCCAAACGAATTGGCAACGTCGTAAATCGTGGTATATGATAATGCCCAAGTTGGGAGAAGTGTCGCGAAGTTAGAGACATATGCACCCCGTCCGCAACCTCAATATCGGCCCAAAGAGCTGGAAAAAAGGAATATCGGTCGGAGTAGAAAAAAATTCCGCTGGAAAGAAAAAGTGTGTACTATAGCTGTTTCTAACTTCAAAGAAATCAAAAACGTTGATAAATATATTTCCGATATTCTAAAAAAATTTTATGTATGAAAAAAATCGCGTTATTTTGTCTCTGCCTAGAAATGTCTAGAAATGTATAATTTCTGAACATAGTTATCAAATTAATATTAAGTCATTATTACTACCTAAGAGAATAAGTACCAATCATATTTGTTGTTAATTATCCTGGCTGAGTAGTTTGAGGTTCCCGAGCATAATTACCGAATACCGATAGGTAACATTTGTGCCGTCTTACGGCGTTGTCATGATCGCACAGTCTAATATTTATACCCGTATTCATAGTCCTTCCTTGAGGAACAAGGAGCAGCGTTGCTAGAGTGAGCTATCGTTTGGTACTAGAAGGCAGCGCCAAACCGTAACAAATTTTGAATTTTCGTACATAAGGGGAGGTACCTGAGTAAACGGCGAAAAAAACAGGTAAACTTCGCGAATTTTTATCTCAAAAACTAACGTTTCGATTGGATCCGGGTTTTTTTTTATTGGAAAATATGTACATTGAGGTATGTTTAGGATTTTTTTAAAAATAAATTCGTTGACTGAAAGCGATTCAAACGCGATTATCCCGAAACGTAGTTTTCAAAGTCGATGCCAGATGTATCTCGAAAACGGCTTGCCCGATTTTATTCAAGGTTGGATACAATAATCTTCGATAGTTTTTCTCGTTCGCCACGTAGGGGTTTTTCATTTGATTGAACCATTGCTTTTTTATGCAATGTTTATGCAATCCGAAATCGTCGGAAATTGCGAACGAAAAACGAATGTTAAATTAAAACTATCGCAACTCCGTCAAAAACGAAAATTTCAAAAAAATTCTACGTGGCGAACGAGAAAAACTCTCGAAGAATACTGTATCCAAATTTGGACTAAATCGGACAAGCCGTTTTCGAGATATATGTGGCACCGACTTTGAAAACTATGGTTCGAGATAATCGCGTTTGAATCGCTTCCAGTCAACGAATTTATTTAAACAAATTTCTAAACATACCTCAATGTACACATCTTCCAATAAAAAAAAACGGATCCAATCGAAACATTAGTTTTTGAGATAAAAATTCCCGAAGTTGGCCTGTTTTTCTCGTCATTCACTCAGGTACTTCCCCTTAATTGGTGGCATTGGGGGTCACTTTAAATCTAACGTCTGCAACAATATGAAGAGGGCGCGGGAGTTTACTTTTTCAATTGAGGATGAACTAGGGCTTTCATCAAGTTTGAGTTTTTTTTTATTAGCGTACTAAAATCATGAAAAACGTAATAGATTCACGAAAGGCGTACTAAATACTCTGAAAACGTACCAGATTTAGTATACTCTGACGTACTAAATACTCTGAAAACGTACCAGATTTAGTGCGATTGTACTAAACTGGCAACGCTGACAAGGAGCCTTACCGGCCTACTGGCCTCCTTCTTTCAAGGTAGGTCTCGAGCTTCCCTAAAGAAACCTTCGGCACTGTGATTGGCTGTTTCGTTTCATATGACTAACGCTTGCGCTTGCGCTTGGCCTCTATGCATTTTTTACCTGTATCACAGTCCAGTCTACAGTTTAACCTCAAAAACAGTCAAAACCCTGACAGATCGCAACACCCAAGCGATGGGTGTCAAATTAACATTTGACACCCAACAAAACGGTGTCGACACTATTTTGGGTGTCGATAAAAAAAAAAACGGTGTTGACACTGATCTGGACGCACGCTGTTTTGGATGCCGACACCAAAAGAAAGATGTCAACACTGATTTGGGTGTCGACACAAAAAAAAACGGTGTTGACACTGATCTGGACCTACGCTGTTTTGGATGTCAACACCCATAAAAAAATATGTCAACACTAATTTGGGTGTCGATACCCCCAAAAAAAAAAACACCCAAGAAGACGGTGTCGACGCTGATTTGGGTGTCGACAAAAAAAAAGGGTGTTGACACTAATTTGGGTGTCAACACCAAAAAAAACGGTTTTAACACTGATCTGGACCGAGGCTGTTTTGGGTGTCGACACCTAAATAATTTAGCGTAGACACCATATTCGTGCACGTGCATGAATTCCGTGTCCTTATGGCTTTTTTGAGTGTCAACACCGAAATTCGGCAAAAATTACAGTGCACACTCCTTCCTCCATACAATGAATACAAGCATATGTATGCCCAACTTATTTTTCAGTTAATTAATTCACTGAAAGATAAGTTCATAAATGAACTGAAAAATAAGTTGGACATACATATGCTTGTATTCATTGTATGTAGGAAGGAGTGTGCACTGTAATTTTTCAGAATTTTGGTGTTGACACTTAAAAAAGCCATAACGATACGGAATACATGCACGTGCACGAATATGATGTCAATACTAAATTATTTAGGTGTCGACACCGAAAACAGCCTCTGTCTAGATCAGTGTCAACACCGTTTTTTGGGTGTCAACACTCAAACCAGTGTCGACACCGTTTTTTTGTGGGTGTCAAGACCCAAAACAGCCTCGTTCAGATAGGTGTCGACACCAAATTTTTTCCGTGTTAAAATTGTAATTTGACACCCAACACGTGACACTCAACACCGAAGAATTACGGTGTCACGATCTGTCAGGGAAGTGGAGTACGTAAAAAAGTTTCGAAATGTACCGCAGTGAATGCAGTTTAAACAAAATAAAACTGTTTGGAAAACAAAATGGAACTCGTAAAAAGTTTCGAGGCCTATCGCAATTCACGGCGTAATCGAAATAAGCAATTGGAACCACGTAAAACGTATCGGAGTGTATCAGTGTACGGCGTAATTTCAATAAATAATTAAAGATTTGCATATAATTACTCGGCATAATGAACAACGCTTTTTTTTACACAATTCTGATAATGAATTTGATGGTGATTTTGAGGAAATTGTGAATAGATTTCGATGGTGGTTTGACAATCGAGAGCCAAGCGGTTTGAGTTGGTTTCAAATAAAGCCGAGTGGCGCTTCTATCACCGGTGATATCACCATAAGCAGTCACATATCCCTAAATGTATTCCTTCTGGAAGGGAGAGCCGAGTTGTGACTATGAAACAAGGACGCCTCTGAGATTCAAGGAAGGCTTTATTAAGGCGCCCTTTATCCTTGAGATAAGGAGAGACTATGAATACGGGTATTTGTGTGCTTGATTTTCGCACAAATTTCCTATAAAAAACATTAACAATTTTATAACGGTACTGTGAATCCTCATTTTCTCGGTACAAAGGGTTAGTCCGATAATTAGTCGAACCGTACCTATATTTTCAGCTCCGTGGTAACCAAGGAGAGTATAGGGAAGGAGTCCAATCTCTGTACTCTGGCGCGTCCGTAAAAGTGGCCCCAAAAAAGGTTCCGCATAAGCGGCGTTGCGGAAGTTAGTGACTATGTGCTATATATACATGTACTTTTTGCACATGCGTGGTTATCAGCTGTTTGTGTTGTTATTAGATGTCACATAAGCGGAAAATTTCAATTTTATCAACCTTAATTCATTTTATAAATAAATTTCGTGTAGCTGTAGTAGTACCTTAAAATGTTTCTACATTCAAGTCGCAGTGCAATTACCCACTTGATTAGAAACAAGAAAAAACACCTAAAAATACCATGACAATTTAAATCCGACGTAAATATAAATTTGATTCAAATGTGGTTAGGTGGCCGAGATTATAGTGTGTAAAGTACGTAGAAAATGTCAGCCACTGAGACATGCGAGTGTAAATTGCAACCTCACATACCACTGCGTCAAGTGTAGTGGTTCACACGAAACCACAAGATCCACTTTAAATAACTCATCAGATAAACAGTTCCTCCGCTGCGCAAATTGCAATAAAGTAGATCACCTAGTGAAATGATGCCTATACTACAAGTTCATTTACAAATGCTCATAAAGTGAGAGACATTATACAACGACAAGTCATCAAAAGAATTGAAGCGATAAACACGAAACTCACATCGGAAATAACCTTTACATAAGCTAAGGTAGCATAAGACAGTAGCAACACAGAGATCACACACTCACCGCTATCATGACCCATCATTTTACATTTTATATTTATTAAAATAATATCAGGACTCAAAGCTGCTAATAACAACCGCCCAAAGTCTACAATCTAACTACTATTAAGATGCGTTTGTTTGCTAACTTTAAGTTTACGCACAATATCAAAAAACTGCATGGCACCGCCCAAGTTACTGTTTTCGATTCTCGTCTCGTAAAGTTTGATTATAACTGAAATTATTATGTTTAATCAAAATGAATTGTTTTGCCTCTTATCGGTAAATTAGTTTAATTATTGATTACATTTGTTATAAGAATTACAATAACGCAAATAAAAACGGGAATAATTCCTGAAAGCAATTAACAGGAATGTGTTTATTGATGGTTGATGGTTTTTGGTAACTATCCAAAAATGCATTACAAAGTCATAATACATTTTTCGCGATTAAACAAAAAATTTAAGCACTTTGTAGAAATTGTCATAACAATTATTACATTAAACTAATTGGACGAAATCATACATGAAATATTGCACGTCTGAAATAAAAATTTCGACAATCAACCCTTGTAATTGGAAAAATATATATTTTTCAATGTAGTAATTAATTTGTTTGTCTTTAACAAAATTATTTCAACAAAAATAAATCATCGTGCGATAAAATGATTTATGGTGGAACACTTTAAAATCAGCAGGAAAAAATAAAATAAAAATATTTTAAGAAGATTCAAAAAATGTCCACCATATGTTTTTTTGACAAGCATTAGCCATTAGCCGTCATAGCAGTCAGTTTCACCCTGTGCGCTGGCTGTATTACTATATTTTAGATTCACTAAGGACACGAACGACGCCTACAGGCAATGTTTAACACCACGTTTTGGAGTCAAATTTACGGACGTTTCTTATACCGTCTCACCATACGAAGATTGGACTCCTTGTGTAAGACTGTGCACATGGAGACTAGAGGTAAAGGAGCCCGAACGCAGTGTTGGAGAAATGGTCTGAAAAAGCGATGACGGCAACGAATTACACCACCTGCGGCGTGGCGGCGTCTCTACTGCGGCGATACCGGAAACGCCGGGAAACGCGGTGTTTCGAAATAGTTTGTCGTACATTTTTTCTATAAAATTGATGAGTTATATTGATATGCTTTTGTTCATAGTTATGAAATGTCAATATATCAGTCATTTGTCAACTTGGAGCCGTTCGATACTGCAAATGTTTTATTTTTATTCGGTGACAGGAAGACTAACACAAACGAAGATCACAAACGCGAGATATGGAGCAAGTGTCCCGTCGATGAGACAAAACATGCAATATATGGATTTTTTTTTCGTATATTGCACGTTTCGTCTCATGTCTCGAAAATAAACAAAATGTTTATTTTCGAGGCGTGAAAATGGGAAGGGAGTGGGTGAGTGGGTGAAATATCAATTTGCCATTTTCATAGAAAGTCAAATTAAATAAAAGCTTGTAATATTGTTGGACTTGTTGCTTTCAATGCCCGAACGCGAGACAAACTTGGAGTGCAGCGATCGATCGAGAATTGCCATTAAAATGAACACTCTCCATCAAGTTCTCGACAAAGTTTTGGACATGAAAAATTTAGAGTACGTGGGATGCCAAGCACACAACGAAGAGCTCACGAAGAGAGTGATAAACTATTATCTCGTTATGAGAGGACATTTTCTAGCGCGATCGGTCAACGAAAATAATCACTCAAGGAAAATTAAAACGAAAGACAATAGGAAAAAATCAAAACTGTAAGATCGATTTATCTGTGCAGCGTGTCATAATGTGCAAATATGATGTGTGATAATTTGTAAATCTTTTGTTTGAATTCAAAATTCTTATGAATTTTCTTGTGTCTATGTTCTTACTGCTTCCGCAACGAAAAAAAAACATTGACTTAATATCTCTACAGCGTGTCACAATGTGTAAATATGGTGATAATCTCTAATTTTTTTGTCTGGATGCAAATTTCTTATGAATTTCCTTGTGTCTATAAATAAATTTTGTTTGTTACTGCTTCCGCAACAAAAAAGAAACTGACTTAATTTCTGTATTTCAGTATTCTCCAAAACAATCTACATATAAGAATTCTGTCTATCTATATAGAAATTGCCTTCACCAACTAGTTGTACAACTAATTTGATAAAATGATCGCTCCATATGAAGTGGCAAAGGGTGCTTTTTGCATATCGCATGGCACTGCCTTTACAATTCATTCTAATTGCTTATTCGATTTCAAAGAGAAATATTTTTTTAAGGCACGACAAACAAAAATCAAACAATATAGAATTTACATTAAACCTTAAACTAACCAACAGTCCAAACCGAATCTAAACTCCATCCGGGGGGAACTGCTTAAATATTTTAAAAAACTACCTATTCTAGTGATGCAAGCGATAGCTCAATGGTTAGCACTCTGGAGTAACGTGCGCCAGAGCGCCGGATTGCACCCTCGTCGGAGAAGTTTTTTTTCGCAATAAGTATTGCTCATAAACTAAGCGTCGAAATGAAAAAATCAGTTTTATTTTTGCTCCCAAATATAAGTAATTTTTTTAAAAACTGATCGGTAATTATGGACTGCTAATTATAGACGAAAACTCTCGCAAAACAAAAATACTGACGATGAATGAATAATAAACGTTAATTTCGTGACCACTGATATTTTATTTGTTTTTTACACGCCCATCAAATGTTCACAATGCTCAAAAAACAGATACGAAGGTGGCAGAGATGTTGTGGGATTAAAAAATGTGTACATCTTCCCGATTAGATTGTACATTTATGATGGTTGGTTGTATAATTAATCATTTGTAGGTTCGTTGATTTGTTTTTCACAAAAATGAACACGACTTGTCTTTCATGAAATTATATATTTTTCAAAATATCTCGCGTTGGTGTGGAACAGCCCATACATTCATGTAGCGCAGGACAGGCTGGAGGCTCGTTGGCGGTTCGTTGAACTTTTTATAGCCATCTGACTTTTGCTGGATGCAAGAAATTCTCAACCGCGTATATCAACTGCATTTTGATAACGAATTGTTTTTTGTTTTCAATGAATTAATCTACAATATCTGCGTGCGTACATGAAGGGTATCAAAATTCAGAAATTAAACTTTGCAAAAAGTGTTTCGCCGATTTCGCGAGCGAGGCTCGAACTTCTTGCGCTGAGCCTCATTCTTCTCGTTCGTGTTGCCTGTTTTTTTCATGCATTAATATTTTTATATAATGGTTGAAATTGAAAATATGTATTGTTTATTAATTTTGTTTATATTTCAACTCGAAATATGCACATTAATCCCTCACTGCAATAGAAATTACGCCGGCTTCAAGCGTGGAAAGAAAACGTCACATATGGCGCCATAACCCCAATTTATTTAACCGGCAAATTATAATAACAAAATATTGCCCCATATGTCATTAAATATGTTTAAAAAATGCACAATATTTTGCAGGAGCACTTTTTTCACTTCATACACACTTTATACACACGTGAAAGAAATACACCGCGAATAAAGACGTACAAAACGGAAATAAAACTCAGAGCTCAATTCGTTGTATGACCAACGCGAAACTTCACAGCGATATCTTTGGAACAAGAGCGCTACCGTGGCCGAATTTCAAACTAGGAAATATCATCGCTTTTACATGTCACTTTTTCACCCATTTCGCCATATGCGTTCGGACTCCTTTACTCTAGTCTCCATGACCGTGCATGCATAGGAGAAGTGCAATGTCATGCGTGTCACCCTCCCCCTACCCGTCCCTTGCCGACATGTGATACCGTACCCAAAACCACGGTCACGGCCTTACATACAGGTCTTGCAACGAAGGTGGTGGGGGTGGTACACTTAATGTCGGCAATAAGCTTTGGTTTATAGCCACAAGAGCGACGCTGCGAACTTGTCATAGCGGCTAGGACAAGTAAATAGACATGTAAATGTAGGAAGATTTCCAACAAAAAAAATACTCAAAAGCGAAAATAAATATACGCTTTACGTATGTTGCACTGTATAGGATTCTATTGTTGAAGAATTTTTTTTTATTGAACTGCAGTTTTCTTTATCCTAAAGCATCATCGACTCAAGCAGCCCTGATAGGTATATATCATTTTTTGTTTTCCTTATTTGCCAAGAGGTACATTTAGCTGAATTGGTCAACGCTGGATTCGAGTGGTGAAGGTAGTGCGCTCAAAACCCACGTTCAGCAGTTAATTTTTTTTATTGTGGGTATGAATATTGTTTAAGGGTAAATATGTTATTAATTGATAAATCAAATTATTTTCATAATTTTAATTAATTTTTGAAAAATATATTTGCGGACACCATCAATTTTTTATTTCCGAGTATGGGGAGAAGCGGGGAATCAGTTTTGTTTAGTCAAATTATTTTCAGAATTTATATTCAATTAATTTTTGTAAAGTAATTGCAGGCGTGAATGCATTTTTTTACTAGAAAATGAAATAGTATATAAACAATTTTTATCAATTATCAAATAAAATTTCACAATGGCTGATACTTTTGTTCTTTCTCATAATCGTCTCATTTAATTATTATTAATGTGATTTTGTATCGTTTTAAAATTATTTGTAAACTTTTGTCAGTTATATGAATATTATAGACATTTTTCTATAACGTACCACTTTCGATGATTCCACTTTTGAAGGCTGTAAGTATGGCATTTCGACGGTCCAACTATGACATCGTATTTTTTATTCGAATAGTCAATGCTGAAGAAAGGGAAGAGAAAGGCAAAATGTACACTGTTTAGATCAATAACTTTTTTCTTTTTATTATTTATTCATGCTTAGTTATATTGCCAACCGGTTACTTTTTTTTATTGATTCGTCAACTTGGACAGGTTTTTACAACGAATTTTTTCGTAAGTTTCAAATTTTCTTGGTGAGCATTTTGTCTCATTCGTAGTCGAATGTAATAAATAATCGAATACGATAATACATCCGAGGCGTGTGAGGAGCAAGGAAATGTAAACTTATATGAAGAGAAAACTTCGTCAAGAGTACAGTCGAAAACATCGGCTCGTGACGCATTTTTAGCGAAACAAGCCTCTACGTGAGAAATTAAATGAAAAAAATGCCAATTAGCATGGATCAATCCCCCTCTCGATTTCAGGTCGACCAATTGCGACACTGAAGACGTTGTGGAAGAATCCAATTTGAAGGTCCAATTTATTGTTCCAAAGTCACCGCACAAATATGCATCTAGAAAAAAAGAGAAAAAAATAGCGAACGACGAAGAGTGCAAAATATAAGTTTTTAATATTACATATTTATTATATCTCGTGTTTAATTTTTATTCCAGGGTTCACATCGTAAAAGAATAGAGCCAAATGAAGGAGAGGAAGAGACAAAATATGTGAAATTCTTGTCATTGCGGCAAGGAATTTTCTTGAAATATTATTAGGGTAAATATATATGAAATGTGTCAATGAAATTCTTATACGATGGATAATGCAATTGATTTTTTCACAGGTTAAAATATAGCACGACTGAGGGAGAATATTGTGCACTAAATTGTCCATCAGTATTCTGTGCCATCGACTATTCCTAATGCCTTTCCCATAAAATCATGTCTGCCATTTTATTAAATGATAATATTAATGATAAAGTAAGTAGAGAAAAAATATTCTTTATTCTACACTTTAATAACTTGTCATATTCCCCAAAATAAATGCTCAATTTAAATGCTGTTTCAATATCCTTGATTCCTTAATCAGATTTGTAAAAAGCGGTACAATAAATGACAATAAAGTTTTTCTGCTATTCGACCAATGTCTACGCATTCTTTCCAGTTTTGTGCCGTCGAATTTCGAACCATCGAAACATCAATAACTTAACATTCTAAATAATATGGAGCTTTAGTGAATAAAATATATGTACCTTGTGTCGAAGATGTCTCAATACGGTCATTGAAAGCATCTGGTGAATAATCCATGCTCAATAACTCCGTCGAGGTAAAAGAACAATCCATCGATGAATCATTGTTGAATGCTTCATGAATCGCAGATGTATACATTGGAATCTCCTTCGACTCCACTGTCAAAGTAACAAAAGCCGCATCTTTCGGTGCATTTTCTACTTCGATCGTTGAAGGCTCGCTTGTAGAAAAATAATTGTGTTCGGCTTTCACATGTTCTTCAATGAAAGACTTGGCAACCATAGTGGAGTTCACTTGATTTAAATTGTCAAATTCAGAAGGCACTGCCAATGGATCGAGTCGAGGACGGGAATAAGGTACCTTGAATTGAATTCAACGTCATTATGACATTCTTAACAACACGGTACATAAAATCACGAAATCATTTCAGCCTTGATACAGTGATAAATAAAAAAAGATATAATCAACTTACCTCTGCGATAACTCGACCGTTCACGTCGAGTTATCGCATGATTCGACGTCATGTTTAACCCACTTTCTCAGAATGTATCGTTGGAGAAAATGTTTCTACACACGAATTGCGAAGGCATGAGCTGAGAAATTCCTGGAATTGCAGCGATCCATTTTTGACGACGTTCGATATTCGACGGAACCCGAAACAAGGAACGTTTTTCCTTTATGATGTCCAGTGTCACACGTTGGAACCGCCCACGAATTAGTCGTCATTATTATGTAAAAATCTGCACGATATCACCGTTATAAAAAAACACGTGGTTTTATTAATGACGGTTATGTAACACTTTATAGTAACCGATTAAGTGAGGTTGTGTTGCCACATGCGTCTTCCGCTGTTTCGGCTATGATTTGATTGAAGCAATGCGAGCGGCGGTCAAGGAAATTAACGAGCCGACAGTAAGACGACCACCCCCACCATCAATATTTGATTCAGTTGCAAGACCTGTATCTCTCTAGTCTCCTTGACCTGTATGTAAGACCGTGACCATGGTCTTACATACAGATCTGACAACGGCGGTAGTGAGGATAGGCACCCGTAGCGGCTCTGTTTTTTATTCCGATTTCCGCCGCTTGGTGCGTGACGGCAAGGGGTAGTGGTGTACAACGAAGAAACAGGTCTTCTGTCCTTTTCCCTCCTGACCGCAACCCTTGCGCCGTTGGCCCTATCTTAGTTTACCGTACTGTCGTGTAAACTGCGTAACATACGGAATCAATAAAAAATAATGTGTTGATTAAAGAAAAAGATGACTACTTTTAGCTAAAAACAACTGAAAACTTTTTGAATACATGTATTTATAACAGCAGATATTTGTTCATTTTGCCCTATATTTTATTTTGGGTGTTTATTGGTGTTAGTAAGTAGCAGTATAAAGATAGCTTTCCGCTGTAGATACACTTTTTTATTTGAGATTTTATGAATTTATATCAATATTTACATGATTGCCTCATTCGGCTAAATGTTAATTCCAGCTTAGGCATTTAGAAGCTAATTCGTTATGGTGACGCAGTTATTGAACAAACTGTTTTTCAACGTAATGATCTTTTAATTGTCGCAATAACTAACTTTTTGGTATAGACATTCTGCGTTTTCCAGCGTACCATCAAAGTAGTAAGTGTCTATTACCGTTTTTTTCTCACAATTTATTAGGATAAAGGGCAAATATGCGAATTGTCATTTTTTAGATGATGTAATTTGCGACTATTTACATGCTTTTTTTTCCAATGTCTCACAAAACATCGTTCTTCGAAATGTTTTTCACACACGTACTGAGACTCTTTCAGTCCCGGAATAGCATTAAGCCATTTTTTGTATCGTTCGACGTTTCTGGACACTCGGAACACGGAGCATTTTTGCTTAAAACTTTTGTACCCCGTTTTACAATTGCGAACCGCGCAATCTTTAAAAATGTCGCACTTTTTCCGAAAACACTACCACAAAAATTCACCTTCATGCGTAAAAACACGATAAAAAAAATGTATGACGGTAAATCGCGTAGAACCTCGTGGTATATGGTCGCAAAACAAGGTTATTTCAACAAACGCGCCTCAAAAACAGACGTAAACACCTTGGTCCTATTCACCGGCAAGAGGTAAGGGGGAAAACTTCCCCTCGCTAGTTGCGACGCGTAGCGGCGCCTAGTGAATCGAAAAGTGGTGACGATAAGCGTGCCTACCCCCACCATGAAAATTTGGCTTCGTTGCAGGCCTTTTCAGTCACACTTTATCGACAGTTCGCATCTTTCCAACAGTCGGTAACTGTGATCGCTGTTTTACCGTCGGATGGTTAGCTCTTCAGCGGAGAAGTCAATACCGCGAGAAAGGCGTGCCGAGCATTTTTCCCTTTTTATTTGCGCGGTTGCGTGTCATCGGATATCGGGCGTCATCGGATCACCCGTACGAGGAAGGAGCGCGAGACGCGAACGTGTCATTCGCCAAGTTTCTCAAACAATTGATCTGTTGATCGAGCGCACGTGCATGTGTAGGCGGGCGGAAAAAAGGACACTTCTCAATACTGACGCACTCGCTGACACACAACAGGCGATAATTGTTGCGGGGGACAGTAGTAGGAAGAAAGGTGGTGTGCGGAGGCTTTTCTTTTGCTGCACAGCGGTAAGAATGTGTGTACGTGCGCACGTAAGTGCGCCTGTATTATCGATCGGGACCGGAAAATAGACACGCGTCAAAAACTATGACAATTCGCGACGAGTCGTGAATCTCGACTTCGTTTGGCCGGTTCTGACGCTCTGCGATCTCTGCTCCTTTTCTGCGAACAAAAATACTTTTTTCGGCAAACATAAATAACAACCTCTTTAAACGAACAAAACAAAATACAAAATGTTCAGCTCGAGGGAGACGATCGATGAAGTATCTTTTCATAGCGTAAAACGTTGATTTTTCCGAAACCTATAAACCGTTTCGGCAATTGCACGAACTATAATTACGATCATCGTATAGTGATATAGAATATGTCCCTTTCCTAGCGGTGAGTAAAAACCATTTTTATGATTAATGTATTTTACGTTTTTTGCCTGGTTTTTGGCTTATGATTTACGAAATAGTATTTTATTTTTGTCTATGTTGTAAATGTCATACATAACATTTGGTACTGTTCTGCCTTTTATATTTTCGTATTTTTTGCGAAATTAAACGTCGCGAGTGTTGTGTGGATTCGAAAAATCGAATGGCTTGTATTCGGTGCCGTGTTATTTCCTTATAATTATAATATATGTTTATTCGGTTTTATTAAATATATATACACATATATATTTAATAAAACAAAAATAAAATAAGTGCTGTAATATATATAATAGAGTCGATATATAAACTTATAAACAATAGATCCTAACTCGTTTTTGTTAAATAACAGTTAAAAATCTGTTGTTCATAAATTTGTTTCTCAATAAAAAACATATGAATTTAAAAAAAACTATTCCATCCATTCATTTTTTATTATATAATTCACTTTATGAGAAATTATCTTATAAATTTGATACAAACGATTTTCTAATATTCCTAAAAAACTATTTTATGAATCTTATCCATTCTTTTATAAATAATACCTATCAGAATATACTGCTGTATGTATATTGAATCGAATTGAATTTAATTAGATAAGTGCATTCCTTTGCTAATTTCGATCAACTAAGTCCATCAACAAATAATTAACAATTCTTCAACAACAAATAAAAATTTGGCTTCCAGTTATTGATAAGCAGCCATCATTTAACAAACAATGCAACAAACAAAAATTCATTCAATGAAAAATAGTTGCAAATATTAGTCGACAAATATATCTACGTAATCATAACTCAATAAACAATTAGAAAATGGATCGATCATAATAACTTGACGAATGGATGTAAATATAGTTATCATGGCAATTTGTGCGATCAGGAAGGTAAATACGGTAATTGAAGAAATTACGAGAAAAAGATTGAGAACCTTAATTAAATCGGTAATTAAGGGGTTAAGTTACTGTGAAAATTACGAACCCTCGTTCGTCGTTTGAGGCAACTCACTTTGAAGAGGAAGGCCCAACATGTGGTGTAGGAATCGCAGACTGAAGGTAAACTTATGATTACAACGATAGAATTGGCAGTCAAACTTTAAACGCGTGTTTTTGAAACTATGTCAACACGATTTCTCGACATCCTATGAACGGATTCACTCGAAATTTAGTAGACTTATTCACTGTAATAGTAGGTTAGTCTTGACCGACGTTTTTTTCTTAGCGTTTTTTTTCATTACTTATTAACAATAATAATGCTATTTTCCTTTCAAAATTGAATTTTTTAAATGAATAAAACACGATAACAACAAAAAATTTCGTCAAGTTTATCGCCAAGTTTATTTAATTCGTAATTAATATTTCGCCAATATTATTTATTTTAAGATTTTTTTTTTGATTTGTTTCAGATCAACCGCTTGGCCAAAATCAAGTACGCCGTTGAGCCCTCACCTTCAAAGGTCGTTTACGAAATTGTTTATAACTTCTTTAGTTAATTATATTTTTTAAATTGAATTTGGTTCACAACTATTAATGTACATATAAATAAATGTCTAAACGATTTTTCAATCATCTTACGTATTCCTTCCAAATTACTATTTATTAAGTAACCCTGTTTTTCGGGTAGTCACAGTAGCCTAACCCCTTAATGCCTGCTCTTTGAAGTGTCATTGCGAAGATTTTTCATTTCTCGTCAGCGTAAACTAGAAATTGCCTTTACTCGTAATTATTATTTTTTTTACTTACTATGATTGTAGTAATTATAACTTTATTGCAATGTTTATTTTTTTTAATTCTACTGTTAATGTGATTATTATTGTTGTTGGTGTTGCTGTTATAATTATCATTATATCGTAATATTTTCTTTTTTTTCTTTTACTGTCATTGTAATTGTTATTATTATTTCTATCATTATTATCTTACTTTTGTCGTTATTCCTATTATTATTTTTATTGTCGTTGTTGTTATGGCTGTCACTGTTGTCTTATTTTTGTCATTGTTATTACTGAGACTATTATTGTTATTATCTTTATTCGTCTTGTTGTTATAATTCTATTAATAATGATATTTGCGATATAATTATTTTTGTTATACTCTGATCCCCTAAAAAAATTTGTTTATTAGAAGATAATACGTAAATATTTTCCCGATGTGAGGCGTGATAATTATTTGTTCTTTTTTTTGTTATTCCCTGATTGGGTATTTACTACGCCGGTGCATGTATATATTCTTATCTGATGGACTCATCGCTATATATATATTTGGGGGATTCCACGCCAAATCGACGACTTTTAAACCCGACCCCTTTTGATTTGCCTGAAATCTAAATATGTTATTGCCTCCTTCTAAAATCGCTCGTGTGATATTTTTCAATTTTTTTACACAATCGGAAATATGTACCGACCTTTAGAAAAAATCGATTTTTTCAAATGCTCATAATCTTCTGAAAAATTGACCAAATAAGATCTTTTGTTTCAACTTTTCGTTTTGAAATGTACTTTATGAAAAAAAAATATTCTCAGTCATCTGCAATATATTTTTTTTTTAGTTTTTTGAAAAAAAAATAGGAATTTTTCAGGTCAACAAATTTTGTTTTTTTTTTTCGTAAAAAAATATGATAAATTTAGCGTTTTCTGCCGCAAGAGTCATCGTGGTAAGATTTTTCTTTCTATTGGTTTTCCAAAGTGAATTTTTTTTCTCGAAATTTTTCTTTCCCCAATGATTTTGTTCATAAATCCAATTTCAAAATAATAAAAAATGAAGAAAAAAAACATCGCATTTGGTCATTTTCTTAGAAAGTTGAGAACATTTCAAAAAAGGAAGGTGGAGTTTTTTAAAAAAATTCACCACATATTTCCGGTCATGTAAAAAAATTGATAAAAATCACACGAGCGTTTTGAGAAGGAAACAATAACATATTCAAATTTCAGCGAAATTAAGAAGAGGGGTCGGGTCTAAAAGTGGTTGATCTGGCGTGGAATGCCCCGTGTATATATAAATATATAGTGGCGTATGAACAGTATACGAGGACAATATATTGTAAAGAGGAGCGACCAGGGACTGTCGCCCGATGATCGATATAACATTCGCGAGTTACACGTCAGTTCAAGCATTTTTCCTGCGGGTGTATATTATTTATGCACGGCGTTCACGTGTTCCGCGCTTACGCTTGTACTCCGCGGATGTGTATCGGTATGTGTTTACGTGTCATTGCTAATGTCCACCTCGCCCATCGTGTGCTTTACTCCATCGCGTCTATTTTTACGCGTCGACGCTGCTTTTTTAATCACCTGCACGCGTATGGAAATGGTCGCGGAATTCCGCGGGCCCGAAGGGGACTACTAAAGTTCGGCAAAAAAATGTACGAATTCTCGGAAGGACGAGGGCTTCGAAAAAAATGTGTTGGGAATTAGTGATAAACAAATAATCGGACTTCAAGGAGGGAGATACTTCGAGGCGAGGAAAAAGTGCTGTTTTTCATTTATTTTTAAAGGAAACCTTTCTTTACCATTTTTGAGACTATTTTGGGACTATTTCGAGACTATTTTTTATTACTACTTTCGGCTGTGACATGGTATTTTTTTCATTAATCTTTAAAAATGGCGGAAGCATGGCACGGTCTTCTGAACGGGTTGCGGCGGATGCTGTCCGATTAATCGAAAAAAAAACCAACAAAGATTTTTTAAATTAACACTCGAACGCAGAATATGAACCAAGAAAAAGTGAGAAATGTTGAAAATCGATGAAACGGTATGCTTTGAAACGAAAAGATTGAATTATCTGAAAAATGGCTACATTTTGCAGTGAATTTATTTTCAATATTGAGCGTCATATTTTAGAGAATAACGTTAGAAGATTTCTTCCAAATTTCACTGATGAAATTTGGTAGAAATTGCTTTTGAAAATTAAAAACAAAATCAAAACTCTCAAAATTAAAATTAAAAGAAATTCAAAACGTTCTAAATTAAAATGTAAGAAAATGTATTACTTTGAAAAAAATCCAAACAAAATGCAATTTTTTTTAAATTCTAAAATAGGTCGATTGGTTTTTTTAAAACTATATGTCAGGGCAATTGATAATGCAGTTTCGAAGACCGTGCCATACCTCCACCATTTTTAGACATTGCAAGGAAAAATGCCACGTAACAGTCAAAAGTAGTAATAAAACATACACTAAGTCTTAAAAATGGTGAATAGATCTTTCCTTTTTGAAAAAAAATTATAAAAATCAGTAAATTTCTTCCTCGCCTAAAGGTATCTCCCCCTTAAGGCAATAGTCTATTTCAGAGGCCCAAGTTTCAAGCTTGGTAAAATATATATATCTATTATTTTTACAATCCATTTTTTACATCCATATCCTACGTTATTGTTGAGTACATATATTTAAGAGTACTTAGTTCAAATTTCAAGTCAATCGGATAAGTGCTCTTTGAGTTACAATGTCAGCAAATTTGAAAAATCTCATTTCGAGAAAAAACGTGTTCAAAGATTTAAATATCGATTTTTGCGAGATGAAATGATAGAAGTCTTGAAATTATAGGGCCTTGAAATTTTTACAGGTTATTTTTGAAAGTATAAACTGTCGAAAAAGGCAACAACATCGATTTTGTGAAAGTGTCACACTGGTATAGCCCCTTAAAGTTTTGAGTACAATTTCAGAAAAGCATAATAGCGTGTTATACTTCCGTTATAATCAGCCATTCCCGCCTCATAAACTGTGCCATCCTCGATTTCGAAATGATGATTTTCCGAGGGCTCATACTTCCCTGCGAACAATTCTAGCTTCCTTAGAAGCTTGTGATGTTTGTAGCTCCGATCGCCTGCTCCTATTCTGGTTTCGTTTGTTGCCGTAAATATTGGGAATTTCGAAATTTCCTTTGGAGAATATATTCTCAGGAGTTCAAGAAAACTTTAAGAAAATTCAAAAAAAATAGTTTTTACCCAAATTTCTAGGATACAATACTGCCTTAATGAGAAATATAATATATGTTGTTTAAATAAAGTGGAAAATCAGGGCGAGTAAAAAATGGCGTGGAATATTTTTCGGGAGGATTTTTCTCTGAGGAAAAAAAAATTTATTTTAATTTTTGGTTGGGCAAAAGCCGTGCGTGAAAGGTTATTAAATAAAATTATATTATTGATTTTTTTGTACGAATAATTTATGAGAAGCATTACCCCTGGGTTGTTAAAAAATACATGGTATAATTCGTTCATTTTTAAATTGCACGACGTCGAAATAATTGGCCGATTGTCATTAATTATTTGCTAAGAATATTACGAGACTATAGCGAGTGCTCTCTATAGCCCTTACCGTTGAAAGACGATCAATGCCTTTGTATAACCGTCCGGTATCGTGACGAAAATTGTAGATGCAATTGGATTGACAAGTTTAATTATTCACCAATTACGTTAATTGTTTATATTCATATGAAGAGGTTATGCCTAGTTGCAAAAGTCGAAAAAGCACTTTTTAGGCAGGGCAAATTTATGGGCGTTTATATTGAAAGTTTGAAACTTCAGATTCTTTTTTTCTCAAAATGACGTTTTCAAAGTCGGTGAGCAAAATATCTAAAAAAAAAAATAGCAAAATATCTGAAAAAAACACTATCTTTCTAAAATGTTTAGGATTTTTTCTGGATCTAATATTTGATATAATATTTGATCGAAGGATTTTTTTCCGATGTATACTTTTGATTTGATGAGCGAAAAGTGCCCATTTTTTTGTCGAATACTTAATTTTTGTACAATTTTATCATCACGATAAAAAAAAGCGCAAACGCGAGCTTTTTGAACTGTTAGAACTATAGGCATAACCCGTTGATTCGCAATTCCGTTACTTATACATGGATATATATTTTGACCATTTAACGTAATTATGATTCATAAATGAATCAATTTTTTTAGACTCTCGCTAAAGATATGACTTCCGGTTTATTGCGACGTTTAAAAAATCATTCTTTCCATCGTCCTATAGAACTGCGAAAAAACTAAGGTCGACAACGATGGATAATGTCCAGCCATTGCAAAGTCTCGTGATCCACAAAAGCGACGTGAACAGCGTAGACTTCGCGGGCGATTGCATTCTCGTCACTGGCTCGGGGTGAGTTCGGCAAAATTGCAGAGAAATATGTCGTAATACTTTCGCGCTGTGAATTGTGTGAAAATTCGCAGCACTTGAGTTAACGAGTTTGCTAACGGAACGCGTGTTTGAAATTAAAGCGATAAGCGAGTGAGGGTGTGGGAATGGCACAAGGGTCTAGGTTACGTCGAGGTCTCGTATTCGCCCTTGATGGGTCACAAATACGGGGTGACCTGCGTCAAGGTGAGCCCGCAATCGACCATGCTCGCCAGTTCGAGCATCGACGGCACCACTCAGCTGTGGAACCTTCGGGTGAGCAAAAAAAACGACAGGAAGGCCCACAATACCCAATGGCAAATTTTTCGTACCGCGATGGAGTTCGTTTTCTGCTTGGAATAAAAAGACAATAGTGCAAAAAAATCATAAAGATAACTGAAAAAAAATAAAACACTAGAAATTCGTGAATTGTTGTATTATTATTTGAATTTAGACCGGTTCGAAAATTCACACTATGGTGCAAGTCAGCGGCGAGGCCGTGAGGGTTTGCAGATTTTCGCCGGACTCGACGTTCCTCGTGACCGCCGGCGACAACGGGCAGGTTTGCCTCTGGGACTTGGTACGTCGAACGCTCTCGAGGCGAGTCCCACAACGACGAAAATAATTCTATCAAAATTCCTCACACCGGAGTAGCAATTTTAAAAATCTCTTAAACTAATGGGCCAATGAAGAAGCAACTGTTATGTCTTTTTCTCTCTCTCTCTCTGTCGATCAGATCCTTTCAGAAGCATGAGGGAGCGATACAGAGCGTGTGTTTTTCGCCGGATTCTTCGTGGCTCATAACGACCTGCACCTTCGGCGTATTGAATCTTTTCTCGATGAGTGAAATGACGGACTCGTGTCTTACGGACAGTCAGCTGGTGACCGCTTTCGCGAGCGTCGATGATGCCCACGATATGGGCGTAGTTGGCTGCGACTTTTCTATGTATCAGCGACAAATCACTAGTGCGTATATTCAAACAAACCCTAGAATCTTTCAAAAACACTAGAAGCCCGAAAAACCCTAGAATCACTAAGCAACGTTAGAGCTCCAACGCTATCGTAGAACGCTAGAATCGCTGAAGTCCCCAGGGTCGCTAGAAATCCTTGGAATCTCCGGAAACCCTAGAAATTCCAAAAAATCGCTGAAAACCCTAGAAAGCCCCAAAACCCCAAAACGCCCAAAAATCCCTAGAAGCTTCGAAAATCCTAAGAACCGCAAAATCCCTAGAAATCCAAAAAAACCCTAGAATATAAAAAAACCTAAAAATTCCCAAAAATCCTTAGCATCTCCAAAAACCCTAGAATCACTTGAAAAAACCAGAGCACCAACGCTATTGTAGAATACTAGGATCGCTAAAAATCCGTAGAATTCCCAAAAATCCCTAGATTTCCAGAAAACCCTGGACATATAAAAACCCAGAAATTCCCAAAAATCGCTAGAAGCCCTGAAAACTCTTGAAACCCCCAGAAATTCCTTAAAACTTGGCAAACCCTATAAAACTGCAAAAATCCCTAGAATCACTTGAAAAAAACCAGAGCGCCAACAATATCTTAGAACACTAAAAATACCTACAATCTCTAAAAACCCTAGAATCCCCCAATAATCTTCAGAATAAAGACCCAAGCTCCAAAAACTCTAGAATCCCCCAATAATCTTCAGAATAAAGACACAAGCTCCAAAAACCCTAGAATCTAAGAAAAACCTACGACCTCCCAAAGATCCCTAGAAATAAAAATCCTGAATCTAAAAACCCTACAATCTCAAAAAAGCTCTAGAACCCCCCAAAAATCCTAGAATCTATAGAAAAAAGTTATAGCTTCTCGTTTTTGCATTGGCGCGTACACAGGCAACGATCGACCGTTTTCGAAGCATTATCAGCTGGTGACTTGTGGCAACGATCACATCGTCAAACTATGGGAAGTAAGTGTCGTTCAGGACAAGTGCGAAGGCCAGCCGACGACGGCGAGCATAACGCTCGCAAGAACGCTGGAGAGGCACAGCAATGCGCTCACGTGCGTGAGATTCAGTCCGAGCGGTCTCTACATAGCGAGCAGCAGTCTCGACAAAACTACGGTCGTATGGGAAAGCGTACGTCTCATTCGAATATGCCGTGTAGAACGAGCGAAAAAGATTATTTCATTTTTTCTTGTTTTCTCTTTTTACACCTTGGTAGACATTTTTTCTCGCATTTTTCTGAAAAAACTCCCATTTTCTCTCAAAAATTTTCCGATTGTTTCAGTGAATTGAGACTTTTCGGAGAAATCCGGAGAAAAAATATTTCCACATTACTCCGAAATTTCCCAAATTTCTCCGAATTTCTCTAAATTTTCCCGCATTTTTCTTAAAAACTTCTATTTTCTCCCAAAACTTTTCCGATTTTCTCCGATTTTTTGAGTGAATTGAGACTTTTCGGAGAAATCCGGAAAACAAATATTTCCACATTACTCCGTTATTTCCTAAATTTCTCTGCATTTTTCGAAACTTTCCCTATTTTTTTTCGAATTCCTTTCATTTTTTTTTGCAAATTCGGAAATCCTTTTTCTATCATTATCCCTCATCATTTTTCCTACATAAATATAAATCAGTGCAATAATACTTGTGCACACCAAAGAATATACTGTGCTTTGCACAAGGATTATCTTTCGGATTACCGTACCGTGCATGCTTCCTATCTACATGCAAAGACGATTGCATTTTTTTCTGAATGCAAGACGATTGCATTTTTTTCTGAATTTAATCTTCCACTTTTTTAGATTTTGAAAAAAGAACAAAAATAATGACTTGTTATTGTGCATAACAAATAAAATTAAAAAATGAAAAGAAGACCAAGTAGCAGAGTAAAAATCACGAATGAATGATAAAAATAAATATAAAGAAAATGTAATGAGTTTAATCTCTCACGACGTGAATAAAATGAGAAAATCGGAATAATGCGGAAAAAGAGGAATATTGGGAAAAATCGGCATATTGTAAGATTAACTTTTCTCATTTTTTTTCGATTTTCTCCAAATTGGGAGAAAACGGAGAAAATATGACAATTTCGGAAAGCAAAAATGAAAATTTTTCCGAAAAATTCGATTTCTAAATTTTCTCCATTTCTCCGAAAGTCTCCCAAGGCAATGTTTTCATTAATCTCAGTAAAATCTATGTGAATTTCCTAATACTTTCTGCATTTTTTAATTTCCTACTATATTTTAAACTTGCAAATACTTTTTGGATCACCGCCTTTCTACAAAAATCAAGGGATTGTCAGTCACAATTTGATCGAAAGTAAGGAAAAAATGGGATTTTTTCCCGCCAAACTCATTTTCTGAGTTTTTATCACTTCTCCGAAATTCTCCCAAGGCATTGAAGAAGGCTAGAAAATAATGGGAAAGTCTCGTAAATAAAATGAGAAAATCGGAATAATGCGGAAAAAGGAGGAACATTGGCGAAAATCGGCATACTTTAAGATTAATAATATTTCTCATTTTTCCCCCGATTTTCTCCGAATTGGGGAAAAAACGGAGAAAATGTGAGAAATTCGGAAAAAAAATTCCACCGGGGCAATAATAAATAACAATAACAATTTGTTGTATTTTTCGTAGCATACCGGAAGGATGGTCGCTGTATTGGTTGGCCACAAGCGATACGTGGCCTGCTGTGCTTTCTCTCGAGACGGAAATCTCCTCGCAACGGGTTCGAACGACAAGTCCGTGATCGTGTGGGACCTCACGGGAAACTTTAGCATCGACTCGGAGTTCGTCAAGCATTGCAGTCCAATGTTGCACTGGACCGAGCAACGGAAAGAGGTACATACGAGAGAAGAAAAAAGAAGTGAGAATGAGAAAAATCGGTGAGGGAGAGACAACGATAAGCACATGCCGTTTTTTTGGCTGGTTGCAGAATACTTTGCAGGAGCAGGACTTTGTCCAAGATGCGGAAAATTGCGCGAGAAACGAGGTGACGTTGCTTCAGACTCTGGACGAACACGCCGGGGCCGTCAACAGCTGCGCTATCTATGGGAATCACATGATCGCTTCGGCGTCAAGGTGTGTACGGTGAAAAAAATCTTTGATAAATGACGCTTTTTGGGAATCGGAAAAGAAATGTTTCAACTTTTCAATCGAACCATCGCGAGCAGCGACAAATTCGTAAGAATTTGGTACGCGGACGAGGAGAGCGACCGGGAGGACGAGAATACGCGTGAGCAGGAATTGACGTTTCACGAAAAGTCGTACAGTCCCCTCGACGCTCACAAGTACAGCGTCAATTATGTCGAGTTCAGCCCGTGCGGAACAATGCTCGCATCGTGCTCCCTCGACGGTAGCACCATCATCTGGGACACCGAAGTATGCATCCCCCCACTCCCTTATTCGCGATTTTCACGTCCTAGAGGTGGCGCAGCGATATTTCAATATGGCCGATCAAATTATAGCCTCAAACGTAAACAAGTACTAAGTTCTTGATTTCCTGTGAGTTGGCTATTGGATTTACCTCCATGGTAGATTGTAAAGTCTTACTGCAGTGAATAATATATTTTCCGCTCTTTCTTTTAGCTCTGATACTTCGGGTTTAGATTATTTAAGGTTATGAGAGTCACTCGCAAGTTTCGAGAAGGAGTAATTATATTTTTCAGACTATACTTTTTACAAGGGACGTCTAAAATTATATGTATACATTGTATATAACATAAATAACTAAAGTTATGTAAAATGTTATTTATAAAGATACAAACATGGAATGAAAAAATTATATAAAAAAATGTAATATACCACGTTTTTAAAACGGCCTAAAAAGTAAAAAATAATTTCCCCTAGTCCCATACAGATTTATAACGCCATACAGATTCCTAACCCCAAACAGATCGTCTTGAAAATTTGTGATTGTGAATTTTTAATAGCTAGGACAATACTTCTAAGATTTAAAACGACAAACGTGGGGCGTATGCAATAAATAATTAATGCAAGAATGTTTCACCTGACAAGGAACATCCCTCGGGTGACACCCTTCGATTTTGTTGAATTTGGATATGTTATAAAGCACCGAAAAGTAGGCGATACGTATTTTTTTTATCGGTGGAAAAACGGTTTTAAGGGGTGCAACCACCCCTCGCAAAACGGCATCTCTAGGGGTAATATAGCAGTTTCACATATAAGGAGTCCACCGAGTTTAATGAAACAAAAACGAAAATTATTCTAATCCGAAGCAATGAAAACTCCACTATAGTGACATTGCAAAAAAATTTAAGGGGTGAACCACCCCTATTTTAAGGGGTGGTTTCACCCCTTAAAACCGTTTTTCCGCCGATGAAAAAAATACGTATGGGGCGGTCCATAAATTACGTTATTTTAAAATAGGGGGGGGGGTCTGATCGTTGGATGACGGTAACGATAATTGGATTATGACGATAGGAAGGATAGGATGATTTCGAGGGGGGGGGGGGGGGGGGGTTAAAAATCAGCCAAAATCGATGACGTAATATATGGACGGCCCCTATCGCTTACTTTTCGGTGCTTTGTAACATATCCAAATTTCAACAAAATCGAAGGGTGTCACCTGAGGGATTTTTCTTGTAAGTCACTAACAATTTGAGTGCACTGCAAATTATATGAACTGTTGTGCGAGTTTTCTCGACGACAGCTGCGCGATACATTCCTTACTATTCTATTGCATGCGCCCCGCGTTTTTCGTTTTAAATCTTACAAGTATTTTCAAATCTATTCAAAATTCACAATCACAAATTTTCAGGACAATCTGTATGGGGTTAGAAATCTGTACGGGGCTAGGAGAAATAATTTTATACTTTTTAGTCCGTTTTAAAAAAGTGGTATATTGAAACAAACAAAAAATGTAAATAATTTTATTTTTTCTCTTTCACTAAACTTTATTTTATTTCTTCATTTTTTTCACAATTTTTTCCCTCTTTTTCTCTCTTTCTTACACACTTAGCTCTTCAATCTGAAATATGTTGGAAGCTGTTAAATATTCTATATATTTTAAAAATATATATAATATCTATTTGTATATTATATTATTAATATTATTATATATATTTTCAATGTTTATGTTTGTCTTTTCTGTCTATTTGTTTGTCATCCAGTTCTGAGCTATGTTTAAAGTTTCATGTCTCTAGCTCACCGAGAAGTTATTTTAAAATCGATTGGATAATGTGTACCGAACAGGCAAACAAGCAAACAGACATACAAGAAAGCGAGTTAATATTGCATTGTCATTCAGTTCTGAGCTATGTCAAAAGTTCCAAGTCTCTAGCTCATCCGGAAGTTAGTTTAAAATCGATTGCAAAATGGGTACCGAACAGACAAACAAACTAACAGGCAGACAAGGAAGCAAGTTAATAAAAACGTGGTAAAAATCTTGTGGAGTGACTACAAACGCGCGTTGATGGCCTAAAGAGAGTCATTTTCTGAGCCAACAACCACCTTTTTCAAAAGCCTTTATCTTTAGATCGCTTATGGAACAATAATGCACTTCTGTTATCCGTCTTGCACCCTTGAACACAGCAGAATCGCGAGCAGTTTTTCGTTTTTTTTAATCTCGTCCATTGTTATCAATGTATTTTCACAAAGTTTACTATACTAGTAGAGCTTCTGCCTTGGGCCACGAGAGGCATCAACACTTTAGGGGATCGCGAAACTCTCTCCGATTTAAAAAAACCGAACCCAAACAAACCCAAGGATTTTTTGTATCCTCAGACGGGCACTCAAGCGAAGGCGTCGTTCGTGAACTCGGGCTCGGCGATCCGGGTCTGTAGATGGTCGCCGGACGGCAAGAAAATCGCTACCGCCGGGGACGACGAGAAAACGACGCTCTGGGACATCGAGGCGATGCAAGAATTGCGGTGAGCCTCGTCCAACCATTCGAATATGCATAATAGCGGAAAAAAACTCAGACTGTTTTACCGACTGCTGGTTCAACACTGTCTTATCGACAGAGCGAAAGCCGATAAAATGGTGAGAAATTGTCCGCAGGGTATTCGAGGGTCACGCAGACGCTATAACGTCGATAGCCTTCACACCGGACTCCCGTTATGTCGTGACGGGCTGCAGCGAGGGCGCCTGGAGGATGTTCGACACCGCGGACTCCGCCGGTAACGACGGGTCGAGCGCGATCGTCATATGCGACGACGCCCACGATCTGGGCATGCAAGGCTGCGATTTCAGTCCCGCGTCGTCGGGTCCCTATGCGATGCCCGGTACGTTGCCAACGTCACTCGTCGGTAAAGCAGATTTGGACTCCCCTCATTTGCCTTACCGACCGACTTCGATTTTTCCCCTATAAAAATTCTAACCAAAATTGCAAAAAAAACCATTCAATAATTAAGAAATCGTTTTTTTTTATTGCCAAAAATAAGCAAACATTTTTTTAATATTTTCGCAATCGCGTCAGGTATAAGACAATCGTCCTTCGACGAGAACACTCTCTACTACTTGTTGGCGACTTGTGGCAACGATTCGCTCGTTAAACTCTGGCAGTTGAGCGTCTCCAAGGGCGACGAGGTTGACGACGTTGAAAAAAATCCGGACGACGACGATGTTGAGCAGCAAGGCGATCAGGAGGAGTCCGAGAATCCCGAATTATCGGGAAACACATGTACCACCCCGTCTTCGGCGAATAACGGTGCTCTCTACAAGGAAAAACGATCGCTCACCGGACACGGTGGCAATGTAATGAACGTGAGATTTTCACCGGTACACGGCGAAATTTTGGGCAGCGTGGCGACCGATCGCACTGCGAGAATCTGGAGCGTCGTAAGTTATAACAATGATACCAGCAATAATAATAATAATGATGAACGTCATTATGATGATATATCATGAAGGATGAATGAGAAAGAATGACGAGTAAATGACACGAGACGCTTGGCCGGATAAACGACAAGATGCGGACGATGGACGGGTTCCGCGGGGGTGAGATTATACTTACGCTTTGCCACTCCTCGGAGGCAGGGCAGAGGAGGTTTTTAGTCGGTACGCCATGAGAAGAGTCCGACACACGGGGAAGAACGTGTGTCTCTCCTATGGTGTCTAACGCATTTACCCTATCGTTAAAAAAAAGATAAACATCATCAAAAAATAAATAATGTTAACAATACTGGCTGAAAGAAGCCAGAGCGATTATAAATGCAAACCCATCCAAATCGGGAGTGGAAATGAAGGGAACCATGGAGGAGGAAAGAGTTGGCGCAATATGGTAATTTATAAGAGACAAAGATAGGGAGGGAGTAAAAAAAGAATCGAAAAAGCTATACGAATAAAATGCGACCAGGAAATACAACAAGACTGGAACAAAATTGGGAATTTAACGTATTGTAGGGAGTACAAAAATCGAAAACAACGTATAGAAATGGGGGCGGTCACAAATTACGTAACGCAAAATTTCCCTATTTTTACCCCCCCCCCCCCCCCCCCTCACGTATCAGGACCGTAACCTGGCCGGACCCCCCTCCATTCCGTTACGTAACGGGTGCTTTAACGTCAATAATAGCGATTTTTTTCATAGACATAACTAATTATTAAAGGATCGGTTTTATACTCATTTTATGAAGTATATATTCATCTAGTTTTTTTACAAATTTGAATGAAAGAATATTTAACATGAACCGAGACATATGCCTTGATTTGATAACGAAAAAAAATGTCTTCATTGTTCCTTCGATGTCTTTATAAAAGGTTATCTGTAGATAAAGAGTCAATCAATCTATACAAATGTAGCTATGGTTATGCGAAGTCGTTTTTTTATTCTTGTTTTTTTTACCAAATGTGTCGGCATTTTTTTTTGGGCATGTTTTTCTATTTTCAAGGCCCTTTTTTATTCAAACAATCTTTAAAATAGTAATTATCAAAATTTAAAAAATCGGCTACGTACAACCTTAGTCAACCTTAATTGAAAATCGGATAATAAGTTTTTGAGTATTCGCTGGGACAATGTCGAACAAAGTAGTTTCAAGAAAAACGCGTTTAAAGTTTTCGTTCCGTTTTTATTAATATAAAGTTAAGTTTTTTTTTCTCGAATATTGATACTTACTTATATTTCACAAAATAATAAGAGCCTACACTTTATCTATTCTGAACGATGCCACACCTGTAGGGACTGAGGGCACTAATTGGTCGCGTTACCTGTTGTCACTAAAGTGACTGTAATTCCGTCGATTTTCGGATTTTTTAACAAAAATGTTGCCAACAAATTTTCGCATATATGTACTGCCGAGAATTATGAAAAACAAAAAATTATTTTTTACAATTTTGCTTGGGGAAGGTGCGAAAGCTATTGTGCAAGTTCTTGCAGTGACGTCCCCCCTTAACTACCATTTCGCATGAAAAGCTGTCAACTTTCCGCGGTAAAATTGCGAGCGAGTTTTAAACTCAAAATTGAACATGCAGAAATGTTGCTATCTCTGACAGTTCTAAAATCGTTACGTAATGCAAAGCTTGACACCCCCTCCCCCCCCCCCCCCCCCTCCCGCGTACGTAGACCGTAACGCTTGGTCGCCCGCCCCCCCTCCAATTGCGTTACGTAATTCGCGTACACCCCCAATGGAAGAGTATTGGGAAGAGAAGGGCATAGAGGAAAGAACATGGGCCAGGTTAAAATGCGGAAGTTGAGGAAAAGGAGGTAAAAAGAGATACGCTATGCCGGCATTGTTCGATATGAGGAAAACGAGATAAAAAGAGATACTCTATACCGGTATTGTAGGAAGGAAGAAGAAAGTTTTAACACATACTCGAATGCGGGAAAATAATAGAAAAAAAGAATAAGGAAGTGATATATGGTTTGGAAAAGTGGCGATGAGGCTACAAGGGGCACTAGAAGAAAAAATTAATAAACAAATGAAAGGGAAACCGATCAAAGAATTGCGCGAAAATCTTGGAGTGCATCTTCGAATGCATGGTAAGAAAGGAAGTATAAAGGAGAAAGAGAACAAAAGATAAATGTTAATGAAAAACAGTGAAGGAAACGTGTAATAGAGTACGGGCTTTAGACGGGAAAAAATGAAGCAGTTTTGAAGGATTTTTTAAACTAAGAAATAATTATTCTACATTTATCAAACTGTAGGTATACTTTAATAGTATATTTAAATATACAAAACAATTATCAAAAATTAATTTTTCATCAAAATGTCGGAGCTGTGGCACACCGTTACAGTAAGGTTGCCGCGGGAGTTGCGAATCAGCATTGCAGTCTAGCTTCCCGTAGACTTTGATTTACAAAAAAATTCAAACATTTTTTCACTTAAAACATGTATAGTTTCCATTTGACAGTAATTAAAATGAAGAATATGCAAATTTAAGAGAAGCCACGCACTTACAAAACAAATCAACATTTCACGCAGATTTTCTCTAAAATTTGGTTTCAAATAGCAGTTTCTTTTTTAATTTTTCAAAGACAATTCTCGTCAAGTAGAAGGCAGCAATATTATCAATATTTCTACCCTATTTCAACTCAGTCGGTTCAATAGTTTTTGAGTAATCCTGAATGCGAATTTAAAAAATTCAGTTTAAGAAAAAAACCGTTTGAAGTTTACATAGAATTTGAATTAAATTGCAGTAGACACTTGTGGTAACTAGTTACTTAAGTCATCTTTTCCAAAGTAAGTAGATAATCAATTATAGTAGTAATAGTAATGGTTGTTAATTTAAATGGTTTTGGTTCATCTCTGCCTGCCCCTCTGCATTCTCGTTTCTACCTGCGGCGCGCGCTTCGAATCCGGGCAGTGAGGCACATCGTTGACGGACTGTAACGTTTGAAGTTATTCGAATTTCGCTTTGATACTTTGAGAAAATATTTTACGCCTTAATATACAGAGGGAGCAACTGTGTAAAAACCGCAAGAGCTTGGAAATCAAGAACTATACTGACAATACTAATATTAGTAAATGGCAATAGTAATACCAATAATAACAAGTAAACATAATAATAATAATAATTGCCAGATTGCCTTGAAGAGGATGCGAGAGGAGTATTAAATGGAATCTCAACAAAATGGGAAGAGGAGGTAAAAGAGGCAATGGAGGAAATAGGAGAGGGAAATATATGGCGAGCCATAGCCGACGACGATGTAAGGGAAATTAAGAGAATAGTAGAAAGGGGGACGAAAACAAAAGTGGACTAAGAATCCCAACAGGATTGGAACAAAATCGAAAAATCGACGTATTTCGCACAGTACAAAAACAGTAAGTATACCATTGGGACAGAGAAGTACTAGGTGGATGTAAATATAATGGGCGAAACAAAAGAAACTTGGGCGAGACTGAGATGTGGGAATGCGGGGAAGAAAAGAAATAAGGAATATAGTGACAACAAATGCAGGGATTGTAAAGAGGAAGTGGAACATTCAGTGCATATATGTACGTGCGAGAAAGCCAAGGAAAAAATCAAAAAGAAATAGTACAAGATCTGGAAAAATGGATAGGGGATAAAGAACAGAAAATCGATAGAAACATACAGACGGTGCTAAAAGAGGAGCCTGGAGATGAACTATGCATATAGGGTCAAAGTGGAAATAGTGGCAACAGTGGGTACACCGAACCTTTTCTGTTTCTCATAAGTGGACATGTATATATGTGCGTCTTTTTCACATTAGAACCGCCCTCGGATGCCAATAGGTTTGAACCTGTCTGTGAGTCGCTGCCAAGCAATTCGGTTCTGAGAGGCGATTTTATATTATTTTTGGTGTCAAAAGTTGAAAAACCAGCTGAGTTTGTATGTTCTTTGCTACTTTACCTATCGCAGTTATGTTCGAAGTCATTGTTGTCCCGCAATATACAGCTATATTGCGGTATTTGAGCATTGTGTTTGTTAACCCAACAAAAGTAGAAACTTGTCAGTACTCGCTTTAGAAAAAAAGAAAGGGTCTGTACACAGTGGCCCAATTTTTCGGGGTACACAGTAGGAAGTCATAATATGAATATTTTCGCGTTGTGATTTAGATAAGTACTGGTACTACCTCATTAGGTAGGTACTCATTGTTGATTAATATTCAATAAATGAGTATGATTGATCTCAAAATATGCTGTCTTTTTTTAAATTAATGTTTCACTAGTTTACTGTACAATACTCCCCATTGTATAGAGAAAAGCACTCCATTGCATACAAGGATACAGTGGATCAAGGTAATTTTCTGCAAATTTTGCTTGATTTTGAAATTTTTATGGACTGTGAAATTAGGCATGTTTCACTGTGTACACCCTTAAGTGCACAGTGGATCAAATCCCATTTTTTTAAAATGGTTATTATCTCAATATCTATTGGGTTAGGCCGTTCAGTGTCTTTCAATAAAATGAAGCCATTGAACACACCCCACGCTTAGTCAAGGTTTCATTGAGATTGTGTGCACGGTTAGGCAGCTATAGACCTCCGAAAAAATGAGCCACTGATCCCACTCTGACCCTACATAAGGCACTTCGAGAATCTATTTGGGAAAATAGTCATTTTCCCAATCAGTTCCCAATTTTCCCTAACGAGGTATGTAGAGTCTTTTATATGTAAACACCCTGAAAGCATATACCTAAAATAATAAATACCACTACTACCACTAATAATCACCAGAATATTAGTATAATAATAATTGTATTAATACGATTCGAATACTAATAAAAACAAATTATTATCATTATCATTGAAAGTTGGATAGGAATTTTTAAAAAATCTTTAAAGAATTCTCCCAACCCTTTGTATTGACGGATTCGTATTTCCAGCATTCCGGAGTCTGTCTCTACGTGCTGGAGAACCACGAGAGCCTCGTGACCGCTTGCGCATTCTCCAGGGACACCTCCCTCTTTGTGACGGGTTCGTATCAATTTTCTAACCAACTTATGCGGACGAAAAAACCATTGCATTTCTACGCATTTCTTTTTCTTCCAATTGATTTTCTCTTTATCGATCATTTTTTTGCAGTTTTTCAATCAATGATTTTCTGTTTCATTCGTTGAAGCTTTTTCAGTTGATCGTTCTTTTTTGTTATTTATTTTTGCATTTTCGGATTAATTTTCTTTTGTTGATAATGTTTTTTTTTCCTTTTTTTCAGTGAATCGTCTTTTATTAAGAACTTTTTTTAGTGATCTTTTTATTGAACTTATATTCCTTAACTGATTATTTTTTCGTTTTCTTTTCTCTTCAATCGATCATTTTCATTAATAATTTTTCGAAAACGGTTTCTATTAGTTTTCTTTCATGTATCCTTCTTTTCCTTGTTCCTACAATTGATCGTTTTGATTAATTTCAATTTTTTTCCATTAATTTCTTTTATTGATCTATTTTATTGTGATTTGCTTTGTCTTCATAAATAATTTTTCTCGTGAATATTCTTCTACTCATGATTTTCATCCTTTTTTCAATTGATCGGTTTCTTTTTTGTTGTTTTTCTCACAACGATAACAAAAAAGAAAACAAAACACAAATGCGAATTCGTCCTAAAGCAATTCAACAATTCATGTACGTTTACGTACATGTACGTGTATGTACACATATATAAATATACATGTGTGTGTGTGTGTATGTATATACGTATATGTATGTCGCCGTCGATACGACAATAAGGTGCGTTGGACAAGACGGTCCTCGTGTGGCGGATACCTCAACAATTGGTCTCCCAGAGTACTCTGATCGATCGTTTGCGTCACAACAGGAAAAAGGTATCGGACTGGAAAGCCGACGAAATTGCCAAATGGATGAACGAAATTGGCCTAGCTGGGCTCGCCCAATCCGTCGTGGGAACTTACATAAACGGGCGACATTTGCTCTCGTTGTCGGAAGATCAGCTCGTTACGCGCCTCGGCATCGAGGACGATGAAAATGTACGTATTTGCAATAATAATAATAGTAATAGTAATAATAGTTGTAATAGCAGTGGATGCGAGTAGCGTGGGGGTCGAAACTCGGATGGGTGACCATTGTCACCCATCCGAGCTTCGACGGCATTGTCTTGCGTCCTGAATACCGAAAGGATTGCCAGTTTTATCAAATTTTATGGAGTTTTGCATATATATATATATATATATATATATACTATATACACTACTCACACAAATTAAGGGATATTAAAAAATTCTAAACTTTTGGGTGACTTTCAACAAGGGATAACTTGGAGAAATATGGTCGTACAGAAAATTAAAAAAAAAAGGAAATTATAGCCTCAGGTATCTAGTTTTCAGATCTGGACTGTACATTTTTCATTTAATACTAGCGTGGGCGGTTTTCAAGTAATCATCCGAAAACCAACGATAAACATTTTTCCAAATTTTTGCTCGTATTTAAAATGGTATGTGGACTTCAATTGTTTTTATCATACCACCATAAAAGTCTTTTAGACAATTTAATCAGCTTTAATTTTACCTTTTAACGAGCTCGGTACGATGATTTGACGCGGAGTAATCGTCGATCAAAGCAAAAAAGTCCATTTTAACTTTGGCAGTCAATTACTCGGGAACTAAAGATCGTACAAAAAATGAAAGTAGGATTTTGGAAACTGCAAAACATTCTCTATGACATATAATTAGTGGCTGTAGATAAAAAAAATTCGGAGTGATGATGTTGGCTGAAAAAAAGTTGAAAATTGGCGAATTTATGGATATTGGGAAAATTTGGTATAACTTTGGATATAATGCATGAACGAGGGATATAGTCGGTAATTTTTTAACCTCGAAGTGTCCCCAAAAAACCCTCGAAATTGCAAAGCGCTGCGATTTTTTTTATTTTAGTGCCCCGAAGGTTAAAATTTATCGTTTCGGTAAAAAATCACCGTACCAAACAATTTTTCGATTTTTATTCATACATTTTTATTCAATAATTTCGAGAAAAAAATTCAAATAAAAAAATTCAATTTTTTAGGGTAGTTTTGAAAAAAACTGTTTTTTGTGTTTGTTAAGGTGTGTTATTGTATTTCAACGAATGAAGCTGCAAAAAATTAAAAGTTCGAGATTTGTGTGAAGAGAATCTGTCGACCGTAGGGAGGTATATCAATTTTTTAAAATTAATTTTTAAATTGACATTCAAAACAAAGGTGGTTAGACTGGTAAAAAAAATCGACCAAATTAAATTTTTTTTAAATTGACCGGATTAAATTTTAAAAAAATTGAATAAATTTTTTTTTCAATAAATTTATTATTGTATTTTTTTCTTGCTAATTGATGTTTTTGAATAGAAAAATTACGCATTATTGCTAAAAAAATTGCTCGTTGCGGTGATTTTTGACAGAAACGATAAATTTAAACCTTCGGGACTCTAAGAAAAAAAAATCTTGCGCTTTGCAATTTTGGGGGTTTTTTGGGGACACTTGGAGGTTAGAAAATTACCGACGATGTCCTTCCTTCATGCATTATATCCAAAGTGATACCAAATTTTCCAAATATCCTTAAATTCGCAAAGTTTCAACTTTTTTTCAGTCAACATCATCACTTCGAAAAAAACATTTTTATCAATAGCCACTAATATTGCATTTCATAGAGAATGTTTTGCAGTTTCGAAAACCCTACTTTCATTTTCTGTGCGATCATTAGTTCCCGAGTAATTGATTGTCAAAGTTAAAATGGACTTTTTTGCTTTGATCGACGATTACTCCGCGCCAAATAATCGTACGGAGCTCGTTAAAAGGTCAAATTGAAGCTGATTAAATTGTCTAGAAGAGTTTTATGGTTGCATGATAAAAACAAATTTGAATTTCACATACCATTTTAAAGACGAGCAAAAATTTGGAAAAAAAAATTATTCGTTGGTTTTCGGATCATTACTTAAAAACCGTCCATGCTAAAAAAATGTATAGTCCAGATCTGAAAACTAGACACTAGAAGCTACAATTTCCTTTTTTTTAATTTTCTGTACGACCATTTTTCTTCGAGTTATCCGTTGTTGAAAATCAGCCAAAAATTTGGAATATTTTTAATATCCTTTAATTTGTGTATATTTGGGTATATACTTAATTTGTGTATATATACATACAGGGTGTCCTGTTATGAATGGATAATCCTGCAACTGTCGAAAGGTCATATCATGTCCTACTCCAAAAAATTGAAGGAACAGAAAATTTCTTCGATTTTTTAAGTGCTTTTTGAAGCACTATATCTATGTGAAAAATGATCATATCGAGATGAAAAAAAAGCATTTGCAAGCTCTAAGTTTCTAGTTACAAGATCTTTTGGCAAAACATTTTCATGAGCTGCGGTTATCGCGCAAACATAAGAAATAACGGGGGAAAAAAAATTCCAAATATTTTCGTTTCTTCTCAGGGGTCCACAGGCTCGCCAATTTTTTTTCAGTCCACTCGATGTATAGGCCAGTTAGCTTGTTTATTTAGCTTCAATTTGGTTTCGTAGATTTTTTGCTACGTCAATTTTTTGCTAAGATATCTGACTGAATGAAAAAAGATCCTATTATGTTTGATCATCGATATCTCAGCAACCAATGATCGCACATGGAATTAAAGGGCAGCTTCAAAAACATGAATAAATTTCCTACAAGAACATTTCGTTGATTTTTGAGACATTTTTTTGTTTCGTCCTTAACATTAATTTGAAAAAAAAGAGAAAAAAGATTTTTTATGCTTTGCAGTAAATCTACCACTACGTTATAAAGATTGATGCAGAGAATAATGTTGCCAGATTTTTTTTTCAACTCGCTGTACCCCCGATAGCTCGGTAAATTTTCAAATTGATCCATCAAACCATTTTTGCGGACCGAACGATCAAAGTTTTACAAAGCAATTAAAGGAACAAGTGTATTGTTCCTAAACATCGTGTAATCATCATCAAAATGAAAAGACCTATTTTCTTCAACCTTTTTTACAACGTTGCGTTAATTGCTTGTTAAATTTAACAACAATTTTTTTTTCAATTAATACATTGTTTTCTTTAAATTTGTAAAACATTTCAGGAAACTATACTGACTTATTTCACTCATCTATAATATCATTAATTGAAAGTTGATACCCCCAAGCTGTATTCACTAATCGATTTGAGAACTTGTATGCGATTGATTCCCAATATTTTCTGCGAAGGTTTTACAGAAGGGGTTACGAAAAAAAGTTTTTTCGTATCCCCGGATCTTTTTTTAAGAAAAAAACCAAATAACAGTTTTTTTAATTGATCTTTTTTTTGTAATTTTTTATGTTTTGGTTAAAAAAATCAATCAAAAGTTTCTGTAAGCTTTAACGTTCTTTTAATTCTTTTTACCATGCCTAGTTTCGAAAAAATAACTGTTTTTTGTATCCCTAATAATCTTCGCAGAAAATATCGTTAAGTCAACATGTTACCACCGAGCCGAATTTTTTTCTGGATCTTTATAACCTCTTTGCTGATCATCCTGTGCAGTTTGACTACGATCCACGGTATCATTTTTTAGAAACAAAATCGGCAACTCGACGTATTTCATGGGTTAATTACATTACGTTTATGGAAAACTCCCAATCATTTTTCAATACATTATTAATATCTGGTAAGTGAATGTTACCATGGAGGTGAAAAAATAGGTACGGTTCGACTTATTATCGGACTAACTCTCGGTACAGTGAAAATGACGATTCGCAATACCGTTATAGAATTATTAATGTTTTTGATAGGGAATTATCTTATCGGTATTCGGTAATTATGTCCGGGAACCTCAAACTACTCGGTCAGGATTATTAACAACGAATATTATTGGTACTTGTTCTCTTGATTAGTAATAATTACTTAATATTAATTTGATAACTATGTTCAGAAATTATACATTTCTACACATTTCTAGGCAAAGACAAAATAACGCGGATTTTTTTTCATACATAATTTTTTTTTTTAGCATATCGGAAAATTATTAAAGTTTTTGATTTGCGAGATTATAGACACCTTCAATACACACTTTTTCTTTCCAGCGGAATTTTTTCTACTCGGACCGATATTCACTTTTATCAGCTCCTTGGCCCGATATTGAGGTTACGAACGGGACGCATATGCCTCTAACTTCGCAACACTTCTGCCAACCTGGGCATTACGATATACTACGATTTACGACGTTGCCAATTCGTTTCGCGTTAATTGAGCGAGAAAAATGTATAGAAAATAATTATACAAAGTAATGAAAATACTTAATGTAATCACCGAATGTTCAAAAATGTATATTTTTACAACTAGGTATAGAAAAATAGTTCGAAAACGTACGTTTAATATGACGATTATTTGAAAGCTAGCAGTTGGTAACAGTCTATCGGCTCCGTGCATAACCATAGGGCGCTCCCCGCATACTTCACCCCCGACGGCTAAACCGCATAACAACCTTAAATATTATAATTTTGTCTGTACAGATGACTGAAACGTTTAAGAGGCAGCTCTACTGGCTTAAACGCGAGAACATGAGTCGTACAGAGAGCATGGACAATATCGAAGTGCCTCACGAATTTTTGTGCCCGATAACGCACGAAGTGATGAGAGAACCCGTGAAATGTTCAGGTTGGTATCAAAAAACCATATATATATACATATTCCGTGTTTTCAACATACATATTCAAAATATATTTCCACTATGATTATTTACACACATGATTGGTTTTAACTATAATAGTTTGCTGAATTATTATCGGTACTTGCAATATTCAATATCCCGTGCGACGTTCCTCGCAATACGTTACTTTTGTTTTCCATTTTCGGCATAGAAACAGGATAATAAATAGAGAAAAATAACGAGGAAAAATATTTCAGACGGTTTCATATACGAGAAAGCTGCGATCAACGAGTGGTTCCTCTGCGGCAAGTACACGAGCCCGATGACGAACGAGCCGCTCCATGATAATACTTTTACCCCAGCCGTAGCCCTTAGAAACGCCATATGTGCCCTTATACACGGCGAGAGGCCCGAATCTTAAAGAACGCATCCTTGCTTTTAATATTGTCAGAGATGGGGAGGAAGAGAGAGAAAGATGGAGAGACGGTGAGAATTTGCTAAACCCAGATACATAGTATATATTAATGGATCATCACAGTGTAACGGCTCGAAAAATAGCTGATTGTCGCGATTTTTTTCTCGATAGTTAAAATACGCTAATCAGTCTGATTTTTTTATGTAAAGTCAAAACACTCATGAAGAAGAGAAAATAATTTTTTTTACGTTTAATTTCATTTTTTTACATTTTTTTTAACGGTTGAGAATGTCTTCGAAAAAAATGAGTCCTTACGGTGTGCGGCTGTGATTTTGTATCAGCCTCCTCTCATCAGAGGCGGTTTATACACTAGGCTCGCTAGGCCCGGGCCTAGGGCGCCGCGGCAAAGGGGGCGCCGCGCGTCGGCGGAATCCGCAAGTACGCGCGCCCCTTCTTATCTTGCCCCCTTATGATCGCCGAGCGGCAGGGCCGGGGGGGGGGCGCTAACTTTCTCAGGCCTAGGGTGCTAATTTTCGTAAACCGGCCCTGCCTCTCATATATCGTTTTTTTGTGCTACTTGAAGCCAAGACACGTAAAAAAAACTAACGGTTGCGTTCGTTGAATCTTTGTGATCAGTACGGCACCTTGAATTGGAAAGCTCACCGCAGAAATAAACAATAAATTCAAAACAAAAGTCGCGAAAAACCGAAGTATTCGGAGAGCGAGACTTCTCATGACGTAACAGCGGCCATCTTGCTCGAGGTGTGGCAACGCCGGATACCCGCGCAAATTCGATTCGTCTATCGGATATTTTCAACGCGAATTAAAAATACGATTGTGCGAAGCCGTACATTTTTTAATGGATTATAAAGGGCCTTTCGTCGATATATTTGCTTAAAGTTGATACATGTGATGAAGACATGTATACAACGCATGTATATACAAATTTAGCACGGAAGAACCGCCATATAAAATAAACGTTCTTTTTTATATCTGCAAATATTGTGAAAATTGGGAAAGGGAAAAATAACATAACAATGGATGAAATGTGTTTTGACTTTGGACAGATTGAACATTGGACATTGAGGTTAACTTCACGCGGCGTCCTTTATTTGCAATCGCAATATCATCTTTTCATTTTCTTATTCTTGTCCGCCAGAATCTACCTTTGTCTCTGAACTGGACTTCAGGTACAATCCCGTTATTCTCTTGATGAACTTCTACAGTATTTTCATTCTTTATGTTTACCGGCTACAAAAAAATAATAAGCCGGGCGTGTGGGACTGATGAGAGCCATCGAAAATGCGACGATGCTAAACGTCGACGATATGGCGTACTACTGAAGTCGAGTAGTAGCCCTGCTGCAAATTCCCGTACGGGTTTTAGTGTGGGAATGTGTGGGCAAGCATGGGACAGCCAAGGAAAGTGTGGGATCCTGTACGGGATAAAGCAGGAAATAAATTCCTGCACAGGAACCTGCATGGGAACCGGTGTGGGGCAACGTGGGGTGCTGAATCCTGTATGGGATCCTGTACGGGAGAATGCAGAAAATAAATTCCTGTACAGGAACCTGCATGGGAACCGGTGTTGGGCAACGTGGGGTGCTGAATCCTGTATGGGATCCTGTACGGGAGAACGCAGGAAATAAATTCCTGTACAGGAACCTACATGGGAACCTGTGTGGGGCAATGTGGGTAGTTTAATTTTTGAGACAGCGCTTAATAAGCTAATCACGATTGAATCAAAACAAATGTGAAACTTTTAATTTTTTTTTTCATTTGCATCTACACTTACGTGAGAAAATAAATCATTAATCACTATAGTCAACGTTTTTTTGAAAATGTTTTATCTCACATCAAAAGTATTGTTTTTCAACGTGGGTCCCGGCCTCGCAAAATGGCGTGAAATATTTAATACACAGTTTTTAGTTAAACTTAATTAAACGCAATATCTTAATGTTTTTTTTATTAAACTTTTTTCTTATGTTATCATTTGACGTCTTACAAAAATGTGTTTACAGAAAATTGCAATAATATTATATGATTAATGTACTACTACAATGGCTATTAATAGGAATACAAGTTCGTTAGCGGTGCAATATATTCATCCTCGTGTACCTTAGTGTGGAAACCTCCTAAAAATGTTGGCAGACCGGACTGCAATTAAATTTCTCTTTATCTCAACAATTTTTCGTAACACCGAAATACGGGTTCCTATATGGGAAGCCATACGGGTTTCCTGTACGAAAACACCACGTGGGATCCCATACAGGAACCCGTATGGGTCACCACGTGGGATCCCGTATGGATTCCCATACAGGAACCCGTACGGGTTACCACGTGGCATCCCATACCCGTACGGATCACTATATCGGTTCCCATACAGGAACCCGTACGGGTTCCCCGTACGAAAACACCACGTGGGATCCCATACAGGTTCCTGTGTGGGAATTTGCAGCAGGGAGATTATTACGTTTGCTTCCATATTATAAAAATAATAGGTATTTCGAAATTCAATACTTAAAAAATATTTCTCGAAAAATAGGACATTGTCTAAAACGTGGTGGTATTACGGCGCAAAATAGACTAAGTTTACTAGCGTGGTCATCACCGTACCTCCTTAAGTGACAGAGGTTGTCGTGAGTGGTTTCAAAAGTTTAATAACAATGAGTTTGACATCGAAGACAAAGAACGTAGCGGAAGGCTGAAAGGAAGACGCGGAATTGGAAGCATTATTGAAGGGAGATTCGTGCCAAACGCAAGAGTACCCTCAATTCGGCTCGAAACTCGACATTATCGCACGAAAAAATTATGTGATGCTGATACAAAATTGCTAATATTTCAAGGTTATGGTCTTGCCAGGTGTCCAATCTTACCATATGACGTTTTACATCTGACAATTTCAACCATAACCTCCTGGTGGGGCCATCTTTTGTCAAACGGCGCAGACTTATTAGTACTCCCAATAAAAAGATTATTAATCAGTATGAAAGCTGCTATCTTGCTGTGGAGGTTTTTTTAAAATCGAAATTGACAAAATGGCGGCGGTTTGAAAAACGTATCGAATTTCGCCTATTTTTTCTACAGTTTTCCGTTAATAAAAACAAACCCTTCCATAGCAATTTACAGAATGGCGTGAAGAATGTTGTGTCAACATTTCAGACGGATAGCTTGAAAACTCTTTCTTTGAGAGTATACACCGTCTTGAAAAACGATATTTCGAGAGGAAAAAAACGCGTTTAAAGTTTCGAGTGCGGGATTTTCATATGAATTGTCTACTTACAATCAATCGGCGATGCCAGGTCCATGTTTATAACCGTCTACACCATGGGTGATCAACCTGTCCAGCTCTAGGGCATGTGAATCAAATTTCATAAATAATACTTCCCATACTCCCATAGTAACGTTATATGATAAGAACGCCTCATGATGTAATGTTCTTTCGGTGATATGTACAATAAAAGTTAACATTTATGTTCATTTGACCCAGCCCCGCGGGTCTCATGCGGCGAGCGGGCCGCAGATTGGCCACCCATGGTCTATGCTATCGGATAATGCAGAAAAAATAATCGATTTTTTAAATATTTCACACTGTGATGATCCCTCAATATACGAAACTGGTGGAATGAAAAAAGTATTCGCAATTATTTGGAGATACGACGTTCATATTCTTATTATTCTTCGTGTCATTATGATTTATTTATTATCGTGATAATAGTGTCATTATTATCATTTTGTTCAGTATTATTATTATTGTCATTGAAAATAGTATCATTATTATTTTAAAAAGTTATTATTGTTAAAAAAATATTAACATTATTAATTTTAGCTAATAACAATTGTTATTAGCAAAAAACTATTGTCATTATTAAAAAGTTCTAATATTAATTGAAAATTATGATTACTATTGTTATTATTATTATTATAAAAATTAAAAATCTGTCGATCAGTTTTTTCAATACTCGAAACTTTTTTCAGAAAGTCAATACGAAAATATTTCCACAGCGAAAAAATACCGTCAATCCTCTGTATTTTTTGTAACCAGGATTTTCCCCTAGAGCCCCCTAGAATTTTGTCATCCCTGGGCGAAACATTTTTATAGGATAGCTTTGAAAAAAAAATCGAGAAGATAAAATCGGTGCTAAAAATATACGAAAAATGGACGTACTCGTATAGAAGAAAAGTGGTAAAGAGAAAACGTTGTTGTTGTTGGAGCAATTATTATACTGTTGGAATTCAACGACTACGAGTATAGACGGTCGCGACAAATTGTTTAAAAAAGTTACTCGACCAGCCACCTAATGCGAAAGCACGGTACAATGGACAAAAAAAGCAAACTTTTGACCAACCCCCTTAAATATTTAGCCTCCCGTGTACTTTTCCCTTCGGCGAATTCTCGTCGATCAGTTTTTTCCTCGCTATTTCGCACATATATATATTTCAATTATTGTGCAAAGATTTTTTTTTTCGAGATGCACACGTGCAGAAAACAGCGTGATTGCAATATTCAGGACACGTGTAGGAAAAATAATTAAAATTGAGACTTGCGCTTACTTTTTATAATTCTCACCTCGCACAATTTGCGTACTTCGTCGATTTGACAATTACATTCAACGATTGCACAATTGAAATTCTTATAAGTTCAATATATATCCGTGTGGGTGTGTGTTCGTGTGTGTTTGTGTGGGCATAATCCGCACCACATACACGGTCATTCGTGCGATTCTTTAGTGCCCAATCGCTATGCATGTAAACATTTTTTATCTTATGTTATAATTTAAACTCAAGTAAAAAAAAAACCAGTAATAAAAATTATACGGAACGTAATTGTCAGCGGGCAGTGTACGAATACTCTGAAATTGAATAAAACTTATAAAACAATGCATTTGATTCTTTGAGGGCAAGGCAACTGTGGAAATTTGAAAAAAAATCGTTCGTCGCGTGAGGCAACTCAAATTGAAGAGGAAGATCCAACATACGGTGCGGAAATCACAGATTAAAGGTAAACTTCTGATTACAACGATAGAAGTTCTGGTAAAACTTTAACCCTTTATAGTCACACTGGGTCCACCTGACCCAAACAAGTTATTTTGATGCCGTACAACTTTTTTTTCCCAATAAACCATACATTTTTTTATATGCGTAAGCGTTTCATTCTTTCCTTCTAAATCGCACCTGCGTTGGATGAAATAAATAAACATTTTGAAAAGTCCACAGAAACCGCTATGTCTATTTCAAAGTACATTGTTTCCAGATTATAAAACCATTTTTTGTCAATAATTACAAAAGTTACAGCATTTTTTGTAAAAAAAGTCATTTTTCACGTTTTATTTGCATAATTTTTTTTGCATATTTAAAATTGAATTTGTGATTTTTAACCAATATACTTGTATTAAACAAGGTGCAAATTGTACCTCACTATTTTTTTTCATATCGCTCAATGCATTATTTTATTATTTATAACAATTTAAAAACGCCTGGGTTCCATGGACCCAGTATGATTATAACGTGATCCTAGCTAACAAGGAACATCCCTCAAGTGACACTCTTCGATTTCATTGAAATTTGGATATGTTATAAAGCACCGAAAAGTGAGCGATACGTATTTTTTTTTAATCGGCGGAAAAACGGTTTTAAGGGGCCAAACCAGCCCTCGAAAGAAGGCATCTTTAGGGGTAATATAGCAGTTTCACACACAAGGAGTCCAACGATTTTAATGAAATAAAAACGAAAATTCTTCTAATTCGAAGCAATGAAAAATCCACTATAGTGACATTGCAAAAAAATTAAGGGGTGAACCACCCCTATATTAAGGGGTGGTTTCACCCCTTCCAACCGTTTTCCCCCGATAAAAAAGTACGTCTCACTTACTTTTCGGTGCTTTATAACATGTCCAAATTTCAACAAAATCAAAAGGTGTCATCTGAGGGATGTTCCTTGTAAGTGTGACTACTAAGGGTTAAACGCGTTTTTCTCGAAACGATGTTCTTCAGAAAGGTGTACACGATTTCTTGACATCTGATGAACCGATTGACTTGAAATTTTGTACACTTACACCCGTATTCAGAGTCGTTCCTTAAAGCCGTCATCTATTGCGATGGGTCGGAAAAATCAACGTTTTTATTGCATGTTCTGAAAGTATAATTTCTTCCGAATATTTTCGTTTTAAAGCCATTAAAAAGGTCGAAAAATTACCGAGTAATGGCCCTTTATAGTAATTATTAATAATTAATTATTATTAATTATTATTATTTTTAATATTGATGAGCCCTTTGAGCAAGAAGGTGTGATGTATTGCCCTGGAATCACAGACGGAGTGTAAGTTTGGGGCTTTTATCATATTTGTGCATGTATCGTTCATAAAACTTAAACGCGTTTTCCTCAATGCGATATTTTTCAATTTTGTGGCAAAATATTTCGAAAACTAATCGACGGAATTATTTCAAATTTCAACCACACGTAGTGTTCACTCGAATCGACTCAATAAAAATATATGAACTATTTTCAACATACAACATAATTCATAATTATTGCATGAAAAATCGTTATGTTCGGTTTCACCGTGGCCATTCTCTAAAAAAAAATGTCTCTGTTATTATAGTAAGCGTAATAGCGATGTACTTTGATTATAAAAAGGTTCAATTTTTTTGTTTTAGGTCTCTGGAAGCTTAGATATCATGCCCAAAAAACGGCCATCCATTTTTCTAACCATATTAAAGTACGTGTAACTTTGTTAATGATTAACATTTTCAATCTGTAAAAACGTACAGGTTCTTTATTCCTTGGTTAATAAACCACAAAAACCGGAAATGTTCTATGTCTGATAATTTTCGAGCATTTTTTTCCAAAGAATGACTGCGTTTCTCTATCTTCACACTAGGCGACGGCCTTAAGAAATTAGGATTCCTTATTCCTCATTCCGCGTTTCATAAACCCTCTCAGCTAAACGAGGAATCTCATTGGCTTCCTTATCTCAAGGGATAGGCCAATTGCCTTTCAGGCCACTGGAAGCTGAGATATCATGACCAAAAGACGGCGGCATCCATTTTTTCTAGCCATATTAATATACGTGTAACTTTGTTAATAATTTACATTTTTTCAACCTGTTAAAACGTATGTGTTCTTCATTTCATGTTTAACAAACCACAAAACCCGGAATGTCCTATGTCTGATAGTTTTTGAGAAAAAAATTATAAGAATTGCTGCGTTTCTCTATCTGCATCCTAGACGACGGCCTTAAGAATCCGCGGCCTTAATAAACCGACTGCCTTAATAATCCCTTATTCCTCATTCCGCGTTTTATAGACCTCCCTCGGCTAAACGAGGAGTCTCATTGGCTTCCGTATCTCAAGGGAGGTATCGAACTTCCAATCGTAATAGTTGCCAATTACATCTCCTAGAGACGCTAATGTGCGCAACTTTTTCGCTCGCATTCAAACCTAAATTTGACGTCAAACGACGCGTTGTTCTAATTTGAACTTATCGCGGCCATGAAATCCATCACAGGATCATTGGCTGCATTTGTGCCGGACCTCTACCAGCTGGTAGTCATAAATATGAAAACAGAAACAATAAATATTAAAATACATACAGTAGTGATACATTTTCAGACATCAGGAATTCACATAAAATGATTTAAATAATAAAATTGATACGAAATTAAAAATAAAATTAATACAAAAAACACTAACAAGAGTTAACAAATAAACGCATCATTCTATGAACTGTTCAAAATCAAGATGAGTCTTTAAAAAAATAATAGGAATATGGACAGGTAGAATTAATTCCCCTCTGTCTAGTTAAATTTTCCAAAACTGTGTATCGAATATTATTACGTTATCTAAGAGGTGTCTCTAAATGACCTGACATTTTAAATTACGCGCCATTTTTTTGTGGCGAACATAGAGTACTAATCTTTGACAAGTAGCATCAGGAAGTATTGAGGTTTAGTCTTGGAGAATTACACGGTCGAGCAACGCATCAAAGTTGTGAAATTCGCTAAAAAAAATGGTAAAATTTTTGCATAGTTGTTTTGAAAAGTCGAAATGCAGTTATTGCGGGCAAAGTCGCAAAGCAGTTATTGCAGACGAAGTTTCATGCTCGTGCTATCTCGCGCCAAAGCGATGTGAATTGGCCACCAAAATCGTGCGATTTGACGTCATTGAACTTCTTTCTTCGGAGTTTTCTGATAGGAAAAGTGTATACCAATGATCAGCACACCACTCTGGAGTTTAAGGAAGCAATTAGACGCACCATTAGTAAAATTAGTCCGCAATTAAGCCAAAAGGTTATTGAAAATTTTGTCAAAAGAGTGAACGTGGGCAAACAGGCAGGAGGCGGCCATTTATCGTATATTGTCCTGCACACATAACCTCCATGTTGGTACCGTATATTGGAATCAAAATATTCGTACTTTTCGAATAAATGATACGTATGATTAATCAATTAAAATGTCAGGTCATTTTGAGACATCCTGTATAAAGGCACCTTCAATAGACGGATCTATCAGAGAGTATCATTAATTACCATGGCTTTATATTGTCCCAGCATTTTTTCAATTGTTTCGTAGATCGAGATCACGGTCCAGGAAGGTTTTACATACAGGTCTTTCAAAGAAGCTAAATTTTCGTGGTGGGGGTTGGTACGCTTATCGGTTTCACTTTTCGATTCACTAGGTGCCGCTACGCGTCGCTACTAGCAAGGGGAAGTAGTTTCCCCCTTACCTCTTACCGGCGAATGAGCCCAAGGTGTTTACGTATGTTTTTGTGGCGCGATTGTCGCAATAACCTTTATTTACGACCATATGCCAGAAGGTTCTATGCGATTTACTATGATACATTTTTGATCGTGTTTTTACGCATAAGTGTGACTTTTTTTTGTAGTGTTTGCGAAAAAAATGCGAAATGGCTAAGGGTTGCGCGGTTCGCAATTGTAAAACGCGGTACAAAAATTGTAAGCAGAAATGCTCCGTGTTTCGTGTGTCCAGAAACGTCGAACTATACAAAAAATGGCTCGATGCTATTTCTGGACTGAAAAAGTCTCAGTACGTGTACGAAAAACATTTCAAAGAACTATGTATTGTGAGACATTGGAGAAAAAAGGATGTAAATGGTCGTCATATGTGCTGGTATGAATTAATGTATCCAAAAAATTTCATTTTTTTTTAGATGAAAGTAGTCATCTTTTTTTTAATTAACACATTTTTTTTATTGGTTTCGTATATTATGTAGTTTACACGACAGTATGGTAAATTGAGTTGGGGCAAACGGCGCATGCGTTGCGTTCAGGAGGAAAAAGGACAGAAGAGCTATTTCTCTCTTCGTCGCACCACTACTTCCCCTTGCCGTCACGCACCAAGCGGCAGAAATCGGAATAAAAAATAGAACCGCTAAGGCTGGAAATAGACGTCCGATTTTTTCTTTCCGACAATCCGATCCGACAGTCGGATCCGAATATCGGAAGGCACTCGTACCATACATTTGTTTGAACATGCAATACACATCCGATCCGACTATCGGAACTCGGATCCGACTATCGGATCGGATGTGTATTGCATGCTCAAACAAATGTATGGTACGAGTGCCTTCCGATAGTCGGATCCGACTGTCGGATCGGATTGTCGGAAAGAAAAAATCGGACGTCTATTTCCAGCCTAAGGGTGCCTACCCCCACTACTGCCGTTGTCAGACCTGTTAGTAAGACCGTGATCGAGATGCACGACCATGGAGCCTAGATACCAGGAGGTTCAGCGAGGCCTTTCAACTCGTCTCCAAAACGAGAACGAGAAATGATGGCGCTCAGGTGCTCCGGCACCTATATATTTATAGATATACGCTGAACATGGGTGCGATCTAAGACAGATCACAGATGATGTACCTAACCCTCATTCGTGTTAAGGGATAACATCACTCTAGGATTTTGGAAAGACGTTTTCGTGCCTAACAATAGTTTGGTTTCATAAAAACAATATGCAATTGGTCGTGTAGCGATTTTTTTTATTTAAAGGTTCAATTATAGATTTGGTCGCAGCGCCTCGGACCGCGCGTTGAGTTGCTCGTACAACTTTAAACGCGTTTTTCTCGAAATCACTTTTTTCCAACTGGGAGGACGGATTACTCAACCACCTTTGCATGCATCGATTTGAAATTTTGATAGCAGCTTCATAATTACATTCACTATGGGAATACGTAGCCGCTTTTTGATTGAATGTAAACTTTTTTTTAATAAACAATTGACTGCTTTTTTTGGCCAAAAATCGATTTATTTCCCTTAAAGTGCGCTATTTTTTTCAAAATTTGAAAGCAAGTTTCTAGGTAGCTTTTGCGTTTCTTTTCCGAACCGTCATGAGGAAATTATGAATCGGCGGGTATTTTGACGTTTGATGTCACGATCGGTCTGTTGTGAGGTTGGAAACTCATACAATCACGTTCACCTCGTTGACTAAAATATTACTATATATATAGGTGCCGCTGCACCCCAGCGCCATCACTTCGGGACATTTTCGGGGACGCTTTTTTCAGCGCCTCTGCATTGCCGCTGCACCTCCTGGTATCTAGGCTCCATGTGCACGACCTTCGATCGCGTATTTTTTGGTTACGCGTTCCCACGCATCCATTTTATCATCCAGATCGACCACATTGTTTTTTTAATTGTCAATAGCGTATACTTGGGAAACTAATGGAGCCAAGAAGACACTTTTTCTTTATCGTTGAAGTGAGTACTTCTTTCTCGATTCATTATTGCAGATATCACGTAATAATATACTTTACGTCGCGTCACCAAACGGTTTTCAAATGTGTCACATAAAATAAGTAGGGGATACCACAAAATGGTTCCCCCACCAGCAGGTCACACAAATCCCTATATCGCAGGTTCCTTCCAGAACGAAGCCTGGAGGTTTCTTTATGAAACAAAGGGGCCTTCAAAATTTAAGGAAGCCTTCACGGAGGGCTCCTCCATATTTAAGTTAAGTCTGGACTATGAATATGGGTCTTAGTCAGTGTAATCATATTTTAGTCTTGACCGACTTTTTTATTCGGAACACTTTTTCATCAGTTATTGACAATATGGTGTCATTTTTCCTCGAAAAATTGAAAAAAATATATTTTTTTTGTTGATTGAAATACGATAACAAAAGCTCGGTCAAGACTCAGCCAATATTATCTATTTAAAGAAAAAAAAATCGTTTTTTAATTTCCGATCAAGCGGGTGGCTAAAATCAAGTACACCGTTGAGCCCTTCGTAACGTCCTCCATGAAATTGTTTACAACTTCTGTAAGTATTAATATTTCAAAATGAAATATGGTCCATGACTTTGTTAATGTTCATACAAATTAATGTCCAAACGATTTTTCAATAATTTTATTCCTGCAAAAGTATTTTTTTAAATAACCCTGTTTTTTGTGTCGTCACAGTAGCCTAACCCCTTAATGCCTGCTCTTTGAAGTGTCACTGACGAATTTTTTTATATCATTGTACTCGTAATTATTAATTTCATTGATTTCATTGTTGTTTGCGTTATTATAATTATATTGCTATGTTAATTTGTTTACGGTTATTGTAATTATAATTTGTGTCGTTCCTATTATTATTATTATCATTGTTGTTGTTATAATTATATTTATAATTGTATAGCAATATTTTATTTGTTTATACCGTTATTGTAGTTCTTATAAATGTAATCATGATTATAATATTTTCATTGTCATTATTATTTATTATTATTGTTGTTGTCATATTTATATAATTTTTAACCGAATGCATTCATTACATAGCAGTTTTCCGGTAAGAATACCTCGCTTCCGGTGAGAATATAATAAAGTTACTTGCATCCGTAAGCCATCTGAACGTAGTCTCGAATCATGAAAAATCCTCGATTTTTTAAAAGTAGAAGTAATAACGACCAACGAAGTAACATACGAACGACGCAAATCCAACACTGGCGACCAAATTTTTGAACAATACAAGAGAAATCTGTCATTTTTTGTGATAAAAATATGGATAAAAAGAAAGAAAAAAGAACATCGGTAACTTAACCTCCATCCTGGTAACTAATAACGGTAATGTTCGCAGCTCGGGCGTCACCGGCGAATTAGGTGGACCGCGGGCAGCGCCGCGGTGGCCGTAGCGGCGAGAATTCGAACTCGCGAGCTTACGGATATAGCCGTTAATTTTTTTTTATACACGCGTGTACATATATATATTCATAAATAAACAAAAAAAAACAATATAATTCGCGTCATCGAACATCGCGTATCAGTGTGCAGACTCACACGCGGCCGCACTAGTGTGTAAAATCGCAGCAAGCCTTCGACAGCGTGTGCGTGTGTGTCGAGTATAGCGAGAGAACGTGCGCGCATTTCCGACACAGCCACGTACAATGGTGAGTAGCCGAAAAACGAAGAAAAAAAACCAAAAGAATTTGACAGTTTTGCATCGCCGGATCCCCTCCGCGTCCTCCTCCCATCCTTCCCTCTCTCTCTCTTGCTCCGTTGCTCACTCGTGGTTCGATTCCTCGATAGTTCCGAAACTCCCGTCGTGAATCGAGCGCGCAAAAGAGAGCAAGAGCAACAAAAAAACACTAACAAAGAATATAAAAAAGTAGGTTCGTACAATCGAGAAAAACGTAAAATGGTTTTTTCGCAGGCATCGTACTCGGAGGATCAGCTGGCGGGTGAGTAGCGCGATCGAATAAGTGAAGAAATATAAATTGCCGCACGATATGAGGGACGAGGATTTTTTGGTCGATGCCCCCCCGAGACCGCAATGGGGGGTTACTTTTTTTTCACGTTACCTTTTTCTCTCTTTCTCTCTCGTCCCGCGATCTTTAATTCAGGTCAAGAATATCCTTGCCTTTTTCGACACACCCCATCGATCTATATACCTATAGGCATTCACACACACATGCACTTTCGTATACGTACACAGAGTACTCTTTATCTCCGCTTCTTCTTGCATTCACGTGGAATTATCGGGAGATCGCCTTTTATGGTGTCACATTTGAAAGTCGTTCTCCGATACGCAAGAGACTCGCAGAGTCCTTTCAGTACGCGAGTTACGTCGTCGGCGAGCGCAGCTCAAATTCTTCACAACCAAACAATAACCGAACGTTCGACGTGTGGCTCGGCGCGAGACGCTGTAAGAGTCTTCGGTGCGATATTGTCCCAGCGCCGGCTTTCGGCGAGTTACTCGCTCGGCGTCGTAGCTCCGAAGGGCCAAGATGAGGGTCCTCGGGTATCAGGAGTTGACCAACAGAATGATGTCGTCCATAGACGGTAAATTCTAATAGAGTGGGCCCGCAAGTTAGTTTTTTTTTAAGTTCCGGCCTTTCCAGAGGTTTTAGAGACTGTGTGGTAGGTTTGCAAACTTTTTTTTGGAATTCTGGCAATGTTTTTGGCTAATTGTGGGACTTGTTTAGCGTTCACCATATTTTTTTTCATTGTGGGGTCTTTTGAGGTAATTCGGGACTTCTTTGGCTGGTTCTGGGCCTGTTTTTGGATCATAGGGTCCTTTGGGGTCATTTTGGGCCCTTTTTGGCATTTCTGGGCCCGTTTTTGGAACATGGGGATCTTTGAGGTCATTTCAGGACCTTTTTTAGCAGTTTTGGGCCTTTTTTAAAATCACGGGACCCTTTACGGTAGTTTTGGTAGTTTTGGGCCTGTTTTTGAATCCAGGGGCCTTTAGGGAATTTCAGGACCTTTCTTGTGCCCTGGGCTCGTTTTAGAATTGGGGGGCCTCGAGGGAATAACAGGACCTTTTTATTGAGCTTCAGGCATGTTTTAGGATCGAGGGCTCTTTGAAGGGAATTATGCACTTTTTTTTACGTGCTGGGCCTTTTTTTGGACCGAGGGACCTTCTTCGAGAACTGGGGACTTCTTTTGATGATTCTGGGCCTGCCTTGGGCAATTTGGCGTACTTATTATTTTTAGTATGTTATTTGCTTATTATATAATACTCCATGGTATATTGACACAGTAATATGTGTATTGTTAACATACGGTAGGCGATTCTATTTCTATTTTACAGTTTAGATTTTAGAGAGATTTGCATGACCTGGTAGTCGATTGATTAAATTAGATCCGAGATAAATTCAAAAGAATTTGCCTCACTGATCAATTGATTGATCGACCGAATATTTCTGATCATTATTATTTAAATTAAATTCGAAAAACAAAATACATGGACCACGAATTTAAAAAACCAACCAAAACGTAAAAATACAAGTTTTATCCAATTTATTATTATATTCGCATTTATTTACCTATTTCTATTGATCTACTATTATTTTTATCATAGTATTTTGCGTGAAAAATTATATTAATATTTAGCGTTTTTTTTTCTCGAATGGCCAAAAAAAGGTATATTTTCGAGTTGACGAAAAATCGCTGTTTTCGGGATCGCGAGACGTCTCGCGATTGTTAGGAATTTGCCTCGGTAAGCGGAAACCCGGTATGACTAGGTGCGCGCCTCGTCACCGTTGGGTTTGTCGTGTGAGTCATCGAGAGAAAACGAGTGTCGACGTAACCGCGAAACTGAAACAAATTTCCGATCAAAGGCTATCGAAAAATCCTCGTCGCGCCAATCAAGCAGAAGAAACATTCATTTTCATTTACGATCTTCGTAAATTTACGGCTGCACTTCCGGTGCACGAGAGTTGAACCGGAAGTCACGCCGATCGCTTCGAATTTATTCTCGAAGTCTCGCCCTCTCTCATAATGACTGGACAGAATTTCAGGAGGCTTTCCAGCTGTTCGACAGCCGCGGCGACGGCAAAATTCAGATCGGTCAGATCGGCGACGCCCTGCGCGCCTTGGGACAAAATCCGACCGAGTCCGATGTCAAAAAATTCACCCACCAGCACAAACCGGACGAGAGAATAAGCTTCGAGGTTTTTCTACCAATTTATCAAGCGATCAGTAAAGCCCGCACTTCGGACACCGCCGACGACTTTATCGAGGGCCTGCGTCATTTCGACAAAGACGGAAATGGCTTCATTTCCTCCGCCGAGCTCAGACACCTCCTAACCACTCTCGGTAATTCTTTTTCTTCTCTTCGTTTTTTTTCGCAACGCGTTTTCTTGCACTTCGACGAAAAACGTTACGGTTGAGAATTATTTTGCAAAAAAAATTACCCAATTAAAAACCAAAAAAAAATCCGCGAATCAAAAATTCCAATAAAAAGAGATAAAAATAATATTGAAAAAAAAACGAACTGTTACGAAAATCGAATGAAAATAATTCTGTCGTATGAAATTAAAAAATAACGGTTTAAAAATACCATTTAACATAAATCGTCAACAAAAACAGGTAAAGATTGTATTGAAATAAACACATCTTAATTATGAACGAATAAAAATAATCCGTCACTTGAACTTGAAAAAAAATAACACTTGAAATCTATTTTCCACCCAAAATTCCTTATAAAAAGAAGAAAAAAAAGCCTTGAAATCAAATTTTCATTAAAAAAAAGCAAACAAAAATTATATTCAAGTTTTAAAATCCTCATCGGAATCAAATAATAATTATCTCACGTGTGTTTTTGAAAAATAACGCCTTTAACACTATTTTCCAACAAAAATCGCTCAAAAAAATTCTCAAATTATAATTTGCAATTGAAAAAATATCAAAGTTATATTTAAGTAAAGAAAACCTCATTAAAAACGAATCCCAATAATTCCGGCCCGCGAATTCTAAAAAATAACAGTTAAAAATTATTTTCCAACCAAAACCCCCTTCAACAAGTCCTCAAATTAAAATGTGCAACAAAAAAAAACAAAAATGATATTTAATTAAAGCAAAGCCTGATTAAAAAATGAATAAGAATAATCTCGTGCCATACATTTTCAAAAAACAATGAAAAATTACTTTCCAATAAAAATCCGTCAAGTCGAAAACAAAAAAAAACCACAACTGCAACGAAGAAACGAAAACAATTATATCCAAAGTAAAAAATCCTCATTTGAATTGCCTAAAAATAATGTTTTCGAATAAATATAACAAAATAACCAAAAAAAAACCTTTCGTTACAAATATTCCCGAAAAACGAGTACGAACGACAACCAACGAACGGCATTCGCCATGCGCAGGTGAAAAGTTGAGCGACGAGGAGGTCGAGACGTTGCTCGCGGGTCACGAGGACTCCCAAGGTAACATAAACTACGAGGACTTCGTTCGCCAAGTGATGTGCGGCTGAGCGTTGTAGGAGGAAAACGACACCTAGAAAACGCGCAATACAGCACACTCGATCATACAACAATAACAATAAGTTGAAAAGCTAAATATATAGTACGTATTCGAGACTCCTTCTACCCTCGAACGTCCTACCCCTGCCCTCATCCCGTTATCGTAAAAATCCAGCCTCGACAAAGCGGAGTACTATAAAAATTAAAAAAAAAACACCAAAAAATCTGCAACCCTCTTGAATTAGCCGCGAGTTTTTTAAAATTGCGTTCGCATATCGTGTGCCGCGCGTAGAAAGAGAAAGGATGAACAAAACACTAATGAAGCCAGATCGAGAGAAAGACAAAGAGAAGATATACAAGGAAATAATAAAAATAAACTAACAAATATTTACTATCTTTTTTACAATGATCGCTCTAGATGAGAATTTTTGGCGTCGTAATTACGTAGTTGTTATTAGTATGTTTCTATAGAGCGTCGTGTGTGCCTTGACCCACTCGAGTCGAGACAAAACAGAGAGAAAGAAAGATGGATGAAAAAGAGTGAAAAAAATTCAATCCTGTACCAATATGGAACTCTAGTGATAGTTGAGCCATCGATATATCAATCTTGGTCACCTTCATCACTATATATATATATATATATATATATATATATATATATATATATATATAGGGTCCACGTGCATAAACAAAAAAGAAGTTCTTCCATCCACATCAAACCGCCTTCCCCTTATGTACTCATCGACGATTCAGCGATTCGAATTTACCATACAAATTTGTCCTGCTCCAGAAGGCCCCTTCCCTCCTTTCGCCCGTAGCGTCGTAATTCGGACATTGTACTTTTAGTTATCTACTCGCCGAATAAACAAGGAATTTTCGACCGTAATTTTGTCTAGTATTCCGTTATATGTATATATATATTTATTGATTTATTTATATATTTATATATTTATATTTGATATCCTTGCTTCAATATTTCCTGAGTTCCAACGTACGTGAGTTTTTCCACGAGTTAATTATTTATTCACATTTAGGTTATAATTAGATATTTTGAAAATCATTGCCCCTAGTCTCGTACATTCATGGGATAAGAGTGAGTTTTTAAAATGTTTATATCAGTTTTCATTTTTGCCTTCTGACTAAATTATTTTTATTTTCATCATCTTTTCTTTGTTACTTAATTCGGACGTATGCCCTTGCGGGTTTTTACGCATAACCCTTCGCAATTGAACCTTTCGCCTATCACTCGCTACCCGAAAAAAGAGAAATTTTCGTGAATTTTTCGTAGGGCAGCTTGTGCAGGTTTTCAAATACTTTTTACGATCAACGTAATTTTTCGATCATCTTACTTATTCCTTCAAAATCTTTTTTTAAGCCTAATTTCCGTGTCTCTATAAAACTATACTCTCTAAAGAGTATAGTTTTAAGGGGTTGGGCTACTGGGTCGACACGGAAATTAGGCTTCTTAAAAAAAAAGATTTTGAAGGAATAAGTAAGATGATCGAAAAATCGTTTGGACATTTATTTGTGTGTACATTAACAAAGTTGCGTGCGGAATTCCATAAAAAGATATTAATATTTACAGAAGTTACAAACAATTTCGCGAAGGACCTGTGAACGTGAGGGGCTCAACGGTGTACTTGATTTTGGCCACCCGGTTGATCCGAAACAAAAAAACTTTCATCTTAAAATATATAATATTGGCTAAGAGTTGACCAAAATTTTTGTTTCAATCATTTTTTTTTAATTGCATTTTTTTTCTATTTTTCAAGGCAAAATGGCACTAATGCTAATAACTGATGGAAAAAAAGTCGTTCGAGACGTTTTTACCTGCTATTACACTGAATGAGTGTACCAAATTTCGCGTAAATTCGTTTATTAGATATTGAGAAATCTTGTACAGCGTTTTGGAAAAAATAGTCTCGAGAAAAACGTTTTTTAAGTTGGACTAGCAGTTTTACGGTTGTAATAATAAGTTTAACTTCAGTCCGCGATTCAAGCGACGAACGTGCCTTCGTTATTTTCACAGTATAACCCCTTAGGTATCTTCCACAATTTTCGTATTGAAAAATATTTATCAATGTGGTAGATCCAACGGTTTGTGTAAACCGCCGTTTGAAAAACGTCTTTCGCGGTGACCACTGCTGCTCGGTAATAAATTGTCCGAAATATAAAAAAATCAAACGCAATTAGTTTTTCCATGACATTATCTACTGTTTGGACGAAGGATTTAACAAATCGTTGATTTTTTAAAAAATAGCCGCAGTCAAAGTGGAAGTATCGATTTTCGGTTAAAAAAACGCTATATTTTCGTTGATCAATAACAACTAATCATCGAAACAAATTATTTCGTTCGAGCATTGTTTTTCGATATGTATTGGCTCGCTGCATAATTCCGTAGCGAAAATCAAATAAATTTCAAACGCAAGGTATTTACCAAGGAAAGCGGTTTTAATCAACTATATATCGCGTGTCTCAAAATGACCTGACATTTTTATTTATTAACAAAACGTATTATTCATTTGTAAAGTACAAATATTTTTATTTTAATATAAGGTGCAAAAATGGAGGTTATGTGTGGAACACAATATCCGATAAATGGCCCTCTCGCCCCTGTTTGCAAACCTTCACTCTTTGACGAAATTTTCAATAACTTTTTGGCATAATTACGGACTAATTTCATTAATGGTGCGGCCAATTGCTTCCTTGAGTTCCGGAATGGTCTGAGGATCATTGCCATACACTTTTCCTTTCAGAATAGCCAAAAAACGAGAAGTCCAATGGTGTCAAATCGCACGATCTTGGTGGCCAATTCACATCGCCGCGACTCGAGATAACACGACCGTGGAACTTCGTCCGCAATAAATATGTAGTACCGATGCATCAAACAGTAATTTCTATACGTTGCTCGATCGTGTAATTCTCTATGACAAAAGTTCAATACTTCCCGATGCCAGTTGTCAAAGATTAGTGCTCTATGTTCACCACAAAAAAATGGTGCGCAATTTAAAATGTCAGGTGATTTTGAGACACCCTGATGTTCCATTCTGGTCAACGACTCTGCCATCTCTCCACGAGCTTCATTATCCCGCTTCCATAGATGTCCTGAGACTTTTGGGCAAAGAAGTCATACAAGCAGTTCTTGCGGATGTCGAGGGAATTAAAGGTTTCTTATTTAAATTGTTCTGTAGCGCCCGAAACAAGTGATAGTCTGAAGGTGCGAGGTCCGGACTATACGGTGGATGCACCAAAACATTCCACCCAAGTTGCAATAACTTTTCCCAGGTCACCAGAGAAACGTATGGTGGAGCGTTGTCCTGGTGGAACGCAACGTCCTTCCTGTGCGCCGATGCGGGCAGCTTCTGATCGGTGGCTCGCTTCGATTTGGCCAGTTGTTGTCCAATTAATCGTTTCGTTCGGTGGCAGTAGCTCATAATAGGCGATTCCTTTCCAATCCCACCAGATACAGAGCATGACCTTCGGATGTAATCCAGTCCCCGTGCAGAAATGTGACCGGGTATTTCCTACTTTGTGTCGAGCCCTGACCAGAATTGCCTTGTTTGATTTACCTGACCGGGCCCTCCCATGAAACAAAACGGGAAGATTGCTAAATAATTTTTTACGGCTTACCCTCCATGTTTCGAAATGACAATCTCCTGGCCAGGATACCTTGCGAGCAACTACATCTTCCCGTAATGTCTACCCGGCCAGAACATTGGCATATCCTGAAAAGTGGAGCCTGTCTTTAAGAACTGTGCAAAGCTACCTTGCTTTTCACATCATCAAAGATATTTATAATTGATTAGATGACACTAATACATGCGTTGTAATTCTATTCACCATTATGAGCATTCATTTCATCAATGATAATCGACGAGGATAAGAATGCTTATCATAAATACCGGGATTACAATAACGGATGCTTTGAGCATAACAAATAGCAACGCCATTTAATGAGGCAAAAAAATAAAGCAGGTGATTCGTGGTTTCTTAACGCCTTGTCGCCATGTTGGGAAATATCAATGTTCTGGCCGGAAAGATGTGAATGTATTTCGCCAAGAATCCACCAGGTGACTACAAGCGAAACGCTTCGTGTAAGCAATGTGCCAACGTATGAGGATAAAAGTTCGTCCTGTACGTTGCACCAGAAGTGCGCTGCTTGCAGCCTGCACTTACGCTTATGATTTTGCGATATTTGTGAAATAACCCTTTGCACTCGAGGCGTTTTTCATTCGGATAGTGAATGACGGGCGAGTCACCTTTCGAGTGCAAAGGGATAATAAGTGTCAGTATACCACCTAATACTATCGATTTTACTCGTTGTCCTGTCCAGTCCAGTCCTAATCAGTTCCCAATCAGCTCCCGGAAAAGGGAAAGGCGGATCGGGGCCTGGCCTGAGACCCATTACATGGCGAACCTGATCCACGCTGGGCCTAACCATGGTCTGATGTTATTTAGGGAAGGCAGATCAGGGGTAGGACTTTTTTCCGACTAAAATTTCTACACGGGTCTTGGACCGTGGACTTTTTCGACTGAAATTGGTGTAGACAATCGACTTTGCATCGCTCTTAATTATTCGCTTTAAAAATGGTTCTTTTTTATAGCGTTTGGGCAGTGCATCGTAAGCTGAAATTCGGCCGGTTAAATTCTTTTCGCTTAGTTCGTGCGGCACCCAAACATCAAGCTTGCCTATCATCCCAAATGTCCGTAAATGTCTCGAAACAGTTGATTGGTCAATGTTGAGGTCATGTTCAATCTCTGTATTTGTTAGGGCCTTACACAGGCGAAAAATTTCAAAAAAATTTCATTTTCATTTTATTTTTTATTTCATTAGCCTGAACGGTTAGGGATATTTTAAGCTTTACAGAATTGAAAAATAAGGTAAGGAAACGTAAATAAGGTAAGATTGCATTTATAATAGATACCGTGCGGCGCACCCGACCGCCAACTTCGAAGCCGTTTTTCCACGATTCACTTTTATGAACCTTGTGAAAGTTCTAACTCTTGAACGAAGGTTCAGATCGCTTTGAAATTTTTACAACATATTCTTAGTATCATCACCTATTGTGTGAACCAGAGAAACACAAATTTTAATGACACAACAAAATATAGAAAATAAAATACCGACAGAAAATTGAGTAAACAAATTTCTGTTTGTAAACAATTATCTGACGATTTTTTAGGCAAATTTTTGGAAAGTGAAAAATTTCGTCAGATAATAGTTAATAACAAATGAACTATGCAATATTTATAAAAAATCCTACGCACTTCCATAGACAATGTATTTTTTAAGATATATTCAACATTTCAAGTGAATCGGTTGAAAATTGTCTGAGTTATGTTTCCGGCCAACTTAAAAAATGCAGTTTTGAGATAAACGCTGCACAGCCGTCTATTTGAAAATAATCGCTTCAAAAAAATTATCGTATACAGTCACTGATATGTATGATAAGCACCCTTTTATGTAATCTCTATTTATTTTGTAGTTTTTCTGAATGAAAATCCCCCAAAGGCCTATTTTTTCGGTCTTTAGAATGGCCTACTAACCCCTTAAAGGTGACAATGCATGATAAAACTTTAAAAAAAATAACACAATTTTCAACTTTTCACGTAAAATTAGTGATATCTAACTATCCATATCAAATCTCACTAGAACATACAAACGAATTAGTAGCCGACTGTATTTCCACGTGAAAAGTTTATATGCAGCAATTAGTCGTAACTTCAATCCCAATTACCGTCTTTGTTATTTTTTACAAGCATTCGATGTTCTTAACGTACAAACTCGTAAACTACTAGTAACAACTAGTAAAAATCAATTGAAGACTAAGAAGTAGAAAAAGAGGCTTTTATTTAATGTACTAAAAACTAGAAAATCATTTTTTTACCAAGTCCATTACTATTTTTTTTTACCAAGTCCATTTACCATTTTTTTACCAAGTTTTACCAATATGTGGCTATAAATAAAAGCTTGGGGCGCTCAAAATTTAGACATATAATCTTTAATTTACATAAATCCGTGAACATATCAACTGTATTTAATACACTGTAAAACAACCTTACATTTCGTAAATGAAAATCCTGAAACTGAGTATAAACCTGGGATAATTACTTCTCCAATTACTATTGTGCCAAATTAAATACGGTCAATGAAACTGAATTGATCAAATTTATTAAACATTCAAAATGTTGAGCGTCCCAAGCTTTTATTTATAGTCACCTAGGTGACTTGGTAAACAAATATTTTCTACTTTTTAGTAAGGTAAATATCCCAATTATTGAACAGCTAAGGATCTGGAGGATTGAATTCGGTGAGAAAAAAAAATATAAAATCAAGAAAACACCATCGCTTTCATGTTCAAATGATACTTTGATATTTTTACTTTCGAAAAATCACCCTTTAAATTATTTTAAAATGATTTCAAATGAAAAAAAAGAATAACAATGTGAAGCATGCAAATGTCCCAATTATTGAACACTGGAAGTGCCTATGCCCCTAATATTGAACAGGCATGTCCCAGTTATTGAACACTCTCGAGAATTCTTTTTCCGTTCTGAAAATATTATTTTGGGTACAATATTAAGAAATAAAAGCAAAATGAAACACTTAAATAATCTTTTATTAATCATTTAAAAATACAAAAATATATATTTAGTCTCTTTTGATAGGTTTTTGGTTCATTCGCATTCGGTTTATTTTTGCTTTTCAACTCGAACTTTATTTTATTTTTATTTTCAGCTTCCTCGTTTTTATGTTCTGTTTTTGTTTGATTTTGTCGCAGCTTGGCTCCCTGAAATATCGGAGAGCAAAACATATTGAACATTACATTCGTATTTTCAGGCTACATTTAGGTTATATTCTCTTTTTTACTTTTCTTTTTGTGTATTGCACGAAAGTACAAATAAAAAATATATTTGACGATCTTAGAGTTATTATTAAAAGAATAAAGGTAAGTTTATTCAGGAACTTACAGTTTTTGTTTGAATAAATCCGATTCACACGATCTGTCACACGTTAACTGTCTCGATGTTTTGATGGGTTTAATGACGTCATCTTGGAGAATTCGAGTGTTCAATAATTGGGACACACTGCATTTTCTATACCCCAATGATTGAACACCGTATTTTCTAACAAATGATTAACTAATTTTTTTTGAATTGTTTGTAAGAAATTTTCTGAAGAACCTGAAACGCGTTTACTTTTTGAGATGTGACAGTTTTTGAATTTTTTATGCCCTTACGCAATGAAGCGGGTAATTGCTTATCGTCTTGGCAAAGACGATAAGCAATTACCACGAGACGTCGAATCGGGTCACCGTTGCTGATTAAATAATTTTTTTCTCTATTTATTAAAGCTTTTTTGCACAAGTAAGGTAACATTTCGATAGCTAAGAGTTCCATATATGTAAAGAAATTGTTATAAATAAGTAAATGCATGCAGGTGAATGAGAAATAATAAAAATATAAGATAGTGTTCAATAATTGGGATCTGTTCAGGAATTGGGACCTGCTCAATAATTGGGACATTTACCTTACATTAAATAAAAGCTTGTTTTAAAAATATGATTTTTTTTACATAATGATTATTAAAAAAATAATTTTGAGGAAAACGCGTTTGATATTGTCGAAAATATTAACGAGATATAAGCGTTTAACGGCAAAAATCAATCTGGGATGAATAAGTCGAAGGACATGCCGCAGGAGTAAACAATAGCACTATACATTTTGCTTGAGTTTTCTTATCACAAAAATAACGAAACAAAAACCCTAATTACGAATCATCATCAGTTGTGTGGTCGTTTCTTTCGTAGATGAGTAATCTTCTGTCCCATTGGTTGGGCTCGGTGACGGTGAGACGTCGAAAGGCGCAACGTTCGAGGATGATGCGATCGATGTGGCTCGCTACGTCACCGGTCAATTTCAATGAATTTATAAGGGGAAAATCATCGTGACCGGCGCGCCTCAAGCGTCTCGAGGCGTTTCTGTAACACTTCCAAGATTGGGGCTCGATAACGATAAGATCGGTGAGCGCGGCGATCGCCTCGAGATAATTCACGAGGCCTTGGTCACCGTGATTCACGTGGATCCACATTGTCACGGAGAAACAAAAGATCACGTCGAAGCGTTGACGGGAAAATTTGGCGAGGTAGTCAAGGAGCTTTGAGCGTTCCACCACGTTCATGAAGTCGAGACACTCGAAGTTCACGTGCTCCGGCGATTCGTTGCTCTCGCGCGCTCTCTCGATCAAACGGGGATCGATGTCTATGCCGAGCACGTGAACCATCGTATCCTCGTTGTCGATCTCGTCGCGGAGAAAACGTTGCAGCAATTTAGTGAGATCCTGTAGAATGACGCCCGGTTAGATAACGATTGTACAGATGATAGAAGAGATCAATAACGAGAGAGAACAATGATTATTATTTATTATCGTGTATGGGGGGAAAAAACTCGTCCAAGTGCGCGTCGGGCCTTGCTCTATACGCCTCTTGGATATAGTGGCGACGCGACAGCAACGCCGTCTGCCAGCTAACGGCGGCAACTCGTGGTCGTTCGTCTCAGAACAGTACACACATGATTCGCATACAAATCATTGCACGTTTTGAATTATTTATCTATTTAGTGCAATACCACATTGTTAAAGTGCAATTATGAGCCACACTTTTATCAAGTGTGGCTTCCAGAATATTTATGGATTTTGTTCGCGGAAACTCTGTGTCTTAAGGTAAGTAAATACCAGAAACATGAGATATTCTGTCAAATTCACTGTAATTTCTAGTACGTATTTATTTTTAGGATTATCGTATAATGATCAATTGCCTAAAAATGTATAGGGCATAGACTATTTCAAAGTCACCACGTTCAGGAGGTCGTCGAAATCGACGATACAGCTAATGGAGATCGAATTATCCGCGGGAAAGTAATACCACAGACTAAAGTGAATAATCGACCGTACGACGTAAAAGTAGAGGTATTTATTAATAAAGTTCGGAACGTAGAGGTACGTATTAATTAAGTTCGGACCGTAAAATGTAATTAATTAGTAGTTGAATAATAATGGGAGAAAAATATTTTTTCAGCAACATTTCAACCATACATGTAAAACGGAAATGGAAAATGAAGATGTATCTCCTTTTCAAAGAAATATCAATAATGAAGCAATAAGTGTATTGGTCATTGAAATTAGATATAATAAACCGCATTTTTCATTTCAATATATAACAGCATTAACAAATGAGGGATGTTCGTTCATTGTTAAGGATAAGTATAGAATGTTAAATGAATAATATGTTATTGGTGAATGCTATTTAATCGTTGAAAATGAGCATGAAATGTTGAATTAATAATATTTTTATCATAGATGAAAAAAAATGAAATAAAAAATAAGTTGCACGTGGTTCTCTAAAAATATTATATGATGTACTAGAAGAATAAAACATTACAGAAAATCCAACGTTTATCTATTTTCAATACGTTTCTTGTATCCAATCGTCAAAATATTGATTCTCTTGTTGATTTCCCAATTTCGTCTCGGAAACGAATAAAAACTCAATTCCTGATTTCGAGATTGGGAATTTTTGCACCCCACAACACGTCAATACCTCGTACCACCCATTCATTATTTATTTCACACAGCGCTTTTCAATTAAATTAATACGGACAGCGTACAGCTGACCGCAGTCGAACTCCACGAATTGCCTGAATCTGCCACCAAGCGGCGCCGCTAGAGACATCCAAGAGGCGTATTAAGGCCTGCATAGACTACGACACTTATTGCGACACAAATGTCTGACACTAATGTCCGTTCTGTTCACACTAAGACGGTTTCGGTGTCCCAGAAAGTGTCTGTACAGTGATGTCGCGACACAAGTGTCTGAGATGTTCACACACAAAACTTCTGACACATCTGCAGTACTCGCTCAGACGCCATGGAGAAACGCCGTGCGGCGGCAGCCGTAATTTTGTGCACTGTTGTAAAGAAACGTCGTAAACGAAATAGAAAAATATGGGTCCAAGAATGGATACAAAGAAGAGGAGAACTGGGAGCTTATCATAGATTATTAAACGAATTACGAGATGAAGATCCAAAAGCATATAAAAATTTTGCCCGAATGGTGTATGAGGACTTTGAATATTTGTTAGAAAAGGTTAGCCCTTTGATAAAAAAAGAAGATACAAAGATGAGGTCAGCAATTACTCCGGGTGAACGATTATCACTCACTTTGAGGTTTCTAGCATCTGGTAAGTACTAGTTTTGTGCGTTTCAATACAGCGTACCCACAATTATTGAGTAAACTGTTTCTGTTAAATGTCACAGAGACTTGTTTGTTGCATAGTGTTTTTATGTAAAATAATTTGCTATTTACGAGAAAGCATTTCAACTTTAGTTTGAAAAAGAGTGTGTACGTCAAATTTCGGGTAAAGATAAATAGGTACACATTAAAATGTTCAATAAACTTTTTCCATTTTTAGGAGACAGTTATCATTCACTCAGCTATCTATTTCGAATACCCGTATCAACAATATCTACCATCATTCCGGAATGTTGTGAAGCTATTTTTCAAGTATTAAAAAATGAGTATTTGAAGGTAAATAAATATTTTTGTTCATCTAGCACAATAACTTTACAAATATCGTAGAATCACACGATTTACTGATTTATTTAACATTATTTTTATCTATTTATTATTTTTAATTCAAAACTAACAGTGAAACGTAACAATCAACACACACACACACACACACACACACACAAACACGCGCGCAGGCGCGTATGTGTGTGTTGATTGTTACGTTTCACTGTTAGTTTTGAATTAAAAATGCGTGTGATACATATATATTACATACAATCATAAGATATACCTTTTTCTTCAGCCCAGGACGTATTAAGCATCGGAGTTGTCAATGCTGATTCCTGTAAATCATCTTCTTCTTCTATTGCCAAAATTGAACGTTGAATTTGCCGCTTCAGTTTCTTTTTACAGTGGTTTGTCTTAAGGTTTCTTAAAGAAGAAGCAACGAACTGGCCAAAAATAGCATCGTCATCATCCGATTTATTCATTACTTCCAGGGCCTTTTCAAGAATCTCATCGTCTGTTTTTTTTTTTTTTTTCGTCGTATTTGATGTCTGATTCATAAATCCGCTTGCTTGTGAGCTCTCACTCTCTGTAGTCACCGGTGATTGATTATCCTGAAACAAGTTTTATTATTAATGTTATGTATCCTAAATGTGAATATCATTTGCAGATACCAGAAACAGTCGGAGATTGGGAAAAAATTTCGCAGGAATTCGAAAATCAATGGAATTTCCCGAACGCTATTGGAGCCCTTGACGGCAAGCATATAGTCATTCAAGCACCGTTGAAAAGTGGAAGCCGTTATTATAATTACAAGGGCACATTTAGTATTGTTCTAATGGCATTAGTAGACGCGAAATATAATTTTATTTATATCGACGTTGGCTGCAATGGAAGAGTTTCAGATGGCGGTGTATTTGATAACTGTTCACTCTCTAGTGCCCTTGCAGGAGAGACGCTAAATATCCCAGGACCAAAACCACTTCCTGGTAGAACTAAACCGGTGCCACATGTTATAATAGCCGATGATGCATTCGCTATGAAACCCTATCTGATGAAACCATTCCCTTATAGAAATCAACCCGGACCGAACCGCATTTATAATTACAGGTTATCCAGGGCTAGACGCGTGGTTGAAAATGCTTTTGGTATACTCGCTAATCGATTCAGAATTCTACGGAAATCAATTGAACTCAATCCAGAAAAAGTTAATAGTATTGTGTGTGCTGTATGTGTACTACACAATTTTTTGATTTCAAGAAAGTCACGATGCACCTATGCACCGCCGGGTACAATGGACTGTGAAGTTAATGGTGTCTTTGAACCTGGCAGGTGGCGCCAAGAAATACCACCAGATAATGTATTTTTTCAAATAGATAGATTACAAGCACATAATATGAGTAAAGGCCTGCATAGACTACGACACTTATTGCGACACAAATGTCTGACACTAATGTCCGTTCTGTTCACACATAAGACGGTTTCGGTGTCCCAGAAAGTGTCTGTACTGTGATGTCGCTACACAAGTGTCTCAGGTGTTCACACACAAAACTACTGACACAGCTGCAGTACCCGCTCGGACGCCATGGAGAAACGTCGTGCGGCGGCAGCCGTAATTTCGTGCGCTGTTATTAAGGGGCTATACCAGTACGACACTTTAAAAAGATCGATTTTTTTTGCCTTTTTCGACAGTTTATTCTTTCAAGAATATCATTATCATTTAAATTATATATGTCAATATAATTTTATCTTGCAAAAATCGATAGTTCAATCTCTAAACGCATTTTTCGCGAAATGAGATTTTTCAAATATGCTGACGGTGTAACTCAAATAGATCCGATTGACTTGAAATTTGAACTGAGTACTCTTGAATATATTTACTCTACAATGACGTAGGATATTTTTGATTGGATGAAAATTGACGATTTGGCATTGAAAAAAACGACCATTTTGTAGGCAAGAAAAGAGACTTTTTTCATAACTACGCTATTTTGTTAGATTTTGATATTTTTCAAAAATCCTACGTCATTGTACAGGAAATACCTTCTAGTTTAACGACATTTTTTTCCTTTTTCGGTTTCAGCTACTCAATCAGCCGGAATCATGTCAGCAGTGGAGGAACTTTTTTTTGCGCCTGCGAAGGCAGCGCATTAGTCGCTTGGATCTCAATATTTACCTATGACAAAAATATTTAATACAGGTCAAATATATTTTTGATTTTCCAAAAGATTTAATTGAGCACTTTTCGTCCAAAAAGTCCTGAAAATTACCCAAATTTCCAGCGTTCACACTGGTATAGCCCCTTAAGCTGTGTTCTTAAATTATGCATTTTTCTGCCAACTTTAGCCGATATTGTGCCAAACTGTTCCGCCAAGCATTGAAGTGCTGCCTGTTTTTTTACTCTATTTTTTATAATCAGCACAACATATTTGCCAAAGTTCAGGCAGTCCTTCCACAAAAAATATCAAATTTTTAATGCCCTCCTTGCTCCGCGTAATGGCCATTTTGATTCAACGCGGGTCGCGAGTGTCTGGATAATTTCGCGCCGGTTGGAAAACTTGGACACTGCCGCAGACACTCCGACACAACCTGTTCACACGGCGCTCGACGCGACACCTAGCGAGATGTCGCAATAAATGTCCCGAGATCGGACAGTGGTGTTCACACACAGACACTCGATGTATACATTGAGTGTATACACCAAAGTGTCGTAGTGTAAACCTACCTTTAAAGAAGAAGCAACGAACTGGCCAAAAATAGCATCGTCATCATCCGATTTATTCATTACTTCCAGGGCCTTTTCAAGAATCTCATCGTCTGTTTTTTTTTTTTTTTTCGTCGTATTTGATGTCTGATTCATAAATCCGCTTGCTTGTGAGCTCTCACTCTCTGTAGTCACCGGTGATTGATTATCCTGAAACAAGTTTTATTATTAATGTCATGTATCCTAAATGTGAATATCATTTGCAGATACCAGAAACAGTCGGAGATTGGGAAAAAATTTCGCAGGAATTCGAAAATCAATGGAATTTCCCGAACGCTATTGGAGCCCTTGACGGCAAGCATATAGTCATTCAAGCACCGTTGAAAAGTGGAAGCCGTTATTATAATTACAAGGGCACATTTAGTATTGTTCTAATGGCATTAGTAGACGCGAAATATAATTTTATTTATATCGACGTTGGCTGCAATGGAAGAGTTTCAGATGGCGGTGTATTTGATAACTGTTCACTCTCTAGTGCCCTTGCAGGAGAGACGCTAAATATCCCAGGACCAAAACCACTTCCTGGTAGAACTAAACCGGTGCCACATGTTATAATAGCCGATGATGCATTCGCTATGAAACCCTATCTGATGAAACCATTCCCTTATAGAAATCAACCCGGACCGAACCGCGTTTATAATTACAGGTTATCCAGGGCTAGACGCGTGGTTGAAAATGCTTTTGGTATACTCGCTAATCGATTCAGAATTCTACGGAAATCAATTGAACTCAATCCAGAAAAAGTTAATAGTATTGTGTGTGCTGTATGTGTACTACACAATTTTTTGATTTCAAGAAAGTCACGATGCACCTATGCACCGCCGGGTACAATGGACTGTGAAGTTAATGGTGTCTTTGAACCTGGCAGGTGGCGCCAAGAAATACCACCAGATAATGTATTTTTTCAAATAGATAGATTACAAGCACATAATATGAGTAAAGGCCTGCATAGACTACGACACTTATTGCGACACAAATGTCTGACACTAATGTCCGTTCTGTTCACACATAAGACGGTTTCGGTGTCCCAGAAAGTGTCTGTACTGTGATGTCGCTACACAAGTGTCTCAGGTGTTCACACACAAAACTACTGACACAGCTGCAGTACCCGCTCGGACGCCATGGAGAAACGTCGTGCGGCGGCAGCCGTAATTTCGTGCGCTGTTATTAAGGGGCTATACCAGTATGACACTTTAAAAAGATCGATTTTTTTTGCCTTTTTCGACAGTTTATTCTTTCAAGAATATCATTATCATTTAAATTATATATGTCAATATAATTTTATCTTGCAAAAATCGATAGTTCAATCTCTAAACGCATTTTTCGCGAAATGAGATTTTTCAAATATGCTGACGGGGTAACTCAAATAGATCCGATTGACTTGAAATTTGAACTGAGTACTCTTGAATATATTTACTCTACAATGACGTAGGATATTTTTGATTGGATGAAAATTGACGATTTGGCATTGAAAAAAACGACCATTTTGTAGGCAAGAAAAGAGACTTTTTTCATAACTACGCTATTTTGTTAGATTTTGATATTTTTCAAAAATCCTACGTCATTGTACAGGAAATACCTTCTAGTTTAACGACATTTTTTTCCTTTTTCGGTTTCAGCTACTCAATCAGTCGGAATCATGTCAGCAGTGGAGGAACTTTTTTTTGCGCCTGCGAAGGCAGCGCATTAGTCGCTTGGATCTCAATATTTACCTATGACAAAAATATTTAATACAGGTCAAATATATTTTTGATTTTCCAAAAGATTTAATTGAGCACTTTTCGTCCAAAAAGTCCTGAAAATTACCCAAATTTCCAGCGTTCACACTGGTATAGCCCCTTAAGCTGTGTTCTTAAATTATGCATTTTTCTGCCAACTTTAGCCGATATTGTGCCAAACTGTTCCGCCAAGCATTGAAGTGCTGCCTGTTTTTTTACTCTATTTTTTATAATCAGCACAACATATTTGCCAAAGTTCAGGCAGTCCTTCCACAAAAAATATCAAATTTTTAATGCCCTCCTTGCTCCGCGTAATGGCCATTTTGATTCAACGCGGGTCGCGAGTGTCTGGATAATTTCGCGCCGGTTGGAAAACTTGGACACTGCCGCAGACACTCCGACACAACCTGTTCACACGGCGCTCGACGCGACACCTAGCGAGATGTCGCAATAAATGTCCCGAGATCGGACAGTGGTGTTCACACACAGACACTCGATGTATACATTGAGTGTATACACCAAAGTGTCGTAGTGTAAACCTACCTTTACGCAAGCGAGAAATTCTAATCCTCCGCCCTCTCGTCCTCTCTCTCTCTTTTGCTTCTTCAATTGGATGAAAAATCTTCTTCGCGATAAAAACCCGATACAGCTAATCTCGACGATTACAATATTACCGTAACGACGATCCCGAGAATGAGGGCAATGATCCCAGATATTATGAACGCGATGCACCGCCCCTTGGCGAAATCCGGCCCTACGGAAGAAACCTTGCGACAGTGCGGACATCTCGCCAGCGCGTTGTTGAGCGTGTTAAACTGAAACAATACGAGAGAAAGAGAGAGAGAAGAAAACACGAGTCACTAAACTCGAAGAGTGCGATATTTGCAAAAATGGAGATAATCGTGTTGCACGTCACGTGGTGGGTGAAGAAAATCGTAGAAAATGAGAGAAAAAAGCACGAAAAATCGAATTATTTCCTTGCTCTGGAATTTTTTTCTCGAACCTCCTGTTGAGCCTTTTATGGCTGTTCTTAACTGTTCGTTGGAAACGGAAATTCTTCAAGTGTTCTTATATTTTTTGTCGCTAGTTTATATATATATATATATTGAAACGTTTCTGCATAATTTTAAATATATATATATATTTAAAATTACCCAGAAACGTTTTATACTTATTATATTTATTCAATGAAAATGCCGGAAGATAGGTGGCCAAAAAAGTGTTCGAAAAAAAGCCAGAGCGATATTAAATGCAAACCCATCAAAATGGGGACTGAAAATGGAAGGAGTCATGGAGGAAATAGGCGTGGGAGCGATATGGCAAAGGATAAGAGACGAAGATACGGAGAGAGTTAGAATAATAATCAAAAGAGCTACACGAATAAAAACCGACCAGAAAATACAACAAAATTGAGAATTCGATGTACTGTAGCAAGTACAAAAATCGAAAACAACGTATAGAAAGGAAAGAGTACTGGGAAGAGAAAAGCATAGAGGGAAGAACTACAGAAACATAGGCTAGGTTATGGTGCGGAAATGTAGGAAAAGGAGGTCAAAAGGGATACCCAGATACTCTATGCCGATGCTGTAGGAAGGAAGAAGGAAGTTTGAAACACCTACTCGAATGCAGGGAAATAAAAGAAAAAATGAATAAGGAAGTGGTATATGGTTTGGAAAAGTAGCTGAAAGGAATTAAAAGGAAAAACTAATGAAGAAATGAAAGGGAAAGCGATTGAAAATGTTTGCGAGTATGTGAGAGCCTTCAAATGCATGGCAAGGAAGGAAGCATAGAGGAGAAAAAGCAGGAAACGTGTAAAAGGGTATCAATGTACAGAAAGGGAAACTGTATTAAAACCTGCGAGGGTATACTTGGCAATAAAGAACTGTACTATTATAATTATTTCTCTATATAATAATAATAATAATAATAATAATAATAATAATAATAATAAATGGCGTAGGGAAGCTGGCGTGCCCATCGCCCGGGGGAGCGCAACTCCCCCGCAATAGCCACCGACGTGCCAGGCCAACCACCTGGCACGCCGAAAACTAGGTTCGAACACCACCTAGTCAAGCCCCCCACAACCGGTCCCTCTCGGATGGGGACCAAGGATCAGTTGGGAGGGGCACCCGGATAGGATCCACGGTAACGACCACGGCTCGAAATCGGCGCCTCGAGTGGACGGAGGAACTCAAGGAAGACCTCATCCGCTGCTGGAGGGATAGCGTACCGTCGCGGCGGGGCTACATGGCGAGGTTGCAGGCCCTGTGGAGCCAAGAGCACCCAGAGCTTGCACACCTCTCGCAACAACATCTGCGAGACCAGGCTGCCCGCTTGCGACGACAAGGCTACGATCTCTTGTTACTACCACCAGAGCTGTCCGGCAGGCGCTCTTCCGCGCGTTCCGCACGGAGCTCTGCCGGACGGCCTCAAGATCGAACCCCCCGGCAGTCGGAACCCCCCCGTTGGCGCGTCGATTTGACAGAGGACTGGGGAACAAGGAGGGAGAGAATCACTGGGAAATTTTCTCTTCAGCCTGGTTACCTAGAAGCGGCAAATGAGTCCCTCGCGGCAGCAATCCCCGAGACCGCTGATCTCCTCAGCTTGAACTGGGCTGTGTATCGCGCTGCTGTTGAGTCGAAGCCTCAGACACGCAATGATAAGGCGGCGTTTGTGGCTAAGACTCGGCGGCGCGTTGCACAGCTCCAGAATAAGATCAATGAAGCGCGGAGGCAGGCATCCCGTGTTCAGTGTGTGTTAGACTTCATTACGGCGGGGAGGGCGTTTACCCCTAAAATCCGAAAAATCAGCTCGGAACTGAAATGCCGTCACCACACATTGAACAAAGCTATCCTTCTTATTGTGAAGGAACGCTACGTGGAGAAGGTGCGGAACCTGGGGGTTGCGAAGCAATCCCTAGAGAGGCGGCTGGGTCGGGCGTTAGACAACGCCCTCTTCCGTTCTGACCCAGGCCGCTGGTTCCAACCACCTACGCCTGCCCCCGACACAGCGCCAACAGCCGTTCAGGTGGAGCGGTTTTGGGGAAAGCTGTATAGCGAGGCGGGTCATTTTGATGAAAGCACTCCAGCTCTGGGACGGTTCGACACGTACTGCCGGCAACAGCCGAGTCAGCGTGGCGACTGTTTTCCAGTCACGCGGGGTGAGGTGGAGAAGGCGGTGAGTAGCATGAGGAACCACGCCGCTCCCGGGCCGGATGGGATTAACATCTTCTGGTGGAAGAAATTCACGTGCACCCATACCCATCTGGCCCGCATCTTCTCGTCGTTCATCGACGGGACGGTGCCAATCCCTACGTGGCTGACAGAGGGAAGAACGGTGTTAATCCCCAAAAAAGGGGATCTGTCTCATCCGGAGAACTACCGCCCGATAACGTGTCTGAATGCGCTCTGTAAGATCTTCACAAAGATTCTTTATGAGCGTGTTCTGGGCGAGATCGAGCCTGCATGGCGGGAGATACACGAACAAAGGGGATCCAAGAGGGGGCTGAGAGGTTGTAAGGAGAACCTGCTGGTGGACCGCTGCATCACTCAAGACGCGGTCCAGCACAAGCGTAACCTCTCAGTCGCTTGGATAGACTACCGTAAGGCGTTCGACACTGTCAGTCACAAACTGATTATACACCTACTCGAACGCCTTTCGGTGAGTCCTTACATAGTGGGATGCATTAAGCAACTCATGCCGCTCTGGAAGACACGCTTCACAGTTAAGACTAGTGAAGGCAACGTGTCGACCGGAGTGGTGGGGTATAGGAGGGGGATTATCCAGGGAGATTCTCTCAGCCCCCTCCTGTTTTGCATCTCACTATTACCCTTGTCAATCGCCTTGCGGGCTGCACGCGGGTACGAAGCGGGGCCCCCCGGGGAGCGTGGGCGAGGGATCACCCATTTATTTTATATGGATGACCTCAAGCTATACGCTCCTGGGGAGGGGGGGCTTAAGCTCCTCTTGAACATTGTAGCGACGTACACGCGGGCGGCGGGAATGGACTTCGGATTGGACAAGTGCGCTGTTCTTCATCTCAGGAGAGGGAGAGCAGAGGGTGTCGCGGCTGATGTTCGGCTGGTGGACGGGAGCGTCTTCAAACACCTGGACGCCGGAGGGTCTTATCGGTACCTTGGCATCGATCAGCGTTCTGTACAAGACGCTGAGGGTGTCAAGGGGGCCCTCCGCAGCGAGTATAGGCGGCGTCTCAGACGGATCTGGAAATCAGATCTGTCTGGGAAAAATAAGATCACTGCCACCAATATGCTCGCTGTCCCGGTCCTGCTCTACTCCTTTGGCGTCGTCAAATGGCGCAGAGACGAGCTTAAACAGCTGGACATCGGCACACGCAAAATAATGAACATCCAGCGGAGTCTGCACCCTCGATCTTCCACCCCGCGCCTCTATACGCTGCGTCAGAGCGGCGGGCGTGGGCTCCTGGGATTGGAGTGTCTTCATGACCGCATGGTCCTCGGAATAGCAAGCGATGTAATAACGAGCTCGGACCCGCTCCTGGAAATTGTGCACCAGCATGAGCTTCATGGGGCGGGTGCTTTTCTGTATAAGGCGGCAGATCGTGCGGCAGAGACCCTCGGCTTGGAGTTCCGCCGGCGCCGGCGTGGCGCCTTGCCAATAGACTCCGTCGCTCGGTTGCCCAAGTCCCGACGTCGGCGGGCAATCAGGGCTGCCGAGCAGACTGTCCTGACTCGGCAGCACGTGGACAGACCCATGCACGGTGTGTTTTTTCACCACATCGAGGAACAGGGGCTGTCCACCCAGCTGACCTTTTCCTTCTTGCGGTCAGCTGGACTGATGTCCGAGACCGAAGGGTTTATCTGCGCCTGCCAAGACGGAGTCATCAACACCCTGGTCTATCGCAGTCGCGTTTTGGGTCAGCCTCTGCCGACCACTTTGTGTCGTGCATGCAAACAATCGCCGGAGACACTAATGCATCTACTGTCGGCCTGCCCGGTATATGCAGTCTCCGGATATATCTATCGCCATAACGCGGCCCTAAGAGTGTTGTACTATCATCTACGGCACTCTTATGGGATAGACCGGGAGCCCGTGCCGCCTTATTTACCAGGAGATATTGAGTCCGTTGTCGTGGGCGAGAGGTGCAAGATTTATTGGAACTTCTCATTCGCGACCATCGGGCCGCTTCAAGCGACTAAGCCTGATGTTGTCCTCTTCGATTTCGACGACAAGACAAGACAAGATACGTCATTGAGTTCTCGGCTCCGGCCGAAGTGAACGTGTCGCGAAAGGAAGAGGAGAAACGGCTCAAGTATCAGCCTCTCCTGGCCGAGCTACGTCGTTTGCACCGAGGATTCAGGGTAACTCTCGTTGTCCTCATCATCGGCGCGCTAGGGGGGATGAAAGAGTCTTTTGTATCGGGCCTCGCTAGCATACCGGTTTGCAAACCCGGTGTCCGGTTGCTGGCGGGTCAGATGCAGAAGGCGGTCATACTTGGGTCCCTCCGTTTACTCAGGCAACACGATTGTGGACTGCGGTAGCCGCTAACCCTCTGGCTTGAGGGAGCGGCTATCGCAGAGCGATATATGGAAATTTTCGCGCGACTTTTTGACTGGGCGGCAGCCGAGGTGATGTCGGAACCCTCGAGTGCCGTCCAGCGTTATTGTTCCGGTCTAGATTAAGACCGAGCCTAACCCCCGGGGGTAGGTGAATGTTTCCCAGTGCAAACTGAGGAAGTGCGTTGCCCGGAGCAATAAAGTCTATTAATTAAACAAATAATAATGATGATGATGTTATCACATTATTATAACATAATTATAGGTTATAATAATTTTATATATATATGTGTGTGTGCGTGTGTGTATATATATATATATGCTACCGGAAAAAAAAATTCGTACACTTCAGATAATTGCAAAACTGTCGATCGCTAAATAATTACCAAATAATGTGAGAATAATATAATTCATTTCATTCATTATTTTACAAAGATACTAAGTATACACCTCTATATAATAAATTATATTATTCTAATATAATTTTGCAATTATCTGAAGTGTCCGAACACTTTTGTCCGGTAATGTATATACACTCTTGGCCAAAAGTATAATGCACCCTGCAATTTTTCTACTCGGACAAAAAAATCGAATATTTCGGCGAAAAAAAATCATAAACCAATTTACCGAACGACGTTTTGATTAGGATAAAACCAGCTTCATTTTTCTTTTTATTTTTGCGACCGTACACCGTTTTTTGTACACCGTAAGTCATTTTGAAAAAGTCGGTTTTTAACGATTTTCGCACTTTGCAGAATCGCGCTCTGGACTTAGAAAAATAGTAAACTCACCATTTAGTGATGAGATCTTTGAAAAGGAAACCGGTAGCTTTAGTTTCATAATAAAAAAAAAATTGCGATCTTTTTTGCAGAGTAATTTAGCTTTTTCTTGAAAATATTGCAGATTTGCGAAGAGCCGGCATCGTGCGACTTAACTTGAAAACTATCAGATTTGGAATATTTAATCTAGGGGGTAAAAATTGTATTTTGTTATTTTGGAGACGCGACATTTTATGAAATTTTGTTTCAAAAATTTCTTCGTACCTCTAGTTTTGGTTAATAGTCGACGATTTGTCTCAGAAATGTATTGCCGTTACTTTGAAACAAAGATGTTTCAATGAAAATATCAAGAGGAGAAAAGGTACATAAGCCCGTGCCCACAAGTATTAGACACTCCTATAAAATATTGATATTTTAAAAACTACATAAAGCTATTACAATTGCTTTGAACTAAAGCTAAGATGGCATCATCAAATATAAAATTAAACAATAGAAAACCTCTTTTGGTGAATTGCAAAACATCTGGATCGTAAAAATGCTAAACGTGTGCATTTTTTATATTTCGACCAAACTTTTATCAGTCTTCATTTGCTAATCTCAAAGTGGAGGAGCCGTTTTCTCCAATTGAATAACTTGAGCGCGATCCCATGTTTTCGAAAATGCCGAAAAGTAGGGAGCTTTCATACGAAAAAAGGTAAAACATTCAACTCTTGCACAAACAAGGGAGTTCCCAAGTCGAAATATCGAAGTTGGTAAAATGTTGGCGATATGTGAGTTCGATTTGACCGACTGTCAGTTTTCATTGGTTGAACTCCATATAACCTCAGAACCCCACTTAATTCGTACGACCTACAAATTAAATTATGTATCTTTTCTCCTCTTGATATTTTCGTTAAAACATCTTTGTTTCAAAGTAACGGCAATAAATCAATGAGACAAATCATCGACTATCAACTAAAACTAGCGATACGAAGAAATTTTAGAAAAAAAATCGTAAAAAAATGTTGTGACTCCAAATTAACAAAATGCAACTTTTCTACTTCTCAGACTAAATATTCCAAACCTCATAATTTTCAAGTTACGCCGCAAGATGCCGGCTTTCCCGAAACCTGCCGCTTTTTCAAGAAAAAAACTAAATTACTCTGCGGAAAAAATGGGACTTTTTTTGTAAACGAAACTAAAAGCTAACCGTTTCCTTTTCAAAGATCTTATCACTAAATGGTGAGTTTACTGTTTTTTCTAAGTCCGGCACGCGATTCTGCAAAGTCCAAGAATCGTGAAAAAACCGGCATTTTCAAAATGACGTACCGGGTAAAAAAAATCGCAAAAATGAAAATAAAAAAGCAAAATGAAGGTGGTTTTATCCTTTTCAAAACGCCGTTCGTTAAATTGGTTTACGATCTTTTTTCGCCGAGGTATTCGATGCCTTGTCCGGATAGAAAAATTACAGGGTGCTTTATACTTTTGGTCAACGGTGTATATATGAGGCATTCTTCATCAACTGGGCCACTTTTTTTTCAACCTTTCCAATTTTTTTCAAAATCTGCCAGTTAGAAATATTAGTCAAAAGGAACGTCTGTGATTTTTTTTAGATTTTTTTAGGCGACCGTTCAGGATTTTCAATTTTTCATTACGAACACTGTATCTGAAAAAATATTCATCAAACAAAAAAAAACATTAGAACGAAAACTTTTAATTTTTTCCGCTTTATCGAAAAAAATCAAAATCAATTTTTCTGCATTGACAAAATTAAAATTTGGCACAAAAATGAGAATAACATTTTTTTAAACCTAATAACACACATTCGATTTCGGTACAAATTTTATAGGATGTCTGTCATTGGGTAAAGAGTCTGCGAAAAAAATTTAGAATGGTACCTGCAATGGTTACGATGAAAAAAAAAATAAAAACCCTGCGAAATCTCATAACCGCATATATGGGGTTATGAGATTTCGCAGGGTTTTTATAACCGCTTATATGGGGTCATGAGATTTCGCAAGGTTTTTATTTTTTTTTTCATCCTAACCATTACAGATACCATTCTGAATTTTTTTTCGCAGACTCTTTATCCAATAACAGACATCCCGTGAAATTTGTACCGAAATCGAAAGTGTGTTATTAGGTTTAAAAAAATGTTATTCTCATTTTTTTTGCCAAATTTCAATTTTCTCAATGCAGAACAATTATGATTTCGATTTTTTTCGATAAAGCGGACAAAATAAAAAGTTTTTATTCTTATGTTTTTTTGTTGTTTGATGAATATTTTTTCGGATACAGTGTTCGTAATGAAAAAAATAAAAATGCTGAACGGACGCCTAAACAAATCCAAAAAAATTACAGACGTTCCTTTTGACTAATATTTCTAACTGGCAGATTTTGAAAAAAATTGGAGAGGTTGAAAAAAAAGTGGCCCAGTTGATGAAGATTGCCTCAAATGTATGTATGTATAGTTGTATATAATATTATATCTATCATTATTATATTCTTACGATATTATAATAAATGATTATTATCATGACCATTAATATTATTATATATGTGAATAAAAATAAAAAATAATCTCAGCGACTCGAATGATCTCAGATCTTTTTGTTGAAATGACAAGTACTAAGATATAATGTTGTAAAATAAATAATAAGTACGACCGTTTGTATTTCGTGCATTGGGGAGAAAAAAATTAAAGAAAAATACGTGATTTATCAGTTCAAAGAAAGCCCGAATAAATGGCTCACTAAGAATGTGTCGTGACAATGAGCACAGCAGACTCTGCACATTCCAGGCATGGAGAGTACCGGCGGGGTGACCGGACTGGGCGCCAGGTTTATTATTCTCTTGCAATTGGGCCTGGGGCAGGCGATGCGCTGCGACGAGCTCTTGCATATCGCGAGACAGTTGCACTGACATCTGACGAACTTTTTGCCTGGCGGGGCGTTTCGTATCGGCTGAAAAGTCAAGCAAAAATCGTACGAGGCGTCTGCATTGATTTTTGTTGTTCAATGATAGAGCAATGGAGCAACGTTATAGTTCGTCTAGGTGGGCGCAAGTGAACTTTGACCTTACCGTCGCTTCGTTGCACTGTCCGCACTTGACGACGTGCTGATCTTTCTTGTTGGATATGTCGATCATGGCTTGACAGACCCGGCAGGTCACCATCGGCATGCCGCTCTGATTGGTGGATTGATAAGGCGGTGGCAATTCATCGGGCCCGATGGGCGAGACTGTGTTTACGTTGGACTGATCGCCTTCTGATGAGAACAGAGGACATTCCGCATGTGTAATCGAAGAAGAAAAACGCGGAATAACAATAACAGGGGCGGGAGGGAGAGGTGGGAACAGCGTCGTGAAAAGCCGCGAATTACTCACCAATAACGTCGCTGGCTTGCGAGCTGTAAGTGACATTGTCATTTTTCAAGAGCGGCTGCCGCTCGCCCTCTTTTCCGTCACCCATCCTCGACTCTTCTTACTCCGATCGCGGCTTTTTTTTCGTCGTTTATTCACGCTGCTTTGTTTCCCGTTTCGATTATTCGGAGCGACGAAATCACATACACACACATACACACGAGGGAGAGAGAGAAAATTCGCTGACACGTAATTACTGCGGATTAGGATTCGTCGCGGAGGAAAAAAAATGTGTATACGCAAGAGAGAGAGAGAGAGAGAGATCGTTGGAAATGTCTCCGATTTTATTGACAGTTGAAACGTCGCGAACTACGGAATTCGGCGGGCATCCTAACGAATATATTTGCACTATTTCTTGTTTCCTATTCTCGTTCGCCAACTCTCTCTCTCTCCCTCGCCGTACTTTTACCGCACACACCGCGCGCACTTCGCTTCGGCTGTCAGACAATTTTTCTGTTCTTCCTTCCTTTCGCTCGTGTGTGACGCACACTCGCGATATATTCGCTCAGATTGAGTGTGTATACGCGACTCGTGTTGTTCCGAGCACCCGCGGATGTTTCGCGAAGCCGAACACGGCCAGCCGACCGTCGGTGAGGCGGCGATCACGCTGGGGAGTTGCGCCGCGCGCCGAGAGGTGGCGAAACTCGGCAAAGTCTCAAAATCGCTATATGGAGAGCGTATGAGCCCGCAACACGGGTCGCGTTTATTCATCGGGCGCCAGTGCTCGAGATGAAAAATTCGGGAAAATATTATTGAATGTTGGCCAATTCAGGACGGAAACAAAGAGGAACCCAGCTCACTTTTAGATACGGATTTACGGAAATCCACGTGCTGTATTGTGGACAATGGCTAGTTTCGCTAAAGCACAATTGTTGAAGTATGGCTGGACTGAAGGTATGACTCTAAGATGCACCGGTAGTGAAAAAAATCATAATCTGTACTCTAAAAAGTTACGATATAAACAAGTAAAACGTTCGAGTGTGCTCGACAGTAAAAAAAAACTCGTTATTTCACCTTCCGTACTTGTAAAGCGCGCATACGTACGTTTGATAAGGAAAGAGCCGATAGATCACCGACAACATTTCGTGCTTAGAAAATGGATTTTTCCACAAGAATTTTGGCCTTTTGGCAGTTTCAATGTGAGGTTAGAAACTTGAGGAATGTGAGTCGTTTATATCGTCGATTTCATAACCTCGAAACTTTTCTAACCTCAAACCTCTATTATATTCCTGTCTCCCCTAGTGCAAATTTTTCATAATTTCTCATATTTTAGTCATATTTGAGATTTTTGGAGAAAAAATGATTTAAAACAGATTCAAGTACTGGTCTATTTCCCAAAAACACATTTTTTTTACCGAAAATTCATTTCTCATTTTTTTCCCGGAAATGCCTCTTTTTCCTATGTCCTGCGTGAACGGTTAGGGAGATATTCGGAGAAAAGTTAAAGATGAAAAGAAATGAGATCTTCGTAAAAAATACTTATTACATTTTTTATCCCTTGTAATTCTGAGAAGTTATGAATTGCGGAAATGTTTGCAAACATTATTTTCCTTGAGGGGTAACACCACCGTAATGGCCTGCCACGAAGCGTTTTAGACAAATAATATTTGGAATAATTATTAAGCATATGTTGAAGTATATTGCAAAAAAAATTTATCCGAAAATATTACAAAATGGTGACACTGCAACAAATTCTTCCAAGGCATGTTGAACGGTTCTCTGCGATACGCAGTATAACTTGTGCCAATTTTAATCTGGACAAAATAATTTTGTTTTTATTAAATCTAGATGAGAGTAGCTAGTGAACCACTTAGGGGATTTTAGAAATATTGATTTTTGAGTAATTGCCGAGTATTGGACTAAAAATGTTCAATTTTTTATTTTTAATATTAATAATTTAATAAATATAACTGTTAATAAATAAATATAACTATTAATAACTAAACTATTAATAAATATAACTGATGAACAGGTGATCATGCATTTTCATTTTGTTAGTTTGCGTTACTTGATAACCGGAGGAAGTATAATTTGAGCAAACAAAAAGTAAGAATTCATTTTTTATCTATATGTTTTATTTCATATAATTTCCGAGATTTTCCCGTGATCGTAATTAAAATGATGAAATATTCGGAAAAATTCGATGTTTGCGTAAAAATAATTGTCCGCAAAACTCCGAATTCTTCATACTTGTACCAATTCATAGAAAAATTCCGAAAAATTTTCCGAAAAAAAATTTGCACTAGGGTCAACCTGCCAATAAATAACGCACACTACTTTTTAATAACTTTTCGAACAGCCCCTTTAACGATTCCCCAAAACCGAAACAAACCAAAATTCCTGCTCCAAAAATCTCGACAAACGATCAAAAATGTTCAGATGCAAATTCTCTCAAAAGCAGGCGACCCTCGCCTAGTACGATCCCGCCGATTCTCCCGAAATCCCGAGTCCTAGTAGCGCTGTTGATTTTCGCAGCCGACATTGACAGTCAGTTTTGTCTAACAGGCAAAGGATTGGGCAAGAACGAGAACGGCATAGTGGACGCTCTGAGGCCGAAATTGAAATTCGACACAACGGGTATCGGCCACGATGCCAAGGAGTTCAAATGGTGGGAGTCGGTCTACGACAGGGCGTCCGGCAACGTGGCGATCGAGCGTAGCGCGCAAGCCGGCGGTATTTCCGTGACGACTAAAACGGAAAATTCCGTGGTGATCTCGGCGGACAGGTTGAGTCTGCGCGTATCGTCGGACGAGTCGCGTCTCGGCTACGGCAACTTTCTGAAGACGTGCACCCTGGACAACGGAAAGGTGGTGCGCGACGGAAAGGCGGAGTGCGCGACGGAGATGCCGGAGTTTGTCGAGTTGACGGACGAGCAGCTTTTCGAGGCATGCGGCGGTCGAACGGCCCACAAAGGAGCGCGTCACGGTCTCAAATTGAGCGGAAAATTGGCTCGCATCGCTCGGCAAGAGGCCCTCATGCTGGAAAGCGCAAACACACCCGAGGCAACCGACGAGCAATGGACCGAGGTGAAGGGCAAGCGGAAGAAGTCCAAACGCAAGAGACGTCGTAGCGTCGCGGAAATGGAGATCGCTGCAGATCCTCCAACGTCTACGGATGAGAACGCGACGACCTTGAATCCCTCAAGCCCGAAGACCGAGTCCCAGAAGTCGAGTAGAAAGAAGAAGCGCGTAGCTTCGGAGGAAAGCGCTCCGCCGAGTATTCAGTCAGCCGCGGAGAGAACGACCGAGACTGTGGACGGTGCGATAATAATTTTAGACGAAAACGAAGACTCACGAAACTCTTCTAGAGTGACGAACTTCACCGAGGCCGAACACGCCAATTTTCTCATCAGGAAAAACAAGAAAAAATCTGTCGCTAGAAGAGCGAAGAAGCGGCTCGATCGTCTCTCCGATTCTCTAATGGCCGTCAGCCTGAGCGAGGATTCCGTCGAGCTCGTACCCGAAGCCGCTGAGATATCGAAGAAATTGAAGAAACGTCGGAGGAAAAAGGAGATCGGAAGACTGAAGAGCGCTGGTATCGCGAGACTCAATCTTGAGACCCGAAAGGAAATTTGATCTCGCACAAGGAGCTTGCTTTGTTGATTACTTCGAAAGAAAACGATAATTCATTTATTTTTCGTTTTTTATTACATGTACAAAGGGATGACTATTGATTTTCTTAATAAATAGCGTGTAACCTGATGGTTAATCGCGTTCGAAGTTGCACTGATAATCGTGACGATTTTTCGTTGACTGATTCACATCCGTTCATTCGTATAAAAAGAAACAAACGGGTAGCGTGTTTAATCAACATTAACCTTTTTTGGCGCTCAAATATTCGATCGATAGCACCACGTATACGTATAAATGCAGTAGGATTTGTTGTCGTTCTGGAATAATCGTTAATTCGGAACGGTTTTATATGCAAATAGGATTTTGCTCATCCGTGAATTATTAAAAATTCTTCGGCAATCATTTCTCGCTGTATGGATTTAAAATATGTTCCAAGGCCTCTAGAGTTACGAGTCTCGCAAGAAAGCGAGAGAGAGACTGAGAGTATAGAAATAACGCGAAGCTAAGAAATTTCGCATAATCCTATTTATAACTTTCGATAACTCTTACATATTCGGAAAACGTCGTATGGAATACGTTTTTTTTTCTCGCGTACGCCGGGGGAAAAGGGTTCGTCATTTGAATGGTAGAAAGAGCGTGATTTTATTCCATTTTGAACTCCGGTGGATCGAGGGAAGAATTAAAACATCCGGCGGAGAAATTTGATATGGGGGCGTATTTGCTAGCACGCCTGCTCATCCAACATTCGGCAGGAACTTTTTTCGTTTCTGTGCTCTGTTTTTTTAAATCTATAACCTTCAGATCATTGTGACGAGGTGCAAATCGTAAAATTGTCGAATATTCGAGGCATAGCGATTTTCCGCCGAGTACTCCGAAGAAAAAATCGGAGCGAAATACTTCCTCGTCTTATTGCTCGAAATTTCGTCCATTTTTGACTAAAATTTGTCGCTCGGTCGAGTGCTCGGAGGATTATTTTCTTTCGTTCACAAGCATAAAAAGAACTCGAGAAACGGAGGAGACCTCGCTAGTAAAATTTGTTCCTATCTAGTTTTTTTTCTCATACATACGTGGAGGATGAGTCACTATAACTAACAAGGAACAGCACTTAAGTGTGCGCCGTCTATTTTGTTGAAACTCACATATGAGGCATTCCACGTCACTTCAGCCAGTAAAAAAAAATACCCAAATAATTTTGAAAAATAGAGTTACTTTACTGAAAAATATTCACCGCGTGCCGAAATTTTTTACAAACTTTCGACGTTTTTTCTCGTTAATTACAATTTTTTAACATTTTTCCATTCAAATGGCTGTATCTTTGGCAGGATTTGACGTATTTACATTCGTAAAGAACGAAAATGTGCGTCTTTTTATAGCCTTCCAGAAAAAAAATTAATTTATATTTTATTGAGCAAGTCGAACGTCCGTTTCAGGGCAAAATATGCAAAAATATTTTTTTCTCAAGCAAAGACACTCGTTATTTTATTTTTTTTAATTTCCCCGAATTGTGAATACGAAAAACGGATTATTGGTATTTTGATATTATGGGATTCCTAAACACCGTGAAGCAACGGCTATTTTTTTTTTAATTTTTTAAATTAATATTCGACGGAAGAGTATGGAGCACTCCAAGGCTCCATACTCAACCTTTCAAAAACCTGGTAGACATACAGCGAGTGCTCTACACTCTTCAATCGAATATTAATAAAGAAATAAAATAAAAAGTAGCTGTTACTTCACGGTGTTTAGGAATCCCATAATATAAAAAATACCAAAAATCCGTTTTTCGTATTCACAATTCGGGGAAATTCTTTAAAAAAAAATAACGAGTGTCTTTCCTTGAGAAAAAACATATTTTTGCATATTTTCCCTTGAAACGGACGTTCGACTTGCTCAATAAAATCTAAATTATTTTTTTTTTCTGGAAGGGTAGAAAAAGACGCACATGTTCGTTTTTCACAAACGTAAATACGTCAAATCCTGCCAAAGATACAGCCATTTGAATGGAAAAATATTTAAAAAATGGTAATCAACGAGAAAAAACGTCAGAAATTTTGAAAAAATGTCTGCACTCGGTGAATATTTTTCAATAAAGTAACTCGATTTTCCAAAATTATTAGGGGATTTTTTTTTACTGGCTGAAGTGACGTGGAATGCCTCATATGTGATGAAGCATTGATTGAATCGATTATGCACGTATTTTTTTTAACTGCGAAAAAACGGTTTTAAGGGAGGAAACCACCCCTCAACGAAAGGCGTGTCGAGGTGGTTTTGCAGTTTTACCCACAAGCAGTCCACCGATCTGAATGAAACAAAAACCAAAATTCTTTTAATGTAAAGCAATGAAAAATCCACAATAGAATTTTTTTAATTAAGGGGTGACACGCCTTCCCTTGAGGGGTCGTTTCTTCCCTTAAAAACGTGTCTAATACTTTCAATGCTTCATCACATATATGAGTTTCAACAAAATCGAAGGCGGACACTTAAGTGATGTTCCAAGAGACTCAAAAACGAGACGTAGCAAAGGAGTTATCCCGACGGTCCACACAATCGCGTACAAAAATACGATCGCGACACGTGCGTAAAGCCAAAGATCATTATTTACAAATTACACGCGCGCGACGCCAGATCGAAAGGAACACCAAACACGTCGTATTCTCGTTTCTTGTCACTTTCGCCTGCAATGCAATTTTTTGCCGGGTGAGCATTCCCCTTTCGCAAAGTGGAAAAATGCGAAAAAAAATATATATGCATTTGTATGCGTGTGTATATATATACATACGTTGGAAGCGCACGGTACTACATTGACGAGGCAAAGCAAGATCGTGACGTAAAAATTCGAGCTTGAATCTTAGAAACTTATCGTTAAAAAAAGCTTTTTTTTTCGTTTTGAACGGAATTTTGATATTATATAGGACTTTTTACACACCCGTCTCGCACGAATTTTTCGTGCGTTTCTTTTCCTCTTTCTCTGAACGATCGATCACGACAGAATATGGAAATTGAGGGGGCAAAAAGAAAGCACAAGCTGCTACAAGAGCGCTTATTATTACAAGTAGAAAAGGGAATTGCCATTGAAATTATTAGCAGTGGGAGAAAAGTTTGCCCAGTTAAAGAAAAACGATATAAGTAAGGCGGGCTGCAGAGATTCCTCTAATTGACTGTGTTACTTCTTACGACGACCAGACTGGAAAAATATACTTCGAATCCTCCTTTAGGACAATTTTTTTCGTTCAAACCGCACTCCTTTTCACGTTTTAAAAATTTGGGCACGCAGTCACACAAACCCGAACACACGAGTGTCTAAAAAATGACGGGGCATTACTTGCGTGGGTGGGGATAAAATCGATCCGAGGAAAAGGTCCGAGGATGCGCCAAGATCCGGAAGCTTTAGTCATTTCGCGTTCAGAAGAATGGAAAACGAGATTCTTAGGGATTGAAGAGGGATTGGTTCGCTCAGACACACTTGTTGTTAGTTCTTCTCTTTATGAGATAATATCCGACGTTGCGTCCGTTTCGATTCAAGTTCGTGGATGATTTTTTCTTATCACCGGGAGCCGCAGCGATGAGACTCGGGCACGCAGTTGCGTTCGAGTCCACGAGCGTGTTCCATATCGAGTGCATCGTCGCGGCGCTCACCTTGTGGGTCGTTATCGCGCTCTGTATAACGCAGGAATCTATTTTTCGAGGCGCGTAACTGAAGCCCGGATGATTGCTCGGCCGCAATTTCGCGTTTCTCGCGCACACACCCGTGATGTAAACGTCCTCGAGGTGGAGGAGAGGCGTCGACAAGGCTGCCGCGTACAGTCTCTGCGCCACGTCCAGACTCATGACGTATCCGGTGCCCGACAAGTAATTCGGATATGTTCTCTCCGAGAACATGTAGCGCGGTGTGTACCTGAAAAAATCCGTTTACAAAATGAAACGAAAAAGGAAAACGATGGTACGAGATTTTTTAATTTTATTTCGGAAACTTTTTGTTCGTAAATCTTCGTAAATAAATTCTTCAGATCTTTGAAATCCTGAATGATAAGTTAGTCAATTTTAATAAATCAATCTATTTTAATCATTAAATAGCATGAGAGGGACAATATGCAAAAATGGCTATGGGATTCAGTCCAAACGCACCAAACTATATTTGGAGAATGGAATGGAAATGGAATAAAGAAGGTAGCCTGAGGTGTGTCGTAAGGCGGGAAACTAGTTTAGATTACTTAACCAATCGTTTTTTTTTAAATTCCATAAATTGTTAGTAAAACTAAACGCTGATTAACCGATTTTTTTTCGTTTTCGGTAATTTTTTTTTCGAACGTATTTTTCGCGAAACGTTTTTTTTTCTTCAATTTGTGTACACTCTAGCTCAAAATGTTTCTAGCCTATAATTTTATAAAGTGATGGTTTCTTTATATAATTACGATCTAAATGAACCAAAATGTGGGTAATGTCATTGTTTGAAGTATATATTTTATAGCAAAAAAGGTTACAAAATCATGGCAAAAATTATACTTTTTTTAAAATCCCTGCAAAAAAAGCTATTTTCAATTTTTGGTCAGAGTTAGGTTCACATAGAAGGAAAACATGCTCTTGAAGTAATCTTCAAACCGTATTGATTTCCGATGAACATAAATAAAACGAGAACTATAAATAAATAGAGCTTAAGAGGAGGTTAAGTGCAGTTTGAAGGAAGGATAAAAATGTTATTGGAAATAAGGCCAAATGCAGGATAACATGCTATTGGAAATGAGGTTAAGAGGGAATGATACCTCATCGCGGTCGGTATGGTAGAACAATTATAGATTCACAAAAATCTCGAAAACAGCTCTTCAGATCCCGTCGAAACTTTGCCAAACGACGTCAAATAGATAGACGAACAGCTGTCTTCCCCTCAAATTTTCTGAATTTGAGAAAAAAACTAGATCGGCTTATGATAAGCCAATCTACATTTTTTTCTCAAATTCAGAAAATTTGAGGGGAAGACAGCTGTTCGTCTATCTATTTGACGTCGTTTGGCAAAGTTTCGACGGGATCTGAAGAGCTGTTTTCGAGATTTTTGGGAATCTATAATTGTTCTACTATACCGACCGCGATGAGGTATCATTCCCTCTTAAAATGAGGTTAAAGGAAGGATAAATATGCTACCGGAAATGAGGTTGAAATGAAATTATAGGTAGGGTTAATATTTTATTGGAAATAAGGTTAAAATGAGGTTAAGGTCAGAATAAACGAGCAACAGAAAATGAGGTTAAAATGAGGAGGAAGGCAGGGTTAACATTCTATTGAAAATGAGGTTAAATGAGATTAAAGTCAGGATAAATAAACAATAGGAAATGAGGTTAGAAACAGGTCTAAAATAGCACTGGAAATAAGGTTAAAATGGGCATGAATATTGTACTGGATATGGGGTTGAAATAAGGGTGAAAACGAGGTGACAACCTCACTAGGAATGAGGTTAATATAATGTCAATATTGTACCGAGTATCAAGTTAAACTTCTAACTTCTAAAATTAAACTAAGTTTCAAGCCGGAGTAAACATTGTACTGTCTCTTCCAGAGTGTACACAAACAGCAAAGTCTGATGGCGACCTGCGATAGGCGGCAGGTTATTCGTTCCATATTTTCTGAGAAAATGCTTCGAAAAAATCAAAATATTTGTTTAATAATAAGTCCAAAATATTCCCGAAATTTGAATAAATTCGATTCATTCATTCCTTGTAAAAAAAATTACGAAAATCACTTAAAGACGTACTCATGAGCTGGTTTCCCGCCTTAAGGTATTCCTTTCACGAACCCAAATATTCTACACTTAACTGATTTTCGTCTATAATGAAGTAAAAATACATCCCAGTATACTGGTAAAATTTCAAGCCAAGTTACCGAACCTTTAACGAAAAATTACGGCCCTAAAAATCGTCTCACTTGTACGGCGCTTTATGGACATGTCACGCTGGCCACATCTATTTCTAATAATTTATACACTAAATAACTCTAGATGCCTAATACAAACTGCTCACAGGTGTAAAAAAGTCTAAAGATTCCGTAACAACAATAAAAACAGAGGGTCACCGAACGTTTAAAGAAAATATTAATGTTAAAACTTGGAAAAGTGTGGTTAGCAGAAGAATTTTTGTAGCCGTGACGTTTCAAATAAATGTAAAAATGTCTCAATCTACTAAATTTGCGCGAATTTTGTTATTCTAGTTTATCGTTGTGTATAATAATCCATTATAACTTGTTTTTTTTATTAAGCGCAATTGTAATTTACCGACGATTCAGAAGGCCCTGCTTATGCCCCCACAAAATACGGCCCTCCGCGAAAGGAATACCTTAAAGAAGAAGTAAGAGGAATTATCAACGGAAACCCATCAAAGTGGGGTGAGGACCTTGCCAAAGGCATGCGGGATGTGGGAGGAGGAACATGGCCGGCAATAATAAGAAGCGAGAATGTAGGAGGAATAGAGTGAAAACTTCAAAAGGTATTAAAATTAAAATGAAACGGGAAATCTCGAACGACTGCTGCAGGATTGACAAATCGAAATACTGCAAAGAGTATAGGAGCAGAAAAGGAAAAATTCTGAGAAATGAAGGAGTTGAATGGGGAAATGAAGGAATTATGGGCAAGGATAAGATGCGGGAAAGTAGGGGAAAAAGTAACAGGGGATAAGGCAACAATACTTGCTGGATGTGTAGGGAAGGGGAAGAGAGGTTAGAACACATTTGTGGCTGCAAAGCGGTGAAGGCAGAAATCAGAGCGGAAGTAGTGGAAAAACTAGAGAAAGTGCCGGAATACAAAGGGGGCAAGAATTAAGACAAAAATTAGAGGAACTGGTGAGAAATAAGGCCGCCAAAGAGTTATGCGAAAACGGGAAAACACGTACTATACCCTGGAAATAAAGACTAATACTACTACTATTATAAAAATTAATAAGTTTTGACAAATTAATATTTTTCGTTATATTTATAAATTAATCAATTTGAGTAATATTAATAAGTAAATATATTTGATTAATAGGTGGAAGAGCCGAGAGCTAGTGGAGACTCCAAGGAGGTTGTGTAAAAAATGGCCATCGGCCTTAATAGAAACCCGCTAAGCTATATATGGCGGATGGAAGCGGAATGTAGGGGCATAACGGCGGAAATATGGAAAAGAGTGGCAAACTATTTAATAGAGATAATGAAGATGGGGATAAAAAGTGGCCGAAGAAATGCCTTAGAGAGGAGGCGAGAGAAGTAGTAAATGGAAACGCAACAAAATGCGGAGAGGAAGTCAAACAGGCAATGGAGGAAATAAGAGATGGCAAACGACGTTGTAAGGGAAGTGAAGAGAATAGTCGAAAGGGGGACGAAAACAAAAGTGGAACAAGAATCCCAACAGGATTGGAACAAAATCGAAAAATCGACATATTACGCACTGTGCAAAAGCAGGAAGTATACCATAGGGGCAGAGAAGTAATGGGAGGATGGTCGAGAAAGTAAAACGAAACTTGGGCGAGACTGATATGTGGGAACGTGGGGAAGGAAGGAAATAAGGGATATAGTGACAACGAATGCAGGGTTTGTGAAAAGGAAGTGGAAAACTCAGTGCATATATGTACGTGCGAGAAAACCAAGGAAAAAAGAAAAAAAGAAATAGTAGAAGATCTGGAGTGGTGGATAGGGGATAAAGGAGAGCAAATCATTTAAAAAAATACAGACGATGCTAAAAAAGGAGTCTGTAACTGAACTATGTATATACATTATGGGGTGGTACAAATTTGGTCTCTATTTTTTATTCCTTTTTCTCACCATCTAATTATCTTCTTCAAAGAAAAAAAAATGTTGCGAAAGCTGCGAGCGGTCAAAAAATATTTAGAGGCCGCTCAAGCCTCCCAAAAATTCAAAGTTCTATTAAAAAATTTACTTTTTTCGTCCACTTCTCACCCATGAATTTTACGGTTTATAATTTTTTAATTCATCTCGCGAAAGCTCTAGCCGGCCAGAAAATATTCAGTAGTCTATCAAGAGCTTCGAAATTTTCAGTTTTCGCCAATTATTTTTTCATGTTAATCTTTTCACTCATAAATTTGACGCTTTGTAAAATTTTCAAAACAAATAATCCTTTTTTCTTTAGAAACAGATTTTTCAAATTTACCTCGCACTTCTGACCTATGGTGTTGAAGTTTGCATCGTTGGAACGCAACGAAAGTTCCGTTTAACATTTTATTTTCCATATTTTTATTATCATAGGCGATCTTTTTCTATAGATATATAATGTGGATCGCAAAAAAAAATTCTTAAAAAATGGTTGAAGGACGTTTGTGGGCGAAATCTGCCCAAAGAACTTACATTCGTTGCACTCCAACGATGCAAACTTCAACCCCATTCTAACCCAAGAATTATAATCGTTGATCTCACGAAAGAATTCTTTAAAGCTCTTGTCCGTAGCCAAATTATAGGTCGTTTTATTCGTAAAACTGAAATGGCAGATGTTTTTCGCGCATCGCAATGCGTCCCACAGTTGGTCGTGTCAGTCAAACTGCGGACCAATCATAGCTGTACTCTGTGACGAGCGACGCCATAATACAGCAATACATAATAACACATATCGTCTAATTAGTGTTTGTTGCAAATTATTATAATAAATTATTCAGAAAATGTAACACTTCGCCGTTAATTTTGTTTTTATGCTACAAGAAATTATAGTGCCTACGAGATTTATTTTTTTGGCGGAAATTGTAAATTTCGAAAACCTTGAGCGACCACTAAATATTCATTGGCTGGCTACAGGCTTTCGCGAGGTTAATTTTACAATTATAAAGCGTAACATTAACGGGTGAGAAGTGGACGAAAAAAAAATCGATTTATGAATGAAAATTTGAATTCATGGTAGGCTTGAGCGACCACTGAATATTTTTTTAGACCGCTCGCAGCTTTGGCGACAATTTTTTTGTTCTTTCGAGATAATGGGATGGCGAGAAAAAGGGAAAAAATTGAACTCAAATTTGTACCACCCTAATGTACATAAAGCACGTCGAGAATGTAATTGGGAAAATAGTAAACGAGAAAGCGAATGCGAGACGAAACGAAATGCAAAACAATAGGATATAAGTTAGAAACAAGAAAATTTTGTAAGGGAAAATGAGTATGTAGGGGGCTTCTATGTGTAAACACGCTTAAGGGGCATACTGGAGGTAATAAATACTACTACTACATTTTAATAATATTGACGAACCAATAAATTAACAAGTGTTAATAAAATAATCAAATAAATGAATGTTGATAAATCCTCCGAAAGTTTTATGATATCGGTGGCCCCTAATTCAGACCACGCAGCCTTCACATTTGACCCAAACCAAGACTTTTTTGAAGAGTGGTAAAAATCGAAATTCTATCCTTAAGGGAGTGAAACGGGGATTTTAAAGTTTATGTGAGACAACATATTTTTTAGTCAGATTTGCTTGAAATTTGGTATAAATACACTCCAATGAAAATAATCAAACATATATTTATTTGGGTTTGTTTGGTGCCTTTATGCAAACCCAAACGGTGCTTGTAAACAGTCAAGTAGTACTTTTAACCCCTCAATTAAGGGGTTAAAAGTACTACTTTAAACCCCTAATTAAGGGGTTTATATTAATTTAACCCCCTTCAAGGGGTTAAAAGTACTACTTGACTGTATTTTAAACCCCTTAATTGAGGGGTCAAAAGTATTACGTTCAACCCTTAATTGAGGGGTTTATATTAATTTAACCCGTTAACCCCTTTTAAGGGGTTGAAGGTAGTACTTTGAATCCCTTAATCAAGGGGTTAAAAGTACTACTCTATTTTCATCGGATTTGCTTGAAACTTACCAAATTTCTTTTATATATAAGCCTATATGTTTTCCTCGCTGTTCGGTGCGTGTAGAACTCTCGGTGCGTGTCTACTGAAAGTATTACTTTTAACCCCTTAATTAAGGGGTTAAAAGTACTACTTGACTGTCTACACGCACCGAACAGCGAGGAAAACATATAGTGTTGTATATAAAACAAATTTGGCAAGTTTCAAGTAGATCTGGTAAAAATAAATATGTTTTTTCATACAAACGTTAACACCTCCTTAAAGGTTGAATTTTGAAAATTGCTTTAATACATATTTAATTATTTGTATTTTAGTGCATTTACGCCAAGTTTCAGGTAAATCTGACCAAAAAATATATTGTCTCATACAAACTTCAAAATCCCTGTTTCGCCCCCTCAAGGGTAGAATTTCGATTTTTACCACTCTTGAAAAGTCTTATTTTGAGTAAAAAATGAAGGCTGCGTGGTCGGAATTAGGGGCCACAGATATCGTAACATTCCCAATTCTCTAAATCGTCGAAATCTTAGATAACAAATTAATTCATAAAAATAATAATTAATATTAAAAAGAGGCTCAATTCTTATTTCTCAAATCTTCGAAAATAAATTCTATCGAAGCTGGAAGACGACCGAAAATCGCATACCATTTGTTTTTCGGGTCGGATATAGGCCGAGCGTTGCATATAAGGCAACCGACCAAGGTGCCCGCAACTTTCGGCCTCGCTCGCAAGCTCTTCAGCAGCGTCGCCACGTTAACGAACATGTCGTCGTCGGTTTTCATCAGATATGTAGCTTTTTGGCAATTCGTCGTTACCCACTTGAGCATCATGACCGATTTCAACGTGAGATTGTTGTACGTATCGTAAAACGTCTCCTGTATTACGTCATTGTACTGGAGGCTCTCTTCAAGTATGGAATTCTGAAAGTCGAGCAAGTGAAAGACTTTTTATGGGGCAATAAAATCTAAGTTGATGGACGTTAATCGTGCAATTAAATCGAACTGATAAACAATCGACCGATGCAACGTCAAACAAGGTGACGTTGATAAAGTGATCGAATTTGGCACGCCGATAACGCGTTCTTAAGGGGTCTGCTCCAGCTTGAAATTGAAAAAATATGATTTTTTACTGCACCGTTTTATAGCCTATAGACTCTTAACTCTGATTTGCGACGAAGATTTTATAAAACTGTTCATAACAAACGATTAAAGTGATTTTTTTTTTCAGCGTGGCATTTTCGTAATTTTCAAAATTTCAACAAAGTATCAAATCATAGGAAACTTTTATTATCACACAAAAAGTGAATTTTTTAATTTCTCATTCACGCTGAGCTTATTCATGGCCTATTGGCGATGCAGCATCAGCGGCTCTTTCTTCAAACAACAATATCGCCGTCGTTTATAAATATTTCTCGATAATAAAGGTCACTTTATAATACCTCCTTCGCAAGACTCCAATAGCAATAATGTGTAAAATCTCGACCTCGTCGTCCCGATACTCTCGTCAAAAGGTAACATTGAAAACCGACCTGTTTATCCAGCGCCTATGCTAGGCCCGTTGACTTTACTAAACTTTAGTTTCAACGTACGTTGAGGGTTGGTTTCGTTGTCACTTTGTCCAAGGAGAAAAGCCACTCTGACCGTGTCTTCGTAAACGGGATTGCTCGCGTTCGCCCACGTGTTTCTGATGGCCATTCGCGCATCGTGGTTGGTCACGGCGGAGCAAACAATTATCAGAAGATACGGTACAGGTGTGCACGTGTTGCCTGGACTCAGAATCGTCGTGCTGTTCTCCGGATGGATGTAATCGTTCAAATTTCTCGATGTATTGAAAGCCCAACCGGGCAATTGAGCTGCAAATTGTGTTTCTTTCCATTACTCCCTCTTTTTAAAAATATTCCTTGCTAGATGAGGAAAAAACGTTTTTTTTATTGTCCCCTTCATTCGCGTGTTCCTCACTTATTTTTTGTACATCCCCTTTTCGGCGAGCGTCACTGTAGATTGCGTACCTACGGATGCTAGAACGTGAGAACCCCCCAAAGCTCCTGCTGTCGACAATGTCTCACCTATGCCAAGTAGAGGACTCTGTGCAGAGTGATAAGCCGGTACGTAGAGAAGTCCCAGGACGGCAAGGACGACGCAGCCCAATGCCAAACGCCTCATGAACGACATTCGTCCCTTCGCGCTGCCCTTGACGTTTAAACCGCTGGCCGATGGCAATTCCAGCGGCAGTAAGTATAATTCGTCCATCTACTTTGGCAAACAAAAAACAAATACCAGCTTGCTTATTGGCCAGCTTTTCAATGAGCCCAATAGATTAGGGCAAGGTGAGGATTACGCTGAGGTTGGGGGGACGTTAAATAGAGCTTAGAAAGGGGTTAAATAGAGCTCAAATAGCCTTTACAATACGTTACATAAATCTTAAAACGAGATTCAATAGAGCTTAATAAGAGCTTAAATAGAGCTTAGAAAGAGAATAAATAGAGCTTAAGAACTGATTAAGCAGAGTTTGAAAAGAGGGTTAAAATGCTATTGGAAATAAGGTCAAATACGGGATAACATGCTATTGGAAATGAGGTTAAGGTGAGGTTAAAGGAAGGATAAATACCCTGCAGGAAATGAGGTTCAAATGAAATTGAAGATAGGGTTAATATTCTATTGGAAATAAGGTTAAAATGAAGTTAAGGTCAGGATAAATGAGCAATAGCAAATGAGGTTGAAATGAGGTTGAAGGCAGTATCAATATTCTATTGCGAATGCAATTGAAATTAAGTTAAAAGTGGGGTTAATATTTTATTGGAAATAAGGTTAAAATAAGGTTGAGGTCAGAATAAGCGAGCAATAGGAAATGAGGTTAAAATGAGGTTATAGGTAGGGTACATTCTATTGGGAATGAAGTTAAAATGAGATTAAAAGCAGGCCCAAAATGACGCTGGAAATAAGGAAATGGGCATGAATGTTGTACTGAATATGGGGTTAAAATAAGGTTGAAAACGAGATAACAATTTCACTAGGAATGAGGTTAATATAATGTCAATATTGTGCCGAGTATCAAGTAAAAATGAAGTTCAAGTCGGAGTAAACATTGTACTAGAAATAAGATTAAAACGAGGCTGGAAATAGGCTGAAAATAAGGTTAAAAAGAAGTTGGATCGAATGAAAGTTGAAATAAAAACGCACCTGAGCGGGTTTTTCAAATTGTTGACTATTGCAATGGAACGACAGCTTCTGTATTCCATGATTTTTCATGGTCTCAAATTTTAAATGCGCACAGAATTTTTATTGCAAACCTTTGCATGCCAATAGCGGCTATCCATCAACTTTACAGTCTCTGTGCGAACTGAGAAAAAATTCTTACAAGCAACTTTTTGCTCGTGAGCCGACGAAGAATTTCCGCATCGTCGTAGCGTGAGACAGGGTGATAAAATAAAATGAATATAAGCCGATAACAGTGTGGAGTTAACTTTTTGACAGTGCGATAAATCACATCAGAGTTGTTTGAAATATTTTCAAATGAGACAAGAAAGAAACAGACGATTAATTTTCGTTATCTCTGCTCGAAGGATTACGTATTTCCCAGATAGACAAGCGTACGATTCCCTAGGGCACTCCACGGCGTGAAGTTACCGTACCATTACCGTACTGTCACGGCGTACTAATTCAAGGCGTAATGGTGAGGTACCGGTACCACGGTCTTACATACAGGTCTTGCAACTGAATCAAATATTGGTGGTGGGGGTGGTCGTCTTACTGTCGGCTCGTTAATTTCCTTGACCGCCGCTCGCATCGCTTCAATCAAATCATAGTCGAAACAGCGGAAGACGCATGTGGCAACACAACCTCACTTAATCGGCTACTATAAAGTTTTACATAACCGTTATTAAAAAAATCACGTGTTTTTTTATGACGGTGATATCGTGCGGATTTTTACATAATAATGACGACTAATTCGTGTGCGGTTCCAACGTGTGATACTGGACGTCAGTTAGTAAAGGAAAAACGTTCGGTGTTTCGGGTTCCGTCGAATATCGAACGTCGTGAAAAATGGATCACTGCAATTCCAGGAATTTCTCAGCTCATGCCTTCGCAATTCGTGTGTGAGAAACATTTTCTCCAACGATACATTCTAAGAAAGTGGGTAAAACATGACTTAAACGGTCGAGTTATCGCAGAGGTAAGTTGATTACATTTTTTTTTATTTATGTCTATTTACTTGCCTAGCCGCTATGACAAGTTCGCAGCGCCGCTCTTGTGGCTATAAGCCAAAGCTTATTGCCGACATTAAGCGTACCACCCCCACCACCATGGAGCCTAGATACCAGGAGGTTCAGCGAGGCGTTTCAACTCGTCCCCAAAACGAGAACAAGAAATGATGGCGCTGGGGTGCTCCGCAACCTATATGTATATAGATATACGCTAAACATGGGTGCGATCTAAGACAGATCACAGATGATGTACCTAACCCTCATTAGTCTTAAGGGATAACCCCACTCTAGGATTTTGGAAAGACATTTTCTTTCCTAAAAATACTTTGGTGTCATAAAAACAATACGGAATTGGTCCTGTAGCAATTTTTTTTATTTAAAGGTTCAATTATCGCTTTGGCCGCAGCGCCTTGGAGCGCGCGCTGAGTTGCTCGTACAACTTTAAACGCGTTTTTCTCGAAACCACTTTTTTCGATCTCGGAAGTCGGATTACTCGACCACCTTTGCATGCATCGATTTCGAGGTTGAAATTTTGACAGCAGCTTCACAATTATATTCTTTGTGGGAGTACGTATCCGTTTTTTGATTAAATATAAACTTCTTTTTATAAACAATTTACTGTTTTTTTTGCAAACAATCGATTTATTTCCTTCAAAGTGCGCTATTTAAAAAAAAATTAAAAGCAAATTTCTAGGTAGTCTCATAGCTAATAATATATAATATCATTTTTTTTTGGTTTTTGTTTCAGGTCTTATATTTAACGATAAAACCGTTCTCCCGTGAAGCTATATGTAAAAAAAAACACGTTTTTCTAGATGGACTATATTGCCGCCATTTTGAGTTTGAGCTTGAGATATTTTCTCGCTTTTGCGTTTTTTTCCGAACCGTCATGAGGAAATTATGAATCGGCGGATATTTCGACGTTTGATGTCACGATCGATCTGTCGTGAGGTTAGAAACTCATCCGATCACTTTCACCTCGTTGACCAATATATTACTATATATGTCGGTCGCGCTGCACCCCAGCGCAATCACTTCGGGACATTTTCGGGGACGCTTTTTTCAGCGCCTTTGCATTGCCGCTGAACCTCCTGGTATCTAGGCTCCATGCCCACCACCTTCGTTGCAAGACCTGTATGTAAGACCGTGACCGGTACGCCGTGCGATTCGAGCGAATCATACACGAGCACTTACGGCGTACTGTTACCGTACCGGTACGATACTAGTACGCCATTGGAAGATAGCTTATTCCACCATGTTCCTTCTGTCCTCGCGTTACGGCTATGTAGACAGCGCGCCAAACCCGCCGGCGTGAACACCACCACTTCGCTTCAGTTTGCACCGAAGCCGCATCAGTAACAAATAAAAAGTAATTGTGCGAAAAATGTCAATTTTCGTCGCTTAACGAGAGCGATAATTAAAGTGAGAGGTGTTCGATCGTGTAATACCGGACGTGTAAAGAAGAAAATTTCAGGACACCCGAGGAATCTGCGGGACTCGACGGAAAGCGTCGCACCAAGTGCAACGCCATTTTGGATAAAGACAAACTTTTTTGACAGGCTAAGTTTTGGGCATTTATTGTGAAAGAACGGTATTTTCTGTTTTAATGGAAGTATTCGACTGTACATCGAAATGTCTATGTTTATCCGAAGTATTTGAATAAAACATAACAATAAATCGTTTGGCACGAATTTTCCTTCAATTTCAGGTCCATTTTTTATCGCCAATACGCGACGACCTTCGATATATGCCGATATATTTATTTTTGCAGATAATGTGTATTTTTTGTAGTCGATCCCGCAATCTACTTTTGGGCCGAGATTTTCGAGAAATGGAGAACGAGGAACAGGAAATTGGACAACCAGGTGCCCTGAGAGGAGGAGTTCGTGAACAAATTGGAGTCGTGCGACTTGGGTTTTACCGATTTTAATTCGGACGACGATGTGGATGTGCTGGGTCCCGTGAACGTGACCACTGCTAAGACAAGATCCCGACAATTATCACGTTGCTTGTACCAATTCCGTCATGTTCAAACTCGAGGCCGACAATCTTCGTATAATGGAGGCGAGAACTTCGAGAAATTCGAATATTGTCAAAATTTCAGTAAATTGTGAGGAACTTTTGTAAACTGTAAGAAATTTCCGTAAATTCTAAAAAATTTGCGTAAACTATAAGAAATTTTTCTAAATTGTAAAAAAAATCCGGAAATTCTATGAAATTTTTGTAAATTGTAAAAAAAATCGAGTATTGTAAAAAATTTTTGTAAACTAAGAAATTTTTGTGATTTGTAAGAAATTTTTGTAAATTGTAAGCGAATTCCGTCAATTGTAAAAATCTTTCGTTAATTGTAAAAAGAATTTGTCAATTCTAAGCTATCTTTGTAAATTGTAAAAAAAATTGTATACTATAAAAAGATTTTGTAAATTGTAAACGATGTTTGCCAAGGAAACGGAAATAAATCAATAATCGAAAAACAGTTTCCCGTTTTATTTAATATATATATATATATATATATATATATATATATATATATATATATATATATATATATACACACACACACACATGACATGCAAAGAAAAAAAAAGCGGTCCGTTCGTGTATGGTACTACAGTGGTACGGTATGAGTATTTTGAGCCTAACGAGAGGTTATTTTAACGGTACTATGAACGTACGGAGCTCGTTTTCTAGGGATACAATAGCTTCACTATACCAGTACCGGGAGCGTACGTTAACCGCACGGTAACGTCATGGTACTCGTACATTCACCCAACGCCGTACCACACCCCGTACTACTCCGGTACCGTACACGAACGGTACGCCGTACTGCTCGCGTACGATACGGCATGAGCTCACCGTACGCCGTACTGATACAGTAACGTTACCGTACGCACGTACGTGGAGGTCAGGGTCACGGTCTTACATACAGGTCTGGAAACTCCGTTAGTTCACATGGTTCCTTTGCTGAAGTTCGCCGCGAGAGGCGCTGCAATCGAGGAGTCAGTGTGCGAGAGAGACAACAATTCTCACTCTCACTCAGCAATGCTTGCAAGCAGTACTTATCGGAGTTACTACTTGCAAATATTTCTACGTAAACGTGTTCATCATCTGTTGTTTTTTCTACCACTATATATGGATAGCATTTTATATTGCAGCGCAAATATAATTTCGCGTTTATCAATTATTTATCCCTTAGAATTCAAATAATGGCGTTTTATAATGGCAATAAGGAAGATTTTTAGTCATTATCGTTCTGCAGGGAGGGGGGGGGTGGAATGTACAAAATAACGAGAAAACCAAACATTTATTTACTTTTTGTTGATCGTTCGTTCATTGGTTTATCAATTTAGACATCTTTTTTTTACGACAAATTTTTTTTTATTTCATATTTTCTTGAAAGGCTTTTTGCCTCATGCGCAACCTAATGTAATAAATTATCGCGTATAAGAAGATATCCGAACCATATTTTTCACATGGAAAGGAAAACTTTATCCCGTTAATACATTTTCGAGTGTTAAATCAAACACGTTAACCTTTGAGGAATGCTTCGCAAAACACGTTTCAACGTAGTGTATTAGATTAAAGAATTTTGAATTGGCATTGATTAACCCGCCATGAGATTTCATATCCACCAATTTAGAAAGAGCAGGTGAGCTATTAGAACTTAAGCAGACTCCTTCGCGACAGACGACACACGCATCATATCTCTTTAGAACTTGCTTGCATAAGTACCCTGAAAGTATGCACGTTATGGTTATATTAATTTATTGACAAACACAGAACATAAACACTGCGAAGTACAAAAAATTCCATTCAAATCTAAGATTCTATTTAAATTTAACTTACTTCCCAGTAAAACGGAACGCATCAAACGTGAAAGACATAAAACCGATAATGTTAGATAAATATATATTATTTCAATTATCACCTGTAATTAATAGTAGCGAAAGAATTGAAAACAATTCTTTGTACTGGGATGATGATTTCGACGATTCTACCATCGTGCTATGAGAGTTGTTATTTTATTCTACGGCTACCTACGTTGAGTTAATACGAAGCCTGCTTCATGAAAAACTAGTTGAAATTAAAAAAAAACTGTCGCGTAATAAACTAGTCCTAGCCAGAGGAAGGGTATAATCGTAATCGACAGGGTACTCGATGACATCGTCGGTCTCCCATTCTCCTTTATCTGAAACGGCGTCTAATTTTCGTCGAACTTCGTCACGATACTTGACTATTTTGAGTTCCGATTTTTCGCCACTTAAAACTTTCAGATCGCTTAGCGATATCAAAATCTGCTGCTCAGGTCGTTCTGTAATGGTACAATTACCATATTTTGGAGGCTAATCACGCTATATACTGACAGTAGTTTATATAGCTGCAAAACATTGATAGTTACACTTTTAGGCTTCTGTAGGCCTTATTGCACTCCGGTACTACGCAGGACTTCGGCATTACTTCGCGGTTACTCGACGACCATATTCAGGTAATGTGTTCGCTGTCAAAACTGACTCCTCGATACTAGCGACACCACAATTTCTGTTTCAATAGTGGAACCACCCCCACCGCCCGAATTTCATCGAGTTTCCAGACCTGTATGGTCATGGTGACGTTACGGCGCACTCCACCAGGGCAGTACACGAGTGGTACGTGTCTATCTGGGTTTGTTGGAGAAAAAAACTCGGTTGTTGGCGAGCAATTGAATTTGCGAATTTGCAATTCTCCGACTGCGCTGACTTACCGTTCGAGCGTGAATGTCGGGTCACGTGGGCCTCGCTGTCCCTCCATTGACTGAAGCGATTGCGAGTCTTCGCGGATCGCCGCTCGGAGAATTGATCCCCCCAGCCCCACCAACGTTTGCGCTCACTCGCAAAGCGACTCGCGCCTGGGCATTGTGGAGTTTTTTCGTTTACCGTCGATTCGACCGATCGTGCCGAACGACAAATGTCAGTTGCGGCGTCATTGCGAGACAAACGTCAGAGGTGCTTAACGACGTTGACGGGACGAGAGTCGAGTCGGTACTGAGCGCCGTCGCGCGGCCGCAACGCGAAACGGTTCGCCGCCCCTTCCCCCGGGACCGCGCAAGTCGCGGCCAACAGCGGCCCCGTGCCGTTGCCACCACGGTCGTACATACAGGTCTTGCAACTGAATCAAATATTGGTGGTGGGGGTGGTCGTCTTACTGTCGGCTCGTTAATTTCCTTGACCGCCGCTCGCATCGCTTCAATCAAATCATAGTCGAAACAGCGGAAGACGCATGTGGCAACACAACCTCACTTAATCGGCTACTATAAAGTTTTACATAACCGTTATTAAAAAAATCACATGTTTTTTTATGACGGTGATATCGTGCGGATTTTTACATAATAATGACGACTAATCCGTGTGCGGTTCCAACGTGTGATACTGGACGTCAGTTAGTAAAGGAAAAACGTTCGGTGTTTCGGGTTCCGTCGAATATCGAACGTCGTCAAAAATGGATCACTGCAATTCCAGGAATTTCTCAGCTCATGCCTTCGCAATTCGTGTGTGAGAAACATTTTCTCCAACGATACATTCTAAGAAAGTGGGTAAAACATGACTTAAACGGTCGAGTTATCGCAGAGGTAAGTTGATTTCATCTTTTTTTATTTGTCTATTTACTTGTCTAGCCGCTATGACAAGTTCGCAGCGCCGCTCTTGTGGCTATAAGCCAAAGCTTATTGCCGACATTAAGCGTACCACCCCCACCACCTTCGTTGCAAGACCTGTATGTAAGACCGTGGTTGCCACTTATTAGTTTTTTCTTTAGGGATTTTTAACGTTGTTTCGCATGAAATCTAGGATTTTTTCTCCTCTGGTTCGAGTTGGCAACACGCACAAGAGTCAGACATAACCTCGCGACCTGCGACGAACATAACCTCCACCCAGTTCGAGACACTCGAATGACGAAACTACAAAGTTCCGTAGTTAGTTTACAGTACGATACGTGAGAAGAACCGCGGGTTCAGCGCTTCAAACGCAAAGCCAAGATGATCAAAGCCATTTTAGTCTTCAACAATCATGGGAAGCCTCGATTGTCCAAATTTTACGAATACTTTGTGAGTACGCTTTCCAATGTTTGTTTCTTTCTTTATTCTTTCGCTTCTGCACGCAACTGCGTCCCATTTATGGACGTTGACAGGTGTCAAGCCCTTTTTCTTCTCAGTATACGTTTTTTCCATACGAAAAATTGATTGTGCAGTCGGAAGCCACAAAGACAATGGACGCTGCGGTTTATTTAGTCGTGTATGTGTACGTATGGGCACAATTTTTAGGATTTTACGATCGGAAGTCGTTAAAGAAACGGAGAAATCTAATCCTTGTCATTTTGTATTTTATCAAATTTTCGAACAACTGGGTTTTCTTAAATATATACAGATACACTTTCCGCGATGTTGCAACCGGAAGTCACAAAAACCCAGAAAACTTTCATTTTTCGAATTCTAATCCTTTTGATTTGTGGTTTGATCGAATTTTCAATACTCTCTGTTTTTTCGAATATATATAGTCGTCCTCACGATTTTGCGACCGGATGTTGTTACTGAAACGAAGATTTTCTTTTCTATAAAGTCTGAACTATGTCGTTCAGACTAAAGTCTGAACGATTTTTTTTTCTATAAAAACTGAATAAAGTTGTAAATTTGTATTTAATCAAGTTTTCGAAAAACTCAGTTTTCGTGAATAAATAAATATATATATAAACAAAAAAATTAGACCTTGAAAAACAAAAAAAAAATCTTTATTTTTCGAACTCTAATCCTTGAAATTTTCGTTTTAATCGAATTTTCAGAAAGCTTGAACATATATAATACAGTTTTTTCGATTTTGTAACCAGAAGTCCTAGAAACAAAGATTTTTTTCTCTAACGTCTACATCTTTGTAATTTTTTATTTAATGAAAATTTCGAAAAACTCAGTTTTCTTAACCACACACACACACACACAAGACAGGCGTGCGTGTATGTGTATATAGACACTTTCCGCGATGTTGCAACCGTCAGTCGTCACAAAAACAAAGAACTCTTGCATTTCTCAAGCTCTAACCCTTCAATTTTGTGCCAAACGGATTTTTCAAAACCTGTTTTCTCGAATATATACAACATACTTTCACGATTTTGCAACCGGAAGTCATCTCAAAATATATTTTTTCCCTTCGAACTCCTTTCATTTTAAGTTTTAGTCAAATTTACAAACAGTAGCACATTTTTGAAACCTAGCCTCACGAAAACCTTGCGCGAAAATCAGAACTTTTCTCTCAAAACCCAAAAACTCTATGGTGCTGAAAAACTGCTGAACAGTTCTCATTAGAGTTTTTCATTAATGAAAAGAGAATCATAAAGAAGGTAAACGAAAGTAAGAGTACAAGAATGGCAAGACGTTGATGGGAGTTATGTGTTTTTAAGAACGAGGACATGCAGCAGCAGATAATCAAGGAGACGTTCCAACTGGTGTCCAAGCGAGACGACAATGTGTGCAATTTTTTGGAAGGCGGTAGTCTGATCGGCGGCTCGGACTACAAATTGATATATCGTCATTACGCGACCCTCTACTTCGTCTTCTGCGTGGACAGTTCTGAATCGGAGTTGGGCATTCTCGACCTTATTCAAGTGTTCGTGGAGACGCTGGACAAGTGTTTCGAGAACGTGTGCGAATTGGATTTGATATTCCATGTGGACAAGGTGCATTACATATTGAACGAGTTGGTAATGGGCGGCATGGTGCTGGAGACAAACATGACGGAGATACTGACGAGGATCGAGGAGCAAAACAAATTGGAGAAGCAAGAGGTGAGTTTCTCTGACTTTCCGTTTCTCTTCCTATCTCGCTGTCTCTCTATCGCGTCGTTCTTTCCTGATTTGCGAATGATCTTGCACCTCTTCCCGGCACAAAACCCTTTCCTCCTCTTCCCCCCACGTCCAATTTTCTCGACGTTTCATCGATACTTTCCTCTCCGCCTACTAACGACTGAGAGCAAATTGATGAAAAAAAACTCGCCAAATTTATGGTGACGGCGCTGATGTGTGCTAACGTGCTACGTTTTAGGGGATTTACAAAACGAGACGAACTTGTTCGCCGAGAACCTGCTCGTATGTTCTCCTGGGGCCCCCGCTCTAAAATCTAAATCGACAATAATCCAGGCCGTAGATTGTCAAATATGCGAGCAACCTGAAAACAAATCTCATATCGCTATACACGCATTTTAATCTGTGATCATAGAGGAACGAAAAAAAAATATATACAAAGAGAGCACCAAAGACAGAGACTCAATCAAAATAAAATTTATATAATGACAACCAAATAGTGAACGACGGAGTCATAGATGTAAGATATATACCGGATTTGTCACTAGAAATTGGACACGCGAAATTTTTTATGACTATTCATTCAAACGGAAAAATACACCACTAAAATTAACATCTCTCATTAAGATCTGCATTTTTGTCGACTCAGTTTTTTTTAAACCAGATGCGTCAAATTCATTTCAAGGTCAACAGATGTTTGTTTTTTGAACAAAAAAATTAATTACAGTGACCTTGAGATGACCTTGATATAAGAGAAATAAATAAAGCGGGGTTCAGGCCGTAAATAATTTGTATTGAATTTGTTAAACCCGAAGAAACCAATTGAACGTGTAAATTTTTTTGAGTGTCCAATTTCTAGTGACTCACCCTGTTTGTATATATAAGTATAACTAAAAAGAGGCTTTTTAATATTTTCGCTCTATCGCTATCTAACTAATGTGTTCGCGAACTACAATCGTGACAAGCTAGTGCCTTATGTCTCATCTGTATACGTGAAAAATCTCCGCTGAGAATATATAATAAAAGAAGTCACGCAAGTGTATGTACCGTTCGCAACAATTAATACCCGCAGCATAATGTCGACGTAGAATAGTTCACCTGTACACGTTCGATCGCAAAAGAAGCGTAGCTTATTCTTTTTTTAATTCATAAAAATATTTATTTCGTTACTGCATTGACTTTTCTTTAAGCGTTCTTAGAACTTGTTTAAATTTGTTTTCTCTGTCGGTGTTTCTAGACTTGGTAATAATGCTAAATTTAACAAAGATTGGTTTATTTTTTAAATTAATGCCGTAGTTAAATTAATTAAATTAATGCCGTAGTAGACTCGTGTGTGACTAAGTACGCGCTGGAAACTTCGAGCGGCCATTTTGAATGCGCTGTGGCGTTTCTCAAAGCGCGCGTATCTTCGATGCTGCCCACTCCACTCGACTCCTCGTCTATTCTTTTCTTTTCGTCGCCTTTTCATTCCCTTCGTCTACTCTTTTCTTTTCGTCTAGTCTTTTCTTACGTCCCGCCCTCCTTTCCATTGTTAACCCGACGCTTCGCTACTTCCGGTTCTGCGAACAATCTCTCGCGCCTATACGCGAAAGAAGGTGAAAAGGAAGCAAAGAAAGGAATCACTTGTTCTTGTGTTTGGTGTGTCTCGTGTGTGCAGGCGGGAATCACGGCGGCGACCGCGCGCGCCGTATCCGCAGTGAAGAACATGAATATACCGCAGCAGATAAAGGACATGAAGCTGCCGGACTTGCCACAGGCGATAAAAGATCTCAAATTCTGACCGGCCGTTACATCGTTGGATCCGAGCTGACTGATTGGCCCGCCGCCGTCGATCGACACTTCGACGCGCAGCGACAGATACGACGACGTGACGTCGTCGCGGGCAACGAGCTACGCTTCACGCAATACCTCGTCTACATTTTCATCCTCGTCCTACGATCCAATTCGAACCAGTGAAAACGAACCGATGCTCAACGTGCCGACTACCTGCGTCGCGTCGAGCAACAAGCCGCGACAAATGAATTATCAGAGCTGATTAGGCCATGAGACACTCTCGTGTGTTACATTACCGATTGTTTCGATATATTCGATACGCTTTCGATTGCTTCGATACATTCGATATACGCTCGATTACTGCGATATATTCGATGCGCGTTCGACTGTTTCGATGCATTCGATATACGCTCGATTACTTCGATATATTCGATGCACGTTCGATAGTTTCGATAGTGCGCGATCGATTCGATAGTGATCGATTCTCTCGATACATTCGATACACGCTCGATTGTATCGATATATTCGATCATTTCGTTACAATCGAGGCGCGTTCGATTTCTCAGATATATCATATCGTTTCAACACAATCGATGATCCTTCGATTATTTCGATACATTCGATCATGTCGATACAATCGTTGCGTCTTCGATTTTTTCGATATATTCTATCGTTTCGATACAATCGATGATCCTTCGATTATTTCGATATATTCGATCATTTCGATACAATCGTTGCGCCTTCGATTATTTCGATATATTCGATCATTTCGATACAATCGTTGCGCCTTCGATTTCTTCGATATATTCGATTCGTTTTTTAAACGTGTCAACACGAGACATTGCACAGTGTTACCTGCGACGGAGTTTCCGTAATTGCACGAGGCAGCGCAAGCGACATTGTCGACAGTGCGGGCCGCAATGGGGGAGGGAGGGATTGCGCAAAAATTGCGAGTACGTCCATCATAATTATATATAGTCAGGAATCGTAAGATCCTCGGCAAAAACAAAACATTTTTACTCCGTGTCGAGCTGTCATCCGGGGAGAAAATATTTCACCGCGAAGTCGTGCGTGAGGTCGGCTACTTCAGATGAGAAAGAAAAGACAATGTGAAGAAGAATAAGTAGCCGGGACCAAAACAACGAGATGCCAAATTAAATGCGTTCGATCGAGAAATCCGCCGTCGCGATATTTCATTGTTCCGTAATCTACGATGCAAATTATTGCACGAAACGGCATTTCGTTTGACTCGAATGATTCACCGCGAATTTTAAAGACTACTGCTATTAAGAATTAATATTATTCTGTACTATATATTATACGTACGTGGATATATATATATATATATATATATATATATATATATGTATATACTGCGGCGGAAAATGTGGGTATCATCTACGAGTTTCGTTTTTTCCCCTCTTTATCACCCTTTTCACTCAATTGATCTTGAACTTGGACAGTTTTTTGGCGTATTTTCTAGAAAAAAGTTCGATCCAAAAAAAGTAAACCTAGGCTAAAAAAGATTTTAGAAATTTTGTTTTCACGTTTAGCATTGAAAAACCGCGAGAATTGTGCCTATACGTTCCGCCGGCAGCGCATTGGGATAAGTATTGTAACGATTTGGTTTTGTGTTTTGAAATCGTCACAACCTTTCTTATTTTTGTTTTCGAGTATCCACCATACCCCGTTTATTTAACAATGACAAGAGAGTATCTTATTCTCTAATTTCTATATTCGACGGTCTTTCCGACTCTTTCGGCCATGCGCGCTCCCATTCCACTAGATATACATTCAAATAAATATCCCTTTTGTCAGGGCGACGATACGAGCTGCGCTACGCAATCATTGATTACCTACATACAAATAAATATCCCTTTTGTCAGGGCGACGGTGCGAGCTGCGCTACGCTATCATTCATTATATACATCAAATAAATATCCCTTTTGTCAGGGCGACGGTGCGAGCTGCGCTACGCTATCATTCATTATATACATCAAATAAATATCCCTTTTGTCAGGGCGACGGTGCGAGCTGCGCTACGCTATCCTTCATTATATACCTCAACGCCTATCACATTTAAACACCGGATACGATGCGGACGCCGGCGCTCGACATCGTTCCTTTTATTTGATTGCACTACATTTATTTCTAGAACGCCTCATGCTACATACATTGCACAATTTCACGACACGCCATAACATTTTTATTTCGTTCACCCGGTAATTATCTACGATATTTTAATAGCTAATTTTGCTTTCTTCGCTCGATATTGTTTATGTTAATGAATTCGATTTTGGCCGTCTACTCACTTTGTCCATGATCTAATTGCTATGGTTCATGTTTCTTATCTGTTTCAATGCGGACAACTATCGTTGACGAACTCTTCACGTAGACGGGGCTGCTCGACCGATGGCTCGTGACTGATGCTTTTGTGGCTCTCGATGATAACGTCAATCCTTTATCTTCAGTCGTCTTCGTCGAAGGGACATTGACGTATCTCGATGGCTCTCGATTATCTTTCCGATCGACTCGTTTTTCGTGATGCTCCGATGGTGACCTCATCCTGGCGACCGCGTGCCATTTTGGATGAGGTACACGACAACGAACGTCCGTGCCGGCTTCCTCTTTTCTCTCGTCTATGGTGAATTGAGGCCGTAAATATGGGCACGAAAGTGTTCGTTGGATATTTAAACACACTTCTATCCCTATTTGGGAATGGATTCGGCCCGTAGACTTTTATTTTACTCCGATCCGGTTTTCACCCCGAGAATTGACGGACCTTTTCGCGGCACGGACTTTTTGAGAGAGAGAGCACCTGTTGCTAGAGAGCCGTCTACCAGTCTCCTCCTTCCGTGTTTCCGTGGATCTATCCGCCCGCTCCTTCACACGTCGCCGTAGAGTTCCGTGACCGTAGCTGCCTCTCACGTTTTTGGCGTTCATCTCGCGACCAGGACCGCCCGACACGCGCGGCAAATTCAAATAGCGCACAAACGACAGATTTATTTCCTACAACATCCCCCTTATTTTTGATTAGAGGATAAATGACAATAACGCTATGATCAAAAATAGTTAAATATTCACGCAACTTATATCTACACAAATATTTACATCGTACAAGTCAAAATCATGCTAATGGTCCCTCCGATTAATACCGAGAAGGCGGAAATTTGACTCCGGGTGATTCAGGTTTGCTGAGCAGGTACATAGTATGGTCTCAAATGTATTCTATTATACACACCCTTAACTACGTTATCGTTTACCGGATCCACCAGCCTGAAGGCATTCATCCCTAGCGCCCGATCAACTCTATATGGGCCAAAATAAAGATGGAAGAATTTAGATGTAACCTTATCCGCCGCATTTGAAGGATATGGTCGACGCAATAACACCAGGTCACCCACTTCGACCGGAGTAGTCGATGGTTTATGACCCTTCTTTCGATTTTCGAAGCTCCTTAATAGATTATCCCTCGCTTTAATGAGCTTGCTCTCATATATCTCAGGATCTGCCTCAGGAAACTCGATTAAAGTCATTAGTTCGTTTGTCGGATCTTTCCCTGTCTGAAGCTCATAAGGCGAAAATCCGGTGCTACTATGCGTTGTTATATTGAGTAGTTTTTCCACGCGAGTGAGGTATCGAGCCCAACGATGATGCGCTTCCACGCACAATACCCTAAATAATCGCCCCAACTCCCGCATAATGCGCTCCGTTGGGTTGCTTTGAGGATGCCTGACGGAACAGTATCGAGCCTTTATCCCACTTTTCTGTAAAGTTTCACTCCATTTGCGTGACGTGAATTGTGTTCCATTATCTGCTAAAATGCTTATTGGCTTTCCCACTTCTCTAAAATAGTTACCTTCCAATTTTCTTAACGCGGCTGTGGTTGTAGCCCTTTTAAGAGGATATAATTTTACATATTTAGTAAATGCATCTAGAACAACGAAAATATACTGCACCCCGGAAGTCGACTGAGGTAACGGACCATAAAAATCGACTGTAACTAACTCTCCCGGTTTTTCAGCTTTCACAAATTGAAATTCCCCTTCCATTTTAAAATTTATCGGCTTGATCCGTTGACACAGATCACAGTGCTTCACGTATGCCTTAATATCGCTCCTCATCTTATTCCATGAAAAGTACATACTTAAAAATGCCAAGGTTTTGGAAATACCCGGATGTCCCAACGCATCATGAACACTCGCCAGGATTTGAATTGCAAGGGGTCGCGGCAAGATAATGACCCATCGTTTCTGCACTACGTTTCGTTGGAAAAGAATATTATTTTTAATTTGATATAGATCTACACGAAACCCCTTTTCTACCTCCTTCCTTAATGACGACAGTTTTTCATCCTCTTCCTGCAAATCGGCTAATCTTTTCAACTCTTCTATTATTTCTTTCGCCAGTGTCTGATTTTCAATGCACATAAAGCTCGCGACGACGTTCACTAAACCCGCTTCGTCGACATCCTGCGGTAATGTAGCTAACAAAGACGTCAAATTGATACTGGCGTGTTGTTCCACCTCGAATTGGCCATCGGGATTACGGCTAAAAAAGTCAGCCACTGTATTTTCCTTTCCCGTACAATAGGTAACCTCATAATCGTATTGCTGTAGAATTAAACACCATCTTTTGAGTCTGGGTGTGTGAAATACTGTGGTGTTAAGAAACGTTAACCCTTTGTGGTCAGTTATTACCTCGAACTTATGACCTATCAGGTAGCGCCGATTCTTCTCCACCGAATAAACTATCGCCATTAACTCCTTTTCGGTGGTGCCATAATTTTTTTCTGCTTGGTTTAGACAACGGCTCACTAATGTTATTATATACTTCCTTTGTTCCTCATCTTCCTGATATAGGACCCCACTAATCCCTTGATCCGAAGCATCCGTTTGAAGTTTAAATTTACGATCTGGGTTGACATGTGAAAGCTGTACGGCGTTTACAAAGTTATTCTTCAAAGCTTCAAAGGCCTGGTCATGCTCGTTTGTCCATATCCAGGGTTCTTTGGCTTTCAATAATGTTCGAAATGGGTCAATGAAATTGGCGTGTCTGACACTAAATTGCCTATAATATGTGCAGACTCCAATAAATTGTTGTAACTGTTTTCGATTTTGAGGTGACCTGAACTCCCGTATTTTTCGCAATCTATCAGGATCCGGACATATTCCGTCAACTGATAAAATTAAACCAAGAAACTGCACGGATGATCTACAGAACAGTGATTTCTGGAGCCGCAGGGTGAAATTATTGTCCAGTAACTTCCGGAAAACCTTGTCTATATGACCCAGATGCTCGTGCCATGAATGTGATGTAATTAACAAATCATCGATATACAGCGTTAAGAAGGGATCGTAGCTTCTATCAAAGATGAGGCTCAACGCTCTTATAAAGCCACTTCCAGCTGTCTTTAACCCAAAGGGTATTCTGCAAAATTGATATAGCGTTGTTCCGTATAAAAAGGCGGTGTATGGACGCGATGCTTTGTGCAGAGGGATCTGCCAGTATCCATTCGCGAGATCAGATGTTGTCATTACCGTGACACCATGGTATTTTTGCGTGAGTTCCTCGATCCTGGGAGGGGATTCGTTATCGGATTCGATGTTCGCGTTCAAAAAACGAGCGTCCAAACATATACGCAAGCGACCATCTTTTCGGCGTATTATTCTAAGCGGATTACAAAACGAACTGTTGGAACGCTCGATAATCCCCTGTTCCAACATCACCTCTAGCTCTTCTTGTACCTGATCCCTGAGCGAGTATGGCACTGGATATGACTTCTTTACCACCGATGCTGATCGTTTTACCTGAATAGTGTGCTCATAATCGCCTGCATGTGATTCCTTTACCATAAATAGCCTTTGATATTTAGTTACTAGATCTTCTAAAGTGGAACGCTGCTCATTCGATAACTGGGGTATTTCTTTGATAATCGTTCTCAGATCTACGAGAAACTGCTTCTTTTCATCCTCGATATTCACTTGGCTGCTTTTGACCATTTCTTCTTCCCCCACTACCTCCTCTTCTTCTTCTATATCAACCTCTAGGTCATCTATCCCTTTATTCACTTCAAAAATTTCGCAACGTTGGTCACCCTCAGCATTATCGGATAAACTCGCGTTTTGGGTTATTGCCATCGCTCCCTTTTTATCGCCGAGCGGAGGCTCCTCCTTTTCTTGATCCCCCTGTTTTGTTGACAATGGTATCTTCCTATCTTCTGATTGTTCGCTTGACCCACTCCTCATAACGTAAGTTGATCGCTCAAGCCCGATGACTTGGATAACTATTACCCCATCTACCGTTGATGTATGAACTTTCTCCCGCGCAGGGCTGTCAAAGAATACTAGCTCGCTGGCTATTTGCTTACCTCGCACTCTCAGCGTTAATGAATCGTAATCGATGGCTACTTTATTGTCTAGAAACCAATCATTCCCTAGAATTGCTGGCGTTGTTAGGTATGGCACAATTAATAAAGAAGACATTATCGTTAAACCATCAACTATCAGTGGCAGTTGCACCTGTCTTTTCACCCGTGTTGGTTTTTTTCCCACCGCTGTTGTCACCACCAAATTAGATACTGGCAAGTCTGGTACGATAAAGTATTTCCCCAAATATTTGAATAGATCCTCCGAAATGCACGATACTTGACTGCCCGTGTCGACTAAAACTGATATAGGAATTTGGCACATTTGAAGCAAAATCCTTGGACATTTACGGATATTCTGGTCTCCCTTCTCGAAATGACTCGGATCCGTGATCAAACCGTTTTTTAAATCATCTAATAGGTCATCCATTTGGTGCGACGGAGGACTTCCGCCACACGTCGCACCGCCTATTAGTTTAAATGCCCCGAAGTACTGGGCATACTATGGTCGGCATTATTTTCTGCTATGCTTGGTGGTGGTATATCTGGGTACGGTATTAAATTTGCCTGTGCCTCTGCTGGTTGTTGTGTGTGCGGTTGCTCCGGTATTATTGATGTCGTGTTTACACTCGAGACCCCACGCGATTCGATATTCCTTCTTGGTGGAATCCCCCTGTTATTCTCTCGGTAGTTAGCATTAAAGTTTGGCTGCCCTATCCGACCTCTATTTGCTATTCCTCGCGGTTCTTCATTATCGTGATTTTGATGTTGTATCTCCTGAAAATTTCCTCTTTCTCCCCCTCGTCTTATTCTTTCCCTGTCATCATTTGTTCGATCTAGGGTGGCCAAAGCTTGAGAAACCGCGTTGACATCGTTTAGATCCGTACTAATAAGGATCTCTCGCACCCTAAATGGGAGGCCTTGTATTATCGTGTAATTTATTTCATAAGCGTCCAATGGAGGGGTGATGTATTTCGCTGCATTAAATTGTTTGAGATAGTAGCTTTGTAGAGATCCCATCTGGTTGCTATATTTACTACCAATCCATTGACTCTTATACCTCACTCGGACCGGGATCGAATAGAATTCATTTAAAAAGTTCGCCTTAAAAGCTTCGAAATTGTGACATCGCGCGCGGTTGGCCTGGTACCAAACGTTCGACCTTCCCTCCAAAACAGAATCCAATACGAGCATTTGCATGTCTGCTTCTACTTTCTTCATTTTGAAATATCTTTCTATTTGCTCCAAAAATTCCTGAGGGTGGTGGATCGATTCATCGCGAAATTTTGGAATCGGAATATCAATTTTTAATCCTTGAAATCCCCGAAATATACCGCTCAGCATACCTGAATCCGGTTGATCCGCCGATCTGAAGTTGCCTGCTGCTGCGGCCGCTTGTAGTTCCTCTATCGCCTTCTCTTGTCGCGTAGTCGTCGATCTTAACTGTCTGACTTCGTTTATGATCATATTTCCTGCAGACAGTTCCATTCGGAGTTTCTCGATTTCGGCCTTCTCGTTATTAATCCGGATCCTTTCTTCTTGTAGTTTTCGCCGCTGCTCGTCTAAACCTATGGCATCCATGACATTAGTTTGATTTTTCTGAACCGTACTCATGTGCAACGTTCGCCTTGCTTTCACCGTATTAGTCTCTGGCGAAGGGGATATCGGTGTATTCCCCTTCTCCGGAGTCTTCGGCGGAGTTCGATGGATACTCATTCTTATTTATTTATTTATTTATTTTTTCATATACGGGACTCGACTCTCAATCGGGCCCCACGTTGGGCGCCATTTTGTAACGATTTGGTTTTGTGTTTTGAAATCGTCACAACCTTTCTTATTTTTGTTTTCGAGTATCCACCATACCCCGTTTATTTAACAATGACAAGAGAGTATCTTATTCTCTAATTTCTATATTCGACGGTCTTTCCGACTCTTTCGGCCATGCGCGCTCCCATTCCACTAGATATACATTCAAATAAATATCCCTTTTGTCAGGGCGACGATACGAGCTGCGCTACGCAATCATTGATTACCTACATACAAATAAATATCCCTTTTGTCAGGGCGACGGTGCGAGCTGCGCTACGCTATCATTCATTATATACATCAAATAAATATCCCTTTTGTCAGGGCGACGGTGCGAGCTGCGCTACGCTATCATTCATTATATACATCAAATAAATATCCCTTTTGTCAGGGCGACGGTGCGAGCTGCGCTACGCTATCCTTCATTATATACCTCAACGCCTATCACATTTAAACACCGGATACGATGCGGACGCCGGCGCTCGACATCGTTCCTTTTATTTGATTGCACTACATTTATTTCTAGAACGCCTCATGCTACATACATTGCACAATTTCACGACACGCCATAACATTTTTATTTCGTTCACCCGGTAATTATCTACGATATTTTAATAGCTAATTTTGCTTTCTTCGCTCGATATTGTTTATGTTAATGAATTCGATTTTGGCCGTCTACTCACTTTGTCCATGATCTAATTGCTATGGTTCATGTTTCTTATCTGTTTCAATGCGGACAACTATCGTTGACGAACTCTTCACGTAGACGGGGCTGCTCGACCGATGGCTCGTGACTGATGCTTTTGTGGCTCTCGATGATAACGTCAATCCTTTATCTTCAGTCGTCTTCGTCGAAGGGACATTGACGTATCTCGATGGCTCTCGATTATCTTTCCGATCGACTCGTTTTTCGTGATGCTCCGATGGTGACCTCATCCTGGCGACCGCGTGCCATTTTGGATGAGGTACACGACAACGAACGTCCGTGCCGGCTTCCTCTTTTCTCTCGTCTATGGTGAATTGAGGCCGTAAATATGGGCACGAAAGTGTTCGTTGGATATTTAAACACACTTCTATCCCTATTTGGGAATGGATTCGGCCCGTAGACTTTTATTTTACTCCGATCCGGTTTTCACCCCGAGAATTGACGGACCTTTTCGCGGCACGGACTTTTTGAGAGAGAGAGCACCTGTTGCTAGAGAGCCGTCTACCAGTCTCCTCCTTCCGTGTTTCCGTGGATCTATCCGCCCGCTCCTTCACACGTCGCCGTAGAGTTCCGTGACCGTAGCTGCCTCTCACGTTTTTGGCGTTCATCTCGCGACCAGGACCGCCCGACACGCGCGGCAAATTCAAATAGCGCACAAACGACAGATTTATTTCCTACAGTATCTCTTTTTCAAATTTACACTCGTATAATCGACAAGATTATGGCCGGGAGCAAAAACGAAGCGCGAAGGAAAATAAAAGCAACGTGTAATATTAGAAAAATGATCCTGATCATCTCACTCGAGGAAATGTAAAAAACAAATACAATAAAATTACGAAGCGACGAGCGATACGTTCGTTTTCTCTAGGAGGTGAGGTGCTGCGGATTTGCTTATTTTTTTCATCAGCGATCTAAAGTGAAATCGGAGCTCTAGCTTGTTCGATCTTTGAGTGTTTATTAATTTAGTAATACGTTTGAAAGAGATAAATATAATAAGCACGAGTGAGCTTTTTTCCTCGGCCAATGTTACTTCTTCGCGTTCGAAAGTTCGTTTCTCAGGGAGGTCCATATGTAGCCGCTCCCTGACTCAGTGAGCGGTGGCGGATAAGGCGTGTTCTTGAGCTTGTAGTAGTCTGACGGTGCGTGCATCACGAATTCCATGCATTCGAGTTTCCTTGGGAGATCCTCCTCGGGACCGATTATGTAAGTCTCGGGGCTGAAACCCTCGTAGGGCGGTGGGCTATGAGAGAGGGAGAGATAGAGGCGTTGATTTCGTGTTCCAGAACAGAAATTCCCTACACGCGGCGTGCAAAATCGGTGAGGGAGTGAGAAAGAATTTTCTGATAGGTCGAAAAATGCGCGTCGGATAACATTTTTTACTCAATAATTATACTATTCTTTAGATAATAACTAATTAATAAATAATGGGTGCAATTATAAATAATAATATAAAAATAAATTACTCAATTATTATTTCGTTATTTAGGGAATAATTAATTATTCAATAATAGTTACAACTATTGCTTGATAAATAACAGTTGCAACTATTGTTCAATGTATTCGTATGATTTAATAAATTATTATGCGATACATGATTTGTAGCTCGTGATGGATAAATAAAAATTACAAATATTATTAAACGAACGATATTACGCAATTAACTATTTTTCCATAAATTAGTAGTATACTATAGTTCTTTATTTCCAAGTATACCCTAGCAGGTTTTTATATGGTTCCCCCTTTGTACATTAATATCCTTTTACACGTTTCCTTCTTTGTTTAATTTGTCTTTCGTTCTCTTTCTCCCTTATGCTTTATTTCTTACCATGCATTCGAAGGCTTTCACGTACTCGCAAAATACTTCGATCGGATTCCCTTTCATTTATTAATTTTTCCTTTTAGTTCCTCCTCCTTGTAGCCTCTTAGCCACTTTTCCAAACCACCTACCACGTCCTTATTAATTTTTTTTAATTTCCCGCATTCAACACTGGCCTACAGGATCTGCGCATCCCTTTTTATCTAATTTGCCTACATTTTCGCATCCTTAACCTGGCCCATGTGTCTTGAGTTCTTTCCTCTATGCTCATCTCTTCCCAGCTCTTTCCAGTTTCTATATTGCTTTCGATTTTTGTACCCTCTACAATACGTCCAATTCTGAATTCTGTTCCAGTCTTGTATTTCCCGCTCGGTTTTTATTCGTATAGCTCTTTCAATGATTTTAGTCCTTCCATATCTTCGTTGCTTATCCTTTGCCACGTTGCTCCCATTCCTACCTCCATTTCCAGTCCCCATTTTGATGGGTTTCCATTTAACATTGGCTACTTCTTTCAAACACCTTTGCGGCCACCTATCTTCTCGCTCAATGAATTATTTTTTAACTACTATTAAATGCATATTGTTCAACATATGAATCATTCTATTCACTGGATAATTGTAACAATTAATAAATCACCAATGGTTGCGACTGTCATTCGATTAAAAATAACTGCCTCAGTAAATTATCACTTGATAAAGAAAGTATTGATAAAATCCCGTATAAAATCGGAACTATTCGATGAACAATGGTTGCAACTATTATTTCAAAGATGCATGTCCACAACTATCAACATTTACTACAAAAAAACAATTCGCCTATCACCTAATGAAAATGAACGATAATTTAACAAACTAAAAAAAGATAATCGTGCTTGCCTGGCGGTGGTGGGTAAAAGCCAAGTGACCGCTGCGCTCTTCTTGCAGTACTGGTCCGTCAGTAGGCCTCTTATCTGAGCATAATAAATGCCGCCCTCCGTGTCCTCCATGGAAACTATATCGCCGATCTGGAAGTATGAGCCCTTGTAGAAGACGAAGTTACTCGTGACCGGAGTAGCCACAGCGGAGGGAGCTTTCATCGGCTGAAAAGTACACGTGTCACCGTTCGGGTAAATTGCGCCGTTGTGAGGCTCGTTAACATCTTACCTGCTTTTTGAATATGTGACGACGTCCCTTTCCCTTCGGCACAGTTTTGGGCGCGACATTGTTGTTTGGCCTCGGCTTGCAGTAGCGTGTTATTCGCGTGCTCTTCCGCGACGGCTTGCCGTTAGCTGCTGCGTTTGTGCTTGCCTCGTCATTCTCGCTGTTGACGATCGTCGTGCCGGACTCGCTAGCGCCGCGCTCTGCCTCTAAACAGGCGTTGCAGAGACTGCCAGCTTCTGTCGCGTGCCACAGCGGCGTTTCCCTCGTCTCGCATCTCACGCACTTCGGCTTCTCGCCGAGAGGCATGACGATACTTTTGCACTCGAGGCCGATTTATCGATCGCGCCGCGGTCGATCAGCAAGCCGCGGCACGAGCCAATCTCTCGACGGTGACGTGACAATCTCGGGATGATGCGACGGCTGACCGCTCGAGGAGGTACACGCTCTGTTCGGAGCACGGGAGATCGACATAACCTCAAAGCTTTCGCGAATTTGCCGATTAGGAAGACCGAATTGGGAATAAAATCGGTATGAGGTCTTTTTGCAGTGTTAGTGTGAATTTTTTGGCAGATCTCTGGGACTGACCTCAATTTTGGTGAGGTTATGGGTACCGGCGGAGAGACTTTGAATCGTAGATCGGAAACGACACTCAATTGTGGAATGTTGAAAAGATTTGGTGGAAAAAACCACTCTGTGGATTGGAAAATAAAAGTTGTGGTTGTCTCGGTCAGGGGGCTGACACTCCTATGATTTCCTATAGGGAACCTCTCTTCGTTCTGTGCGCCGTAGTTAGTTCGCACTGCGCGGCGCTGGCATGCTTCCGCGCCTCTACTCCCTTGCCCGAACCCCCCGCCGGCCCTGAATGCGATGACAGGTTAACCGGCTGATGCGGCTTGATGGGTCTAATGCTACAGCACGGACGGCGCGGAGTACTGTCAGCGCCACGTAGCGGCTGGCGTCATCGAGACACTAGCCAGTGAGCTGAGTGCCAGGGGGCTGGTCTCGGTTTACTCTCTTTATTTTTGAGAATTGCGCTTGGAAGTTTTGACAGGTAACAATGTTGAAGCCGTCGCGATCGAAGCGCACCCGGTGCCTATAATCGGCACTACGAAATGCGACAATTCCTCGGACATTTTTGAAATTATTTTGCTAAGTATCGAAATTTTTTATCGTCGGGTAAAGAGAGAACTACCTACGTTACAGACCGATGGTAAGTCGAGGAGTTTTGCACGCATTACTTTCGCGACCGGTTAATGCGATCGTTAACTTTATCATCGGATGGTTATCTCTCATCCAAACAAGTCTTTTCACTCGTACTGTATCGAGAACAGCGTTCTTTCGTACTGTCAGTAACTACGATTACTGTTTTCGCCGTCGGATATTCATGGAGCCAAGATACAGAAGACCACACTCGGCCTTTCGACTCGTCCCCAAAAACGGTATCGAGTTATGATGGAGATGGGGTGCTCCAGAGCCCTAAATATAGATATACGCAAAACATGAGTCCGATGCAGTCCCCTGACCAAGGAGACTATAGGGAAGGGTCCAATCTCCGCATTCTGGCGCGTCCGTAAAAGTGCAACAAATAAGGGTTCCGCATAAGCGGCGCTGGGAACGTTAGTCATTGTGTACTCTATATACATGTTTTGCGCATGTGTTGTTATCAGCTGTCTGTTATTAGCTGTCATGAGCTGAAAATTTTAATTTTCTTAACCTTAATTTATTGTATGAGTAAATTTCGTGTAGCTGTAGTAGTGCCTTAAGATGCTTCTACATTAAAGTCGTAGTGTAATTACCCACCTTATTATTTAAAAAAAAACACCTAAGAAATGCCATAATAATTTATATCCGACGTAAATATAGATTCCATTCAAATGTGGTTAGGTGGCCGAGATTATAATGTGAAAAGTACGTAGAAAATGTCAGCGCCTGGAACATCCGAGTGTACATTGCAACCTCACGTACCACTGCGTCAAGTGTAGTGCTTCACACGAAAACGGAAAATGCACTTTAAATAACTCATCAGATAAACCGCTCCTCCGCTGTGCAAATTGCAATAACCTAGATCACCCAGTGAACTATAAGTGATGCCTATACTACAAGGTCATATACAAACTTATAAAGTGACAGATATTAGACAACGACAACTCATCGAAAGAATTGAAACGATACACCCGAAAGTCACATCAGAAGTATCCTTTGCAAAAGCTATGGCACCACTCCCAGCGACATTATCAACACAGAGATTGGCTCCGCAGTAGCGAGCATTATCCGCAGTATCACGAGTTCCACGTATAACCTAAAACCTAAACAGAAAAACTTGGAAAAAAAAATCAGATTAGATTTGTAATTAAAAAGTAAATTTTTCGATCCTCCCTCGTCCGATACTCTTCCAAAGTTGCCGTCGCAAATAAACAATCTTAGTGGACGATAGGTGTTTTTTTTTTGACAAACGTCAACAATTAGCCGCCATAACAGTCAGTTTCACCCTGTGTACTGGCTGTATTACTATATTTTGATACACTAAAGATACGGACGACGCCTACAGGCCATATTTAACACCACGCTCTTGAATCAAATTTACGGACGTTTCTTATACCCATTCACCATACGAAGATTGGACTCCTTCCCTATAGTCTCCTTGCCCCTGACACTTCCCTACTAGGCCTGTACGATAAACGAAAACACGTTTTGTCCCGGCTTTTTAGTTCTTGAAATCGCCACTGTCCAGCGTTGGCTGTTGTGTGACAGCCTTCGGCTCTAAATCTTCGATCAGCTAATCGATTCGATACTTTCGTGGCTTTCGTTATGGCGACGTAATTTATTGTGTTCAAATGGAAAATCATGATAACGGAAAATCATTCCAGATATATCAATAGATTTTTATTCATGTAAGATATTCGAAACACCTGCGCAACATACATATATATGCATGCCTGTCACACGACTACTAGCGCCACAGTGCGGCTAGGACCTTTTGCGAACAGCATTTATCTACCAGTGTAAGGGGGCTGGTCCGATGTAAGACAGGTCGCAATTGATTCACCTAACTTTCATTCATATTTAAGGCGGTAAATACAATTAGACGGAAAAAATAAAAAAATTTGAGGGACTTTTTAAACTAAGAAATAATTATTCTACATTTATCAAACTGTAGGTAAGGTAAATTTGCCAATTATCGAACAGCTAAGAATCTGGGGGATTGAATTCGGTGATTCTTTGATATTTTTAGTTTCTTTTGTATTGTTGTCTTTATAATTTTTAGATTCTTTGATATTTTTAGTTTCGTAAAATCTCCTTTTACATTATTTTTAAATGATTTTGAATGAAAAAAAGAATAACAATGTGAAGCATGCAAATGTCCCAATGATTGAACACTGGAAGTGCCTATGTCCCTAATATTGAACAGGCATGTCCCAGTTATTGAGCACTCTCGAGAATTCTTTTACCTTTCTGAAAATATTATTTTGGATACAATATTAAGAAATAAAAGCAAAATCAAACACTTAAATAATCTTTTATTTGTCATGTAAAAATACAAAGATATATATTTAGTCTCTTTTGACAGGTTTTTGGTTCATTCGCGTTTGGTTTATTTTTGCTTTTCAACTCGAACTTTATTTTATTTTTATTTTCAGCTTCCTCCTTTTTATGTTCTCTCTTTGTTTGATTTTGTCGCAGCTTGGCTCCCTGAAATATCGGAGAGCAAAAAATATTGAACATTACATTCGTATTTTCAGTATACATTTAGGTTATATTCTCTTTGTACTTTTCTTTTTATATTTATCGCACGAAAATACAAATAAAAAATATATATGACGATCTTAGAGTTATTATTAAAAGAATAAAGGTAAGTTTATTCAGGAACTTACAGTTTTTGTTTAAATAAATCCGATTTACACGATCAGTCACACGTTAAGTGTCTCGATGTTTTGATGGGTTCAATGACGCCATCTTGGAGAATTCGAGTGTTCAATAATTGGGACACACTGCATTTTCTATGTCCCAATGATCGAACGCCGTATTTTTTAACAAAAAATTAATTAATTTTTTTAAATTGTTATTTGTAAGAAATTTTCTGAAGAACCTGAAACGCCTTTACTTTTTGAGATGCGACAGTTTTTGAATTTTTTATGCCCTTACGCTTGAAGCGACGCGTCTTAGCAAAAACGATGAGCAGTTACCACGAGACGTCGAATCGGGTCACCCTTGCTGATTACATCATTTTTTTCCCTATTTATTAAAGCTTTTGTGCACAAGTAAGGTAACATTTCGATAGCTAAGAGTTCCATATATGTAAAGAATTTATTATAAATAAGTAAATGCATGCACGTGAATGAGAAATAATAAAAATACAAGATAGTGTTCAATAATTGGGACATTTACCTTATACTTTAATAGTATATTTAAGTATATAAAAGAATTTTTTTTAAATTAATTTATCATCAAACTGGCGGAGGTGTGGCAGCGTGTTCCAGCAAGGTTTCCGCGGGAGTTGCGAATCGGCATGCGGTCTAGTTTTCCGTAGACTTTCATTTGCGAAAAAATTCGAAATTTCTTCAGCTGGAACATGTATAGTTTCTATTTAACAGTAATTAACGTTGCTATGGGGTTTAGCAGTCGGGGGTGAAGTACGAGTACGAGGGGAGCGCCCTATGCTGGTGCACGGAGCCGATTGACTGTTGGGAACTGTTAGCTTTCAAATAATCGTTATATCAAACGTGCGTTTTCAAAATATTTTTCTACATCGATTTGTTAAAATATCCATTTTCGAACATTCAGTGATTACTTAAAGTGTTTTCATTACTTTGTATAATTATTTTCTATAACTTTTTCTCGCTCAATTAACGCCAAACGAATTGGCAACGTCGTAAATCGTGGTTTATGATAATGCCCAAGTTGGCAGAAGTGTCGCGAAGTTAGAGACATATGCACCCCGTCCGCAATCTCAATATCGGCCCAAAGAGCTGGAAAAAATGAATATCGGTCCGAGTAGAAAAAATTCTGCTGGAAAGAAAAAGTGTGTACTATAGCTGTTTGTAACTTCAAAGAAATCAAAAACGTTGATAAATTTCCGATATTCTAAAAAAAAATGTATGTATGAAAAAAAATCGCGTTATTTTGTCTTTGCCTAGAAATGTCTAGAAATGTATAATTTCTGAACATAGTTATCAAATTAATATTAAGTCATCATTACTACCTAAGAGAATAAGTACCAATCACATTCGTTGTTAATTATCCTGGCTGAGTAGTTTGAGGTTCCCGAGCATAATTACCGAATACCGATAGGTAACATTTGTGCCGTCTACGGCGTTGTCATGATCGCACAGTCTAATATTTATACCCGTATTCATAGTCCTTCCTTGAGGAACAAGGAGCAGTGTTGCTAGAGTGAGCTATCGTTTGGTACTAGAAGGCAGCCCCAAACCGTAACAAATTTTGAATTTTCGTACATAAGGGCAGGTACCTGAGTAAACGGCGAAAAAAACAGGTAAACTTCGCGAATTTTTATCTCAAAAAGTAACGTTTCGATTGGATCCGGGTTTTTTTTATTGGAAAATATGTACATTGAGGTATGTTTAGGATTTTTTTAAAAATAAATTCGTTGACTGGAAGCGATTCAAACGCGATTATCCCGAAACATAGTTTTCAAAGTCGATGCCAGATGTATCTCGAAAACGGCTTGCCCGATTTTATTCAAGGTTGGATACAATAATCTTCGATAGTTTTTCTCGTTCGCCACGTAGGGGTTTTTCATTTGATTGAACCATTGCTTTTTTATGCAATGTTTATGCAATCCGAAATCGTCGGAAATTGCGAACGAAAAACGAATCTTAAATTAAAACTATCGCAAATCCGTCAAAAACGAAAATTTCAAAAAAATTCTACGTGGCGAACGAGAAAAACTCTCGAAGAATACTGTATCCAAATTTGGACAAAATCGGACAAGCCGTTTTTGAGATATATGTGGCACCGACTTTGAAAACTATGGTTCGAGATAATCGCGTTTGAATCGCTTCCAGTCAACGAATTTATTTTAAAAAATTTCTAAACATACCTCAATGTACACATCTTCCAATAAAAAAAAACGGATCCAATCGAAACATTAGTTTTTGAGATAAAAATTCCCGAAGATGGCCTGTTTTTCTCGTCATTCACTCAGGTACTTCCCCTTTATTGGTGGCATTGGGGGTCACTTTAAATCTAACGTCTGCAACAATATGAAGAGGGCGCGGGAGTTTACTTTTTCAATTTAGGATGAACTAGGGCTTTCATCAAGTTTGAGTTTTTTTTATTAGCGTACTAAAATCATGAAAAACGGAATAGATTCACGAAAGGCGTACTGACGTACTAAATTCTCTGAAAACGTACCAGATTTAGTGCAATTGTACTAAACTGGCAACGCTAACAAGGAGCCTTACCGGCCTACTGGCCTCCTTCTTTCAAGGTAGGTCTCGAGCTTCCCTAAAGAAACCTTCGGCACTGTGATTGGCTGTTTCGTTTCATATGACTAACGCTTGCGCTTGCGCTTGGCCTCTATGCATTTTTTACCTGTATCACAGGCCAGTCTACAGTTTAACCTCAAAAACAGTCAAAAGTGGAGTACGTAAAAAAGTTTCGAAATGTATCGCAGTGAATGCAGTTTAAACAAAATAAAACTGTTGGAACTCGTAAAAAGTTTCGAGGCCTATCGCAATTCACGGCGTAATCGAAATAAGCAATTGGAACCACGTAAAACGTATCGGAGTGTATCAGTGTACGGCGTAATTTCAATAAATAATTAAAGATTTGCATATAATTACTCGGCATAATGAACAATGCTTTTTTTACACAATTCTGATAATGAATTTGATGATGATTTTGAGGAAATTGTGAATAGATTTCGATGGTGGTTTGACAATCGAGAGCCAAGCGGTTTGAGTTGGTTTCAAATAAAGCCGAGTGGCGCTTCTATCACCGGTGATATCACCATAAGCAATCACATATCCCTAAATGTATTCCTTCTGGAAGGGAGAGCCGAGTTGTAACTATGAAACAAGGACGCCTCTGAGATTCAAGGAAGGCTTTATTAAGGCGTCCTTTATCCTTGAGATAAGGAGAGACTATGAATACGGGTATTTGTGTGCTTGATTTTCGCACAAATTTCCTATCAAAAACATTAACAATTTTATAACGGTACTGTGAATCCTCATTTTCTCGGTACAAAGGGTTAGTCCGATAATTAGTCGAACCGTACCTATATTTTCAGCTCCGCGGTAACCAAGGAGAGTATAGGGAAGGAGTCCAATCTCTGTACTCTGGCGCGTCCGTAAAAGTGGCCCCAAAAAAGGTTCCGCATAAGCGGCGTTGCGGAAGTCAGTGACTATGTGCTATATATACATGTACGTTTTGCGCATTCGTGGTTATCAGCTGTTTGTGTTGTTATTAGATGTCACATAAGCAGAAAATTTCAATTTTATCAACCTTAATTCATTTTATAAATAAATTTCGTGTAGCTGTAGTAGTACCTTAAAATGTTTCTACATTCAAGTCGCAGTGCAATTACCCACTTGATTAGAAACAAGAAAAAACACCTTAAAATACAAAACAAATAAAATACCATGACAGTAGATCACCTAGTGAAGTGATGCCTATACTACAAGTTCATTTACAAATGCTCATAAAGTGAGAGACATTATACAACGACAAGTCATCGAAAGAATTGAAGCGATACACACGAAACTCACATCGGAAATAACCTTTACATAAGCTAAGGTAGCATAAGACAGTAGCAACACAGAGATCACACACTCACCGCTATCATGACCCATCATTTTACATTTTATATTTATTAAAATAATATCAGGACTCAAAGCTGCTAATAACAACCGCCCAAAGTCTACAATCTAACTACTATTAAGATGCGTTTGTTTGCTAACTTTAAGTTTACGCACAATATCAAAAAACTGTATGGCACCGCCCAAGTTACTGTTTTCGATTCTCGTCTCGTAAAGTTTGATTATAACTGAAATTATTATGTTTAATCAAAATGAATTGTTTTGCTTCTTATCGGTAAATTAGTTTAATTATTGATTACATTTGTTATAAGAATTACAATAACGCAAATAAAAACAGGAATAATTCCTGAAAGCAATTAACAGGAATGTGTTTATTGATGGTTGATGGTTTTTGGTAACTATCCAAAAATGCATTACAAAGTCATAATACATTTTTCGCGATTAGACAAAAAATTTAAGCACTTTTTAGAAATTGTCATAACAATTATTATATTAAACTAATTGGACGAAATCATACATGAAATATTGCACGTCTGAAATAAAAATTTCGACAATCAACCCTTGTAATTGGAAAAATATATTTTTCAATGTAGTAATTAATTTGTTTGTCTTTAATAAAATTATTTCAACAAAAATAAATCATCGTGCGATAAAATGATTTATGGTGGAACACTTTAAAATCAGCAGGAAAAAATAAAATAAAACTATTTTAAGAAGATTCAAAAAATGTCCACGATATGTTTTTTTGACAAGCATTAGCCATTAGCCGTCATAGCAGTCAGTTTCACCCTGTGCGCTGGCTGTATTACTATATTTTAGATTCACTAAGGTCACGAACGACGCCTACAGGCAATGTTTAACACCACGTTTTGGAGTCAAATTTACGGACGTCTCTTATACCGTCTCACCATACGAAGATTGGACTCCTTGTGTAAGACTGTGCACATGGAGCCTAGATACCAGGAGGTTCAGCGAGGCCTTTCAACTCGTCCCCAAAACGAGAACAAAAAATGATGGCGCTGGGGTGCTCCGCAACCTATATGTATATAGATATACGCTAAACATGGGTGTGATCTAAGACAGATCACAGATGATGTACCTAACCCTCATTAGTGTTAAGGGATAACACCACTCTAGGATTTTGGAAAGACGTTTTCTTTCCTAAAAATGCTTTGGTGTCATAAAAACAATACGGAATTGGTCCTGTAGCAATTTTTTTTATTTAAAGGTTCAATTATCGCTTTGGCCGCAGCGCCTTGGAGCGCGCGCTGAGTTGCTCGTACAATTTTAAACGCGTTTTTCTCGAAACCACTTTTTTCGATCTCGGAAGACGGATTACTCGACCACCTTTGCATGCATCGATTTCGAGGTTGAAATTTTGACAGCAGTTTCACAATTATATTCTTTATGGGAGTACGTATCCGTTTTTTGATTAAATGTAAACTTCTTTTTATAAACAATTTACTGTTTTTTTGGCAAAAAATCGATTTATTTCCTTCAAAGTGCGCTATTTAAAAAAAAATTAAAAGCAAATTTCTAGGTAGTCTCATAGCTAATAATATATAATATCATTTTTTTGGTTTTTGTTTCAGGTCTTATATTTTACGATAAAACCGTTCTCCCGTGAAGCTATATGTAAAAAAAACACGTTTTTCTAGATGGACTATATTGCCGCCATTTTGAGTTTGAGTTTGAGATCTTTTCTGGCTTTTGCGTTTTTTTCCGAACCGTCATGAGGAAATTATGAATCGGCGGATATTTCGACGTTTGATGTCACGATCGGTCTGTCGTGAGGTTAGAAACTCATCCGATCACCTTCACCTCGTTGACCAATATATTACTATATATGTCGGTCGCGCTGCTCCCCAGCGCCATCACTTCGGGACATTTTCGGGGACGCTTTTTTCAGCGCCTTTGCATTGCCGCTGAACCTCCTGGTATCTAGGCTCCATGACTGTGCACATGGAGACTAGAGGTACAGGAGCCCGAACGCAGTGTTGGAGAAATGGTCTGAAAAAGCGATGACGGCAACGAATTACACCACCTGCCGCGTGGCGGCGCCTCTACTGCGGCGATACCGGAAACGCCGGGAAACGCGGTGATTCGAAATAGTTTGTCGTACATTTTTTCTATAAAATTGATGAGTTATATTGATATGCTTTTGTTCATAGTTATGAAATGTCAATATATTAGTCATTTGTCAACTTGGAGCCGTTCGATACTGCAAATGTTTTATTTTTATTCGGTGACAGGAAGACTAGCGGTAAGGAGTACGAACGCCTGTGGTGAGCCCGATCCAAAAGCATCCGTGAAACTGTGGATTTTAGTAGTTAGTGTTTTCACGGCGTGCGTCGCTAGTGCATGACCGCACCGAAGTGAACTAAGCGACAAGAACACAACCGACGTCATGTGTCATCGATGATTCCCGCTCGTCGTCCGTGTTGGCATAAAGCGTGTTCGGGCGAACCAATTTTGCGAATTGTGTTAGATGTAAAAAAAAATAATTGTCTCGGTATAAAATATATTTAGTGATCTGCAATGAAAACAATCAATCGTAGGTAAGAAAAATAATACTTACATTCATAAAAATAATGGTTTCGTTTTATCGTACCATTATCGTACCGAGTGAAATAAAAATTATCACAAACGCGAGATATGGAGCAAGTGTCCCGTCGATGAGACAAAACATGCAATATATGGATTTTTTTTTCGTATATTGCACGTTTTGTCTCATGTCTCGAAAATAAACAAAATGTTTATTTTCGAGACGTGAAAATGGGAAGGGAGTGGGTGAGTGGGTGAAATATCAATTGGCCATTTTCAAAGAAAGTCAAATTAAATAAAAGCTTGTAATATTGTTGGACTTGTTGCTTTCAGTGCCCGAACGCGAGACAAACTTGGAGTGCAGCGATCGATCGAGAACTGCCATTAAAACCAACACTCTCCATCAAGTTCTCGACAAAGTTTTGGACATGAAAAATTTAGAGTACGTGGGATGCCAAGCACACAACGAAGAGCTCACGAAGAGAATGATAAACTATTATCTCGTTATGAGATGACATTTTCTAGCGCGATCGGTCAACGAAAATAATCACTCAAGGAAAATAAAAACGGAAGACAATAGGAAAAAATCAAAACTGTAAGATCGATTTATCTGTGCAGCGTGTCATAATGTGCAAATATGATGTGTGATAATTTGTAAATATTCTGTTTGAATTCAAAATTCTTATGAATTTTCTTGTGTCCATGTTCTTACTGCTTCCGCAACGAAAAAAAAACATTGACTTAATATCTCTACAGCGTGTCACAATGTGTAAATATGGTGATATTCTCTAATTTTTTTGTCTGGATGCAAATTTCTTATGAATTTCCTTGTGTCTATAACTAAATTTTGTTTGTTACTGCTTCCGCAACAAAAAAAACTGACTTAATTTCTGTATTTCAGTATTCTCCAAAACAATCTATATATAAGAATCCTGTCTATCTATATAGAAATTGCCTTCACCAACTGTTTGTACAACTAATTTGATGAAATGATCGCTCCATATGAAGTGGCAAAGGGTGCTTTTTGCATATCGCACGGCACTGCCTTTACAATTCATTCTAATTGCTTATTCGATTTCAAAGAAAAATATATTTTTTAAGGCACGACAAACAAAAATCAAACAATATAGAATTTACATTAAACCTCAAACCAACCAACAATCCAAACCGAATCTAAACTCTATCCGGGGGGAACTGCTTAAATATTTAAAAAACTACCTATTCTAGTGATGCAAGCGATAGCTCAATGGTTAGCACTCTGGAGTAACGTGCGGCAGAGCGCCGGATCGCACCCTCGTCGAAGAAGTTTTTTTTCGCAATAAGTATTGCTCATAAACTAAGCGTCGAAATGAAAAAATCAGTTTTATTTTTGCTCCAAAATGTAAGTAATTTTTTTAAAAACTGATCGGTAATTATGGACTGCTAATTATAGACGAAAACTCTGGCAAAACAAAAATACTGACGATGAATGAATAATAAACGTTAATTTTGTGACCACCGATATTTTATTTGTTTTTTACACGCCCATCAAATGTTCACAATGCTCAAAAAACAGATACGAAGGTGGCAGAGATGTTGTGGGATGAAAAAATGTGTACATCTTCCCGATTAGATTGTACATTTATGATGGTTGGTTGTATAATTAATCATTTGTAGTTCGTTGATTTGTTTTTCACAAAAATGAACACGACTTGTATTTCATGAAATTATATATTTTTCAAAATATCTCGCGTTGGTGTGGAACAGCCCATACGTTGATGTAGCGCAGGACAGGCTGGAGGCTCGTTGGCGGTTCGTTGAACTTTTTATAGCCATCTGACTTTTGCTGGATGCAAGAAATTCTCAACCGCGTATATCAACTACATTTTGATAACGAATTGTTTTTTGTTTTCAATGAATGAATCTACAATATCTGCGTGCGCACATGTAGGGTATCAAAATTCAGAAATTAAACCTTGCAAAAAGGGTTTCGCCGATTTCGCGAGCGAGGCTCGAACTTCTTGCGCTGAGCCTCATTATTCTCGGTCGTGTTGCCTGTTTTTTTCATGCATTAATATTTTTATATAATGGTTGAAATTGAAAATATGTATTGTTTATTAATTTTGTTCATATTTCAACTCGAAATATGCACATTAATCCCTCACTGCAATAGAAATTACGCCGGCTTCAAGCGTGGAAAAAAAAACATCACTTATGGCGCCATAACCTCAATTTATTTAACCGGCAAATTATAATAACAAAATATTGCCCCAAATGTCATTAAATATGTTTAAAAAATGCACAATATTTTGCAGGGGCACTTTTTTCACTTTATACACACTTTATACACACGCGAAAGAAATACACCGCGAATAAAGACGTACAAAACGGAAATAAAACTCAGAGCTCAATTCGTTGTATGACCAACGCGAAACTTCACAGCGATATCTTTGGAACAAGAGCGCTACCGTGGCTGAATTTCAAACTAGGAAATATCATCGCTTTTACATGTCACTTTTTCACCCATTTCGCCATATGCGTTCGGACTCCTTTACTCTAGTCTCCATGACCGTGCGTGCATAGGAGACATGAAAAATAGAGGTAAGGAGCCCGAACGCTGTACTGTGGACGCGGGCTATAGAATCAGCGAAAATTGTTACGGAAATATCCGCTGGCGCTGCTGTACTCAGGATAGGATACGACAGAGATGGAATGAGAAAAGAGAGAGCGATAGAAGAGAATATTCAAAGCACAGTTATGCACGCAAGACAGATGGAAAAAATAATAAATTTATTCGTTCGTCGATTAATTCTGTCATCGTGCATTTGTTAATTAAATTATATACATAGGCAATTATTATATACCCCATTGAGCGGAACTCGCTCCAAACCCCATTTAACGCAACTCGCTCCAAACCCCATTTATTTTTCATTGGAGGCTTATCGCGGCTTGTCAAGGACGCGCTCACATGTCCCGTAAAACACACACATACGTGAAATATTAAACGAAAAACGAATAATCCGCGAGTTCTCGCGTCGAGGGCGAAGATCCGCAGGTGCGATTTTAAGGATATCTCGAAGGCTGTCCACACGTTTTTTCTCTCCCTCTCTCTCTTCCCCCTCCTCTCATTCTTATTCCCTCAGCCTCTTTCGCGATCTCTTTGCATGCCCGGAAATGAAAAATTCGCGGTCCAGTCGTGCGGCCGAAGATTGTGTAAATCACGTCGGAGCCTAAAGTAGCTCATAGAACAATTCTGCTTTTTTTTTCAAACGAAACCCAAGGAAGTCGAGAAAAATGTCCGAATTTATAAATTGAAGGAATTTTTATAATGAGAGATAAAGTATTATCAATGAAAAATGAAGAATTAAATTAATGAAAAAATTGAGACATTTTCCCTTCATTTTCAATAAATACAACACTTACCTCCGTCGGAGTAAGAAAATCGTGACAGGTCGTAGGCACTTGATGTACGACAGCGTAGTTGCAAATAGCTACGGATCCATGAGAAGGTCCGGCTAACTGGTCGCAGGGAACATTCTGTTCCGGTTGACCACCGTTTTCCTGTCGAAATAAAAAATAATTGATTATTATATTTATCTCAATGTAATAATGGACAATCTATGTCCTACGACCAATCGCGGGGATAGCAAAGTACGATATCAACGAATTTACTCAAGTAATAAAGAGTAAAGACAACAGAGGAAATTGAAGAGGGGTAGCAGATAAGAATATTCCGCATATAAAAATTGAAGACCGCAAGAAACAGATGAACTTTTGATAAATTATACTGCTGAACCGAGCTACAAACAATTAGCAAACACAGCTGCAGGTTAGCTGAGTTCATTCGATGAAAAGAGGGTATTATAGAAAAGTCAAGCGGAGCAGGAAAAGAATAGAGAAAAAAGAAAAAAAAGTTGAGAAGTGGCGGAGAAACTCTTTCGGAAAGTCATGCCCCTGTAGCGCTGAATGTTTTTATGCATTTCACACAAAAAAATACTATAATTATTACAATCCTTACCTTGTTATGGACTGCGATGGGCATAGCATCAGCGATGAGGGTATGACGGAGATGAGGAATTACCTCGATCGTACCATCAGGCATTTTGATGCGGTCTTCTTTTATTATTGAGTCATTGGAAAAGTGAAGCTCGCACACGAAATCAGTGTGAGAGAGACACTCCCCGATGGCTCTGCTACATCGTTGTACCTTATTCTACAAGATACAGGAAAAAAACAAAGCGGGTTGAAATTTCATATACACGCTAAATCATTGAGCAAATTTTTTTTCCTATAGGCAATAAGTGGCATGCAATTACTTCAGATTTCGTCAACAATTTACGCGCTCTATGTGTCATTTAACAAAAAGAAAACATTTTAACAGGCGATTTACCTTTGGAACCTTGAAGAAGGGCAACTGTCGTACTCCTAGGCGCTTGCACTTTGCTCTGCTGGCGTCTCGCCCAGTTTGACACCCTGGGTACGAACACTATTTCGCCATTGTGCACTGCAACAAGAAATGAACCCAAAATAAAATTTGTAATTACATATTATGACAATAATACGAATTCTAACCTCACTTTCATGCTCGAGAAATGTATTTAATCAACCGATGAATTACAATTATAATATAATACAGAAAATGGTTTCAAAATACCGTTTTCTTACCTGCTTTTATATAATGCAGGGCAATCACTCACTGCACTCCACAACACTGATTTTTACTGCAATTAAAAAATCCTTATTACAATTTCGCATTCACAGACGAACAGCCAAGAATGATATATAAATATTATAACCAAGAATTCTCCAGTTTATATATACGATCACGGTCACGGTCTTACATACAGGCACGGTCGTATATACAGGTCTGTGCACTCCGTTCAAAAATGCGTGACTCAGTGACGCCTCTATTTGCGCATTCTACCGCGGCGCTAGTGCAGGGGAGGCACTTTTGTTTATACCGCGTTTACGGGGCATGGCATGCACGTTGATGTGGTGACGATCGTATGCACGTGTGGCCTAACCTCGTTTTGGCGGGGTGATTTCGAATGTATCGTAGCCACGGTTTTTATTCAATACGGAATAACAAAAGATGAAGTGTCTATATATTGCGATGCCAAAGCGGTGCATGATTCCGGGATGCAGAAGTGGATACATAAATAACCCGGAGCACGTCTCATTATTTAAAATTCCCAATGATGACTACTGATATTTTCTACTACTACTACTAATGAAAGGAATGCGTGCTACACGTAAATTTCGAATGTTCTTCTTTTCCGTAAACGAAAAAAAAACGTAAATGGATTGAGCGATAGTTAAATCGGCATATCCATGTCAAAGACGACGAGTATCATGAACTAATGGCTCATCGCTCATATTTTCGGTTTATGCTTTTAGTTTTTGTGTTCGACTAATTATTTAGGATGTATTCATTTTTCATCACAGCCACGTGAAGGGAAAGACAATTCGCATACGCGCATACATCGCGCTCTGTCGCACATGCCTCCGAGATAGCAGCGCTCCACGCTTTTGCGGCCAGTTCCGCAAATCGAGGCGTCAGATAGAGGCACGCTTTGGGGTATACGGAATATACGGGAGTGCCCAGACCTGTATATACGACCGTGCATACAGGTCTTGCAACGAAGGTGGTGCGGGTGGTACACTTAATGTCGGCAATAAGCTTTGGCTTATAGCCACAAGAGCGACGCTGCGAACTTGTCATAGCGGCTAGGACAAGTAAATAGACATGTAAATGTAGGAACATTTCCAACAAAAAAATACTCAAAAGCGAAATCAAATATACGCTTTACGTATGTTGCACTGTATAGGATTCTATTGTTGAAGAATATTTTTTTTTATTGAACTGCAGTTTTCTTTATCCTAAAGCATCATCGACTCAAGCAGCCCTGATAGGAATATATCATTTTTTGTTTTCCTTATTTGCCAAGAGGTACATTTAGCTGAATTGGTCAACGCTGGATTCGAGTGGTGAAGGTAATGCGCTCAAAACCCACGTTCAGCAGTTTATTTTTTTTATTGTGGGTATGAATTTTTTTTAAGGGTAAATATGTTATTAATTGATAAATCAAATTATTTTCATAATTTTAATTAATATTTGAAAAATATATTTGCGGACACCATCAGTTTTTTATTCCCGAGTATGGGGAGAAGCGGGGAATCAGTTTTGTTTAGTCAAATTATTTTCAGCATTTATATTCAATTAATTTTTGTAAAGTAATTGCAGGCGTGAATGCATTTTTTTTACTAGAAAATGAAATAGTATATGAAATTTTTTTATCAATTATCAAATAAAATTTCACAATGGCTAATACTTTTGTTCTTTCTCATAATCGTCTCATTTAATTATTATTAATGTGATTTTGTATCATTTTCAAATTATTTGTAAACTTTTGTCAGTTATCTGAATATTATAGACATTTTTCTATAACGTACCTCTTTCGATTATTCCACTTTTGAAGGCTGTAAGTATGGCATTTCGACGGTCCAATTATGACATCGTATTTTTTATTCGAGTAGTCAATGTTTAAGAAAGGGAAGAGAAAGGCAAAATGTACGCTGTTTAGATCAATAACTTTTTTCTTTTTATTATTTATTCATGCTTAGTTATATTGCCAACCGGTTACTTTTTTTTATTGATTCGTCAACTTGGACTGGTTTTTACAACGAATTTTTTCGTAACTTTCAGATTTTCTTGGTGAGCATTTTGTCTCATTCGTAGTCGAATGTAATAAATAATCGAATATGATAATACATTCGAGGCGTGTGAGGAGCAAGAAAATGTAAACTTATATGAAGAGAAAACTTCGTCAAGAGTACAGTCGAAAACATTGGCCCGTGACGCATTTTTAGCGAAACAAGCCTCTACCCGAGAAAAAAATGCCAATTAGCATGGATCAATCCCCCTCTCGATTTCAGGTCGACCAATTGCGACACTGAAGACGTTGTGGAAGAATCCAATTTGAAGGTCCAATTTTTTGTTCCAAAGTCACCGCACAAATATGCATCTAGAAAAAAAAGAGAAAAAAATAGCGAACGACGAAGAGTGCAAAATATAAGTTTTTACGTTTTTAATATTACATTTTTATTATATCTCGTGTTTAATTTTTATTCCAGGGTTCACATCGTAAAAGAATAGAGCCAAATGAAGGAGAGGAAGAGAAAAAAATATGTGAAATTCTTGTCATTGCGGCAAGGAATTTTCTTGAAATATTATTAGGGTAAATATAGTATATGAAATGTGTCAATGAAATTCTTATACGATGGATAATGCAATTGATTTTTTCACAGGTTAAAATATAGCACGACTGAGGGAGAATATTGTGCACTAAATTGTCCATCAGTCGACCGTTTAAGTCATGTTTTACCCACTTTCTCAGAATGTATCGTTGGAGAAAATGTTTCTCACACACGAATTGCGAAGGCATGAGCTGAGAAATTCCTGAAATTGCAGTGATCCATTTTTGACGACGTTCGATATTCGACGGAACCCGAAACACCGAACGTTTTTCCTTTATGACGTCCAGTGTCACACGTTGGAACCGCACACGAATTAGTCGTCATTATTAGCCGTAGCGGCTCTGTTTTTTATTCCGATTTCCGCCGCTTGGTGCGTGACGGCAAGGGGTAGTGGTGTACAACGAAGAGAGAAACAGGTCTTCTGTCCTTTTCCCTCCTGACCGCAACCCTTGCGCCGTTGGCCCTATCTTAGTTTACCGTACTGTCGTGTAAACTGCGTAACATACGGAATCAATAAAAAATAATGTGTTGATTAAAGAAAAAGATGACTACTTTTAGCTAAAAACAACTGAAAACTTTTTGAATACATGTATTTATAACAGCAGATATCTGTTCATTTTGCACTATATTTTATTTTGGGTGTTTATTGATGTAAGTAAGTAGCAGTATAAAGATAGCTTTCCGCTGTAGATACACTTTTTTATTTGAGATTTTATGAATTTATATCAATATTTACATGATTGCCTCATTCGGCTAAATGTTAATTCCAGCTTAGGCATTTAGAAGCTAATTCGTTATGGTGACGCAGTTATTGAACAAACTGTTTTTCAACGTAATGATCTTTTAATTGTCGCAATAACTAACTTTTTGGTATAGACATTCTGCGTTTTCCAGCGTACCATCAAAGTAGTAAGTGTCTATTACCGTTTTTTTCTCACAATTTATTAGGATAAAGGGCAAATATGCGAATTGGCATTTTTTAGATGATGTAATTTGCGACTATTTACATGCTTTTTTCTCCAATGTCTCACAAAACATCGTTCTTCGAAATGTTTTTCACACACGTACTGAGACTCTTTCAGTCCCGGAATAGCATTGAGCCATTTTTTGTATCGTTCGACGTTTCTGGACACTCGGAACACGGAGCATTTTTGCTTAAAACTTTTGTACCCCGTTTTACAATTGCGAACCGCGCAATCTTTAAAAATGTCGCACTTTTTCCGAAAACACTACCACAAAAATTCACCTTCATGCGTAAAAACACGATAAAAAAAATGTATGACGGTAAATCGCGTAGAACCTCGTGGTATATGGTCGCAAAACAAGGTTATTTCAACAAACGCGCCTCAAAAACAGACGTAAACACCATGGTCCTATTCACCGGCAAGAGGTAAGGGGGAAAACTTCCCCTCGCTAGTTGCGACGCGTAGCGGCGCCTAGTGAATCGAAAAGTGGTGACGATAAGCGTGCCTACCCCCACCATGAAAATTTGGCTTCGTTGCAGGCCTTTTCAGTCACACTTTATCGACAGTTCGCATCTTTCCAACAGTCGGTAACTGTGATCGCTGTTTTACCGTCGGATGGTTAGCTCTTCAGCGGAGAAGTCAATACCGCGAGAAAGGCGTGCCGAGCATTTTTCCCTTTCCCAGTTAACCAGGCGTACCATTAGTACAGCGTACCGCAAATGTGGAGTACGCCGTACCCTACAGTACCGGTAATGTACGGCTACGGGATACCAGCGTACTCGTACCTCCAAGGTATCGCTACCGTGGAGTTACACCGTACTGCAGTCTACGGTGGCTCCACGGTGGCGATACTGTACCGGTACTGTATTCGTACATTGGCGGTACAGCGTACCGTACGGCATACCGGTCATGTACTAGTACCGTACGCACGTACGAGGTGGTAACAGTACCGGTACGGCGCACTCCACATGAGGGATACATTTACGGTATATGGTTAGCTGGGTTTTATTTGCGCGGTTGCGTGTCATCGGATATCGGGCGTCATCGGATCACCCGTACGAGGAAGGAGCGCGAGACGCGAAGACGCGAACGTGTCATTCGCCAAGTTTCTCAAACAATCGATCTGTTGATCGAGCGCACGTGCATGTGTAGGCGGGCGGAAAAAAGGACACTTCTCAATGCTGACGCACTCGCTGACACACAACAGGCGATAATTGTTGCGGGGGACAGTAGTAGGAAGAAAGGTGGTGCGCGGAGGCTTTTCTTTTGCTGCACAGCGGTAAGAATGTGTGTACGTGCGCACGTAAGTGCGCCTGTATTATCGATCGGGACCGGAAAATAGACACGCGTCAAAAACTATGACAATTCGCGACGAGTCGTGAATCTCGACTTCGTTCGGCCGGTTCTGACGCTCTGCGATCTCTGCTCCTTTTCTGCGAACAAAAATACTTTTTTCAGCAAACATAAATAACAACCTCTTTAAACGAACAAAACAAAATACAAAATGTTCAGCTCGAGGGAGACGATCGAGAGAAGTATCTTTTCATAGCGTAAAACGTTGATTTTTCCGAAACCTATAAACCGTTTCGGCAATTGCACGAACTATAATTACGATCATCGTATAGTGATATAGAATATGTCCCTTTCCTAGCGGTGAGTAAAAACCATTTTTATGATTAATGTATTTCACGTTTTTTGCCTGGTTTTTGGCTTATGATTTACGAAATAATATTTTATTTTTGTCTATGTTGTAAATGTCATACATAACATTTCGTACTGTTCTGCCTTTTATATTTTCGTATTTTTTGCGAAATTAAACGTCGCGAGTGTTGTGTGGATTCGAAAAATCGAATGGCTTGTATTCGGTGCCGTGTTATTTCCTTATAATTATAATATATGTTTATTCGGTTTTATTAAATATATATACACATATATATTTAATAAAACAAAAATAAAATAAATGATGTAATATATATATATAATAGAGTCGATATATAAACTTATAAACAATAGATCCTAACTCGTTTTTGTTAAATAACAGTTAAAAATCTGTTGTTCATAAATTTGTTTCGTAATAAAAAACATATGAATTTTAAAAAAACTATTTTATCCATTCATTTTTTATTATATAATTCACTTTATGAGAAATTATCTTATAAATTTGATACAAACGATTTTCTAATATTCCTAAAAAACTATTTTATGAATCTTATCAATTCTTTTATAAATAATACCTATCAGAATATACTGCTGTATGTATATTGAATCGAATTGAATTCAATTAGATAAGTGCATTCCTTTGCTAATTTCGATCAACTAAGTCCATCAACAAATAATTAACAATTCTTCAACAACAAATAAAAATTTGGCTTCCAGTTATTGATAAGCAGCCATCATTTAACAAACAATGCAACAAACAAAAATTCATTCAATGAAAAATAGTTGCAAATATTAGTCGACAAATATATCTACGTAATTATAACTCAATAAACAATTAGAAAAAGGATCGATCATAATAACTTGACGAATGGATGTAAATATAGTTATCATGGCAATTTGTGCGATCAGGAAGGTAAATACGGTAATTGAAGAAATTACGAGAAAAAGATTGAGAACCTTAATTAGATCGGTAATTAAGGGGTTAAGTTACTGTGAAAATTACGAACCCTCGTTCGTCGTTTGAGGCAACTCACTTTGAAGAGGAAGGCCCAACATGTGGTGTAGGAATCGCAGACTGAAGGTAAACTTATGATTACAACGATAGAATTGCCAGCCAAACTTTAAACGCGTGTTTTTGAAACTATGTGAACACGATTTCTCGACATCCTATGAACGGATTCACTCGAAATTTAGTAGACTTATTCACTGTAATAGTAGGTTAGTCTTGACCGACGTTTTTTTTTATCGTTTTTTTTCATTACTTATTAACAATAATGATGCTATTTTCCTTTAAAAATTGATTTTTTTAAATGAATAAAACACGATAACAATAAAAAATTTCGTCAAGTTTATCGCCAAGTTTATTTAATTCGTAATTAATATTTCGCCAATATTATTTATTTTAAGAATTTTTTTTTGTTTTGTTTCAGATCGACCGCTTGGCCAAAATCAAGTACGCCGTTGAGCCCTCACCTTCAAAGATCGTTTACGAAATTGTTTATAACTTCTTTAGTTAATTATATGTTTTAAATTGAATTTGGTTCACAACTATTAATGTACATATAAATAAATGTCTAAACGATTTTTCAATCATCTTACGTATTCCTTCCAAATTACTATTTATTAAATAACCCTGTTTTTCGGGTAGTCACAGTAGCCTAACCCCTTAATGCCTGCTCATTGAAGTGTCATTGCGAAGATTTTTCATTTCTCGTCAGCGTAAATTAGAAATTGCCTTTACTCGTAATTATTATTTTTTTTACTTACTATGATTGTAGTAATTATAACTTTATTGCAATGTTTATTTTTTTAAATTCTACTGTTAATGTGATTATTATTGTTGTTGGTGTTGTTGTTATAATTATCATTATATCGTAATATTTTATTTTTGTTCTTTTACTGTCATTGTAATTGTTATTATTATTTCTATCATTATTATCTTACTTTTGTCGTTATTCCTATTATTATTTTTATTGTCGTTGTTGTTATGGCTGTCACTGTTGTCTTATTTTTGTCATTGTTATTACTGAGACTATTATTGTTATTATCTTTATTCGTCTTGTTGTTATAATTCTATTAATAATGATATTTGCGATATAATTATTTTTATTATACTCTGATCCCCTAAAAAAATTTGTTTATTAGAAGATAATACGTAAATATTTTCCCGATGTGAGGCGTGATAATTATTTGTTTTTTTTTGTTATTCCCTGGTTGGGTATTTACTACGCCGGTGCATGTATATATTCTTATCTGATGGACTCATCGCTATATATATATTTGGGGGATTCCACGCCAAATCGACGACTTTGAAACCCGACCCCTTTTGATTTGCCTGAAATCTAAATATGTTATTGCTTCCTTCTAAAATCGCTCGTGTGATATTTTTCAATTTTTTTACACAATCGGAAATATGTACCGACCTTTAGAAAAAATCGATTTTTTCAAATGCTCATAATCTTCTGAAAAATTGACCAAATAAGATCTTTTGTTTCAACTTTTCGTTTTGAAATGTACTTTATGAAAAAAAATATTCTCAGTCATCTGCAATATAATTTTTTTTAGTTTTTTGAAAAAAAAATAGGAATTTTTCAGGTCAACAAATTTTGTTTTTTTTTTTTTTTTCGTAAAAAAATATGATAAATTTAGCGTTTTCTGCCGCAAGAGTCATCGTGGTAAGATTTTTCTTTCTATTGGTTTTCCAAAGTGAATTTTTTTTCTCGAAATTTTGCTTTCCCCAATGATTTTGTTCATAAATCCAATTTCAAAATAATAAAAAATGAAGAAAAAAAACATCGCATTTGGTCATTTTCTTAGAAAGTTGAGAACATTTCAAAAAAGAAAGGTGGAGTTTTTTAAAAAATTCACCACATATTTCCGGTCATGTAAAAAAATTGATAAAAATCACAGGAGCGTTTTGAGAAGGAAACAATAACATATTAAAATTTCAGCGAAATTATGAAGAGGGGTCGGTTCTAAAAGTGGTTGATCTGGCGTGGAATGCCCCGTGTATATATAAATATATAGTGGCGTATGAACAGTATACGAGGACAATACATTGTAAAGAGGAGCGACCAGGGACTGTCGCCCGATGATCGATATAACATTCGCGAGTTACACGTCAGTTCAAGCATTTTTCCTGCGGGTGTATATTATTTATGCACGGCGTTCACGTGTTCCGCGCTTACGCGTATACTCCGCGGATGTGTATCGGTATGTGTTTACGTGTCATTGCTAATGTCCACCTCGCCCATCGTGTGCTTTACTCCATCGCGTCTATTTTTACGCGTCGACGCTGCTTTTTTAGTCACCTGCACGCGTATGGAAATCGTCGCGGAATTCCGCGGGCCAGAAGGGGACTACTAAAGTTCGGTGAAAAAATGTACGAATTCTCGGAAGGACGAGGGCTTCGAAAAAAATGTGTTGGGAATTAGTGATAAACAAATCATCGGACTTCAAGGAGGGAGATACTTCGAGGCGAGGAAAAAGTGCTGTTTTTCATTTTTTTTTAAAGGAAACCTTTCTTTACCATTTTTGAGACTATTTTGGGACTATTTCGAGACTATTTTTTATTACTACTTTCGGCTGTAACATGGTATTTTTTTCATTAATCTTTAAAAATGGCGGAAGCATGGCACGGTCTTCTGAACGGGTTGCGGCGGATGTTGTCCGATGAATCGGAAAAAAACCAACAAAGATTTTTTTTAAATTAACACTCGAACGCAGAATATGAATCAACAAAAAGTGAGAAATGTTGATAATCGATGAAATGGTATGCTTTGAAACGAAAAGATTGAATTATCTGAAAAAATGGCTACATTTTGCAGTGAATTTATTTTTAATATTGAGCGTCATATTTTAGAGAATAACGTTAGAAGATTTCTTCCAAATTTTACTGATGAAATTTGGTAGAAATTGTTTTTGAAAATTAAAAACAAAATCAAAACGCTCAAAATTAAAATTAAAAGAAATTCAAAACGTTCTAAATTAAAATATAAGAAAATGTATTACTTTGAAAAAAAATCCAAACAAAATACAATTTTTTTTAAATTCTACAATCGGTTTATTGTTTTTTTTTCAATTATATGTCAGGGCAGTTGACAATGCAATTTCGAAGACCGTGCCATACCTCCACCATTTTTAGACATTGCAAGGAAAAATGCCACGTAACAGTCAAAAGTAGTAATAAAACATACACTAAGTCTTAAAAATGGCGAATAGATCTTTCCTTTTTGAAAAAAATTATAAAAATCAGTAAATTTCTTCCTCGCCTAAAGGTATCTCCCCCTTAAGGCAATAGTCTATTCCAGAGGCCGAAGTTTCAAGCTTGGTAAAATATATATATCTATTATTTTTACCATCCATTTTTTACATTTTTCATATTTTAGGAACTTACAAAAAAAAATTGTAAAAGTTATTGTGGGCCTCTAAATATGTCCATGAGAAGAAGGGTTGTGGCGGTTGACATGATTGCAAAGCTCCCATTCATCTGAGCCGGAAATGAAACCAATTTTCTTGATAAATAAGAATGTCATTATAGCAGGTACCAAAGAGAACAAAAAAAGTAATGGCAACGGTCTGAAAAAAATTAATTTTTGGCCCTATTTAAAGTTAAATTTAAAAAAAATGGTGATAATTATAATTTTGCAACGCCCAAGGTAGAGACGATAGAGGGATATTTACTGAAAGTTCATAACAAATTCAAAGTCAATCGGTTGAATGAAACTCGAGATTTTATGTCAAACAGGTTGAAAAAAGTAGTTTCTAGAAAAACGCGTTTAAGGGGCTATACCAGTGTAAACGTTGAAAATTTGGGTGATTTTCGGGAATTTTTTGGAAGAAAAGTACTCAATTAAATGTTTTGGAAAATTAAGAATATATTTGGCTATATTTGACCTATATTACGTAATTTTTTCATAGAAAAATATTGAGATCCAAGCGACTTATGCGCTGCCTTCGGAGGTGCAAAAAAAAAGTTCCTCCTCTGCTCACATGATTCCGGCCGATTGAGTAGCTGAAACCGAAAAAGGAAAAAAATATCGTTAAACTGGAAGGTATTTCCTGTACGATGACGTAGGATTTTCGAAAAATATAAAAATCTAACAAAATGGCGTAGTTATGAAAAAAAAGTCTGTTTTCTTGCCTATAAAATGGTCGTTTTTTTTCAATGCCAAATTGTCAATTTTCATCCAATCAAAAATATCCTACGTTATTGTTGAGTACATATATTTAAGAGTACTTAGTTCAAATTTCAAGTCATTCGGATAAGTGCTCTTTGAATTACAATGTCAGCAAATTTGAAAAATCTCATTTCGAGAAAAAAACGTGTTCAAAGATTTAAATATCGATTTTTGCGAGATGAAATGATAGAGGTCTTAAAATTATAGGGCCTTGAAATTTTTACAGGTTATTTTTGAAAGTATAAACTGTCGAAAAAGGCAACAACATCGATTTTGTGAAATTGTCACACTGGTATAGCACCTTAAAGTTTTGAGTACAATTTCAGAAAAGCATAATAGCGTGTTATACTAACGTTATAATCAGCCATTCCCGCCTCATAAAGTGTGCCTTCCTCGACTTCGAAATGATGATTTTCCGAGGGCTCATAGTTCCCTGCGAACAATTCCAGCTTCCTTAGAAGCTTGTGATGTTTGTAGCTCCGATCGCCTGCTCCTATTCTGGTTTCGTTTGTTGCCGTAAATATTGGGAATTTCGAAATTTCCTTTGGAGAATATATTCTCAGAAAAGAACACTTTAAGAAAATTCAAAAAAAATAGTTTTTACCCAAATTTCTAGGATAGAATACTGCCTTAATGAGAAATATAATATATGATGTTTAAATAAAGTGGAAAATCGGAACGAGTAAAAAATGGCGTGGAACATTTTTCGAGAGGATTTTTCTCTGAGGAAAAAAAAAATTATTTTAATTTTTGGTTGGGCAAAAGCCGTGCGTGAAAGGTTATTAAATAAAATTATATTATTGATTTTTTTGTACGAATAATTTATGAGAAGCATTACCCCTGGGTTGTTAAAAAATACATGGTATAATTCGTCCATTTTCCAAATTGCACGACGTCGAAATAATTGGCCGATTGTCATTAATTATTTGCTAGGAATATTACGAGACTATAGCGAGTGCTCTCTATAGCCCTTACCGTTGAAAGTCGATCAGTGCCTTTGTATAACCGTCCGGTATCGTGACGAAAATTGTAGATGCAATTGGATTGACAAGTTTAATTATTCACCAATTACGTTAATTGTTTATATTCATATGAAGAGGTTATGCCTAGTTGCAACAGTCGAAAAAGCACTTTTTGGGCAGAGCAAATTTATGGGCGTTTATATTGAAAGTTTGAAACTTCAGATGCTTTTTTTTCTCAAAATGACGTTTTCAAAGTCGGTGAGCAAAATATCTAAAAAAAAATAGCAAAATATCTGAAAAAAACACTATCTTTCTAAAATGTTTAGGATTTTTCTAGTTGTAATATTTGATATAATATTTGATCGAAGGATGTTTTTTCCGATGTATACTTTCGATTTGATGAGCGAAAATTGCCCATTTTTTTGTCGAATACTTAATTTTTGTACAATTTTATCATCACGATAAAAAAAAGCGCAAACGCGAGCTTTTGAACTGTTACAACTATAGGCATAACCCGTTGATTCGCAATTCCGTTACTTATAAATGGATATAATTTTTGACCATTTAACGTAATTATGATTCATAAATGAATCAATTTTTTTAGACTCTCGCTAAAGATATGACTTCCGGTTTATTGCGACATTTAAAAAATCATTCTTTCCATCGTCCTATAGAACTGCGAAAAAACTAAGGTCGACAACGATGGATAATGTCCAGCCATTGCAAAGTCTCGTGATCCACAAAAGCGACGTGAACAGCGTAGACTTCGCGGGCGATTGCATTCTCGTCACTGGCTCGGGGTGAGTTCGGCAAAATTGCAGAGAAATATGTCGTAATACTTTCGCGCTGTGAATTGTGTGAAAAGTCGCAGCACTTGAGTTAACGAGTTTGCTAACGGAACGCGTGTTTGAAATTAAAGCGATAAGCGAGTGAGGGTGTGGGAATGGCACAAGGGTCTAGGTTACGTCGAGGTCTCGTATTCGCCCTTGATGGGTCACAAATACGGGGTGACCTGCGTCAAGGTGAGCCCGCAATCGACCATGCTCGCCAGTTCGAGCATCGACGGCACCACTCAGCTGTGGAACCTTCGGGTGAGCAAAAAAAACGACAGGAAGGCCCACAATACCCAATGGCAAATTTTTCGTACCGCGATGGAGTTCGTTTTCTGCTTGGAATAAAAAGACAATAGTGCAAAAAAATCATAAAGATAACTGAAAAAAAATAAAACACTAGAAATTCGTGAATTGTTGTATTATTATTTGAATTTAGACCGGTTCGAAAATTCACACTATGGTGCAAGTCAGCGGCGAGGCCGTGAGGGTTTGCAGATTTTCGCCGGACTCGACGTTCCTCGTGACCGCCGGCGACAACGGGCAGGTTTGCCTCTGGGACTTGGTACGTCGAACGCTCTCGAGGCGAGTCCCACAACGACGAAAATAATTCTATCAAAATTCCTCACACCGGAGTAGCAATTTTAAAAATTTCTTAAACTAATGGGCCAATGAAGAAGCAATTGTTATGGCTTTTTCTCTCTCTCTCTCTCTCTCTCTCTGTCGATCAGATCCTTTCAGAAGCATGAGGGAGCGATACAGAGCGTGTGTTTTTCGCCGGATTCTTCGTGGCTCATAACGACCTGCACCTTCGGCGTATTGAATCGTTTCTCGATGAGTGAAATGACGGACTCGTGTCTTACGGACAGTCAGCTGGTGACCGCTTTCGCGAGCGTCGATGATGCCCACGATATGGGCGTAGTTGGCTGCGACTTTTCTATGTATCAGCGACAAATCACTAGTGCGTATATTCAAATAAACCCTAGAATCTTTCAAAAACACTAGAAGCCCGAAAAACCCTAGAATCACTAAGCAACGTTAGAGCTCCAACGCTATCGTAGAACGCTAGAATCGCTGAATCCCTGGAATCTCCGGAATCCCTGGAATCTCCGGAAACCCTAGAAATTCCAAAAAATCGCTGAAAACCCCAGAAAGCCCCAAAAACCCCAAAACGCCCAAAAATCCCTAGAAGCCTCGAAAACCCTAAGATCCGCAAAATCCCTAGAAATAAAAAACTCTAGAATATAAAAAACCTAAAAATTCCCAAAAATCCTTAGCATCTCCAAAAACCCTAGAATCACTTGAAAAAACCAGAGCACCAACGCTATTGTGGAATACTAGGATCGCTAAAAATCCGTAGAATTCCCAAAATTCCCTAGATTTCCAGAAAACCCTGGACATATAAAAACCCAGAAATTCCCAAAAATCGCTAAAAGCCCCGAAAACTCTTGAAACCCCCAGAAATTCCTTAAAACTTGGCAAACCCTATAAAATTGCAAAAATCCCTAGAATCACTTGAAAAAACCAGAGCGCCAACAATATCTTAGAACACTAAAAATACCTACAATCTCTAAAAACCCTAGAATCCCCCAATAATCTTCAGAATAAAGACACAAGCTCCAAAAACCCTAGAATCTAAGAAAAACCTACGACCTCCCAAAAATCCCTAGAAATAAAAATCCTGAATCTAAAAACCCTACAATCTCAAAAAAGCTCTAGAACCCCCCAAAAAGCCTAGAATCTCTAGAAAAAAGTTATAGCTTCTCGTTTTTGCATTGGCGCGTACACAGGCAACGATCGACCATTTTCGAAGCATTATCAGCTGGTGACTTGTGGCAACGATCACATCGTCAAACTATGGGAAGTAAGTGTCGTTCAGGACAAGTGCGAAGGCCAGCCGACGACGGCGAGCATAACGCTCGCAAGAACGCTGGAGAGGCACAGCAATGCGCTCACGTGCGTGAGATTCAGTCCGAGCGGTCTCTACATAGCGAGCAGCAGTCTCGACAAAACTACGGTCGTATGGGAAAGCGTACGTCTCCTTCGAATATGCCGTGTAGAACGAGCGAAAAAGATTATTTCATTTTTTCTCGTTTTCTCTTTTTACACCTTGGTAGATATTTTTCCCGTATTTTTCTGAAAAAACTCCCATTTTCTCTCAAAAATTTTCCGATTGTTTCAGTGAATTGAGACTTTTCGGAGAAATCCGGAGAAAAAATATTTCCACATTACTCCGAAATTTCCCAAATTTCTCCGAATTTCTCTAAATTTTTCCGCATATTTCTTAAAAACTTCTATTTTCTCCCAAAACTTTTCCGATTTTCTCCGATTTTTTGAGTGAATTGAGACTTTTCGGAGAAATCCGGAAAACAAATATTTCCACATTACTCCGTTATTTCCTAAATTTCTCTGCATTTTTCGAAACTTTCCCTATTTTTTTTTCGAATTCCTTTCATTTTTTTTTTGCAAATTCGGAAATTCTTTTTCTACCATTAGCCCTCATAATTTTTCCTACATAAATATAAATCAGTGCAATAATACTTGTGCACACCAAAGAATATAATGTGCTTTGCAGAAGGATTATCTTTCGGATTACCGTACCGTGCATGCTTCCTATCTACATGCAAAGACGATTGCATTTTTTTCTGAATGCAAGACGATTGCATTTTTTTCTGAATTTAATCTTCCACTTTTTTAGATTTTGAAAAAAGAACAAAAATAATGACTTGTTATTGTGCATAACAAATAAAATTAAAAAATGAAAAGAAGACCAAGTAGCGGAGTAAAAATCACGAATGAATGATAAAAATAAATATAAAGAAAATGTAATGAGTTTAATCTCTCACGACGTGAATAAAATGAGAAAATCGGAATAATGCGGAAAAAGAGGAATATTGGGAAAAATCGGCATATTGTAAGATTAACTTTTCTCATTTTTTTTCGTTTTTCTCCAAATTGGGAGAAAACGGAGAAAATATGACAATTTCGGAAAGCAAAAATGAAAATTTTTCCCCAAAATTCGATTTCTAAATTTTCTCCATTTCTCCGAAAGTCTCCCAAGGCAATGTTTTCATTAATCTCAGTAAAATCTATGTGAATTTCCTAATACTTTCTGCATTTCTTAATTTCCTACTATATTTTAAACTTGCAAATACTTTTTGGATCACCGCCTTTCTACAAAAATCAAGGGATTGTCAGTCACAATTTGATCGAAAGTAAGGAAAAAATGGGATTTTTTCCCGCCAAACTCATTTTCTGAGTTTTTATCACTTCTCCGAAATTCTCCCAAGGCATTGAAGAAGGCTAGGAAATAATGGGAAAGTCTCGTAAATAAAATGAGAAAATCGGAATAATGCGGAAAAAGGAGGAACATTGGGGAAAATCGGCATACTTTAAGATTAATAATATTTCTCATTTTTCCCCCGATTTTCTCCGAATTGGGGAAAAACGGAGAAAATGTGAGAAATTCGGAAAAAAAATTCTACCGGGGCAATAATAAATAACAATAACAATTTGTTGTATTTTTCGTAGCATACCGGAAGGATGGTCGCTGTATTGGTTGGGCACAAGCGATACGTGGCCTGTTGTGCTTTCTCCCGAGACGGAAATCTCCTCGCAACGGGTTCGAACGACAAGTCCGTGATCGTGTGGGACCTCACGGGAAACTTTAGCATCGACTCGGAGTTCGTCAAGCATTGCAGTCCAATGTTGCACTGGACCGAGCAACGGAAAGAGGTACATACGAGAGAAGAAAAAAGAAGTGAGAATGAGAAAAATCGGTGAGGGAGAGACAACGATAAGCACATGCCGTTTTTTTGGCTGGTTGCAGAATACTTTGCAGGAGCAGGACTTTGTCCAAGATGCGGAAAATTGCGCGAGAAACGAGGTGACGTTGCTTCAGACTCTGGACGAACACGCCGGGGCCGTCAACAGCTGCGCTATCTATGGGAATCACATGATCGCTTCGGCGTCAAGGTGTGTACGGTGAAAAAAATCTTTGATAAATGACGCTTTTTGGGAATCGGAAAATAAATGTTTCAACTTTTCAATCGAACCATCGCGAGCAGCGACAAATTCGTAAGAATTTGGTACGCGGACGAGGAGAGCGACCAGAAGGACGAGAATACGCGTGAGCAGGAATTGACGTTTCACGAAAAGTCGTACAGTCCCCTCGACGCTCACAAGTACAGCGTCAATTATGTCGAGTTCAGCCCGTGCGGAACAATGCTCGCATCGTGCTCCCTCGACGGTAGCACCATCATCTGGGACACCGAAGTATGCATCCCCCCACCCCCTTATTCGCGATTTTCACGTCCTAGAGGTGGCGCAGCGATATTTCAATATGGCCGATCAAATTATAGCCTCAAACGTAAACAAGTACTAAGTTCTTGATTTCCTGTGAGTTGGCTATTGGATTTACCTCCATGGTAGATTGTAAAGTCTTACTGCAGTGAATAATATATTTTCCGCTCTTTTTTTTAGCTCTGATACTTCGGGTTTAGATTATTTAAGGTTATGAGAGTCACTCGCAAGTTTCGAGAAGGAGTAATTATATTTTTCAGACTATACTTTTTACAAGGGATGTCTAAAATTATATGTATACATTGTATATAACATAAATAACTAAAGTTATGTAAAATGTTATTTATAAAGATACAAACATGGAATGAAAAATTATATAAAAAAATGTAATATACTACGTTTTTTAAACGGCCTAAAAAGTAAAAAATAATTTCCCCTAGTCCCATACAGATTTATAACGCCATACAGATTCCTAACCCCAAACAGATCGTCTTGAAAATTTGTGATTGTGAATTTTTAATAGCTAGGACAATACTTCTAAGATTTAAAACGACAAACGTGGGGCGTATGCAATAAATAATTAATGCAAGAATGTTTCACCTGACAAGGAACATCCCTCAGGTGACACTCTTCGATTTTGTTGAATTTGGATATGTTATAAAGCACCGAAAAGCAGGCGAAACGTATTTTTTTGATCGGCGGAAAAACGGTTGTAAGGGGTGCAACCACCCCTCGCAAAACGGCATCTCTAGGGGTAATATAGCAGTTTCACATATAAGGAGTCCACCGAGTTTAATGAAACAAAAACGAAAATTATTCTAATCCGTAGCAATGAAAACTCCACTATAGTGACATTGCAAAAAAATGTAAGGGGTGAACCACCCCTATTTTAAGGGGTGGTTTCACCCCTTAAAACCGCTTTTCCGCCGATGAAAAAAATACGTATGGGGCGGTCCATAAATTACGTCATTTTAAAATAGGGAGGGGGGGGTCTGATCGTTGGATGACGGTAACGATAATTGGATTATGACGATAGGAAGGATAGGATGATTTCGAGGGGGGGGTTAAAAATCAGCCAAAATCGATGACGTAATATATGGACGGCCCCTATCGCTTACTTTTCGGTGCTTTGTAACATATCCAAATTTCAACAAAATCGAAGGGTGTCACCTGAGGGATGTTTCTTGTAAGTTACTAACAATTTGATTGCACTGCAAATGATATGAACTGTTGTGCGAGTTTTCTCGACGACAGCTGCGCGATGCATTCCTTACTATTCTATTGCATGCGCCCCGCGTTTTTCGTTTTAAATCTTACAAGTATTTTCAAATCTATTCAAAATTCACAATCACAAATTTTCAGGACAATCTGTATGGGGTTAGAAATCTGTATGGGGCTAGGAGAAATAATTTTATACTTTTTAGTCCGTTTTAAAAAAGTGGTATATTGAAACAAACAAAAAATGTAAATAATTTTATTTTTTCTCTTTCACTAAACTTTATTTTATTTCTTCATTTTTTTCACAATTTTTTCCCTCTTTTTCTCTCTCTCTTACACACTTAGCTCTTCAATCTGAAATATGTTGGAAGCTGTTAAATATTCTATATATTTTAAAAATATATATAATATCTATTTGTATATTATATTATTAATATTATTATATATATTTTCAATGTTTATGTTTGTCTTTTCTGTCTATTTGTTTGTCATCCAGTTCTGAGCTATGTTTAAAGTTTCATGTCTCTAGCTTACCGAGAAGTTATTTTAAAATCGATTGGATAATGTGTACCGAACAGGCAAACAAGCAAACAGACATATAAGAAAGCGAGTTAATATTGCATTGTCATTCAGTTCTGAGCTATGTCAAAAGTTCCAAGTCTCTAGCTCATCCGGAAGTTAGTTTAAAATCGATTGCAAAATGGGTACCGAACAGACAAACAAACAAACAGGCAGACAAGAAAGCAAGTTAATAAAAACGTGGTAAAAATCTTGTGGAGTGACTACAACGCGCGTTGATGGCCTAAAGAGAGTCGTTTTCTGAGCCAACAACCACCTTTTTCAAAAGCCTTTATCTTTAGATCGCTTATGGAACAATAATGCACTTCTGTTATCCGTCTTGCACCCTTGAACACAGCAGAATCGCGAGCAGTTTTTCGTTTTTTTAAATCTCGTCCATTGTTATCAATGTATTTTCACAAAGTTTACTATACTAGTAGAGCTTCTGCCTTGGGCCACGAGAGGCACCAAGACTTTAGGGGATCGCGAATCTCTCTCCGATTTAAAAAAACCGAACCCAAACAAACCCAAGGATTTTTTGTATCCTCAGACGGGCACTCAAGCGAAGGCGTCGTTCGTGAACTCGGGCTCGGCGATCCGGGTCTGCAGATGGTCGCCGGATGGCAAGAAGATCGCTACCGCCGGGGACGACGAGAAAACGACGCTCTGGGACATCGAGGCGATGCAAGAATTGCGGTGAGCCTCGTCCAACCATTCGAATATGCATAATAGCGGAAAAAAACTCGGACTGTTTTACCGACTGCTGGTTCAACACTGTCTTATCGACAGAGCGAAAGCTGATAAAATGGTGAGAAATTGTCCGCAGGGTATTCGAGGGTCACGCAGACGCTATAACGTCGATAGCCTTCACACCGGACTCCCGTTATGTCGTGACGGGTTGCAGCGAGGGCGCCTGGAGGATGTTCGACACCGCGGACTCCGCCGGTAACGACGGGTCGAGCGCGATCGTCATATGCGACGACGCCCACGATCTGGGCGTGCAAGGCTGCGATTTCAGTCCCGCGTCGTCGGGTCCCTATGCGATGCCCGGTACGTTGCCAACGTCACTCGTCGGTAAAGCAGATTTGTACTCCCCTCATTTGCCTTACCGACCGACTTCGATTTTTCCCCGATAAAAATTCTAACCAAAATTGCAAAAAAAACCATTCAATAATTAAGCAATAGTTTTTTTTTATTGCCAAAAATAAGCAAACATTTTTTTTATATTTTCGCAATCGCGTCAGGTATAAGACAATCGTCCTTCGACGAGAACACTCTCTACTACTTGTTGGCGACTTGTGGCAACGATTCGCTCGTTAAACTCTGGCAGTTGAGCGTCTCCAAGGGCGACGAGGTTGACGACGTTGAAAAAAATCCGGACGACGACGATGTTGAGCAGCAAGGCGATCAGGAGGAGTCCGAGAATCCCGAAGTATCGGGAAACACATGTACCACCCCGTCTTCGGCGAATAACGGTGCTCTCTACAAGGAAAAACGATCGCTCACCGGACACGGTGGCAATGTAATGAACGTGAGATTTTCACCGGTACACGGCGAAATTTTGGGCAGCGTGGCGACCGATCGCACTGCGAGAATCTGGAGCGTCGTAAGTTATAACAATGATACCAGCAATAATAATAATAATGATGAACGTCATTATGATGATATATCATGAAGGATGAATGAGAAAGAATGACGAGTAAATGACACGAGACGCTTGGCCGGATAAACGACAAGATGCGGACGATAGACGGGTTCCGCGGGGGTGAGGTTATACTTACGCTTTGCCACTCCTCGGAGGCAGGGCAGAGGAGGTGTTTAGTCGGTACGCCATGAGAAGAGTCCGACACACGGGGAAGAACGTGTGTCTCTCCTATGGTGTCTAACGCATTTACCCTATCGTTAAAAAAAAGATAAACATCATCAAAAAATAAATAATGTTAACAATACTGGCTGAAAGAAGCCAGAGCGATATTAAATGCAAACCCATCCAAATCGGGAGTGGAAATGAAGGGAACCATGGAGGAGGAAAGAGTTGGCGCAATATGGTAATTTATAAGAAACAAAGATAGGGAGGGAGTAAAAAAAGAATCGAAAAAGCTATACGAATAAAATGCGACCAGGAAATACAACAAGACTGGAACAAAATTCGGAATTTAACGTATTGTAGGGAGTACAAAAATCGAAAACAACGTATAGAAATGGGGGCGTACACAAATTACGTAACGCAAAATTTCCCTATTTTTACCCCCCCCCCCCCCCCTCACGTATCAGGACCGTAACCTGGCCGGACCCCCCTCCATTCCGTTACGTAACGGGTGCTTTAACGTCAATAATAGCGATTTTTTTCATAGACATAACTAATTATTAAAGGATCGGTTTTATACTCATTTTATGAAGTATATATTCATCTAGTTTTTTTACAAATTTGAATGAAAGAATATTTAACATGAACCGAGACATATGCCTTGATTTGATAACGAAAAAAAATGTCTTCATTGTTCCTTCGATGTCTTTATAAAAGGTTATCTGTAGATAAAGAGTCAACGATTTATTGATATCTATACAAATGTAGCTATGGTTATGCGAAGTCGTTTTTTATTCTTGTTTTTTTTTATCAAATGTGTCGGCATTTTTTTTTGGGCATCTTTTTCTATTTTCAAGGCCCTTTTTTATTCAAACAATCTTTAAAATAGTAATTATCAAAATTTAAAAAATCGGTCACGTACAACCTTAGTCAACCTTAATTGAAAATCGGATAATAAGTTTTTGAGTATTCGCTGGGACAAGGTCGAACAAAGTAGTTTCAAGAAAAACGCGTTTAAAGTTTTCGTTCCGTTTTTATTAATATAAAGTTAAGTTTTTTTTTCTCGAATATTGATACTTATATTTCACAAAATAATAAGAGCCTACACTTTATCTATTCTGAACGATGCCACACCTGTAGGGACTGAGGGCACTAACCGGTCGCGTTACCTGTTGTCACTAAAGTGACTGTAATTCCGTCGATTTTCGGATTTTTTAACAAAAATGTTGCCAACAAATTTTCGCATATATGTACTGCCAAGAATTATGAAAAACAAAAAATTATTTTTTACAATTTTGCTTGGGGAAGGTGCGAAAGCTATTGTGCAAGTTCTTGCAGTGACGTCCCCCCTTAACTAACATTTCGCATGAAAAGCTATCAACTGTCCGCGGTAAAATTGCGAGCGAGTTTTAAACTCAAAATTGAACATGCAGAAATTTTGCTATCTCTGACAGTTCTAAAATCGTTACGTAATGCAAAGCTTGACACCCCCTCCCCCCCCCCCCTCCCGCGTACGTAGACCGTAACGCTTGGTCGCCCCCCCCCCTCCAATTGCGTTACGTAATTCGCGTACGCCCCCAATGGAAGAGAATTGGGAAGAGAAGGGCATAGAGGAAAGAACATGGGCCAGGTTAAGATGCGGAAGTTGAGGAAAAGGAGGTAAAAAGAGATACGCTATGCCGGTATTGTTCGATATGAGGAAAACGAGATAAAAAGAGATACTCTATACCGGTATTGTAGGAAGGAAGAAGAAAGTTTGGAACACATACTCGAATGCGGGAAAATAATAGAAAAAAATGAATAAGGAAGTGATATATGGTTTGGAAAAGTGGCGATGAGGCTACAAGGGGCACTAGAAGAAAAAATTAATAAACAAATGAAAGGGAAACCGATCAAAGAATTGCGCGAAAATCTTGGAGTGCATCTTCGAATGCATGGTAAGAAAGGAAGTATAAAGGAGAAAGAGAACAAAAGATAAATGTTAATGAAAAACAGTGAAGGAAACGTGTAATAGAGTACGGGCTTTAGACGGGAAAAAATGAAGCAGTTATGAGGGATTTTTTAAACTAAGAAATAATTATTCTACATTTATCAAACTGTAGGTATACTTTAATAGTATTTATATTTAAGTATACAAAACAATTTTCAAAAATTAATTTTTCATCAAAATGTCGGAGCTGTGGCACAGCGTTACAGTAAGGTTGCCGCGGGAGTTGCGAATCAGCATTGCAGTCTAGCTTCCCGTAGACTTTGATTTACAAAAAAATTCAAACATTTTTTCACTTAAAACATGTATAGTTTCCATTTGACAGTAATTAAAATGAAGAATATGCAAATTTAAGAGAAGCCACGCACTTACAAAACAAATCAACATTTCACGCAGATTTTCTCTAAAATTTGGATTCAAATAGCAGTTTCTTTTTTAATTTTTCAAAGACAATTCTCGTCAAGTAGAAGGCAGCAATATTATCAATATTTCTACCCTATTTCAACTCAGTCGGCTCAATAGTTTTTGAGTAATCCTGGATACGAATTTAAAAAATTCAGTTTAAGAAAAAAACCGTTTGAAGTTTACATAGAATTTGAATTAAATTGCAGTAGACACTTGTGGTAACTAATTACTTAAGTCATCTTTTCCAAAGTAAGTAGATAATCAATTATAGTAGTAATAGTAATTGTTGTTAATTTAAATGGTTTTGGTTCATCTCTGCCTGCCCCTCTGCATTCTCGTTTCTACCTGCGGCGCGCGCTTCGAATTCGGGCGGTGAGGCACATCGTTGACGGACTGTAACGTTTGAAGTTATTCGAATTTCGCTTTGATACTTTGAGAAAATATTTTACGCCTCAATGTACAGAGGGAGCAACTGTGTAAAAACCGCAAGAGCTTGGAAATCAAGAACTATACTGACAATACTAATATTAGTAAATGGCAATAGTAATACCAATAATAACAAGTAAACATAATAATAATAATAATTGCCAGATTGCCTTGAAGAGGATGCGAGAGGAGTATTAAATGGAAACTCAACAAAATGGGAAGAGGAGGTAAAAGAGGCAATGGAGGAAATAGGAGAGGGAAATATATGGCGAGCCATAGCCGACGACGATGTAAGGGAAATTAAGAGAATAGTAGAAAGGGGGACGAAAACAAAAGTGGACTAAGAATCCGAACAGGATTGGAATAAAATCGAAAAATCGACGTATTTCGCACAGTACAAAAACAGTAAGTATACCATTGGGACAGAGAAGTACTAGGTGGATGTAATTATAATGGGCGAAACAAAAGAAACTTGGGCGAGACTGAGATGTGGGAATGCGGGGAAGAAAAGAAATAAGGAATATAGTGACAACAAATGCAGGGATTGTAAAGAGGAAGTGGAACATTCAGTGCATATATGTACGTGCGAGAAAGCCAAGGAAAAAATCAAAAAGAAATAGTACAAGATCTGGAAAAATGGATAGGGGATAAAGGAAGAGAAAATCGATAGAAACATACAGACGGTGCTAAAAGAGGAGCATGGAGATGAACTATGCATATAGGGTCAAAGTGGAAATAGTGGCAACAGTGGGTACACCGAACCTTTTCTGTTTCTCATAAGTGGACATGTATATATGTGCGTCTTTTTCACATTAGAACCGCCCTCGGATGCCAATAGGTTTGAACCTGTCTGTGAGTCGCTCCCACGCAATTCGATTCTGAGAGGTGATTTTATATTATTTTTTGTGTCAAAAGTTGAAAAACTAGCTGAGTTTGTATGTTCTTTGCTACTTTACCTATCGCAGTTATGTTCGAAGTCATTGTTGTCCCGCAATATACAGCTATATTGCGGTATTTGAGCATTGTGTTTGTTAACCCAACAAAAATAGAAACTTGTCAGTACTCGCTTTAGAAAAAAAGAAAGGGTCGGTACACAGTGGCCCAATTTTTCGAGGTACACAGTAGGAAGTCATAATATGAATATTTTCGCGTTGTGATTTAGATAAGTACTGGTACTACCTCATTAGGTAGGTACTAGTTTACTGTACAATACTACCCATTGTATAGAGAAAAGCACTCCATTGCATACAAGGGTACAGTGGATCAAGGTAATTTTCTGCAAATTTTGCTTGATTTTGAAATTTTGTTGGACTGTGAAATTAGGCATGTTTCACTGTGTACACCCTTAAGTGCACAGTGGATCAAATCCCATTTTTAAAAAAATGGTTATTATCTCAATATCTATTGGGTTAGGCCGTTCAGTGTCTTTCAATAAAATGAAGCCATTGAACACACCCCACGCTTAGTCAAGGTTTCATTGGAATTGTGTGCACGGTTAGCCAGCTATAGACCTCCGAAAAAAATGAGCCACTGATCCCATTATGACCCTAGATAAGGCACTTCGAGAATCTATTTGGGAAAATAGTCATTTTCCCAATCAGTTCCCAATTTTCCCTAACGAGGTATGTAGAGTCTTTTATGTGTAAACACCCTGAAAGCATATACCTAAAATAATAAATACCACTACTACCACTAATAATCACCAGAATATTAGTATAATAATAATTGTATTAATACGATTCGAATACTAATAAAAACAAATTATTATCATTATCATTGAAAGTTGGATAGGAATTTAAAAAAAATCTTTAAAGAATTCTCCCAACCCTTTGTATTGACGGATTCGTATTTCCAGCATTCCGGAGTCTGTCTCTACGTGCTGGAGAACCACGAGAGCCTCGTGACCGCTTGCGCATTCTCCAGGGACACCTCCCTCTTTGTGACGGGTTCGTATCAATTTTCTAACCAAGTTATGCGGACGAAAAAAACATTGCATTTCTACGCATTTCTTTTTCTTCCAATTGATTTTCTCTTTATCGATCATTTTTTTGCAGTTTTTCAATCAATGATTTTCTGTTTCATTCGTTGAAGCTTTTTCAGTTGATCGTTTTTTTTGTTATTTATTTTTGCATTTTCGGATTAATTTTCTTTTGTTGATAATGTTTTTTTTTTCCTTTTTTTTTCAATGAATCATCTTTTATTAAGAACTTTTTTTAGTGATCTTTTTATTGAACTTATATTCCTTAACTGATTATTTTTTCGTTTTCTTTTCTCTTCAATCGATCATTTTCATTAATAATTTTTCGAAAACGGTTTCTATTAGTTTTCTTTCATGTATCCTTCTTTTCCGTGTTCCTACAATTGATCGTTTTGATTAATTTCAATTTTTTTCCATTAATTTCTTTTATTGATCTATTTTATTGTGATTTGCTTTGTCTTCATAAATAATTTTTCTCGTGAACATTCTTCTACTCATGATTTTCATCCTTTTTTCAATTGATCGGTTTCTTTTTTGTTGTTTTTCTCACAACGATAACAAAAAAGAAAACAAAAAACAAATGCGAATTCGTCCTAAAGTAATTCAACAATTCATGTACGTTTACGTACATGTACGTGTATGTACACATATATAAATATACATGTGTGTGTGTGTATGTATATACGTATATGTATGTCGCCGTCGATACGTCAATAAGGTGCGTTGGACAAGACGGTCCTCGTGTGGCGGATACCTCAACAATTGGTCTCCCAGAGTACTCTGATCGATCGTTTGCGTCACAACAGGAAAAGGTATCGGACTGGAAAGCCGACGAAATTGCCAAATGGATGAACGAAATTGGCCTAGCTGGGCTCGCCCAATCCGTCGTGGGAACTTACATAAACGGGCGACATTTGCTCTCGTTGTCGGAAGATCAGCTCGTTACGCGCCTCGGCATCGAGGACGATGAAAATGTACGTATTTGCAATAATAATAATAATAATAGTAATAATAGTTGTAACAGCAGTGGATGCGAGTAGCGTGGGGGTCAAAACTCGGATGGGTGACCGCTCGGCCGCATTGTCTTGCGTCCTGAATACCGAAAGGATTGCCAGTTTTATCAAATTTTATGGAGTTGTGCATATATATATATATATATATATATATATATATATATATATATATATATATATACTATATACACTACTCACACAAATTAAGGGATATTAAAAAATTCTAAACTTTTGGGTGATTTTCAACAAGGGATAACTTGGAGAAATATGGTCGTACAGAAAATTAAAAAAAAAAAGGAAATTATAGCCTCAGGTATCTAGTTTTCAGATCTGGACTGTACATTTTTCATTTAATACTAGCGTGGGCGGTTTTCAAGTAATCATCCGAAAACCAACGATAAACATTTTTTCCAAATTTTTGCTCGTCTTTAAACTGGTATGTGGACTTCAATTGTTTTTATCATACCACCATAAAAGTCTTTTAAACAATTTAATCAGCTTTAATTTGACCTTTTAACGAGCTCGGTACGATAATTTGACGCGGAGTAATCGTCGATCAAAGCGAAAAAGTCCATTTTAACTTTGACAATCAATTACTCGGGAACTAAAGCTCGTACAAAAAATGAAAGTAGGATTTTGGAAACTGCAAAACATTCTCTATGACATATAATTAGTGGCTGTAGATAAAAAAAAATTCGGAGTGACGATGTTGGCTGAAAAAAAGTTGAAAATTGGCGAATTTATGGATATTGGGAAAATTTGGTATAACTTTGGATATAATGCATGAACGAGGGATATAGTCGGTAATTTTTTAACCTCGAAGTGTCCCCAAAAAACCCTCGAAATTGCAAAGCGCTGCGATTTTTTTTATTTTAGTGCCCCGAAGGTTAAAATTTATCGTTTCGGTAAAAAATCACCGTACCAAACAATTTTTCGATTTTTATTCATACATTTTTATTCAATAATTTCGAGAAAAAAAATTCAAATAAAAAAATTCAAATTTTTAGGGTAGTTTTGAAAAAAAACTGTTTTTTGTGTTTGTAAGGTGTGTTATTGTATTTCAACGATTGAAGCTGCAAAAAATTAAAAGTTCGAGATTTGTGTGGAGAGAATCTGTCGACCGTAGGGAGGTATGTCAATTTTTTTAAATTAATTTTTAAATTGACATTCAAAACAAAGGTGGTTAGACTGGTAAAAAAAAATCGACCAAATTAAATTTTTTTTTTAAATTGACCGAATTAAATTTTAAAAAAATTGAATAAATTTTTTTTTCAATAAATTTATTATTGTATTTTTTTCTTGCTAATTGATGTTTTTGAATAGAAACATTACGCATTATTGCTAAAAAAACCATTTTGAAGTTGAAAAAATGAAGAAAAAAAATCGAAAAATTGCTCGTTGCGGTGATTTTTTACAGAAACGATAAATTTAAACCTTCGGGACTCTAAGAAAAAAAAATCTTGCGCTTTGCAATTTTGAGGGTTTTTTGGGGACACTTGGAGGTTAAAAAATTACCGACGATGTCCTTCCTTCATGCAGTATATCCAAAGTGATTCCAAATTTTCCAAATATCCTTAAATTCGCAAAGTTTCAACTTTTTTTCAGGCAACATCATCACTTCGAAAAAAACATTTTTATCAATAGCCACTAATTGCATTCCATAGAGAATGTTTTGCAGTTTCGAAAACCCTACTTTCATTTTCTGTGCGATCATTAGTTCCCGAGTAATTGATTGCCAAAGTTAAAATGGACTTTTTTGCTTTGATCGACGATTACTCCGCGCCAAATCATCGTACGGAGCTCGTTAAAAGGTCAAATTGATGCTGATTAAATTGTCTAGAAGAGTTTTATGGTTGCATGATAAAAACAAATTTGAAGTTCACATACCATTTTAAAGACGAGCAAAAATTTGGAAAAAAAATTATTCGTTGGTTTTCGGATCATTAATTAAAAACCGTCCATGCTAAAAAAATTTATGGTTCAGATCTGGAAACTAGACACTTGAAGCTATAATTTCCTTTTTTTTAATTTTCTGTACGCCCATTTTTCTTCGAGTTATCCGTTGTTGAAAATCAGCAAAAAATTTGGAATATTTTTAATATCCTTTAATTTGTGTATATTTGGGTATATACTTAATTTGTGTATATATACATACAGGGTGTCCTGTTATGAATGGATAATCCTGCAACTGTCGAAAGGTCATATCATGTCCTACTATACTACTCCAAAAAATTGAAGGAACAGAAAATTTCTTCGATTTTTTAAGTGCTTTTTGAAGCACTATATCTATGTGAAAAATGTTCATATCGAGATGAAAAAAAAGCATTTGCAAGCTCTAAGTTTCTAGTTACAAGATCTTTTGGCAAAACATTTTCATGAGCTGCGGTTATCGCGCAATCATAAGAAATAACGGGGGAAAAAAAATTCCAAATATTTTCGTTACTTCTCAGGGGTCCACAGGCTCGCCAATTTTTTTTCAGTCCACTCAATGTATAGGCCAGTTAGCTTGTTTATTCAGCTTCAATTTGGTTACGTAGATTTTTTGCTACATCAAATTTTTGCTAAGATATCTGACTGAATGAAAAAAGATCCTATTGTCTTTGATCATCGATATCTCAGCAACCAATGATCGCACATGGAATTAAAGGGCAGCTTCAAAAACATGAATAAATTTCCTACAAGAACATTTCGTTGATTTTTGAGACATTTTTTTGTTTCGTCCTTAACATTAATTTGAAAAAAAAGAGAAAAAAGATTTTTTATGGTTTTTCAGTAAATCTACCACTACGTTATAAATATTGATGAAGAGAGTAATGTTGCCAGGTTTTTTTTAACTCGCTGTACCCCCGATAGCTCGGTAAATTTTCAAATTGATCCATCAAACCATTTTTGCGGACCGAACGATCAAAGTTTTACAAAACAATTAAAGGAACAAGTGTATTGTTCCTAAACATCGTGTAATTATCATCAAAATGAAAAGACCTATTTTCTTCAAGCTTTTTTACAACGTTGCGTTAATTGCTTGTTAAATTTAACAACAATTTTTTTTTTCAATTCATAAATTGATTTCTTTAAATTTGTAAAACATTTCAGGAAACTATACTGACTTATTTCACTCATCGATAATTTCATTAATTGAAAGTTGATACCCCCAAGCTGTATTCACTAATCGATTTGAGAACTTGTATGCGATTGATTCCCAATATTTTCTGCGAAGGTTTCACAGAAGGGGTTACGAAAAAAAGTTTTTTCGTATCCCCGGATCTTTTTTTAAGAAAAAAACCAAATAACAGTTTTTTTTAACTGATCTTTTTTTTGTAATTTTTTATGTTTTGGTTAAAAACATCAATCAAAAGTTTCTGTAAGCTTTAACGTTCTTTTAATTCTTTTTACCATGCCTAGTTTCGCAAAAATAACTGTTTTTTGTATCCCTAATAATCTTCGCAGAAAATATCGTTAATTCAAGTTGTTATGGGGTTAAGTAAACATGTTACCACCGAGCCGAATTTTTTTCTGGATCTTTATAACCTCTTTGCTGATCATCCTGTGCAGTTTGACTACGATCCACGGTACCATTTTTCAGAAACAAAATCGGCAACTTGACGTATTTCATGGGTTAATTACATTACGTTTATGGAAAACTCCCAATCATTTTTCAATACATTATTAATATCTGGTAAGTGAATGTTACCATGGAGCTGAAAAAATAGGTACGGTTCGACTTATTATCGGACTAACTCTCGGTACCGTGAAAATGACGATTCACAATACCGTTATAGAATTATTAATGTTTTTGATAGGGAATTATCTTATCGGTATTCGGTAATTATGGCCGGGAACCTCAAACTACTCGGTCAGGATTATTAACAACGAATATTATTGGTACTTGTTCTCTTGATTAGTAATAATTACTTAATATTAATTTGATAACTATGTTCAGAAATTATACATTTCTACACATTTCTAGGCAAAGACAAAATAACGCGGATTTTTTTTCATACATAATTTTTTTTTTTTTAGTATATCGGATAATTATTAAAGTTTTTGATTTGCGAGATTATAGACACCTTGAGTACACACTTTTTCTTTCCAGCGGAATTTTTTCTACTCGGACCGATATTCATTTTTACCAGCTCCTTGGCCCGATATTGAGGTTACGAACGGGACGCATATGCCTCTAACTTCGCAACACTTCTGCCAACCTGGGCATTACGATATACTACGATTTACGACGTTGCCAATTCGTTTCGCGTTAATTGAGCGAGAAAAATGTATAGAAAATAATTATACAAAGTAATGAAAATACTTAATGTAATCACCGAATGTTCAAAAATGTATATTTTTACAAATAGGTATAGAAAAATAGTTCGAAAACGTACGTTTAATATGACGATTATTTGAAAGCTAACAGTTGGTAACAGTCTATCGGCTCCGTGCATAACCATAGGGCGCTCCCCGCATACTTCACCCCCGACGGCTAAACCGCATAACAACCTTAAATATTACAATTTTGTCTGTACAGATGACTGAAACGTTTAAGAGGCAGCTCTACTGGCTTAAACGCGAGAACATGAGTCGTACAGAGAGCATGGACAATATCGAAGTGCCTCACGAATTTTTGTGCCCGATAACGCACGAAGTGATGAGAGAACCCGTGAAATGTTCAGGTTGGTATCAAAAAACTATATATATCTACATATTCCGTGTTTTCAACATACATATTCAAAATATATTTCCACTATGATTATTTACACACATGATTGGTTTTAACTATAATAGTTTGCTGAATTATTATCGGTACTTGCAATATTCAATATCCCGTGCGACGTTCCTCGCAATACGTTACTTTTGTTTTCCATTTTCGGCATAGAAACAGGATAATAAATAGAGAAAAATAACGAGGAAAAACATTTCAGACGGTTTCATATACGAGAAAGCGGCGATCAACGAGTGGTTCCTCTGCGGCAAGTACACGAGCCCGATGACGAACGAGCCGCTCCATGATAATACTTTTACCCCAGCCGTAGCCCTTAGAAACGCCATATGTGCCCTTATACACGGCGAGAGGCCCGAATCTTAAAGAACGCATCCTCGCTTTTAATATTGTCAGAGATAGGGAGGAAGAGAGAGAAAGATGGAGAGACGGTGAGAATTTGCTAAACCCAGATACATAGTATATATTAATGGATCATCACAGTGTAACGGCTCGAAAAATAGCTGATTGTCGCGATTTTTTTCTCGATAGTTAAAATACGCTAATCAGTCTGATTTTTTTATGTAAAGTCAAAACACTCATGAAGAAGAGAAAATAATTTTTTTTACGTTTAATTTCATTTTTTTACATTTTTTTTAACGGTTGAGAATGTCTTCGAAAAAAATGAGTCCTTACGGTGTACGGCTGTGATTTTGTATCAGTCTCCTCTCATATATCCAGTGGCGTAGCTTGGGGGGGGGGGGCAGAGGGGGCCGTGGCCCCGGGCGGCGCAGGTGTGGAACGGCGGCGGGGGGCGGCACTTAGTTGCGAAGATAGGGGGGGGGGGGGCGGCAAATTTAGGGTTAGCCCCGGGCGGCAAAAAACCATGCTACGCTACTGCATATATCGTTTTTTTTGTGCTGCTTGAAGTCAAGACACGTAAAAAAAAACTGACGGTTGCGTTCGTTGAATCTTTGTGATCAGTACGGCACCTTGAATTGGAAAGCTCACCGCAGAAATAAACAATAAATTCAGAACAAAAGTCGCGAAAAACCGAAGTATTCGGAGAGCGAGACTTCTCATGACGTAACAGCGGCCATCTTGATCGAGGTGTGGCAACGCCGGATACCCGCGCAAATTCGGTTCGTCTATCGGATATTTTCAACGCGAATTAAAAATACGATTGTGCGAAGCCGTACATTTTTTAATGGATTATAAAGGGCCTTTCGTCGATATATTTGCTTAAAGTTCTGTTATGTACAGCCAAGGTATCTCAATTTTTCTGGCGACATGTATACAACGCATGTATATACAAATTTAGCACGGAAGAACCGCCATATAAAATAAACGTTCCTTTTTATATCTGCAAATATTGTGAAAATTGGGAAAGGGAAAAATAACATAACAATCGATGAAATGTGTTTTGACTTTGGACAGATTGAACATTGGACATTGAGGTTAACTTCACGCGGCGTCCTTTATTTGCAATCGCAATATCATCTTTTCATTTTCTTATTCTTGTCCGCCAGAATCTACCTTTGTCTCTGAACTGGACTTCAGGTACAATCCCGTTATTCTCTTGATGAACTTCTACAGTATTTTCATTCTTTATGTTTACCGGCTACAAAAAAATAATAAGCCGGGCGTGTGGGACTGATGAGAGCCATCGAAAATGCGACGATGCTAAACGTCGACGATATGGCGTACTACTGAAGTCGAGTAGTAGCCCTGCTGCAAATTCCCGTACGGGTTTTAGTGTGGGAATGTGTGGGCAAGCATGGGACAGCCAAGGAAAGTGTGGGATCCTGTACGGGATAACGCAGGAAATAAATTCCTGCACAGGAACCTGCATGGGAACCGGTGTGGGGCAACGTGGGGTGCTGAATCCTGTATGGGATCCTGTACGGGAGAATGCAGAAAATAAATTCCTGTACAGGAACCTGCATGGGAACCGGTGTTGGGCAACGTGGGGTGCTGAATCCTGTATGGGATCCTGTACGGGAGAACGCAGGAAATAAATTCCTGTACAGGAACCTACATGGGAACCTGTGTGGGGCAATGTGGGTAGATTAATTTTTGAGACAGCGCTTAATAAGCTAATCACGATTGAATCAAAACAAATGTGAAACTTTTAATTTTTTTCATTTGCATCTACACTTACGTGAGAAAATAAATCATTAATCACTATAGTCAACGTTTTTTTGAAAATGTTTTATCTCACATCAAAAGTATTGTTTTTCAACGTGGGTCCCGGCCTCGCAAAATGGCGTGAAATATTTAATACACAGTTTTTAGTTAAACTTAATTAAACGCAATATCTTAATGTTTTTTTTATTAAACTTTTTTCTTATGTCATGATTTGACGTCTTACAAAAATGTGTTTACAGAAAATTGCAATAATATTATATGATTAATGTACTACTACAATGGCTATTAATAGAAATACAAGTTCGTTAGCGGTGCAATATATTCATCCTCGTGTACCTTAGTGTGGAAACCTCCTAAAAATGTTGGCAGTGGGGACTGCAATTAAATTTCTCTTTATCTCAACAATTTTTCGTAACACCGAAATACGGGTTCCTATATGGGAACCCGTACGGGTTTCCTGTACGAAAACACCACGTGGGATCCCATGCAGGAGCCCGTATGGGTCACCACGTGGGATCCCGTATGGATTCCCATACAGGAACCCATACGGGAATTTACAGCAGGGAGATTTGCAGCAGGGAGATTATTACGTTTGCTTCCATATTATAAAAATAATAGGTATTTCGAAATTCAATACTTAACAAAATATTTCTCGAAAAATAGGACATTGTCTAAAATGTGGTGGTATTACGGCGCAAAATAGACTTAAGTGAGAGAGGTTGTCGTGAGTGGTTTCAAAAGTTTAATAACGGTGAGTTTGACATCGAAGACAAAGAACGTAGCGGAAGGCTGAAAGGAAGACGCGGAATTGGAAGCATTATTGAAGGGAGATTCGTGCAAAACGCAAGAGTACCCTCAATTCGACTCGAAACTCGACATTTTCGCACGAAAACATTATGCGATGCTGATACAAAATTGCTAATATTTCAAGGTTATGGTCTTGCCAGGTGTCCAATCTTACCATATGACGTTTTACATCTGACAATTTCAACCATAACCTCCTGGTGGGGCCATCTTTTGTCAAACGGCGCAGACTTATTAGTACTCCCAATAAAAAGATTATTAATCAGTATGAAAGCTGCTATCTTGCTGTGGAGGTTTTTTTAAAATCGAAATTTACAAAATGGTGGCGGTTTGAAAAAAAGTATCGAATTTCGCCTATTTTTTCGACAGTTTTCCGTTAATAAAAACAAACCCTTCCATAGCAATTTACAGAATGCCGTGAAGAATGTTCTGTCAACATTTCAGACGGATAGCTTGAAAACTCTTTCTTTTAGAGTGTACACCGTCTTGAAAAACGATATTTCGAGACGAAAAAAACGCGTTTAAAGTTTCGAGTGCTGGATTTTCATATGAATTGTCTACTTACGATCAATCGGCGATGCCAGGTCCATGTTTATAACCGTCTACACCATGGGTGATCAACCTGTCCAGCATGCGAATCAAATTTCATAAATAATACTTCCCATACTCCCATAGTAACGTTATATGATAAGAACGCCTCATGATGTAATGTTCTTTCGGTGATATGTACAATAAAAGTTAACATTTATGTTCATTTGACCCAGCCCCGCGGGTCTCATGCAGCCAGCGGGCCGCAGATTGGCCACCCATGGTCTATGCTATCGGATAATGCAGAAAAAATAATCGATTTTTTAAATATTTCACACTGTGATGATCCCTCAATATACGAAACTGGTGGAATGAAAAAAGTATTCGCAATTATTTGGAGATACGATGTTCATATTCTTATTATTCTTCGTGTCATTATGATTTATTTATTATCGTGATAATAGTGTCATTATTATCATTTTGTTCAGTATTATTATTATTGTCGTTGAAAATAGTATCATTATTATTTTAAAAATTATTAATTTTAGCTAATAACAATTGTTATTAGCAAAAAACTATTATCATTATTAAAAAGTTTTAATATTAGTTGAAAATTATGATTACTATTGTTATTATTATTATTATAAAAATTAAAAATCTGTCGATCAGTTTTTTCAATACTCGAAACTTTTTTCAGAAAGTCAATACGTAAATATTTCCACAGCGAAAAAATACCGTCAATCCTCTGTATTTTTTGTAACCAGGATTTTCCCCTAGAGCCCCCTAGAATTTTGCCATCCCTGGGCGAAACATTTTTATAGGATAGCTTTGAAAAAAAAATCGAGAAGATAAAATCGGTGCTAAAAATATACGAAAAATGGACGTACTCGTATAGAAGAAAAGTGGTAAAGAGAAAACGTTGTTGTTGTTGTTGGAGCAATTATTATACTGTTGGAATTCAACGACTACGAGTATAGACGGTCGCGACAAATTGTTTAAAAAAGGTACTCGACCAGCCACCTAATGCGAAAACACGGTACAATGGACAAAAAAAGCAAACTTTTGACCAACCCCCTTAAATATTTAGCCTCCCGTGTACTTTTCCCTTCGGCGAATTCTCGTCGATCAGTTTTTTCCTCGCTATTTCGCACATATATATATTTCAATTATTGTGCAAAGATTTTTTTTTTCGAGATGCACACGTGCAGAAAACAGCGTGATTGCAATATTCAGGACACGTGTAGGAAAAATAATTAAAATTGAGACTTGCGCTTACTTTTTTATAATTCTCACCTCGCACAATTTGCGTACTTCGTCGATTTGACAATTACATTCAACGATTGCACAATTGAAATTCTTATAAGTTCAATATATATCCGTGTGGGTGTGTGTGTGTGTGTTTGTGTGGGCATAATCCGCACCACATACACGGTCATTCGTGCGATTCTTTAGTGCCCAATTGCTATGCATGTAAACATTTTTTAACTTATGTTATAATTTAAACTCAAGTAAAAAAAAACCAGTAAAAAAAATTATACGGAACGTAATTGTCAGCGGGCAGTGTACGAATACTCTGAAATTGAATAAAACTTATAAAACAATGGATTTGATTCTTTGAGGGCAAGGCAACTGTGGAAATTTGAAAAAAATCGTTCGTCGCGTGAGGCAACTCAAATTGAAGAGGAAGATCCAACATACGGTGCGGAAATCACAGATTAAAGGTAAACTTCTGATTACAACGATAGAAGATCTGGTAAAACTTTAACCCTTTATAGTCACACTGGGTCCACCTGACCCAAACAAATTATTTTGATGCCGTACAACTTTTTTTTTCCCAATAAACCATACATTTTTTTATATGCGTAAGCGTTTCATTCTTTCCTTCTAAATCGCACCTGCGTTGGATGAAATAAATAAACATTTTGAAAAGTCCACAGAAACCGCTATGTCTATTTCAAAGTACATTGTTTCCAGATTATAAAACCATTTTTTTTGTCAATAATTACAAGAGTTACAGTATTTTTTGGTAAAAAAGTCATTTTTCACGTTTTATTTGCATAATTTTTTTTGCATACTTAAAATTGAATTTGTGATTTTTAACCAATATACTTGTATTAAACAAGGTGCAAATTGTACCTCACTATTTTTTTTCATATCGCTCAATGCATTATTTTATTATTTATAACAATTTAAAAACGCCTGGGTTCCATGTACCCAGTATGATTATAACGTGATCCTAGCTAACAAGGAACATCCCTCAAGTGACACTCTTCGATTTTGTTGAAATTTAGACATGTTATAAAGCACCGAAAAGTAAGCGATACGTATTTTTTTTTAATCGGCGGAAAAACGGTTTTAAGGGGCCAAACCAGCCCTCGAAAGAAGGCATCTTTAGGGGTAATATAGCAGTTTCACACACAAGGAGTCCAACAATTTTAATGAAATAAAAACGAAAATTCTTCTAATTCGAAGCAATGAAAAATCCACTATAGTGACATTGCAAAAAAAATAAGGGGTGAACCACCCCTATGTTAAGGGGTGGTTTCACCGCTTCCAACCGTTTTTCCGCCGATAAAAAAGTACGTATCACTTACTTTTCGGTGCTTTATAACATGTCCAAATTTCAACAAAATCAAAAGGTGTCATCTGAGGGATGTTCCTTGTAAGTGTGACTACTAAGGGTTAAACGCGTTTTTCTCGAAACGATGTTCTTCAGAAAGGTGTACACGATTTCTTGACATCTGATGAACGGATTGACTTGAAATTTTGTACACTTACACCCGTATTCAGAGTCGTTCCTTAAAGCCGTCATCTAGTGCGATGGGTCGGAAAAATCAACTTTTTCATTGCATGTTCTGAAAGTATAATTTCTTCCGAATATTTTCGTTTTAAAGCCATTAAAAAGGTCGAAAAATTACCGAGTAATGGCTCTTTATAGTAATTATTAATAATTAATTTTTATTAATTATTATTATTTTTAATATTGATGAGCCCTTTGAGCAAGAAGGTGTGATGTATTGCCCTGGAATCACAGACGGAGTGTAAGTTTGGGGCTTTCATCATATTTGTGCATGTACCGTTCATAAACCTTAAACGCGTTTTCCACACGTAGTGTTCACTCGAATCGACTCAATAAAAATATATTAACTATTTTCAACATACATCATAATTCATAATTATTGCATGAAAAATCGTTATGTTCGGTTTCACCGTGGCCATTCTCTAAAAAAATGTCTCTGTTATTATAGTAAGCGTAATAGCGATGTGCTTTGATTATAAAAAGGTTCAATTTTTTTGTTTTAGGTCACTGGAAGCTTAGATATCATGCCCAAAAAACGGCCATCCATTTTTCTAACCATATTAAAGTACGTGTAACTTTGTTAATGATTAACATTTTCAATCTGTAAAAACGTACAGGTTCTTTATTCCTTGGTTAATAAACCAAAAAAACCGGAAATGTTCTATGTCTGATAGTTTTCGAGCATTTTTTTCCAAAGAATGACTGCGTTTCTCTATCTTCACACTAGGCGACGGCCTAAAGAAATTAGGATTCCTTATTCCTCATTCCGCGTTTCATAAACCCTCTCAGCTAAACGAGGAATCTCATTGGCTTCCTTATCTCAAGGGATAGGCCAATTGCCTTTCAGGCTACTGGAAGCTGAGATATCATGACCAAAAGATGGCGGCATCCATTTTTTCTAGCCATATTAATATACGTGTAACTTTGTTAATAATTTACATTTTTTCAACCTGTTAAAACGTATGTGTTCTTCATTTATTGTTTAACAAACCACAAAACCCAGAATGTCCTATGTCTGATAGTTTTTGAGAAAAAAATTATAAGAATTGCTGCGTTTCTCTATCTGCATACTAGACGACGGCCTTAACAATCCGCGGCCTTAATAAACCGACTGCCTTAATAATCCCTTATTCCTCATTCCGCGTTTTATAGACCTCCCTCGGCTAAACGAGGAGTCTCATTGGCTTCCGTATCTCAAGGGAGGTATCGAACTTCCAATCGTAATAGTTGCCAATTACATCTCCTAGAGACGCTAATGTGCGAAACTTTTTCGCTCGCATTCTAACCTAAATTTGACGTCAAACGACGCGCTGTTCTAATTTGAACTTATCGCGTCCATGAAATCCATCACAGGATCATTGGCTGCATTTATGCCGGACCTCTACCAGCTGGTAGTCATAAATATGAAAACAGAAACAATAAATATTAAAATACATACAGTAGTGATACATTTTCAGACATCAGGAATTCACATAGAATGATTTAAATAATAAAATTGATACGAAATTAAAAATAAAATTAATACAAAAAACACTAACAAGAGTTAACAAATAAACGCTTCATTCTATGAACTGTCCAAAATCAAGAAGAGTCTTTAAAAAAATAATAGGAATATGGACAGGTAGAATTAATTCCCCTCTGTCTAATTAAATTTTCCAAAACTGTGTATCGAATATTATTACGTTATCTAAGAGGTGTCTCTAAATCACCTGACATTTTAAATTACGCGCCATTTTTTTGTGGCGAACATAGAGTACTAATCTTTGACAAGTAGCATCAGGAAGTATTGAGGTTTAGTCTTGGAGAATTACACGGTCGAGCAACGCATCAAAGTTGTGAAATTCGCTAAAAAAATGGTAAAATTTTTGCATAGTTGTTTTGAAAAGTCGAAATGCAGTTATTGCGGGCAAAGTCGCAAAGCAGTTATTGCAGACGAAGTTTCATGCTCGTGCTATCTCGCGCCAAAGCGATGTGAATTGGCCACCAAAATCGTGCGATTTGACGTCATTGAACTTCTTTCTTCGGAGTTTTCTGATAGGAAAAGTGTATGCCAATGATCCGCAAACCACTCTGGAGTTTAAGGAAGCAATTAGACGCACCATTAGTAAAATTAGTCCGCAATTAAGCCAAAACGTTATTGAAAATTTTGTCAAAACGGCGAACGTGGGCAAACAGGCAGGAGGCGGCCATTTATCGTATATTGTCTTGCACACATAACCTCCATGTTGGTACCGTATATTGGAATCAAAATATTCGTACTTTTCGAATAAATGATACGTATGATTAATCAATTAAAATGTCAGGTCATTTTGAGACATCCTGTATAAAGGCACCTTCAATAGACGGATCTATCAGAGAGTATCATTAATTACCATGGCTTTATATTGTCCCAGCATTTTTTCAATTGTTTCGTAGATCGAGGTCACGGTCTTACATACAGGTCTTGCAAAGAAGCTAAATTTTCGTGGTGGGGGTTGGTACGCTTATCGGCTTCACTTTTCGATTCACTAGGCGCCGCTACGCGTCGCTACTAGCAAGGGGAAGTATTTCCCCCTTACCTCTTACCGGCGAATGAGCCCAAGGTGTTTACGTATGTTTTTGTGGCGCGATTGTCGAAATAACCTTTATTTGCGACCATATGCCAGAAGGTTCTATGCGATTTACTATGATACATTTTTGATCGTGTTTTTACGCATAAGTGTGACTTTTTTTTTGTAGTGTTTGCGAAAAAAATGCGAAATGGCTAAGGGTTGCGCGGTTCGCAATTGTAAAACGCGGTACAAAAATTGTAAGCTCCGTGTTTCGCGTGTCCAGAAACGTCGAACTATACAAAAAATGGCTCGATGCTATTTCTGGACTGAAAGAGTCTCAGTACGTGTGCGAAAAACATTTCGAAGAACTATGTATTGTGAGACATTGGAGAAAAAAGGATGTAAATGGTCGTTATATGTGCTGGTATGAATTAATGTATCCAAAAAGATTTCAGTTTTTTTTAGATGAAAGGAGTCATTTTTTTTTAATTAACACATTTTTTTTATTGGTTTCGTATATTATGCAGTTTACACGACAGTATGGTAAATTGAGTTAGGGCAAACGGCGCATGCGTTGCATTCAGGAGGGAAAAGGACAGAAGAGCTATTTCTCTCTTCGTCGCACCACTACTTCCCTTTGCCGTCACGCACCAAGCGGCAGAATTCGGAATAAAAAATAGAACCACCAAGGGTGCTTACCCCCACTACCGCCGTTGTCAGACCTGTATGTAAGACCGTGATCGAGGTGCACGACCATGGAGCCTAGATACCAGGAGGTTCAGCGAAGCCTTTCAACTCGTCTCCAAAACGAGAACGAGAAATGATGGCGCTGAGGTGCTCCAGCACCTATATATATATAGATATACGCTGAACATGAGTGCGATCTAAGACAGATCACAGATGATGTACCTAACCCTCATTCGTGTTAAGGGATAACACCACTCTAGGATTTTGGAAAGACGTTTTCGTGCCTAACAATAGTTTGGTGTCATAAAAACAATGTGCAATTGGTCGTGTAGCGATTTTTTTTATTTAAAGGTTCAATTATAGATTTGGCCGCAGCGCCTCGGACCGCGCGCTGAGTTGCTCGTACAACTTTAAACGCGTTTTTCTCGAAATCACTTTTTTCAAACTGCGAGGACGGATTACTCAACCACCTTTGCATGCATCGATTTGAAATTTTGATAGCAGCTTCATAATTACATTCAGTATGGGAGTACGTAGCCGTTTTTTGATTAAATGTAAACTTTGTTTTAATAAACAATTTACTGCTTTTTTTGGCCAAAAATCGATTTATTTCCTTTAAAGTGCGCTATTTTTTCAAAATTTGAAAGCAAATTTCTAGGTAGCTTTTGCGTTTTTTTTCCGAACCGTCATGAGGAAATTATGAATCGGCGGGTATTTCGACGTTTGATGTCACGATCGGTCTGTTGTGAGGTTGGAAACTCATCCAATCACTTTCACCTCGTTGACCAAAATATTACTATATATGTAGGTGCCGCTGCACCCCAGCGCCACCACTTCGGGACATTTTCGGGGACGCTTTTTTCAGTGCCTCTGCATTGCCGCTGAACCTCCTGAGCAGGAAGACTAGAGGTAAGGAGTACGAACGCCGTGTCGTCGAAACGTCCGCAAAAGTGAGGACGACAAGGGCGGCGCTGCTCTCCTACCGCACCGAAGTAAAGTCAGCAACAAACCAGTGCCGTAAGATACGCTCCCTCATATGGAGCGATAATTTGATCAAAGGAATTGTAAAGGCAGTGCCGTACGACATGCAAAAAGCACCCTTTGCCACTTCATATGGGGCGATCATTTCATCAAATTAGTTGCTCAACCAGTTGGTGAAGACAATTTCTATATAGATAGACAGAATTCTTATATATAGATTGTTTTGGAGAATACCAAAATGCGGAAATTAAGTCAGTTTTTTTGGTGCAGAAGCAGTAACAAACAAAATTTATTTATAGATACAAGGAAATTCATAAGAAATTTGCATCCAGACAAAAAATTTACAGATTATCACCATATTTACACATTGTGACACGCCGTACAAATAAAGAATAATAACGACAAACAGAAATAAAGTCAGTTTTTTTTCCTTGCAGAAACCGTAACGAACAAAACTTATTTATAGACACAAGAAAATTCATAAGAAATTTTAATCCAGACAAAATTTTTTCAAATGATCCCATCTCATATTTACACATTATGATACGCTGTACAGATAAAGAATAATAACGAAATACAGATATTAAGTCAATGTTTTTTTTTCGTTGCGGAAGCAGTAAAAACATAGACACAAGAAAATTTATAAGAATTTTGAATTCAAACAAAAGATTTACAAATTATCATACATCATATTTGCATATTATGACACGCTGTACAGATAAATCGATCTTACAGTTTTTATTTCTTGCTATTGTCTTTCGTGTTAATTTTCCTTGCGTGATTATTCTCGTTGACCGATCGCGCTAGAAAATATCCGCTCCATATCTCGCGTTTGTGATCATTTTTATTTCACTCGGTACGATAAAACGAAAACATTCTTTTCACGAATGTAAGTACTATTTTTCTTACCTACGATTGATTGTTTTCGCCGCAGATCTCTAAATATATTTTATACCGAGACAATTATTTTTTTTTTACATCTAAAACAATTCGCAAAATTGGTTAGCCAGAATACGCTTTATGCCAACACGAACGACGAGCGGGAGTCATCGATGACGCATGGCGTCGGTTGTGTTCTTATCGCTTAGTTCACTTCGGTGCGGTCATGCACTAGCGACGCACGCCGTGAAAACACTAACTACTAAAATCCACAGTTTCACGGACGCTTTTGGATCGGACTCGCCACAGGCGTTCGTACTCCTTACCTCTAGTCTTCGTGCTCCTGAGATCTAGGCTCCATGTGCACGACCAGGAAGACTAGAGGTAAGGAGTACGAACGCCTGTGGCGAGCCCGATCCAAAAGCGTCCGTGAAACTGTGGATTTTAGTAGTTAGTGTTTTCACGGCGTGCGTCGCTAGTGCATGGCCGCACCGAAGTGAACTAAGCGACAAGAACACAACGACGTCATGTGTCATCGATGATTCCCGCTCGTCGTCCGTGTTGGCATAAAGCGCGTTCGAGGTAACCAATTTTTCGAATTGTGTTAGATGTAAAAAAAAATAATTGTCTCGGTATAAAATATATTTAGTGATCTGCGGCGAAAACAATCAATCATAGGTAAGAAAAATAGTACTTACATTCATAAAAAGAATGATTTCGTTTTATCGTACCATTACCTTACCGAGTGAAATAAAAATTATCACAAACGCGAGATATGGAGCAAGTGTCCCGCCGATGAGACAAAACGTGAAATATATGGATTTTTTTTTCGTACATTGCACGTTTTGTCTCATGTCTCGAAAATAAACAAAATGTTTATTTTCGAGGCGTGAAAATGGGAAGTGAGTGGGTGAGTGGATGAAATATCAATTTGCCATTGTCATAGAAGTTCAAATGAAGTAAAAGCTTATAATATTGTTTGAATTGTTGCTTTCGTGCCCGAGCGCGAGAGAAACTTGGATGCAGCGATCGATCGAGAACTGCCGTTAAAATCAACACTCTCCATCAAGTTCTCGACAAAGTTTCGGACATGAAAAATTTAGAGTACGTGGGATGCCAAGCACACAACGAAGAGCTCACGAAGAGAGTGATAAACTATTATCTCGTCATGAGAGAACATTTTCTAGCGAGATCGGTCATCGAAAATAACCACGCAAGGAAAATTAAAACGAAAGACAATAGGAAAAAATCAAAACTGTAACATCGATTTATCTGTGCAGCGTGTCATAATGTGCAAATATGATGTGTGATAATTTGTAAATCTTTTGTTTGAATTCAAAATTCTTATGAATTTTCTTGTGTCTATGTTTTTGCTGCTTCCGTAACGAAAAAAAAAAACATCGACTCAATATCTGTATTTCGTTGTTATTCTTTATCTGTACAGCGTATCATAATGTGTAAATATGAGATGTGAGAATTTCAAAAACTTGTGTCTGGATTAAAATTTCTCATGAATTTTCTTGTGTCTATAAATAAGATTTGTTTGTTACGGTTTCCGCGAGGAAAAAAAACTGACTTTATTTCCGTTTTTTCGTTATCATTCTTTATCTGTACAGTGTGTCACAATACGTAAATATGGTGATAATCTGTACATTTTTTGTCTGGATGCAAATTTCTGATGAATTTCCTTGTGTCTATAAATAAATTTTGTTTGTTACCCCTTCCGCAACAAAAAAACTGACTTAATTTCCGTATTTCGGTATTCTCCAAAACAGTCTATATATAAGAATTCTGTCTATCTATATAGAAATTGTGTTCACCAACTGGTTGTACAACTAATTTGATGAAATGATCGTTCCATATGAAGCGGCAAAGGGTGCTTTCTGCATGTCGTACAGCACTGCCTTTACAATTCCTCTGATCAAATTATCGCTCCATATGAGGGAGCGTATCGTACGGCACTGGTTTCTTGCTGACTTTACTTCGGTGCGGTAGGAGAGCAGCGCCGCCCTTCTCGTCCTCACTTTTGCGGACGTTTCGACGACACGGCGTTCGTACTCCTTACCTCTAGTCTTCCTGTGCACGACCTTCGATCGCGTATTTTTTGGTTACGCGTTCCCACGCGTCCATTTTATCCTCCAGATCGACCACATTGTTTTTTTAATTGTCAATAGCGTATACTTGGGAAACTAATGGAGCCAAGAAGACACTTTTTCTTTATCGTTGAAGTGAGTACTCCTTTCTCGATTCATTATTGCAGATATCACGTAATAATGTACTTTGCGTCGCGTCACCAAACGGTTTTCAAATGTGTCACATAAAATAAGTAGGGGATACCACAAAATGGTTCCCCCACCAGCAAGTCACACAAATCCCTATATCGCAGGTTCTTGCCAGAACGAAGCCTGGAGGTTTCTTTATGAAACAAAGCGGCCTTCAAAATTTAAGGAAGCCTTCACGGAGGGCTCCTCCATTCTTAAGTTAAGGCTGGACTATGAATATGGGTCTTAGTGTAATAATATTTTAGTCTTGACCGACTTTTTTTATTCGTAACAATTTTTTCATCAGTTATTGACAATATGGTGTCATTTTTCCTCGAAAAATTGAAAAAAATATATTTTTTTTGTTGATTGAAACACGATAACAAAAGCTCGGTCAAGAGTCAGTCAATATTATCTATTTAAAGAAAAAAAAATCGTTTTTTCATTTCCGATCAACCGGGTGGCTAAAATCAAGTACACCGTTGATTGTGAGCCCCTCGTAACGTCCTCCATGAAATTGTTTACAACTTCTGTAATTATTAATATTTCAAAATGAAATATGGTACATGACTTTGTTAATGTTCATACAAATTAATGTCCAAACGATTTTTCAATCATTTTATTCCTGCAAAAGTATTTTATTAAATAACCCTGTTTTTTGTGTCGTCACAGTAGTCTAACCCCTTAATGCCTGCTCTTTGAAGTGTCACTGACGAATTTTTTTATATCATTGTACTCGTAATGATTAATTTCATTGATTTCATTGTTGTTTGCGTTATTATAATTATATTGCAATGTTAATTTGTTTACGGTTATTGCAATTATAATTTTTGTTGTTCCTATTATTATTATTATCATTGTTGTTGTTATAATTATATATTTATAATTGTATAGCAATATTTTATTTGTTTATACCGTTATTGTAGTTCTTATAAATGTAATCATGATTATAATATTTTCATTGTCATTATTATTTATTATTATTGTTGTTGTCATTTTTATATAATTTTTAACCGAATGCATTCATTACATGGCAGTTTCCGGTAAGAATAAGGTAAATGGCCCAGTAATCGTCGCCTTAAGCAGATCGCTTGACTTTGCAAATTTATATAGCTCAACTAGGAAAGTGAGCAAAAGTCATTTTAAGTCGTTCTTAATCAGTTTTTTTATTACGAAGAAGAAGGTCGTTGTGAAATTCCCGTGGCTAGTACAGTTTTCAAGAAAATATTTCGTAAAGGTTGTAAAATGCTATTGGACGAGTCATCGTCATGCCACCATGACAGTTGGTCTGGTAATCGCCATGGCAACGTCCCACTAATCATCACATGCGTTCAAACTGCTTTGAGGCCTTAGATACCTTTGAAACAAAAAATGTTTTTTTTATTGATTTCAATTATGTATAAACATGTCGAAAATAATATGCCAAAGTTATTTTAGGTGGACATTTTTTTTAAGACATGTAGAAAAATGGTTTTAAAACTTTAAACGCGTTTTTCATGAAGAAATGTTTTCAAAATCGGGCGGACTCGTAGGTCCTGCATTTTTTGACTGATTGACTTGAAATTTCAACTATAACTTCTTAGATACATTTTATAGCGAAGTACACACGATTTTTACTATCGTTTAACAATTGCGATTTTTGGAAACGAACAAAGGCCGTTGTTTCAGTAAAAAATGGGACTTTCTTAAAAATCAGGCTAGATGTACAAAAATAAATATTTTACAATAATCGTGTGTACTTCGGTAGCAAAACTCATGTAGATTACGGGGAAAAGAAAATTCTTCTGAGTGCACATGTGCGACTGGAACGACTCCGCTCGTTGGAGGTACCTACATATATATGAAACAAACCCTCTAAACCTCGTTTTGATTGCTTTATAAGTATTTTCTAAAAATCCTAAAAAGGCTTGTTTTCCGACCGTCCAAAGGTATATAAGGCCTTAACTATTTATGCAAAGGTTCGTAGGACTTTGTTGACTCGATTATGTCTGCATATAGAACAGTAGAATGATTTTTACGCACTCTGTCACAAACTTTATGATTTTTATTAAAACATTTGATAAAGAGTTTGAAACATAAATTTCTCTTCCATGGAACTTTATTAATTTCAAAAATAAACAAATTATTGCCTATTACGTCAGTATTATAATTTTTATTTATTTGTAGTCATTCTAAACAACTATTTTTTCATGAAATAACTTTTAATATTATTTCAATCGAGTGCTGTTCACCTGTGTTCGAGACATACCCAGTTATCGACATGGTCACGACCCAGTAATCGACAACATTTATTTATATGTATATCTTTTTACTATAGCGAATATGTGTATGACAGTTACTGGTCCGTGGATCCATCAGACAATGCTAATTACGGACCCAATATTTGTTTTCTGATTTTCCATAAACTAATATTCGATTCGTAAGACTCTTTTGTTGCTAACATTGTCCCAGTTATCGACAGCCGTGGCGATTAATCGGCAGAGTCTTTATGTTGCTGAACCGGTAATCGTCATGTATGAAAATTCGTTGAAATTAACCTAAAGCTATAATTTTCTATGCTGAACGCAAAACTAAAATCCTTGTTAATTACGTGAAGGAAACCTTCCTTCACGCAAGTCCACAGGCATTCTCAAATCACCCGAAATGTGACATGGTTCACGTTAACCTCCTAATGAAGGATTCGGCCGAAATGACAGCTAGACGTCGTAGCGGAATATATTTAATTTGATTATTCTTTTATACGTATACTTACGGGTGTGAAAATGTAATACAGCATAGTAAATACCTCCTGGAAGCTAATATACCACAGATGTGCATGAAGAACTGATTTTTATCTCAAAATACTTATTTAATGCGAAAACATGACGATCACTAGAACGCTGACGGCCACTGGGCCGACTACCTTACCTCGCTTCCGGTGAGAATATAATAAAGTTACTTGCATCCGTAAGCCATCTGAACGTAGTCTCGAATCATGAAAAATCCTCGATTTTTTAAAAGTAGAAGTAATAACGACCAACGAAGTAACATACGAACGACGCAAATCCAACACTGCCGACCAAATTTTTGGACAATACAAGAGAAATCTGTCATTTTTTGTGATAAAAATATGGATAAAAAGACAGAAAAAAGAATATCGGTAACTTAACCTCCATCCTGGTAACTAATAACGGTAATGTTCGCAGCTCGGGCGTCACCGGCGAATTAGGTGGACCGCGGGCAGCGCCGCGGTGGCCGTAGCGGCGAGAATTCGAACTCGCGAGCTTACGGATATAGCCGTTAATTTTTTTTTATACACGCGTGTACATATATATATATATTCATAAATAAACAAAAAAAACAATATAATTCGCGCATCATCGAACATCGCGTATCAGTGTGCACACTCACACGCGGCCGCACTAGTGTGTAAAATCGCAGCAAGCCTTCGACAGCGTGTGCGTGTGTTCGAGTATAGCGAGAGAACGTGCGCGCATTTTCGACACAGCCACGTACAATGGTGAGTAGCCGAAAAACGAAGAAAAAAAACCAAAAGAATTTGACAGTTTTGCATCGCCGGATCCCCTCCGCGTCCGCCTCCCATCCTTCCCTCTCTCTCTCTCTTGCTCCGTTGCTCACTCGTGGTCAGGGGGCTGACACTCCTATGATTTCCTATAGGGAACCTCTCTTCGTTCTGTGCGCCGTAGTTAGTTCGCACTGCGCGGCGCTGGCATGCTTCCGCGCCTCTACTCCCTTGCCCGAACCCCCCGCCGGCCCTGAATGCGATGACAGGTTAACCGGCTGATGCGGCTTGATGGGTCTAATGCTACAGCACGGACGGCGCGGAGTACTGTCAGCGCCACGTAGCGGCTGGCGTCATCGAGACACTAGCCAGTGAGCTGAGTGCCAGGGGGCTGCTCGTGGTTCGATTCCTCGATAGTTCCGAAACTCCCGTCGTGAATCGAGCGCGCAAAAGAGAGCAAGAGCAACAAAAAACACTAACAAAAAATATAAAAAAGTAGGTTCGTACAATCGAGAAAAACGTAAAATGGTTTTTTCGCAGGCATCGTACTCGGAGGATCAGCTGGCGGGTGAGTAGCGCGATCGAATAAGTGAAGAAATATAAATTGCCGCACGATATGAGGGACGAGGATTTTTTGGTCGATGCCCCCCCGAGACCGCAATGGGGGGTTACTTTTTTTTCACGTTACCTTTTTCTCTCTTTCTCTCTCGTCCCGCGATCTTTAATTCAGGTCAAGAATATCCTTGCCTTTTTCGACACACCCCATCGATCTATATACCTATAGGCATTCACACACACACGCACTTTCGTATACGTACACAGAGTACTCTTTATCTCCGCTTCTTCTTGCATTCACGTGGAATTATCGGGAGATCGCCTTTTATGGTGTCACATTTGAAAATCGTTCTCCTATACGCAAGAGACTCGCAGAGTCCTTTCAGTACGCGAGTTACGTCGTCGGCGAGCGCAGCTCAAATTCTTCACAACCAAACAATAACCGAACGTTCGACGTGTGGCTCGGCGCGAGACGCCGTAAGAATCTTCGGTGTGATATTGTCCCAGCGCCGGCTTTCGGCGAGTTACTCGCTCGGCGTCGTAGCTCCGAAGGGCCAAGATGAGGGTCCTCGGGTATCAGGAGTTGACCAACAGAATGATGTCGTCCATAGACGGTAAATTCTAATAGAGTGGGCCCGCAAGTCAGTTTTTTTTTAAGTTCCGGCCTTTTCAGAGGTTTTAGGGACTGTCTGGTGGGTTTGCAAACTTTTTTTTGGAATTCTGGCAATGTTTTTGGCTAATTGTGGGACTTGTTTAGCATTCGCCATCTTTTTTTTTATTGTGGGATCTTTTGAGGTAATTCGGGACCTCTTTGGCTGGTTCGGGCCTGTTTTTGGATCATAGGGTCCTTTGGGGTCATTTTGGGCCCTTTTTGGCATTTCTGGGCCCGTTTTTGGAACGTGGGGATCTTTGAGGTCATTTCAGGACCTTTTTTGGCAGTTTAGGGCCTTTTTTAAAATCACGGGACCCTTTACGGTAGTTTTGGTAGTTTTGGGCCTGTCTTTGAATCCAGGGGCCTTTAGGGAATTTCAGGACCTTTCTTGTGCCCTGGGCCCGTTTTAGAATTGAGGGGCCTCGAGGGAATACCAGGACCTTTTTTTTGAGCTTCAGGCATGTTTTAGGATCGAGGGCTCTTTGAAGGGAATTATGCACTTTTTTTTACGTGCTGGGCCTTTTTTTGGACCGAGGGGCCTTTTTCGAGAACTGGGGACTTCTTTTGATGATTCTGGGCCTGCTTTGGGCAATTTGGCGTACTTATTATTTTTAGTATGTTATTTGCTTATTATATAATACTCCATGGTATATTGACACAGTAATATGTGTTTTGTTAACATACGGTAGGCGATTCTATTTCTATTTTACAGTTTAGATTTTAGAGAGATTTGCATGACCTGGTAGTCGATTGATTAAATTAGATCCGAGATAAATTCAAAAGAATTTGCCTCACTGATCAATTGATTGATCGACCGAATATTTCTGATCATTATTATTTAAATTAAATTCGAAAAACAAAATACATCAACCACGAATTTAAAAAACCAACCAAAACGTAAAAATACAAGTTTTATCCAATTTATTATTATATTCGCATTTATTTACCTATTTCTATTGATCTACTATTATTTTTTATCATAGTATTTTGCGTGAAAAATTATATTAATATTTAGCGTTTTTTTTTCTCGAATGGCCAAAAAAAGGTATATTTTCGAGTTGACGAAAAATCGCTGTTTTCGGGATCGCGAGACGTCTCGCGATCGTTAGGAATTTGCCTCGGTAAGCGGAAACCCGGTATGACTAGGTGCGCGCCTCGTCACCGCTGGGTTTGTCGTGTGAGTCATCGAGAGAAAACGAGCGTCGACGTAACCGCGAAACTGAAACAAATTTCCGTTCAAAGGCTATCGAAAAATCCTCGTCGCGCCAATCATGCAGAAGAAACATTCATTTTCATTTACGATCTTCGTAAATTTACGGCTGCACTTCCGGTGCACGAGAGTTGAACCGGAAGTCACGCCGATCGCTTCGAATTTATTCTCGAAGTCTCGCCCTCTCTCATAATGACTGGACAGAATTTCAGGAGGCTTTCCAGCTGTTCGACAGCCGCGGCGACGGCAAAATTCAGATCGGTTAGATCGGCGACGCCCTGCGCGCCTTGGGACAAAATCCGACCGAGTCCGATGTCAAAAAATTCACCCACCAGCACAAACCGGACGAGAGAATAAGCTTCGAGGTTTTTCTACCGATTTATCAAGCGATCAGTAAAGCCCGCACTTCGGACACCGCCGACGACTTTATCGAGGGCCTGCGTCATTTCGACAAAGACGGAAATGGCTTCATTTCCTCCGCCGAGCTCAGACACCTCCTAACCACTCTCGGTAATTCTTTTTCTTCTCTTCGTTTTTTTTCGCAACGCGTTTTCTTGCACGTTGTGAAAAAACGTTACAGTTGAGAATTATTTTGCCCAAAAAAATTACCAAATTAAAAACCGAACAAAATCCGCGAATCAAAAATTCCAATAAAAAGAGATAAAAATAATATTGAAAAAAAAACGAACTGTTACGAAAATCGAATGAAAATAATTCTGTCGTATGAAATTAAAAAATAACGGTTTAAAAATACCATTTAACATAAATCGTCAACAAAAACAGGTAAAGATTGTATTGAAATAAACACATCTTAATTATGAACGAATAAAAATAATCCGTCACTTGAACTTGAAAAAAAATAACACTTGAAATCTATTTTCCACCCAAAATTCCTTATAAAAAGAAGAAAAAAAAAGCCTTGAAATCAAATTTTCATTAAAAAAAAGCAAACAAAAATTATATTCAAGTTTTTAAATCCTCATCGGAATCAAATAATAATTATCTCACGTGTGTTTTTGAAAAATAACGCCTTAAACACTATTTTCCAACAAAAATCTCTCAAAAAAATTCTCAAATTATAATTTGCAATTGAAAAAATATCAAAGTTATATTTAAGTAAAGAAAACCTCATTAAAAACGAATTCCAATAATTCCGGCCCGCGAATTCTAACAAAAAAACAGTTAAAAATTATTTTCCAACCAAAACCCCCTTCAACAAGTCCTCAAATTAAAATGTGCAACAAAAAAAAAACAAAAATGATATTTAATTAAAGCAAAGCCTGATTAAAAAATGAATAAGAATAATCTCGTGCCATACAATTTCAAAAAACAATGAAAAATTACTTTCTAATAAAAATCCGTCAAGTCGAAAACAAAAAAAACCACAATTGCAACGAAGAAACGAAAACAATTATATCCAAGTAAAAAATCCTCATTTGAATTGCCTAAAAATAATGTTTTCGAATAAATATAACAAAATAACCAAAAAAAAACCTTTCGTTACAAATATTCCCGAAAAACGAGTACGAACGACAACCAACGAACGGCATTCGCCATGCGCAGGTGAAAAGTTGAGCGACGAGGAGGTCGAGACGTTGCTCGCGGGTCACGAGGACTCCCAAGGTAACATAAACTACGAGGACTTCGTTCGCCAAGTGATGTGCGGCTGAGCGTTGCGGGAGGAAAACGACACCTAGAAAACGCGCAATACAGCACACTCGATCATACAACAATAACAATAAGTTGAAAAGCTAAATATATAGTACGTATTCAAGACTCGTCCTACCCTCGAACGTCCTACCCCTGCCCTCATCCCGTTATCGTAAAAATCCAGCCTCGACAAAGCAGAGTACTATAAAAATTAAAAAAAAAAAAACACCAAAAAATCTGCAACCCTCTTGAATTAGCCGCGAGTTTTTTAAAATTGCGTTCGCATATCGTGTGCCGCGCGTAGAAAGAGAAAGGATGAACAAAACACTAATGAAGCCAGATCGAGAGAAAGAGAAAGAGAAGATATACAAGGAAATAATAAAAATAAACTAACAAATATTTACTATCTTTTTTACAATGATCGCTCTAGATGAGAATTTTTGGCGTCGTAATTACGTAGTTGTTATTAGTATGTTTCTATAGAGCGTCGTGTGTGCCTTGACCCACTCGAGTCGAGACAAAACAGAGAGAAAGAAAGATGGATGAAAAAGAGTGAAAAAAATTCAATCCTGTACCAATATGGAACTCTAGTGATAGTTGAGCCATCGATATATCAATCTTGGTCACCTTCATCACTATATATATATATATATATATATATATATATATATATATATATATATATATAGGGTCCACGTGCATAAACAAAAAAGAAGTTCTTCCATCCACATCAAACCGCCTTCCCCTGATGTACTCATCGACGATTCAGCGATTCGAATTTACCATACAAATTTGTCCTGCTCCAGAAGGCCCCTTCCCTCCTTTCGCCCGTAGCGTCGTAATTCGGACATTGTACTTTTAGTTATCTACTCGGCGAATAAACAAGGAATTTTGGACCGTAATTTTGTCTAGTATTCCGTTATATGTATATATATATTTATTGATTTATTTATATATTTATATATTTATATTTGATATCCTTGCTTCAATATTTCCTGAGTTCCAACGTACGTGAGTTTTTCCACGAGTTAATTATTTATTCACATTTAGGTTATAATTAGATATTTTGAAAATCATTGCCCCTAGTCTCGTACATTCATGGGATAGGAGTGAGTTTTTAAAATGTTTATATCAGTTTTCATTTTTGCCTTCTGACTAAATTATTTTTATTTTCATCATCTTTTCTTTGTTACTTAATTCGGACGTATGCCCTTGTGGGTTTTTACGCATAACCCTTCGCAATTGAATCTTTCGCCTATCACTCGCTACCCGAAAAAAGAGAAATTTTCGTGAATTTTTCGTGGGGCAGCTTGTGCAGGTTTTCAAATAATTTTTAAGATCATCGTAATTTTTCGATCATCTTACTTATTCCTTCAAAATCTTTTTTTTAAGAAGCCTAATTTCCGTGTCTCTATAAAACTATATTCTCTAAAGAGTATAGTTTTAAGGGGTTGGGCTACTGGGTCGACACGGAAATTAGGCTTCTAAAAAATTTTGAAGGAATAAGTAAGATGATCGAAAAATCGTTTGGACATTTATTTGTGTGTACATTAACAAAGTTGCGTGCGGAATTCCATAAAAAGATATTAATATTTACAGAAGTTACAAACAATTTCGCGAAGGACCTGTGAACGTGAGGGGCTCAACGGTGTACTTGATTTTGGCCACCCGGTTGATCCGAAACAAAAAAACTTTTATCTTAAAATATATAATATTGGCTAAGAGTTGACCGAAATTTTTGTTTCAATAATTTTTTTTTAATTGAATTTTTTTTCTATTTTTCAAGGCAAAATGGCACTAATGCTAATAACTAATGAAAAAAAAAACGTCGTTCAAGACGTTTTTACCTGCTATTACACTGAATGAGTGTACCAAATTTCGCGTAAATTCGTTTATTAGATATCGAGAAACCTTGTACAGCGTTTTGGAAAAAATAGTCTCGAGAAAAACGTATTTTAAGTTGGACTAGCAGTTTTACGGTTGTAATAATAAGTTTAACTTCAGTCCGCGATTCAAGCGACGAACGTGCCTTCGTTATTTTCACAGTATAACCCCTTAGGTATCTTCCACAATTTTCGTATTGAAAAATATTTATCAATGTGGTAGATCCAACGGTTTGTGCAAACCGCCGTTTGAAAAACGTCTTTCGCGGTGACCACTGCTGCTCGGTAATAAATTTTCCGAAATATGAAAAAATCAAACGCAATTAGTTTTTCCATGATATTATCTACTGTTTGGACGAAGGATTTAACAAATCGTTGATTTAAAAAAAAATAGCCGTAGTCAAAGTGGAAGTATCGATTTTCGGTTAAAAAAATGCTATATTTTCGTTGATCAATAACGACTAATCGAAACAAAAATTATTTCGTTCGAGCACTGTTTTTCGATATGTATTGGGTCTCTGCATAATTCCGTAGCGAAGATCAAATAAATTTCAAACGCAAGGTATTTACCAAGGAAAGCGGTTTTAATCAACTATATATCGCGTGTCTCAAAATAACCTGACATTTTTATTAACAAAACGTATTATTCATTTGTAAAGTACAAATATTTTTATTTTAATATAAGGTGCAAACATGGAGGTTATGTGTGGAACACAATATCCGATAAATGGCCCTCTCGCCCCTGTTTGCAAACCTTCACTCTTTGACGAAATTTTCAATAACTTTTTGGCATAATTACGGACTAATTTCATTAATGGTGCGGCCAATTGCTTCCTTGAGTTCCGGAATGGTCTGAGGATCATTGCCATACACTTTTCCTTTCAGAATAGCCAAAAAACGAGAAGTCCAATGGTGTCAAATCGCACGATCTTGGTGGCCAATTCACATCGCCGCGACGCGAGATAACACGACCATGAAACTTCGTCTGCAATAACTATGCAATACCGATGCATCAAACAGTAATTTCTATACGTTGCTCGATCGTGTAATTCTCTACGACTAAAGCTCAATACTTCCCGATGCCAGTTGTCAAAGATTAGTGCTCTATGTCCACCACAAAAAAATGGTGCGCAATTTAAAATGTCAGGTGATTTTGAGACACCCTGATGTTCCATTCTGGTCAATGACTCTGACATCTCTCCACGAGCTTCATTATCCCGCTTCCATAGATGTCCTGAGATTTTTGGGCAAAGAAGTCATAGAAGCAGTTCTTGCGGAGGTCGAGGGAATTAAAGGTTTCATTATTTAAATTGTTCTGTAGCGCCCGAAACAAGTGATAGTCTGAAGGTGCGAGGTCCGGACTATACGGTGGATGCACCAAAACATTCCACCCAAGTTGCAATAACTTTTCCCAGGTCACCAGAGAAACGTATGGTGGAGCGTTGTCCTGGTGGAACGCAACGTCCTTCCTGTGCGCCGATGCGGGCAGCTTCTGATCGGTGGCTCGCTTCGATTTGGCCAGTTGTTGTCCAATTAATCGTTTCGTTCGGTGGCAGTAGCTCATAGTAGGCGATTCCTTTCCAATCCCACCAGATAAAGAGCATGACCTTCGGATGTAATCCAGTCCCCGTGCAAAAATGTGACCGGGTATTTCCTACTTTGTGTCGAGCCCTGACCAGAATTGCCTTGTTTGATTTACCTGACCAGGCCCTCCCATGAAACAAAACGGGAAGATTGCTAAATAATTTGTTACGGCTTACCCACCATGTTTCGAAATGACAATCTCCTGGCCGGGATACCTTGCGAGCAACTACATCTTCCCGTAATGTCTACCCGGCCAGAACATTGGCATATCCTGAAAAGTGGAGCCTGTCTTTAAGAACTGTGCAAAGCTACCTTGCTTTTCACATCATCAAAGATATTTACAATTGATTAGATGACACTAATACATGTGTTGTCATTCTATTCACCATTATGAGCATTCATTTCATCAATGATAATCGACGAGGATAAGAATGCTTATCATAAATACCGGGATTACAATAACGGATGCTTTGAGCATAGCGAATAGCAAAGCCATTTAATGAGGCAAAAAAATAAAGCAGGTGATTCGTGGTTTCTTAACGCCTTGTCGCCATGTTGGGAAATATCAATGTTCTGGCCGGAAAGATGTGAATGTATTTCGCCAAGAATCCACCAGGTGACTACAAGCGAAACGCTTCGTGTAAGCAATGTGCCAACGTATGAGGATAAAAGTTCGTCCTGTACGTTGCACCAGAAGTGCGCTGCTTGCAGCGTGCACTTAGGCTTATGATTTTGCGATATTTGTGAAATAACCCTTTGCACTCGAGGCGTTTTTCATTCGGATAGTGAATGACCTGTCCAGTCCAGTCCTAATCAGTTCCCAATCAGTTCCCGGAAAAGGGAAAGGCGGATCGGGGCCTGGCCTGAGACCCATTACATGACGAACCTGATCCACGCTGGGCCTAACCATGACCTGATGTTATTTAGGGAAGGCAGATCAGGGGTAGGACTTTTTCCCGACTAAAATTTCTGCACGGGTCTTGGACCATGGACTTTTTCGACTGAAATTGGTGTAGACAATCGACTTTGCATCGCCCTTAATCATTCGCTTTAAAAATGCTTCTTTTTTATAGCGTTTGGGCAGTGCATCGTAAGCTGAAATTCGGCCGGTTAAATTCTTTTCGCTTAGTTCGTGCGGCACCCAAACATCAAGCTTGCCTATTATCCCAAATTTCCGTAAATGTCTCGAAACAGTTGATTGGTCAATGTTGAGGTCATGTTCAATCTCTGTATTTGTTAGGGCCTTACATAGGCGAAAAATTTCAAAAAAATTTCATTTACATTTTATTTTTTATTTCATTAGCCTGAACGGTTAGGGATATTTTAAGCTTTACAGAATTGAAAAATAAGGTAAGGAAACGTAAAAGGTAAGATTGCATTTATAATAGATACCGTGCAGCGCACCCGACCGCCAACTTCAAAGCCGTTTTTCCACGATTCACCTTTATGAACCTTGTGAAAGTTCTAACTCTTGAACGAAGGTTCAGATCGATTTGAAATTCTTACAACATATTCTTAGTATCATCACCTATCGTGTGAACCAGAGAAACACAAATTTTAATGACACAACAAAATATAGAAAATAAAATACCGACAGACAATAATTGAGTAAACAAATTTCTGTTTGTAAACAATTATCTGACGATTTTTTAGGCAAATTTTTGGAAAGTGAAAAATTTCGTCAGATAATAGTTAATAACAAATGAACTATGCAATATTTATAAAAAATCCTACGCACTTCCATAGACAATGTATTTTTTAAGATATATTCAACATTTCAAGTGAATCGGTTGAAAATTGTCTGAGTTATGTTTCCGGCCAACTTAAAAAATGCAGTTTTGAGATAAACGCTGCACAGCCGTCTATTTGAAAATAATCGCTTCAAAAAAATTATCGTATACAGTCACTGATATGTATGATAAGCACCCTTTTCTGTAATCTCGATTTATTTTGTAGTTTTTCTGAATGAAAATCCCCCAAAGGCCTATTTTTTCGGCCTCTAGAATGGTCTAACCCCTTAAAGGTGACAGTGCATGATAAAACTTTTTAAAAAATATCAACACAATTTTCAACTTTTCACGTAAAGTTAGCGATATCTAACTATCCATATCAAATCTCACTAGAACATACAAACGAATTAGTAGCCGACTGTATTTCCACGTGAAAAGTTTATATGCAGCAATTAGTCGTAACTTCAATCCCAATTACCGTCTTTGTTATTTTTCACAAGCATTCGATGTTCTTAACGTACAAACTCGTAAACTACTAGTAACAACTAGTAAAAATCAATTGAAGACTAAGAAGTAGAAAAAGAGGCTTTTATTTAATGTACTAAAAACTAGAAAATCATTTTTTTACCAAGTCCATTACTATTTTTTTTTACCAAGTCCATTTACCATTTTTTTACCAAGTTTTACCAATATGTGGCTATAAATAAAAGCTTGGGGCGCTCAAAATTTAGACATATAATCTTTAATTTACATAAATCCGTTAACATATCAACTGTATTTAATACACTGTAAAACAACCTTACATTTCGTAAATGAAAATCCTGAAACTGAGTATAAACCTGGGATAATTATTTCTCTAATTACTATTGTGCCAAATTAAATACGGTCAATGAAACTGAATTGATCAAATTTATTAAACATTCAAAATGTTGAGCGTCCCAAGCTTTTATTTATAGTCACCTAGGTGACTTGGTAAACAAATATTTTCTACTTTTTAGTAAGGTAAATATCCCAATTATTGAAAAGCTAAGGATCTGGGGGATTGAATTCGGTGAGAAAAAAATATATAAAATTAAGAAAACACCATCGCTTTCGAGTTCAAATGATACTTTGATATTTTTACTTTCGAAAAATCACCCTTTAAATTATTTTAAAATGATTTCAAATGAAAAAAAAGAATAACAATGTGAAGCATGCAAATGTCCCAATTATTGAACACTGGAAGTGCCTACGTCCCTAATATTGAACAGGCATGTCCCAGTTATTGAACACTCTCGAGAATTCTTTTTCCGTTCTGAAAATATTATTTGGGGTACAATATTAAGAAATAAAAGCAAAATCAAACACTTAAATAATCTTTTATTAATCATGTAAAAATACAAAAATATATATTTAGTCTCTTTTGATAGGTTTTTGGTTCATTCGCATTCGGTTTATTTTTGCTTTTCAACTCGAACTTTATTTTATTTTTATTTTCAGCTTCCTCGTTTTTATTTTCTGTTTTTGTTTGATTTTGTCGCAGCTTGGCTCCCTGAAATATCGGAGAGCAAAAAATATTGAACATTACATTCGTATTTTCAGGCTACATTTAGGTTATATTCTCTTTTTTACTTTTCTTTTTGTGTATTGCACGAAAGTACAAATAAAAAATATATTTGACGATCTTAGAGTTATTATTAAAAGAATAAAGGTAAGTTTATTCAGGAACTTACAGTTTTTGTTTGAATAAATCCGATTCACACGATCTGTCACACGTTAACTGTCTCGATGTTTTGATGGGTTTAATGACGTCATCTTGGAGAATTCGAGTGTTCAATAATTGGGACACACAGCATTTTCTATACCCCAATGATTGAACACCGTATTTTCTAACAAATGATTAACTAATTTTTTTTGAATTGTTTGTAAGAAATTTTCTGAAGAACCTGAAACGCGTTTACTTTTTGAGATGTGACAGTTTTTGAATTTGTTATGCCCTTACGCAATGAAGCGGGTAATTGCTTATCGTCTTGGCAAAGACGATAAGCAATTACCACGAGACGTCGAATCGGGTCACCGTTGCTGATTAAATAATTTTTTTCTCTATTTATTAAAGCTTTTTTGCACAAGTAAGGTAACATTTCGATAGCTAAGAGTTCCATATATGTAAAGAAATTGTTATAAATAAGTAAATGCATGCAGGTGAATGAGAAATAATAAAAATATAAGATAGTGTTCAATAATTGGGATCTGTTCAGGAATTGGGACCTGTTCAATAATTGGGACATTTACCTTACATTAAATAAAAGCTTGTTTTAAAAATATGATTTTTTTTACATGATTATTAAAAAAATAATTTTGAGGAAAACGCGTTTGATATTGTCGAAAATATTAACAAGATATAAGCATTTAACGGCGAAAATCAATCTGGGATGAATAAGTCGAAGGACATGCCGCAGGAGTAAATAATAACACTATACATTTTGCTTGAGTTTTCTTATCACAAAAATAACGAAACAAAAACCCTAATTACGAATCATCATCAGCTGTGTGGTCGTTTCTTACGTAGATGAGTAATCTTCTGTCCCATTGGTTGGGCTCGGTGACGGTAAGACGTCGAAAGGCGCAACGTTCGAGGATGATGCGATCGATGTGGCTCGCTACGTCACCGGTCAATTTCAATGAATTTATAAGGGGAAAATCGTCGTGACCGGCGCGCCTCAAGCGTCTCGAGGCGTTTCTGTAACACTTCCAAGATTGGGGTTCGATAACGATAAGATCGGTGAGCGCGGCGATCGCCTCGAGATAATTCACGAGGCCTTGGTCACCGTGATTCACGTGGATCCACATTGTCACGGAGAAACAAAAGATCACGTCGAAGCGTTGACGGGAAAATTTGGCGAGGTAGTCAAGGAGCTTTGAGCGTTCCACCACGTTCATGAAGTCGAGACACTCGAAGTTCACGTGCTCCGGCGATTCGTTGCTCTCGCGCGCTCTCTCGATCAAACGGGGATCGATGTCTATGCCGAGCACGTGAACCATCGTATCCTCGTTGTCGATCTCGTCGCGGAGAAAACGTTGCAGCAATTTAGTGAGATCCTGTAGAATGACGCCCGGTTAGATAACGATTGTACAGATGATAGAAGAGATCAATAACGAGAGAGAACAATGATTATTATTTATTATCGTGTATGGGGGAAAAAAACTCGTCCAAGTGCGCGTCGGGCCTTGCTCTATACGCCTCTTGGATATAGTGGCGACGCGACAGCAACGCCGTCTGCCAGCTAACGGCGGCAACTCGTGGTCGTTCATCTCAGAACAGTACACACATGATTCGCATACAAATAACTGCACGTTTTGAATTATTTATTTATTTGGTGCAATACCACATTGTTAAAGTGCAATTATGAGCCACCCTCTTATCAAGTGTGGCTTCCAGAATATTTGTGGATTTTTTTCGCGGAAACTCTGTGTCCGAAGGTAAGTAAATACAAGAAACATGAGATATTCTGTCAAATTCACTGTAATTTCTACTACGTATTTATTTTTAGGATTATCGTATAATGATCAATTGCCTAAAAATGTATAGGCCATCGACTATTTCAAAGTCACCACGTTCAGGAGGTCGTCGAAATCGACGATACAGCTAATGGAGATCGAATTATCCGCGGGAAAGTAATACCACAGACTAAAGTGTATAATCGACCGTACGACGTGAAAGTAGAGGTATTTATTAATAAAGTTCGGAACGTAGAGGTACGTTTTAATTAAGTTCGGACCGTAAAATGTAATTAATTAGTAGTTGAATAATAATGGGAGAAAAATATTTTTTCAGCAACATTTCAACCATACATGTAAAACGGAAATGGAAAATGAAGATGTATCTCCTTTTCAAAGAAATATCAATAATGAAGCAATAAGTGTATTGGTCATTGAAATTAGATATAATAAACCGCATTTTTCATTTCAGTATATAACAGCATTAACAAATAAGGGATGCTCGTTCATTTTTAAGGATAAGTATGGAATGTTAAATGAATAATACATTATTGGTGAATACTATTTAATCGTTGAAAATGAGCATGAAATGTTGAATTAATAATATTTTTATCATAGATGAAAAAAAATGAAATAAAAAATAAGTTGCACGTGATTCTCTAAAAATATTATATGATGTACTAGAAGAATGAAACATTACAGAAAATCCAACGTTTATCTATTTTCAATACGTTCCTTGTATCCAATCGTCAAGATATTTACTTACATTCTTCTGACAGCTTTCATCCACTCATTTTATTCTCTTGTTGATTTCCCAATTTCGTCTCGGAAACGAATAAAAACTCAATTCCTGATTTCGAGATTGGGAATTTTTGCACCCCACAACACGTCAATACCACGTACCACCCATTCATTATTTATTTCACACAGCGCTTTTCAATTAAATTAATACGGACAGCGTACAACTGACCGCAGTCGAACTCCACGCATTGCCTGAATCTGCCACCAAGCGGCGCCGCTAGAGATATCCAAAACGCGTATTAGGGTTCAACTAGATATTTAATTAGGTAATGCTTTTTTCTGTCTTAGTTCTTAGGTAGTACTAAACTGAAGCCATATGGGGTGATGACAGCTAAAGTAAGCTTTGTATACTCCTGCTGTAAGCTATTGGGAGTACAAATAAGTCTCCGCCGTTTGACAAAAGATGGCCCCACCAGGAGGTTATGGTTGAAATTGTCAGATGTAAAACGTCATATCGTAAGGGTGGACATCTGGCAAGACCATAACCTTGAAATATTAACGATTTTGTATCTGCATCACATAATTTTTTTCGTGCGGAAATGTCAAGTTTTGAGCTGAATAAGCGTCATTTGCGGGAACTCTATAACTCTTCTTTACTTCTTTAATTGGACGAAATCTGCAGCTGAGGCGCATCGATTGCTTATAGAAGTATGTGGTGAGGCTGCTTTAAGTGAAAGTAGTTGTCGTGAGTGGTTTCAAAAGTTTAAGAATTGCGAGTTTTACGTCGAAGACAAAGAACGTAGCGGAAGGCCGAAACGAAGGTGCGGAATTGGAAGCATTATTGGAGGGAGATTCGTGCCAAACGCGAGAGTTCCCGCAAATGATGCTTATTCAGCCCAAAACTCGTCATTTTCGCACGAAAAAGATTATGTGATGCTGATAGAAAATCGTTAATAATTCAAGGTTATGGTTTTGCCAGATGTCCCACCTTACGATATGACGTTTTACACCTGACAATTTCAACCATAACCTCCTGCGGGGACATCTTTTGTCAAACGGCGGAGTCTTATTTAAACTCCCAATAATAATGAACATATATCAAATTATTGTTATTTAAGTATTTGCAATACTAAATGACCTATTTTTGGAGTCGGTACCAACCAATAGGGAATCTTACGCAAATCTCAGCGCAGATGGCGCCACGTAAACAAAAGAAATTGTCAACACATGCGGTACATTTTCGCAGTGTCTGCCTTGTACTAAAATTATATGAACAGACATAATGGACAATAATTGCGGATATTTGACTACACCGAAATTGAAAAATCGGCTTATACTCCTTTCCTTCTCTGTTCATCCTTTAAAGTTTCTTTTTTGCTCCAAATAAACAGGGAAGGTATGACCCCTTTTTCAATATTTTCCGGCACAATGTCATCCCAATAACGAATGAAAATGAGACAAGTAAGTACTATGTAATAAAATAATACCAGGAGGTTAAAAAATGCAAATATTTCAAATAAAATTTTTTACGTTATGATAATTAACTACTTTACAATATACTTTTAGAAGTAAATTGCGTCAAAAATATTATGTTTATACACTACCGTGTATAAACAAAGAATGAACAAATCGTTCATTCCTATAGTCTTCAGCTCTAAAATGATCGGAACATAGCCTTGAAGGTGTTGTGTCTGTAAAGTGCTTTCAACGTGTAGCTATTTCCCATCACTTACGAAATTTTTCGTTTTTAGGAAATAAATGAAAATCTTCGTTTTTGCATTCATTTGCATTCTTCACAATTTATTCACGACAAACGGATTATTTAAAGAAAATTCAACAGTAGTCGCAGAAACACGGGCAAAACCACAGAGAATCTCACTAAACGTCACGTTCTTTTTACGTTATATAATACAATGTTAATAATTTATCTAGCGGGAGAAATTGGCAGTAAGGTTCCTTATCGCCAATATTGTCACATTTTTCGCAGAAAAAGAGAAGGCGAAGAAAAATAAATTAAATATACGATCTAGTCTTTTTTAAATTTGCAATCTCGTTTCTTCCGTGACGTCAATCTCTCGTTCTTGCCTGGCACCGACTCCAAAAATAAGTAATTGAATATTGTAAATATTGAAATAACAATAATTTTATATATTATCATTATAAATTTATTGTATTATGTATACAATTATTATATATACTACATTATGAATCGGCTTTTTCAGTATTTGTTGTTTAAATACAGTATATCGTACATAATGTACAGAAATTCCAAATTCCTAACTAGTTTAGTTTTTGAGATAGATCCCGTAACAAAAATGGTCTAAGACTGACAACTTTGACGGCCCCATTTCTTTACTTTTGAAGATGAAAAAGAAAAAATATCTTTTTACTCAACTCAATGAGCTTTAAAAAACGAGACCCCACATGCCAGGGTAAGACCATTTTGTTTCTACTCCCTTTTTATGTATGGGATCCCCATGAAAAATAAGATGATTGAATTTCTAATTCAATATTCGGTTTTGGGTCAATATTCTACACATAATACCCAAATGTTTACGAGCTAGAGACCGGTGACATACGGACGAACAGACAGCAGAGTCTCAACAATAGGATTCCGTTTTACCCTTTGGGTACGGAACCCTAAAAATCATATCTGGAAGTTCTGCGTGTGGAAACAAGTTTTTCACATTTAGCCGGCGTAATTTCGAACTTTCGAGGAAAAGTTGGTGATATTCGTGATCGGTGGAAAATTTCTCAGAGAATTGATCCTGAAAATGGTTTAAAAGTTTTTAAATTCCGAACAGCCGTAGCATCGGTCCTATTTGAAGTATGGAGGCTTTGGAATAATCTGACTTTAAAATTCTGCCGAAAATCGAAGAATCGTCGGATGTAAATAAATGAAACGGCATTTTGAAGAGAAAATGATAACGAAGAGAATGAGCACAGAGTGTACTTTCAAATAAAAATCGAAAATAAATGACAGATGTGTTAGTGAAGAAATTAATTTTGGCCAGATGCGAAGAAAATTTGGATTTCAAACATTTTTACAAGCTTTTATTTAAGTTGGTTCGTTCGTATGTCTGTTTTTCTGGTTCAAAATTTGTAATTCATTTTTCAAGCACTTGCTGGCATCCGATATTCAACAATATAGTACCATGGAACTGGTCTGATGATGGAGGTGGGAGGTGGACACTGGAACTCCATAATGACATATGTTAGGATAGTCGAGTTTGTGCTCATTTGTTTTGTTATCATGAGCACTTTGCATTACACATGATAACGAGAGTCCGATAATGGTGGTGAGAGGTGGAAACTGAAATTTCCTATTGGCAAATGGTAGGACAATCGACTTTAGGCTCATTAACTTTGTTGACTTGAGCACTATTTATAATTACACTAATATAAAGTTTCCCGCGAAACCTTTATAAACTAAGGCAATGTTTTTTTATTACGCCGATGTCTGAATGGCATGGGGGTCTGGTATGGCAAATAAATAAACAAATTGTAATACTACCAAGGATGAAACAACATAAACTTAAGAAACCTTAAAAAAACATTTACTTATAAACTATTGAACTAAAAAATGAAAAATTGAATCAAAAATTGAACTAAAATTGAAAAAATTGAACTAAAAAAATGAATTAGTGTATGAAGTTAAGGGGTCTTCTCACTTTAGACGATAAAATAAAGGTTATTTTTATGAATTTTTTCGATAGGTTTATATTATTGATATTGATATAAAAGTTGTTAGACTTAATAAATACACTTTCGAAATAAATTTAAAAAAAATGTTTATGTCTTTATGTAACCCATCCAAACTTTAAACTCGTTTTTCTCGAAACAACGTTTTTCGACGGCTCGTTGATATAATCTTCGAAATTACTGAACCGATCCTTATGAAATTTTAACTACATATTCTTTACAACTATAGCTATAGCGCATATCAAGGATTTTTTTAAATTTTGATATTTACTATTTTTTTTACAAAAACGGTGAAAAAACACGTTCTCTTTTAGTATTTTCGAAAAATGTCGGCCATTTTGTTATTTTTGCATATATAAAAAATCGTATGATATGCGCTATAGCCATCAACATACTGAATCCAAAACCGTTTGATTTTTTCGTTTCGGATAATCCATCTCCGAGATTTCATCAACAGCGCAGAACTACAATTTTTAGGAATTTTTTTAACTACCGTTTTTGTCTATAGATAGTGACTTGAATAAAATAAAAAAAAATCCAATTTATTCTGAAAGTGTGTTTATTGAGTGTAACAACTTTAATATCAATATCTATAATATAAACCTATCAAAGAAATGCATGAATACAGCCTTTTTTAGCGTCTAATGTAAGAAGACCCCTTAAAAAGTAAAGTAACAGAAGAACCTCATCCTCGGTCACTGATCAAAGGCGCAGGCAGTACATACTTAATGAAACTTGCATAAACATAGAACTTTTAAAAGTTTAAATATTTTCGTAAAAGCTTCAGGCGTGAAACGTCATACACTTGAAATACAACCTCAACCATTTAAGAAATTTTTTACATATGTTAAAATTGTATGTTTATGTAAGTTTCATTAAGTACTGCCTGTGCCTTTTATCAGTGACAAACGATGGGGTTCTTCTGTAACTTTACTATTTAACTTCATATACGAAACATTATTTTTTATTTTTTAGTTCAATAGCTAATAAATAAAAACTTGTTTTTGAAATGATTTTTTTACGTTTATTTTATTTCTATAACTCTGTTGATATGTATATTTATCCCCTGCATGCGAATTCATCATTCATTTTACCCAAAAGTCACAATTTTCATTAAAAATCGTCAAAAGTGTACAGAAACGAATTTTCGCATTTTTCGTGGGTTAATTTTGAGCTTTCGACAAAAACTCTGTTATATTCGCAATAAGCGGAAAATTTCCTGTCGGATAGATCCTTGGATTACTCTAAAAGTCGAAGAAAAAAATTCGACTCTTGGTCACGGGCGGAATTGCCATAACTCAATTCGAGAAAACAGTCTATCTAACGCTATCTGTTTCCAGCCGGCGCTGTCATTGCAGTCACCGAATATATATATATATATAAATGTCCGAGCAGAAAGAAAGTACGCGAGAAAGAAGTCGATAACTCTTCCGTCTAAATTTAGGTGAATCTATATATGCGAGACTCACTTCCGGTGTCTCAATCGCCAACGCGCGCGCGGATCAAAAGTCATCCGCCCTCTTTCGCCCAGCCTCTTCCGTCCGTTATATACAGGCGCGTGCATGTGTGTGTATATATATATATATATATATATATATATATATACACACATATATAAATATATCCACCTAAGAAAAAGAGAAAACACCCCGCGCAGCTGTATCCGTTCCCGGTGCAATCTACTATACCCGAACCGTATCCGAGAGGTCAACACACACGCACACACACGCGCGCGCGCATCCAACACACGTGACACCCATAGATACTCACACCGGCGTTGCATCCGACGTCTAGCCCGATGTACTTCCGGTCGTGATGCTGCGTCGCGGTGGGTCGTTGCCACACAGCGCCACGCGGAAGTTGTCTCGTTCTCTCCTCGGCCGAATGAAATTGGTAATAATTCATGAAATTTCCATGTCTGCTCGCGCCCGGATCTGTCCTCGGCATTACAGCCACGGCGGAGCCAGAATTCGACTCGGCCGTCTCGTTTTCCGACATTTTGCGGCCAGCTACTCCCGTTCCATTGCCTTTGCGGACGTGCACGAATTTATTGGCACGTGGCGATCTCTGTCAATGGAAGATCGAAAGAGTAGCTTCGTTTATACGCAGCTGCAAGCGGCAACGGCGCGTGCTGACGCCTGGCGGAATACGCGAGAACATTGGACCGAGCAAACGGCGCTATTATACACACACACATACACGCATATATATGTGTGTGTATGTATAATAACGCCGTATACACATATATATATACATCGTGTGTATGGAGTATTCCAGCTGAAGGCGAAGTAGAAGATCTACCACGTGACATTTGAGTGCGAGAGAGATAGCTGAAATTTTCGAACAGAAATGCCTCAAAGATGAATCATATTTAGGGCAAAAGTAAATTATCAAGCTCTGCGTCAGGATATTCTGCGGGGCCTAATGCTACGTTTTTCCTAAAAAAAAAATAACCATCTATGAGAAAATTTGGTTGAATTTGGGTGTCTCTCTCTCATTCAAGTGAAAACACTTCTATTCGGATTGCGCCGTTTAAGGGGTAAGGCCACTGTAACGGCCCAAAAAAAAAGGTTTTTTCACTAATTTTTTGCTCCCGAAATTGAAGGTATTTGAAAAAAAACTTTTAATGGTGTTATCGGGCATACATTAAACTTTATTATAAAATTTTTTTACAGTAAAAAAAAACAAAATGGCGGTTCCACAGCTATCTTCCCGGGACATGTTTTGCTTCCAGGGCTCTGCGGCACGCCGCACCACTGGTGCACTTTTGAATCTAGAACAAAAAAAAAACCATTAATCTAGAGGGCTATAGCTAGAGAATGTCGATCGGATTTTAAAAAGTATCAATTTTTGTGGATTTGGCGTGCGTTTGAAAAAAAAAATTGATTTTTGACGAAAAAAACGGCAAGTTTTTTGTTAATAAAAAATCAATAAATAAAGTTCTTGAAAATTCCGATCGACATTCTCAAGATAATGTAAATGTTCACATCTGGTTAAAATTTCAAGTAAAAAAAATGAAAATTGTTCGAGTTATGCTGCGTGCCATTTTGAAAAACCATGTTTCGAGAAAAACGCGTTTAAAGTTTTGCGAATAGTTTTTTATTGGAAAAAATTTAAAAAAGAAGTTAAAAGGATTTAAACTATTTTTAAACTAGAGGGTTTAAACTATTTTTTAAGCCTGTTGGGAGTTGTTGGGGGCCTGTTAAGAATGTTGGGACATTCTGATATATTATTATTGCGTATTTAGTTTCAGTTTTCCGTTTTTTAGTTTCAGTTCTAGTTTTGAGGTTTAGTTTTATAGCGTCTATAGTTTTTTGCTTTATATAGCTTCTCTCGTTGCGTTTTTGGTTTTTGCCTTATATAGCTTCTCTGCGCTTTTTGGTCCTGTATTTAGGTTTGGGTTTTTGATTATGTGCTTTGATTTTGCATTTGGCCTCACGTGGCTTCCCGGCCTTGCTCTGCCTCGCTGGTTATTGCTGGATATTTCCGAATTATTTCTGTTTGTATAGCTTTTCGTTTATACTATGCTAAGCCTGTCTTGCTCATACAAGGTCGAATTATTGTTTATTTTTATAGTTTACCTCACACCTTATACATTGGACTTGCTATTATCTTTTGTACTTATAGCTGCTTGCTATATCATGGAACGTGTTTTTCGCTCATACTTATTCTACTATTCGTTATTTTTCATTTTTTTTGTTGGTCTGTTTATTATTTTTGTTAATACCCTATATGTATTTTATTGCCGAAAGGTTCTCATCAAGACTCTCTCTCTCTACACACACACACACACACACACACACACACACACACACACACACACACACACACACACACACACACACACACACACACACACACACACACACACACACACACACACACGCACGCACGCACGCACGCACGCACACGCACGCACACACTCACACCCACACACGCACACGCACACACACACACGCACACACACACGCACACACCCACGCGCACACACACACACACACACACACACACACACGCACGCACGCACACACACACACGCACACACACACACACACACGCACGCACGCACACCTACACACCCATCCACACACACACACACACACACACACACACACACACACACACACACACACACACACACACACACACACACACACACACACACACACACACACACACACACACAGACTTGTCTTTTATCCGAAAGCCATATATTTGTTTTTTTTTAATATATATATTTTTTTTTTACATATATATATTAGAGTGATAAAAGACGACAATTTTTTCCTTCCAATTCCCCATCCAGTGGTTTCAGTAAGGTGAAATAAGATGGCTGTCCAAATATGAGCCCTTAATATTAAAGTTAAGGGGTCTTCTCACTTTAGATGCTAAAAGAAAGGCTACTTTCATGCATTTTTTTGATAGATTTATATTATAGATATTGATATAATAGTTGTTACACTTAACCCTTTGCGGCATAGTTTAACACTGGTGTTACACCTAATTCAATTCAGATTTTGACGATTCAAAAGTGTTTTTGAATTAAATATGGCGGTTGTGAATGCGTTTCAAGGTTCCTAGGACTTCAATAACTACTAAAACATACCTATTAAATTTTTACTTTCCACGTAGCGGGTGTAATCAATCAAGACAGTGCAAAAAAACGTGCACGTAAAAAAAATGTATGCTTCAAAGGGTTAATAAATACACTTTCGAAATACATTTAAAAAAATATTTGTATGTATTTATGTAACCCAAACAAACTTTAAACGCGTTTTTCTCGAAACAACGTTTTTCGACGGCTTGTTGAAAAAATCTTCAAAATTACTGAACCGATCCTTATAGCATTTTAACCATATATTCTTTACAATTATAGCTATAGCGTATATCAAGGATTTTTTAAATTTTGATATTTACTTTTTTTGCCAAAAACGGTGAAAAAACACGTTTTTTTCGAAAAATTACCGCCATTTACGTATTTTTGCATATACAAAAAATCGTATGATATGCGCTAAAGCCATTTACATACTGAATCTAAAACCGTTTGATTTTTTTGTTCTGGATGATCCATCTCCGAGATTTCATCAACAGCGCAGACCTTCAATTTTTTACGGCATTTTTTTAACTACCATTTTCGTCTTTCAATAGGGACTTAATTAAATGAAAAAAATATATATATATATATATTCCGAAAGTGTATTTATGAAGTGTAAGAACTTTTATATCAATATCTATAACATAAACCTATCAAAAAAGTGCATTAAAATAGCCTTTTTTTAGCGTCTAAATTGAGAAGACCCCTTAATTAAAGGTTCTTCTTCGCAATTTCCTATCTCCCATGCTAATAACATGGAGTAAACTTAACTCGCTACTTTTGAATTTCATAACTCGCCAACGGGTAAACGTACAACAATGCCCACAACAACTTTTCGTAGGCGTTTGAACGTTCTATAAAAAAGATCTCTTACCAATTTATCATGAATCTACTCTTTCAAAAGTTATTCAAGGTCAAAGTGGAATTAATAGTAAATTTAAAGATTTTTTCACTTTTCCGGCAAAACTACCAGACTTATCACAAAATATCATAGGACCTTTTTTGTAGATCATTTCATTTTCTATGGAGTCATGTCATTACGTAATTTAAAAATTTAACAATTCAATAGTTAGCGCCTTTATAAATACATTTCTTGGAGAAAAGTTTCTATTTCCGTGAAATTAGTTGTTATTTTAACCAAAAATATAACTAAAAAGTGTCTGATTTTTATAAAGTCACTGTTCATTGGCGGGATATCAACGTATCGGATGAATTTGGGTTCGGAAGCGTGTCGTTCTCTCGTTGAACGTAGTGTGTGTGTGTGTATATACAGGGTGTTTGGCGCATCGACCGACACACTTTTTGTGGGATTGTGGGGGTCATTTGCCATTTTTTCATCCTTAGACCCTATGTTCTAAGTGTCATGGTAATTGAGATATGATTTTTTTCGTTTTTTTTTCAATTACTCGAACTTTCGCCTCTAAATCGTCACTTTTTTATTTGTGGATGTAATAGCACGAAATAAATTTTGTTCTATTCTGCGATATATGATTATTATAAATCAATCATTATTTAATACAACTGATTTTTAAAAAAATGCCTCTTGAGCGTCCAGTCTTAAAAAAGTGTAAATGCTTGAAAAATTTCAACTCCTAAATTCATGATAACAAAAACGTATTCTCTTTATTTTGACCACATAACGAACGATTTCTATGGCATAGAGCATACCGTTGCAAAGAGTATAAACTAGAGAACTTTTTAAAACAAAGCCAAGTTCAACATATATTTGATTTTTTTTTTCATAATGAATTTAGAAATTGATATTTTTCATACATTTACGCATTTTTAAGAATTTCGAAGCTCATGAGTCATTTTCTCGAAACCAATTGTATCAAATAATGATTTATTTATAATCAACATACATTGCAGCATACAACAACAGTTATTTCGTGACATTACAACCACAAACAAAAAAGTTATGACTATTTAAAGGCGAAATTTCGAATAATAATAAAAAATAGAAAAAAAATATCTTAATTACCATGACACTTACAACATGAGTCTAACGGGGAAAAAGGTAGCAAATGACCCCCTCAAAACGCCGAAAAAATTGTGTCGGTCCATGCGCCAAACACCCTGTATATATATAGGGCTTAACGCCTTAGGCCACTCTAGAGGCCAAAAAAATAGGCTTTTTCAGGATTTTTTTTCGGAAATACTACAAAATAAATCGAGATTACAAAAAAGGCTGTTTATCATACATATCAGTGAGTGTGTACAATAATTTTTTTGAAGCGATTTATTTTAAAATGGCGGCTGTGCAGCAGTTATCTTAAAACTGCATTTTTTAAGTTGGCTGGAAACATAACTCCAACCATTTTCACCCGATTCACTTGAAATGTTGAATATATCTTGACAAATACATTGTCTAAGGAAGTACGTCGAATTTTTTTTTTATATTGCACAGTTCATGTGTTATTAAAGATTTCTTAGGCAAATTACTGGAAATTGAAAAATGTGTTTTTCAAGATATATTCAACATTTCAAGTGAAGCAGTTGGCAATTGTCTGAGTTATGTTTCCAGCCAACTTAACAAGATGCAGTTTTGAGATAAACGCTGTGCAGCCGCCATTTTGAAATTAATCGCTTCAAAAAAATTATTGTATACAGTCACTGATATGTATGATAAACACCCTTTTTTGTAATCTCAAATGATTTTTTAGTTTTTCTGAGAAAAAAAGTCCCCAAAAGCCTATTTTTTCGGCCTCTAGAGTGACGCAAGGCCTTAAGGCAGAATATACATTTAGGCAGGAAAAAAATAAGCAGTATTGAGGGATTTTGTAAGCATAGAAACAATTATTCTACAATTATCGAACTTTAGGCATACTTTAATAGTATATATAGGTATACGAAACAATTTTTTTAAATTAATTCATCATCATAATGGCGGAGCTGTGGCAGAGTATTACAGCAAAAAGTCGCTGCGGGAGTTGCGAATCGGCGTGCAGTCTAGCTTCCCGTAGACTTTGATTTGCAAAAAAGTTCAAACATTTTTTCAGTTAGAACATGTATAGTTTCTATGTGACGGTAATTAACATAAAGAAAATGCAAATTTGAGAAAATGGCACGCATTTACGAAAAAAATCAACATTTCACGCAACATGTCTGTAAAATGTGGATTAAAAAAGTTGTTTTTTATCCAATTTTTCAAAAACCATTTTCGTCAAGTAGAAGGTACCATTATTATCAATATTTCTACCAAGTTTCAACTCAATTGGCTTAAGAGGGAATGATACCTCATCGCGGTCGGTATGGTAGAACAATTATAGATTCCCAAAAATCTCGAAAACGGCTCTTCAGATCCCGTCGAAACTTTGCCAAACGACGTCAAATAGATAGACGAACAGCTGTCTTCCCCTCAAATTTTCTGAATTTGAGAAAAAAAACTAGATTGGCGTATGATAAGCCAATCTACATTTTTTTTCTCAAATTCAGAAAATTCAGTCATAGTCTAAACTTCAAACGTGTTTCTCGACACAACGTTTTCAAAATCTAGCTCCATCGTATCTCTTAAACTAATAAACCGATTCTCTTGAAATTTGAACGACATATTGTAAACATGATTCGCAACAAGATGACCCTCGATGGTTTTAAAATCTTGATTTTTACTCTTTTCTTTTGCGAAAAACTGCGAAAAAAAACCGTTTTTTTTTACTTTTTTCATTTTTCATCTGCCATTTTTTTAAATCTTGATAAAACTTTATATCCGAGGGTCATTTTGTAGTTGGTGTCATACTGAATCTAATGAACTTTGATTTTTTTGTTTCACTCAAGCCGTCGCCGCGGTGTGATGGAGCTACCTAGCCCACCTATTTATGAGGCGTTACGTTAAACTATAGTTTTTGTACATAAAAATGAATAAAAATGAATAAAAATGAATAAAAATGAATAAATTTTTTTTTAAATGTATTTCAAGACTTTATTTATCAAGTCCAACAACTTTTATATTCATATCTTTTATAAAATCCTCAAGAAAAAATCGCGAAAATAGCGTTTTTTTTCGTGACCCCAAAGTGGACTGGCCCCTTAATAGTTATTGAGTAATCCTGCACGCCAATTTCGATAATGCAGTTTTGAGAAAAACGGGTTTGAAGTTCACGCCCGCTCCGAATCCGAGCGGTGAGGCACAGAATTGACAGGCTGTAACATAGGAAGTTTTTCGAGTTTCGCTTTGAAACTTTGGAAAAATATTCTATATATATAGTTCTATCGTTTAAAGAAGAAAAAGAAAAGAAATGGATTTTTTGATCGTTGTAAATGTATATCCCGTCTTAAAACGATAAGCACAGAATTTTAAAAAGCCACATTGAAATTTACTCCTCGCTTCTACTTGATCACAAACGGGACTGAAAACTACGCAACATTGAAATCAGCTCTCGAGTGGTTGCGGAACTCCATCCACATGACTATTTCGTGGCCATATGGATTTCAATCTTTTTACGTAAATATATGTACACAATGTGCATATATATGTATATATGTATATATAGACACGGCACGTATATCATTCCCCGTGTTTTGAAATTGCGACATCCACTTCCGTCCTCGTCACATCGAACGACGGGTGTTGCGTGAAAATAGAAAAGTTGCGAAAAAGAATATACGGACGTTGTTCAGCTGCCTCCGTTGTGTCATTATTGTTATTTTTTTATTTTATATACAATACATTCTTTTTTTCGATCTTCGGATGTTGCTTCACGGTACAATATAGTGAGAAAAAATTGTTGAAGGATTCAATAATGATAATGGAAAAAGAAGAGATTTCAATTAATAATGGATTTGATAAAGATTTATTATTGGATTTTCGCATGTAATAATGGAAACGTAAAATTGATAATTGAGTCAGTGTGTATTTCTCGATACATTGATTTCTCAAGCGCACGTTGGCGGCGGCGGGAGCGTTCATCGCGTTCTCGACCCCAAGGACCGCGAGAGCCGCAACGAAGGCTAAACTCAGGCTATCTGGGTCGCGGACACTTGCGAATTATCTCAATTCTTCCGCTCTTGGCAAATCTCCTCTCTCTCTCTCGCTCCTTGTTCTCCCATCCTTTTTTCCTTTGGCTCGCGCGGTCTGCTGCGGCACCGCGCGCGTACACGAATTTCGTCACGTTTATCGCAATATATATATATATATAGGTATATATATATATAAATATGTATGTATGTATGTATGTACGTATGTATGCATGTATTTTTTTCGTACATGGTGAATGGCAAATGCTGCTGTAATCTCTCGACTCGCGAGATTTGGATAGAACGAGAATCTTAAATATAATTCATGCTCCTACGCGATGAATACGAAAAAAAGGAGAAATAGAACACTTTTCTAACCTCAACTCGCGCGCATATGGTTGGCAGATTGGTGAGCAAAGATACGCAAGTGATTCGCGCACACGTCACATTCTCTATCGTGTGATCCGATCTTTCTGGTATAGAAAGATCGGTATTGGAACATTGGTATCGAAAAATCGGTATTGAAAATTGGGTATCGAAAATTCCGTATTGAAAAATTGGTATTGAAAAATCGGTATTGAAAATCGCTACTAAAAATCGGTACTAAAAATGGGCACTTGAAAGATCGGTTTTGAAATATTGCTATTGCATAGTCAGTATCTGAAAAATCGGTATCAAAAGATCGGTATAGCATAATCGGTATTTGAAAAATCCGCATTCAAAGTATTGGTATCGAAAGATCGACATTGAAATATTGGCATTGCACAATCGGTGTTTGAAAAATCGGCATTAAAATATTGGTTTTGGAAGGTCGGTACTGCATAATCGGTATCGGAAGATCGGTATTGCATAATCAGTATCAGAAGATCAGTATTGTATAATCGGTATTTGAAAAATCGGGGTCGAAAAAGTGGTATAAAAAAATCGGTATTGAAGTACCGCTTGACCGAAGGAGCCGTACCGAATAATACGTGAATTATCATTGAAAAGTTGCCTTGTGATGTAAAACTTGTCTTTTCATTCAAGGACGTGCATCTCGACACGATACATATATATATATGGGCCCGCGAACAATACACGGGAATAATTTGAAACGTAAATTTCGTAATTCATCGCCACGATAAAAGGAGGTTGTAGGCAATTTTTCTGGCACAATTCCCCTTGCCTCTCTTGCTCCCCGCCATATTCTTCGCGATCTCGCCGTATTCGCGCTTCGGGTACATCTACACGCGCACACATATGTGTGCGCATACACACACACACACACACACACACACACACACACACACACACACACACACACACATCCACACACACACACACACACACACACACACACACACACACACACACACACACACACACACACACACACACACACACACACACGCACGCACGCACGCACGCACGCACGCACGCACACACACACACACACACACACACACACACACACACACACACACACACACACACACACACACACACACACACACACACACATATATATATATACAGGGTGTCCCTCTTATCTCTGCCACCCGAAATAACTCGGTAATTATCGACATCACAAAAAAATGTTCCAGACAAAAGTTGTACGGTGTAAAGGGGGCCATCAAACACGACGAATTTTTTTTTTATTTCGGTGGAGGCGCTGATGCACAATGAAGGTCACCTCCACTTTTTTTAATGGAATGGTACTTTTTCTTTCCACCATCTTGTGGAGCACCTCAAGCCGCATAAAAAACACTAGGGGGTCAAAGTCGTTTAAGGTCATTCAAGGTCCATATCGATGATACAAATCTAAATACCTCGGATCACTACCAAATATTTGGTAATGATCCGAGATATTTAGACTTGTATTTCATTTTGATAGGTGACCTTGAATGACCTTGAACGACTTTGACCTCCTGTTTTTTTATGCGGCTCGAGATTCTCCACAAGATGGTTGAAACAAATGTACCATTCCATTAGAAAAAGTGGAGGTGACCTTCATTGTGCGTCAGCGCTTCCACCGAAAAACAAAAATTGGTCGCATTTGATGGCCCCCATCACACCGTACAACTTTTGTCGGGAACGATTTTTGGTGACATCGATAATTACCGAGTTTGATTGGGTGGCAGAGATAAGAGGGACACCCTGTATATGGTGATCGACCGCGGTCTTCCGGCAAGGTCAGCGAACGCGAGCAATTCGCTCATCGCAACATTACAATTTACATGTACATATATAGAGAACAGAAAAGAATCGTACCGCAATTGACCTTTCCAATTGCGAAGAACGTAAAAAAAGGAAGATAAAAGCGCCTCAACCGAACGCGAGAAAAATTAACACGCAGCTCGATGTTTTCTATTTCTTGTGGATTATCGCAAAAATATCGGCGAGACCTGGAAAATCGCGGCAATCTGAGTTTTCCGAAAATTATATACATTCATATATATATATATATATATATATATATATATATATATATATATATATATATATATATATGTATATATGTATGTATGTATGTATTTATAAGAACGTGAAAAGGAATAAGAAACGGGATACGTTTCCAGGTAAGCCAGGTGAAAAGCGCACGCACACATACCGCGTGACGTGCGCTATGAATGAATTTTATTACACGACGAAGCGCACACGCGAGTTTGACCATTGAAAAATTGTGAGCACGTGCGCCCCGAGACTTTCCCGATTCGGTACGTCCTGCCAAGGGCGCGGGGAGAGGGGCGGTCGAGCGCCAGCTGGCGCTGCAGTCGACTGGGCACACAAAAGAAGAAAAAAACCACATCACCTGCCTGTTGCGGCCGCCAGAGTGCGCGAGGCCTTGCTGCTGAGGCGCGTCACCTTTCCTCGTCGTTTCACGAACCTCCACGATCGTTATTGTACATTTTCTCGTAGGGATGCGAAACGGAAACTCAATAATGCGGGACAAATAATTCTTCGTTTTGGGGACGTTGTCGCAATTGAGAAAGATTGGGCGAGAATGTCGCAAAATTTTGTATATAAGTGTCACATCATTTTTTTGTGCGAAATTGTCGAGTTTTGAGCCGAATAAGCGTCATTTGCGGGAACTCTTGCGTTTGACACGAATCTCTCTCCAATAATGCTTCCAAATACGCGTTTTCGTTTCGGCTTTCCGCTACGTTCTTTGTCTCCGACGTCGAGTCGAAGTTCTTCAACTTTTTAACCCACTCACGACAACTTCTCTCGCTTAAGGGGTAAGGCCACTGTAACGGCCCAAAAAAAGGTTTTTTCACTAATTTTTTGCTCCCGAAATTGAAGGTATTTGAAAAAAAACTTTTAATGGTGTTATCGGGCATACATTAAACTTTATTATAAAATTTTTTTACAGTAAAAAAAAACAAAATGGCGGTTCCACAGCTATCTTCCCGGGACATGTTTTGCTTCCAGGGCTCCGCGGCACGCAGCACCACTGGTGCACTTTTGAATCTAGAACAAAAAAAAAACCATTAATCTAGAGGGCTATAGCTAGAGAATGTCGATCGGATTTTAAAAAGTATCAATTTTTGTGGATTTGGCGTGCGTTTGAAAAAAAAAATTGATTTTTGACGAAAAAAACGGCAAGTTTTTTGTTAATAAAAAATCAGTACATAAAGTTCTTGAAAATTCCGATCGACATTCTCAAGATAATGTAAATGTTCACATCTGGTTAAAATTTCAAGTAAAAAAAATGAAAATTGTTCGAGTTATGCTGCGTGCCATTTTGAAAAACCATGTTTCGAGAAAAACGCGTTTAAAGTTTTGCGAATAGTTTTTTATTGGAAAAAATTTTAAAAAGAAGTTTCGGAGAAACTTAAACTATTTTTTATTTTAAACTTAAACTATTTTTTAAGCCAATAAAAAAAAATCGATTTTTCAAAAAATTTACAGTGGCCTTACCCCTTAAGGCATGGGGCCACAGTAACGGATATAAAATAATGTGCGAATTTAGCAATTTTTTTTCGTATGAACAAGTGATTCGCTCATAAAATTAATTGCATATCTATTTAGTATGAATATCAAGCTGTTAGAAAAAATATATATTGCTTTCGATGTACATCACGGCCGACTACTAATATTTTCTTTTGTTATCTTTTTTAGGCGCTTCGCGGGGTGACATTCAGCATCCACAATTTTTTACCTAGAACAAAAAACAAAAATTCTCGTCAATCTACATTAGAATACCTAGAGAAGTACGTACGGAATTTAAAAATATTGTTTTATTCAAAATTTTAGGTATTTGAACTTAAGAAATGAATTTTTAGTGAAAAATTTCGTTATAACTGCTCATTAATTGCTCATAAAATCAAAAGCTTTCGATTAATCAGAAATTCCGTAAGGTAAATGTCCCGATTATTGAACAGCTAAGGATCGGGGGATTGAATTCGGTGAGAAAAAAATATAAAATCAAGAAAAAACCATCGCTTTCATGTTCAAATGATACTTTAATATTTTTACTTTCGAAAAGTCACCCTTTATATTATTTTTAAATGGTTTCAAATGAAAAAAAAAGAATAACAATGTGAAGCATGCAAATGTCCCAATTATCGAACACTGGAAGTGCCTATGTCCCTAATATTGAACAGGCATGTCCCAATTATTGAACACTCTTGAGAATTCTTTTTCCGTTCGGAAAATATTATTTTGGGTACAATATTAAGAAATAAAAGCAAGATCAAACACTTAAAGAATATTTTATTAATCATGTGAAAATACAAAAATATATACTTAGTCTCTTTTGAAAGGTTATTGGTTCATTCGCATTTGGTTTATTTTTGCTTTTCAACTCGAACTCTATTTTATATTTTTTTTCAGCTTCCTCGTTTTTATGTTGTTTTTGTTTGATTTTGTCGCAGTCTGGCTCCCTGAAATATCGGAGAGCAAAAAATATTGATCATTACATTCGTATTTTTAGGTTACATTTAGGTTATATTTTCGTTTTACTTTTCTTTTTATGTTTATTGCACGAAAATACACATAAAAAATATATATGACGATCTTAGAGTTATTATTAAAAGAATAAAGGTAAGTTTATTCAGGAACTTACAGTCTTTGTTTGAATAAATCCGATTCACACGATCTGTCACACGTTAACTGTCTCGATGTTTTGATGGGTTTAATGACGCCATCTTGGAGAATTCGAGTGTTCAATAATTGGGACACACTGCATTTTCTATGTCCCAATGATCGAACACCGTATTTGTTAACAAATAATGAATTAAAAAAGTAATTGTTATTTGTAAGAAATTTTCTGGGGAACCTGAAACGCCTTTACATTTTGAGATGCGACAGTTTTTGAATTTTTTGTGCCCTTACGCATGAAGCGGCATGTCTTAGCAAAAACGATAACAGTTACTACAAGACGTCAAATCGGGTCACCGTTGCTGATTAAATAATCTTTTTCTCTATCAATCAAAGCTTTTTTTGCACAAGTAAGGTAACATTTCGATAGCTAAAAGTTCCATATGTGTAATGAAATGTTTATAAATAAGTAAATGCATGCAGGTGAATGAAAAATAATAAAAATACAAGATAGTGTTCAATAATTGGGACATTTACCTTACGTACTTCTCTGCGAAATGCAATTAGGAACGCAACTTTTAAATTTGAAGTAAATCGAGTGAAAATTGTTGAAGTTATTTGTCACGCCAATTGGAAAAAAGCTGTTTCGAGATAAACGCTTTTAAAGTTTTAGGTACTCTATGGCCGTGCCAGAGGTGGGCTTACGTTATACGCTCAAAGTCGGCGACAAAAAAAGTCTTGCTATAAAGCGAATAGTAACTTATTCTTATGATCATTAAGCACCGTGTTAGCGGGGAAAAAATATCGATTTTTTGAAAATTCTATGGCCTCAACCCTCAAAGTATCTAGTCGCGGGCGATATGACGGTTCTGCATCTTCATTATATTTCACAAAATAATAAGAGCCTGCACTTCATCTATTGTGAACGATGCCACACCTGTAGGGACTGAGGGCACTAACCGGTCACGCTGCCTGTTCTCACTAAAGTGGCTGTAACTCCGTCAATTTTCGGACTTGTGAATAAAAATGTTGCCAACATAATTTTGAATATATCTACTTTCAAGAATTATAAAAAACAAACAAAAATGTTTTTTCCAATTTTGCTTGGGTTATGTGGGAAAGGTACGGTGCAAGTTCTTGCACAGTGACTTCCCCCCTTAACTGACATTTCGTATGGAAACCTGTCAACTTTCTGCGGTGAACTTGTGCGCGAGTTTTAAATTCAAAACTTGAATATGCAAAAATTTTGCTATTGCTGACATTCTAAAATCGTGACGTAACGCACCCCCCCCCCCCCGCCCCCAATTTGTTTACGTAATTCGCGCACGCCCCGTTAATACGACTTTGCTTCGGGACACTAGAGGTCAACGACACTTTAATGCATGACAAGCATTCCTTGAAGCAATCAAATGCGTAACTACTGTAAACACGATTTTGAGAGTTCTTTTTTGCGAAACCGTCAGTCAGCGATAATTACTCGTACGGATAACGTCAACGCGTAAAATATTATTTTTACGTCAAACTGCGAAAATCGCATTTGCGAGTCTCAACAAATGGCAACAAAACGTGGGGTCAGCCTGGTTAAACGTATGAAAGCTTAAATGATGTTTGAAGAAGGAAAATCCCAGAAACAAATAGCAAAAGAAGTGAATTGTTCGCGTTGCTCTGTCCAATATGGAATTAAACGAATGAGAATGACTGGCAGTCATTTAAGGTATTCCTTTCGCGAAGGGCCGTATTTTGTGGGGGCATAAGCAGGGCCTTCTGAATCGTCGGTAAAATACAATTTCGCTTATTAAAAAAATAAGTTACAATGGATTATTGTACAGAACGATAAACTAGAATTAAAAATTTCGCGCAAATTTAGGAGATTGAGACATTTTTACATTTATTTGAAACGTCACGGCTACAAAAATTCTTCTGCTAGTCACATTTTTCCAAGTTTTAACATTAATATTTTCTTTAAACGTTCGGTGACCCTCTGTTTTTATTGTCGTTACGGAATCTTTAGACTATTTTACACGTGTGAGCAGTTTTTATCAGGCCTCTAGAGTTATTTGGTGTATAAATTACTAGATAGAAATTTGGCCAGCGCGACATGTCCATAAAGCGCCGTATAAATGAGACGATTTTTAGGGCCGTAATTTTTCGTTCAAGGTTCGGTAACTTGGCCCGAAATTTTACCAATATACTGGGATGTATTCTTACTTCATTATAGACGAAAGTCAGTTAAGTGTAAAGTATTTGGGTTCGTGAAAGGAATAGCTTAAATAGAAGGAGATCGGGAAGAAAAAAGGTCATCACATGTCGGCAGGATAGAATATTAGTGAGAACTGCGTTATGGTTGTTATGGGGTTTAGCCGTCGGGGTCCCGTGCAGAAATTTTGACCGGGATACCCTATGTCCGATCAAATCCCGATCAGGATTTGTCATGGAATCCCCAAAACCGGTATCCCGGTTAGAATCCAACTTGCATCAGTATCGGCATATGTACGACGACGATGGCATCATTTTGAAAATTTTGGCGTCACGTGTATTTTCTGTATTACTATGGAATTCCTATTTATAGATAGGAATTTCTGTCTATAGATTCCTATCTATAAAATTCCTATCTATAGATAGGAATCTCACACTGAGAAAAAAATTCAGTTGGTTTAACAAAATGTATCTTTAAATACGTTCAACTTGATTTTTGATTGGCATAACAAACATTTCGTTAATCGGTATCGTAATTCAGTATCGGAATATGTACGACGACGATGGCATAATTTTGAAAATTTTGGCATCACGTGTATTTTCGGTATTACTATGCACTGAGAAAAAAATTCAGTTGGTTTAACAAAATGTATCTTTAAATACGTTCAACTTGATTTTTGATTGGCATAACAAACATTTTGTTAATCTAACGATAGTTTTAGTGGTGTGAACTGTAGCTAAATAAGCTAAATAAGCTACAGTTCACACCACTAAAACTATCGTTAGATTAACAAAATGTTTGTTATGCCAATCAAAAATCAAGTTGAACGTATTTAAAGATACATTTTGTTAAACCAACTGAATTTTTTTCTCAGTGCATAGTAATACCGAAAATACACGTGATGCCAAAATTTTCAAAATTATGCCATCGTCGTCGTACATATTCCGATACTGATGCAAGTTGGATTCTAACCGGGATACCGGTTTTGGGGAATAAGTCTCTGTTTATACCCATCGACATGTCGGTGGGTATAAACATGTATTTAAGACAAATTAAAATCAAATTCACAATGATTAGATTAAAATTTACACCAACCGTGAGTTCGTACGTATTTCGAGAGAAAACATTTCGTCGAGGCGAAGAAATTTTTGCAAAAAAAGTTGTGAGTTTCAAATATTACATTATAAATATGAAAAAAATCACAAAATGAGATGTGAATTTCCTCAAGTTGAAGAAAATAAAAATCGAATTCACGACAGTTATATTAAAATTTACACCACAAGTGTAAACGTATTTTCAGAGAAAACATTGTGTTGAGTCAAAGAAATGTTCGCACAAAAAGTTATGTGCAAAAATTTCTTTGCCTCGAGGCAATGTTTTCTCTCAAAATACGTATGAACTCACTTTTGGCGCAAATTTTAATCTAATCATTTTGAATTTGATTTTAATTTGTCTTAAATACGAAAAAATTCACAACTAATTTTGTGAATTTTTTTGTATTTATAATTTCTTATCAATACATTTGCATTCACAGATTTTGATGTGAATATTTTTTAATTCACATCAAAATCTCGCGATGAGCGCGATCTGCCATTTGAATCTTTGGACAAATTTTTTTTATTGATAGTTTAATGCACCAAAACTTTATAAATGTTATTTATTTTTATAATGAATTTAACATGTCAGAATTCTATTTTTGACATTTTATTTCAGCCTGTATTCACCCGTGATCCTTCCCAGATTCCTCAATGATTCCATGGGGAATCTATTTAGAGTCATTAAAGGATCCGGTTCTGGATCTCTAATGGAATCCAGTTTACGGATCTTACATTTAGTCTTCGAATCTGATCCGATATCGGACTAGATCCCAACTGGGAGCCCGGGATACAAGTCAGAATCCAGCTGTATCCCTGCCAAAATTTCTGCACGGGGTAAAGGACAAAGGGAGCGCCCAATGCTTATGCACGGAGCCGATTGACTGTTACCAACTATTTCAAATAATCCTCATATTAAACGTGCGTTTTCGAACTATTTTTCTACATCTATTTGTAAAAATATGCATTTTTGAACAATCGGTGATTACATTAAGGGGCCAGTCCACTTTGAAAATTTCAAAAAATCGAAAGCAAGCAAGAGCAAGCATCGAGCAAGCTCGAAGAAATCGACGATGATAAGCAATCAGAAGGGATTTTGTACAGTGCCGGAATTTCCGATTGAGTTTAGGTAAGAGTTTTCCAATGTATAAACTTCAAACGTGTTTTTCTCGAAACAACGTTTTAAAAATCTAGCTCCATTGTATCTCGAAAAATAATCAACCGATTCTCTTGAAATTTGAAGCACATATTGTAAACATGATTCGCAACAAGATGACCCTCGATGGTTTTAAAATTTTGATTTTTACTGTTTTTTTTGCGAAAAACTGCGAAAAAACGCGTTTATTTTACTTTTTTCGTTTTTCATCTGCCATTTTTATTATTTTTTGATAATACTTTATATTCGAGGGTCATTTTGTAGGGGGTGTCATACTGAATCTAATGGACTTTGATTTTTTTGTTTTAGACAAGCCGTTGCCGAGTTGTGATGGAGCTACCCCCTAGCCCGCCTATTTTTGAGGCGCTACGTTACACTATAATTTTTGTACTTAAAAATGAATAAAAATTAATTAAGCATTTTTTAAAATGTATTTCAAGACTTTATTTATCAAGCCCAACAACTTTTATATTCATATCTTTTATAAAATCCTCAAAAAAAAATCGCGAAAAGTGTTTTTTCGTGGCCCCAAAGTGGACTGGCCCCTTAAGTGTTTTCATTACTTTCTATAATTATTATGTATGAAAAAAATCTGCCTTATTTTGTATTTGCCGAGAAATGTCTAGAAATGTATAATTTCTGAAAATGGTTATCAAATTAATATTGAGGAATTATTATTAATTAAGAGAATAAGTACCAATAATATTCGTTGTTAATTATCCTGACCGAGTAGTTTGAGGTTTCCGGGCATAATTACCGAATACCGATAAGATAGGTAGCATTTGTGCCATCTACGACATTGCCATGATTGCACAGTCTAATATTTGGTGTGCTTGATTTTCACACAAACTCGCTATCAAAAACATTAGTAATATTATAAAGGTACTGTGAGTCCTCATTTTACGGTACCAAGAGTTAGTGCGATAATGAATCGAACCGTATCTATTTTTTCAGCTCCGTGGTAACATTTACTTAGCAGATATTAATAATGTACTGAAAAATGATGGAGAGTTTTCCATAAGCGTTATGTATTTAGCACACGAAATACCCCGAGTTTCCAATTATTTTTTCTCAAAAACGGTACTGTGGAACGTATTTAAGGAGAGATATACACCTAGATGGTCGAGGTCAAGGATTTAGAAGCTATGAACATTCCGTCGACCGTAGAAGACCCACACTATGGGCCTGGTATCGATGATTCCATGTAAGTTGACAAATTTCATGATTTATTCATTCCCAAATTTTCAAACGCCTATTTCCGAAACCACTTTTTTCAAATCGGTACTCAAAATTTCTTAAAAATCAATGAACCGATTGCCTTGAGGTTTTTTGTGGTTATTTCTATACACCATTATCTAGTACTTGTCATAGAATTTTTTTTCCGTTCCTTAGTTTTTGCTTTATAGGCAAAATAATACCTAATTTCTGGCCCAAAAATCACTATTTATGTTGAAACGTCCACCATTTTGTCATAAATCGATATTTTCAAAATCGGCTATGATAAGTACTAGATTATAGTATCTAATTTAATGATCTTTTTGGTTTTTTTTTCAGATGATTTTTGAAGAAACGCCAGTGGGTACCGTATGCGCAGATTTTTTTACGACGCTCCAAGGATCATACAATATCCTTGTATATTTTTGATATTTTTGAATAAAGAAAATTAAACATATTTTTGAATGTATATACTTATGATAATTAAAACCCCAATCCGAAATTTCAAATAGTTTCCCTTAAAAAAATTCACAAAAATGACTTTTTTCCGGCTCCAAGGTGTATATTTCCCCTTAAACTGCACACGATGATCAGCAAAGAGGTTATAAAAGTCCAGAAAAAAATTCAACTCGGTGGTAACATGTTTACTTAACCCCATAACAATATTAAAAAATCGACGCAGAACGTCGTCTGATTTGGGTGCTGAGCTTAAGGTAGTAGTCTCGATGAGACTACTACTTTAGATAGACCAAGACGTTTTTCTATAGAATTTTTATTTTTATTTTGAAAATGTGTTCAAGACACTGTTAAGTGATTACCTGCAAAATTTCGAAAGGATTCACCGTTCTGTATTCGAGATATTGGCAATCAAATATTGCACGGCTTTACACGCGTTCTTATGAGGAACGGTGAAAAATTTCACATTTCATTCAATAACGTTGAAACATTTCCACAGATTTTTATTTAAAAATCTCAATTACAAAGGAACATATGACGAAGTAGGTAAAAAAATATTGATTTCGACCGTCTAGTTTCAGAGATAGAGCGATTTAAATTAAGAGGTGAGATGCAGTCAGAGGCGTGAAAAAACGAGCATTTTCAATCATTTTTTTTAATAGTAATTAAGTTTGTTTCACAAAAGTTGTTACACAGACTTTTTTTGTTATATTTCAACTTGACTTGCATAAATTTTCAAAGAAAAATATTGATTATTTATAAAAATATCGCCATCTTCGTCGGACCCCCTTCGGTATGTAGTGCTTTGCGGTGACCACCATAAAATTTTACTGGATCATGTGGAACGTTGTTATTTTTGGACCTCTCAACATTATAATAGGTGTTTTCTTACTAACTTTATAAGTTTTTACATCCTGATAAGATGTACAACCTACATTATAAAGATATTCCGCAATATATCGAAGCTGTCATCGAATGAGCGGAGAACAAACATTTCAACGTGACTGTGGCGAGACTGCTACCTTAACGGGTTATACGCAGTTGAAAATTTCAAAGAAAAACATTTTATTGCATTTTCCGAATATACAAATAAGTAAGTATATTCCCTGAAAATTTCAAATCGATCCAGCGAATATTCTCGGAAATACACACATATTTGTAAGGACGTTCGGAGCGCTACAGCGTAAGCGCGCGAAACTTCAATCGCGTTTTTCTCAAAACGATGTTTTCAAAGTCGGTATGCACGATTTCTCAAAAACGGCTTAACCGATCGGTCTGCAATTTTAACACAACCTTATCAGATATATTCTTCAGGCATTGATCGAAAGAATAAGATTTCCGATAATTATTTCTATTTGTTTTCAACGATTTAACGAAAAAAAATAGGTCGAAAATCGAAATTGTATGTTTCCGGAGCCACCATATTGTCAAAAATTAAAATTTCGACTATTCCTTCGATCAATACTTGGATTCATCTATCCCCTAAAATAATCTTTTTGGTTTTTTCATTTTAGATAATCCAAACCGGAGATACTTTCCTCACCACCGGACACTTTTTTCGGGGACCTCCAGGAGACTTCCTACAGGAACAATGTTAACGAATGTTATTGAAAATAAAAAATGCCAATCTAAAGTTAAGAGATTCCACTTCACTGCCTAATACTTTTAGTTTTGCCTAAATGAAATCCTTGTACAGAAAAAAATCGTGAAAAAACGACTTTTTTTGGCCTTGCACCTGCGTATAACGTCTTAAGGGATAACGTCACTCTAGCGGCAGAAAACAAGGCTTAACTTTGACAATTTATTTTGGGAGTATGAAAAGAGGAATAGGATTTCTTTTGAGAGGGTTTTTTAAACACATATTAAAGTTAGTATAAAAAAAATTATTATAATTTTCATACAAAATGGCGGCGACAGAGCCCATCATGAAAAACGTGTTTTTTACAAATAGCTTCACGGGAGGACGGTTTTCTCGTAAAATATAAGACCTGGAACAAAACCCCAAAAAAAATATAATATATATATTATTAGCTATGGGACTACGTACGGATTTTTTTAAATCAAATTTTGAAAGAATGGCGCACTTTGCAAGAAATAAATCGATTTTTCCCCCCAAAAATAAGCAGTAAACTGTTTATAAAAAAAACGTTTATATTTAATGAAAAAACGACTACGTACTGTCATAGAAAATGTTATTGTGAAGCTACTATCAAAATTTTAAGTCGATCCATGCAAAGGTGTTCGAGTAATCCGTTCTCCCAGTTTGGAAAAAGTGGTTTCGAGAAAAACGCGTTTAAGTAACACGCTATACCAGTGTGGCACTTACAAAAAATCGATTTTTTTTTTCGTTTTTCGACAGTTTATACTTGCAACAATATCATTATCATTTACTACTGTGTCCAAAAAATAAGGTGACATTTGAATTTAAACTGCGCGCGTCGAAGGATTTGGAGAGTTATTTTTTTTTAGGTTGGTAGTACTGTCAGTGACATGTATGTCAAATTTACATGTCAAAATATTCATTAGTGTTTGAGATACGCATCGTTTTGTGAGCTGCTAAAAGTGAGTTTTTCGTTTTTTACGATGTCGAAATTTGTTGAGCAAAGAATTTGCATTAAATTTTGTTTGCGGAATCAATTTTCTGCTGCGGATACGTTTCGCCAAAAACTCAACCCATATCGTTCCGCAACCACCGTATTCACCTGATCTGGCGCCGTGCGACTTCTGGCTGTTCAGCAAGCTCAAAAGATCGCTCCGGGGACACCGTTTTGATACGATAGAGGAGATTCAAGCCGCAGCGAAGACGGAACTGAAGGTCATCCCGGAAAGTGACTACAATCAGTGTTTCGAGGATTGGAAAATCCGTTGGCATAAGTGCATTGCATTGGGAGGGGATTACTTTGAAGGGGATGAAATTGATTTGGAAAAATGAATAAAGAATTTTCGAAATAAATACAATGTCACCTTATTTTTTGGACACAGTAGTATATCATTTATGTCAATATGATTTTATCTTGCAAAAATCGATAGTTAAATCGCTAAATGCGTATTTCTCGAAAAGAGATTTTTTTAATTTGCCGTCATTGTAACTCAAAGAGCAATTATCCGATTGACTTGAAATTTCAACTGAGTACTCTTGAATATATTGACTCTACAAAGACGTAGGATATTTTTGACTGGATGAAAATTGGCCATTTGTCATTAAAAAACACGAACATTTTAGAGGCAAGAAAACAGACTATTTTTCATAACTACGCTATTTTGTTAGATTTTGATATTTTTCGAAAATCCTACGTCATTGTACAGAAAATACCTTCCAGTTTAACGTCATTTTTTCCTTTTTCCGTTTCAGCTACTCAATCGGCCGGAATCGTGTCAGCAGTGGAGGCACTTTTTTTTGACGCCTTCGAAGGCAGCGCATAAGTCGCTTGGATCTCAATATTTTACGATGAAAAAATTATGTAATATAGGTCAAATATAGCCAAATATATTCTTAATTTTCCGAAACATTGAATTGAGTAGTTTTCATCCAAAAAATTCCCGAAAATCACCCAAATTTTGAGCGTTCACACTGGTATAGCCCCTTAAATTTGTATGAGACGCCTGTAAGGAGTCCGAGGCGCTGCGGCAAAATCGATAATTCAACTTTAAAAAAAATCACTACAGGACTAATTGCATATTGTTTTTATGACCCCAAAGTATTTTATGAGCAAAAAAAAACGATTTTTCCAAAATCCTAGAGTGGTGTTATTTCTTAACAACGAAACGGAACAAAATATTTAAGTCCCAATAGTACAAATAAAGCTCAAGCAGGCTGGCTTGAGAGGATACAAGGCTAGAACATAGACCATTTATGATCTGTTCTCAAGCGAAAGATCTGGGAACACGCAATAACGTCGGAGGAACCCCTCAAAAAAGTAGTGCAAGAAGAGTGGAGGAATATAGACCCCGTAGTGTGATTCAGTTCGTGTTCTCCATGTCGAAAAGGGTTACCGTCGTAATTCTGGTTAACGGCCAACGAAATATTAGTTAAATTTAAAAAGTCATTGTGGCAGAGGTGTAAATATTGAAATATCACTGTTAATATTATTTTTGAATAAAAAAAAGACCAATAAGAATTCTCTAAACTTCTAACGTGTTAAAATTCAATTATCTACCTCTTCTTTTCTTGATATTTTCAGTAAAACATCTTTGTTTCAAAGTAACGGCAATAAATTGACGAGACAAATCGTCGACTATCAACCAAGAAAGTGATACAAAGAGATGCTGGGAAAATAAATCTAAAAAAAATTAGTCACTCCAAAATAACAAAATACAAATTTTTACTCCTGAGACTAAATATTCCAATCCTCATAGTTTTCAAGTTACGCCGCCCGAAGCCAGCTTTTTGGAAGCCTGCCGTTTTTTCGAGAAAAAAATAGACAAATCTGCGAAAGAAAATCACAAATTTTTTTTCAACGAAACTAAAGCTAACGCTTTTCTTTTCAAAGATCTCACTACTAAATGGTGAGATTACTATTTTTCAAAGTCCAGCACGCGATTTTGCGAAGTGCGAAAATCGTGGAAAACCGGCGTGTTCAAAATGACGTACCGGGGACAAAAGAAAACGCAAAAAAAGATGAAAAAGGAAAATGAAGCTGGCTTTGTCCGCTTGAAAACCCCCCTTGAAATTTTTTTTTTCGCTGACATAATCGATTTTATGTCCGGATAGAAAAGTTACAGGTGCGTGCGTGTGTGTGTGTATGTGTGTGTGTGTATGTATGTGTGTATGTGTGTGTGTCATTCATGCCGATGTCCGCGCGTATGGTCTTTGTAGTCCCTGCAAGCGTTGCGGAGAGCGCCAGCAACGAGCGGAGTAGCAGCAGCAGCCTGGGCAGGTGCTCGACGTGTGCTCCGAGCCTAATAGACCGCACACGCTTCGCCCACTCTCTTCTTGAACATTCTTTTACATGTATGTATGCGTATGTGTATATGTGTGTGTGTGTGCGTGCTTGCGTGCGTGCATGTGTGTGCGTGCGTGCGTGCGTGCGTGCGTGCGTGTGCGTGTGTGTGTGTGTGTGTGTGTGTGTATATGTGTGTGTGTGTGTGTGTGTGTGTGTGTGTATTAGGGTGTACGGAAAAAAATCTATATTTTTTTCGGTTGCATCCACCAAAAAAGGTGAATTAAGGTAAAAAAAGAAGAATCCTCGAAGGAGAGCTCAGAAAAAGATTACTTCGAACGGCGCATTGCATTTGAATACTTTCCATAAGAATAACACAGGAAAATATTGGCACTTCTGAACATCGTAGTAAAACTCTTCAGAAAAAAATCTCACAAAAATGTCATTAAGATATTCTGATAGAGAATTGAATTCCCTACAAAAAAGTTCCTACCAACAATTAGCTTAGAACAACCGTTCAAGTGGTATGGCTGTTAGAATTTAAATTTTATTATTTAAGTGACGTGCGCGCCATAGCACACGCTGCCACCTGGCGGCAGCATGCGGTAGCTCGTAGTGCTCAATTACAAGCTTCACACTAGCGCCACGAACGGGAAACCGCGACATTTTTCCCCCATTTTGGCCCCAAATCAAGATCTGTCACTGCTACAAAATTTCATTCGTTATTACGAAGTGAATCCTGTAGTAGGTGAGGCTGCCTCGAAAAAATTAGCTAGTCGCTTGTCGTACTTTAACGAGAAAATTGTTGCTTTGTCGTTTTTCGACAATGCTGTGCCGATAAGTGTAAAGGCAAAAATGGTACAAGCTCTGCAATCTCGAGAAAAATCCAAAAATCCTTCCGAGTGAGCAATTGTTAAAAAAATGATTGGGAAATGTTACTGAAAAAAGACATAAACGATTTCGTTACTCAAGAATCCTTATTTATTTTCCAGCAATTCAATTTACCTCATTTGAGTTGCTTAGATTTTTTTTAACTCCAAAAGTCGTTAATAACGTAATCGAATGTGGTGTCGCTCTGATAGAAGCATATCACGATTCATTAACAAAAAACGAAGAGCAGCATATTTATTGGGCGTAGCGCAAAATCAGCGACAGAAATACCCTAATTGCAACAAACAGACTCTTAAAAAAGGGAACGATGATTATCGAGCATTATAATGTAAAAACAAATTATTTTATCTTATTAAACCAAATTCATTGAATAAAACTTTTTGAAACACGATCCATGATGGACGTCGTTTCTTTTATATTTCTTCTTGTACTTGATTCTTTTTTCTTCCAGAGAAATATTTTGAGAACGATTCCATGCAAATTGTATGTTAGATCAGAACATTCTCTACAAAAAAAACCTAAAAAGGTTTTTCGTAAAGCGAAAAAGTCGATTGTTACAGCCTTTTGAATTTTTTTTTTTCTATCTATTCAATTTCAGACAGCGATTCCACTTTAACGGTTGTTCTGAGCTAATTTTTCGTAAAAACTTTTTTGTTGGAAATTCGATTCTCCATGAGAATATGTTAATGACATCTTTGTGTGATTTTTTTCTGAAGAGTTGCACTGCCACATTCAGAAATCACAATATTTTCCTCAGTTATTATTATGGAAAATAATCAAATGCAATGCGCCATTCGAAATAATTTTTTTTTGAGCTCTCCTTCGAGGATTCTTCATTTTTACCTTAATCTACCTTTTTTGGTCGATGCAACCGAAAAAAAAGTATCAATGTTTTTCCGCACACCCTAATATATATATGAATAATCGGTGTGAAAAAGATCGATATAAAAGTATAAGTTTAAAAAAAATTGTAGTGAAGTACCGATTTTTTGACATCGGTACTTCACTACAAATTTTTGAATACCAATACTTCGTCGTCGAAAAATGTCGATATTCCAACACCGATACACGATAGAGCATAATATATATATATATATGTATATATTTCAATATATGTTTTCAATACCGATCGTTCAACATCGATCTGCGAATACCGATTTTTCAATACCGGTATTCCAATACCGATACACGATAGAGCTAAATGTGCACAGACACACACACACACACACACACACACACACACACACACACACACACACACACACACACACAGTTGCATGCAAAATTGTCCGGCCAAAGATAATTTTATGATGGAGTAACGTTTAAAGCATGTAAAATGGAAATACAAACATATCATCGTAAAGTTCTTTTATTATGCAATCGAAACGTGTTATTGAAAAATGATATATAACTATTCATAATTATTTATAACCAAAATAACAATTTTCGCTTTTTCATCACTATCCGGCCAAGTACGAATCACGCACTATATACGAAGAAAAAAATATAGTAACTCAAGAAGAAAAAAACTGAAAACGGTAATGAATGTAAGATTTGCATCAATACTTAGTAGGCATGCCCTTCGAAGCTATCACGGCAGCACATCGGTGAGGCATCGATTCAATAAGTTTGATGATTCTATCTTGAGAGATATTTTTCCACTCTTCTTGAACTTTTCCCCACAAAGCAGCTTTATTGGCACAATGTTCAGTTCCTACTCTTAGTTTTAACTCTAGCCATAAATGTTCTATGGGATTCAAGTCCGGAGATTGACCCGGCCACTCTAAAATTCGAGTATTTTTTTTGCTAAAAACCTGCTGAAGGAGCTGTGTCGATGTTTCGGATCATTATCTTGCTGAAAAATCCATCCTCGTGGCATATTCTGACGAGCATAAGGCAGCATTTCTTTTAATATAATATCTCTATACATAGCTGAGTTTATGGTGCCTTCAATTTTAAAGATTGGACCGACGCCTTTCCACGAGAATGCACCCCATAGCATAATGCTACCTCCGCCGTGTTTCACAGTTGGTGTTTGATATCGCGAATCATTTCTATTTCCTTTTGGTCGTCGAACGTACCTACTCCCATCACTTCCAAACAAATTAATTTTAGTTTCGTCTGAGAAGAGCACTTTTTTCCAATCTTCAACGGTCCAGCTCTGGTATTTTTTCGCGAATTCTAATCTGGCCTTCTTATTTTTTTACTGATCAGCGGTTCTGTCAGTCTACGTGAAGCAGTACTTTGGCTAATGTCAGCCAAATTTTCTTCGCGTAATTCACATGCGATGATTGCAGCATTTTTTTTTACGTCTGCGACAGCCTTTCTTTTGATCACTTTATCGACACGATTAGTTGTTTCCCTAGATCTCCCAGGACAGTATTTACCTTCTGGAGTACCTGTAGTCTTGAATTTATTCATTACAGTAGAACCGCGATTATCCGAACCTCGATCATCCGAACCCTCAATTATCCGAACGATGACTTAGTTTATCCGAACGCTCAATTATCCGAACGTTGGCGCGAAAGATACATTATTTTTCGCTGCGACCAACGTGAGCAACAATGAGCAACTCAACGCAACTTCTCCTTCTCAAACGGCTGCGAGACTTAGTCGCTCAAAAACACGTTACAGCCGTTCGTCAATTAAAAAAGGACGATTTTATTTTAAAAAATATAAAAAAAGGCATTCGACGTTTTTCAGGTGTTTAATATATATATATATATGTGTGTGTGTGTGTGTGTGTGTATGTGTGTGCGTGCGCGCGCGCGCGCGCGTGTGTGTGTGTGTGTATTTCAACGGTAATATGTATGTCAAATTTCAATATATGTGTATGTACTGTTTTTATGTAAAAAGGTGTTGTTTATGATCTCGTCCCAAAAATCCCACGTTTCGATTATCCGAACTAGCCTTGGTCCCAATTGGTTCGGATAATCGAGGTTCTACTGTATATCGTTAGCAGTCGATTTTCTAATCGCCCAAATTTTGGCTATTTCACGTGAAACTTTTCCTTCGTTGTGTAACTTGATGACCACTTCACGTATATCTAAAGACGTGCGTTTCGACATCTTGACTGAGTGTTACTCATCGTACAATGCAAAAGGAACAGAGCTCTCAATGTTTACATGATTTCGCGACTGATAACGTAAACAAAGCGAAGCGAATTACATCTTCTTGGAATTTGGCTGGACATTTATGAAGCAGCAAAACGTGTTATTTTTCTTCCAAGTAATTGTTAATCCTTATGAACAATTTTTGAATTTCATATTTTGATTGCATAATAAAAGAACTTGACGATGATATATTTGTGGTTCCATTTTGCATCTTTTCAACGTTACTTAATCATAAAATTATCTTTGGCCGGGAACTTTTGCATGCAACTGTATATATATATATATATATATATATATACCGCAACGATGCGAGAAAGCCTCCTTTCTTTTTTCTCCTGATCATCCTCGTCTCATTCTTTTGTCCGCAGCATACTACACGGTCCGCGCGTATATCTCGTACCACGGCAGATGGTACAGGAACAGATGAGAAGATCATCTCTCGCGATAACGAGATCACGTATACACGAAGAGAGGTTATAGTTTTCGTTTTAACCTCTCTGCTGCGTGTGTGTGTGTGTGTGAGTACTGGAACTATATCTTGTCGGTATTTTTTTTATTTCGACCGTAAAAATTGTAAAATAGCTTGAAAGCACTGAGGCTGCATTACGAAAAGGGGTGTATTTCGAGGCGGTCCTTTTATCCCAAAGGCGGCAATACAACTTAGTGCCGGAAGTCGACCCTAAATCGTTTCGTTCAGCTATATACGTGTATGTACGTGGGGTAATCAACATCCGGCTCATTGAAACGTCTCGTTTCACGTCGGAAAATCCCTCTTTTCCGGATTCCGTGGATCCGGCTCTTTGCAGACACGAAGCTTGTCTTGTCACGTATACTCGTAGGCTTAAAATATACATATGGGGCGTTCGGGCAGCGTGTCGTTCGGCCCTTGTATTTTTGTGTCTTGCATTTGACGTGAAGTAACAGCTTGGGCGATGAGGGTCGACAAAATTAGGGAAAAGAGGAGAACACTCGTCGCAGACTAGAACGAACCCAAACAAAATAGAAGTTGGGTGAAAATTGATATAAAACATTCAACGATATATCGATTCACGTGTAGGAAGTCAGGGAAGGAAAAAAATCGGTTTTATATGAAATTTCACGCAATAGCTTAATTTTTATATGGATAATTTTATTTCACTTTAAAAAAATTTTGACGGACTTTTTTGTTTCTGTTTTTCAGATATTTGCTTTGTTAAAAATATTTTCGCTGTTTTTTTTATTTTTCAAACCTTTTTGTTTTTTTTTCTTCATTTTTTAGAACTCGTTATTATCTTTTAAACTCTTTTTACGTTTTGTAAACTCTTTTTCACCTTTTGACGTTTTTTAGAACACGATTTGCTACTTTTTTGCGTTTCTGAATATTCCTTCCCTCAAAAAGACGGAGCAGATCGTTTAGAATGGAATATCCCATGGCTATGACAATATACACCGTGTGTAAACTGTACGACTCTTCACGTGAATATACGTGAATGTATAAATGTTGAGGTATTGTTGTGCGTTGTGTGGGCACAAAGCGCACGTAGTGTGGACAAATCCATTGATCCTCTTGTCCTCGCAGTGTAGCTGCAAAGATAATAGAGACAGAGCGAGAGAGAGAGAGAGAGAGAGAGAGAGCAGGTAAAGGACCCGAATTACAGGAAGGAATAAACGACGACGAATTTCGACCCAGGGATTTCCGCCCTTCATAAGCTCCTAAGAGTACTGTTGTACACGTGGTCATGGTGGGATGTATACTCGCCTCTATACGTACATATATAAATATATACATAATACATACACAGTAAATATATACATAAAGGGTGTCTCAAAATAACCCGAAATTTTTTTTTATTAACAAAACGTATTATTTATTTAAAAAGTACGAATATTTTAATTTTAATATAAGGTACAAATATGGAGGTTATGTGTGGAACATAATATCCGATAAATTGCATAAACGGCATGGACTTTGAAGACATAATCTTTCAACAAAATGGCTCAACCTCCCATATTGCGGACGAAAAATGCAGTTATTGCAGACGAAGTTTGATGGTCGTAGATCTCGCGCCGCGGCGATGATAATTGGCCACCTAGATCGTGCTATTTGACGCCATTGGACTTGTTTCTTTGAGGGTTTCTGAAAGGAAAAGTGTATGTCAATGATCCACAGACCATTCCGGAGCCCAAGGGAGCAATTGGACGCACCATTAACGAAATTAGTCCGCAATTATGCCAAAATGTTATTGAAAATTTTGCCATAAGAGTGAACGTTTGCAAACAAGATCGAGGCGGCCCTTTATTTGATATTGTGTTCCACACATAACCTCCATGTTTGTACCTTATATTGTAACAATAAATTAAGGGACAACACCACTATGACGGCTTCAAAAAATCGATTTTTTGAAAACCATCTAGAAAAATCTAAAATACATTTAAGATTAAGATGCCGTTGGACCCAGGTCGAAAAAATAATTATTTTCGGAGATATTGAATATTTTGTGGAGCGGTGCAGCGGTCTGAAGAGCTCTATGGCATAAAATATAAATATTATATTGGTGACGGCGATTCTAAAATGTTTCTGGGCATATCGAAAAGCGATCCCTACGACGGTTTCGAGATAAAAAAAAAGAGTGCATCGATCATGTCCAAAAACGTATGGGAGCGCGCCTCCGCGAAATCGTGAAAAAACAAAAAGGATTGTCTGGCAGAGGAAAGCTCACCGGAAAATTGATTGACGAGTTGAGCACATATTACGGCTTGGCTATTCGGAGGAACAGCGATGATGTTGAAAAAATGAGGAAGGCAATTTGGGCAACTATCAAACATAAAATATCCACAGATAGTGAGCCACAACATGACGATTGCCCAGAGGGAGCCGAGTCGTGGTGTTCGTGGCAGCGAGCGGTCGCAAGCGGTAATATTTCTGAATATCGTCATAAGCCGCCTCTTCCTGAGGAAGTATTGGAGGCAATTACGCCAGTCTTCGAAAATTTGAGCAGAGACGATTTGCTGCAGCGTTGTTTGGGCGGCTTCACGCAAAACAACAACGAAAGCTACAACAAATCAGTTTGGGCAATAGCCCCCAAGTGTCAGTCCGGGAGCAAAAAAATCGTCGATATTGCAGATGATATCGCCGTATTATTATTCAATGATGGCCTGAGAAGCCTCATGAAAGTTTTGGAGACGTTGGGGATAACTATCGGCCCAAATTGTTTCAATTTTTGCGTTGAAACCGACGCAGCGCGGATCGAGCTGGCGGAGCGCTCGCTCACAGACGCTGCAAAAGAGGCAAGAAGAGCCTCTACAAGTTCGAGAAAAGATGCTAGGGACAATGATTTGCTTCTTGAAGGCCAGCTATGTGGTGCCGGCATCGCTGATTAAAGGTAAACAATTTTTTTTCCAATTTATCGCATAAATTAACAAACCTAAAACTTTGAACTCGTTTTTCTCAAAACCACTTTTTTGAGTGCGGCACGCAGCAGAACTCGAGCAATTTTTATCCGATCGACTTCAAATTTGGACTGCATCAATAAAACTAGATTATTTAAAGAAGTACATAAGACTTTTTTTGATATCTCAATAATAAAAAAAAGTTATAGCCTATTTTCGACGAGAAATTTTGCTCGAAAATCGTCCTTTAATTTCAAAAGCGTGCCTATTTTTGAAAAATCAATATTTTTTCAAATCCCTGTGTACTTCTCTTCAAAATATCATATTATTAACGAAAACACTCGGTATTTTTTTTCAGATCGACTTTGAAGAGAGTTCTGCTGCGTGCCGCGGACCACTGCAGAGGCAACAGTACCTGACGCGGGAGCTTCCCCAGCGTCAGCATGGGGCGTGAAAATATTGAATTTTTTTTTTTATGTATCTTCAATAAACAACGAACAAAACAAATTTTTTTTTTCGAATATCTCTTTTTTTTCCCACAAAAAAATTCTTGAAAAATGGCAAAAAAACAGGGGCTCACAGTGGTGTTCTGCCTTAAACATGAAAAATCTTTTTAAAAACATGTTTTTATTTCTAAGCTATTGAACTAAAAAGTAAAAACTAATACTTAAAAGGAACATCCCCCAGGTGACACCCTTCGATTTTGTTGAAATTTGGATATGTTATAAAGCACCGAAATCTAAGCAATACGTATTTTTTTTATAGGCGGACAAACGGTTTTAAGGGGTGAAACCACCCCTTAATATAGGAGTGGTTCAACCCTTATTTTTTTTGCAATGTGTGTGAAATTGCTATATTACCCCTAGAGATGCCTTTTTCGAGGGGTGGTTTTACCCCTTAAAACCGTTTTTCCGCCGATAAAAAAAATACGTACCGCTTACTTTTCGGTGCTTTTTAACATATACAAACTTCAACAAAATCGAAAGGTGTCACCTGAGGGATGTTCTTTGCTAGTGTATGACGTTAAAGAGTAAAGCTACAGAAGAACCCCCTCTTTAGTCACTGATCGAAGGCGCAGGCAGTACATACTTAACAAAACTTACATAAACATAGAGCTGAATTTTTTTAAAAATTTTGTCTCCAATGCTTGACGCTTTATTTTAAGTGTAATGACGCTTCACGCCTCAAGACTTTGAGAAAATATTTTAATTTTCAAAAGTTCTATGTTTATGTAAGTTTTATTAAGGGATTAGGCCACAGTAACGGGTATAAAATCATGTGCGAATTTAACAATTTTTTTCGTATCAAAAAGTGATTCATTCATAAAATTAATTACACATCTATTCAGTATGAATATATAAGATTATTGAAAAATATATATATATTTTTCGATGTACAAAATGGCCGACTACTCGAATCTTCTAGAAACAGCTTTTTTCCAATTGGCGTGACAAACAACTTCAACAATTTTCACTCGATTCACTTGGAATTTAAAAGTCATGTTCCTAATTTCATTTCGCAGAGAAGTACGTACGGAATTTCTGATTAATCGAAAACTTTTCATTTTATGAGCAGTTTATGTGCGGTTATAACGACATTTTTCACTAAAAATTCATTTTTTTAGTTCAAATACCTACATCTTTTTAATAAAACGATATTTTTTTAATTCCGTACGTACTTCTCTAGGTATTCTAATATAGATTGACGAGAATTTTTGTTTTATGTTCTAGGTAAAAAATTGTGGATGATAAACGTCACGCTGCGGAGCACCTAAACAAAAAGATAAAAGAAAATATTAGTAGTCAGCCATTGTGTACATCGAAAAAAATATATTTTTTTTCCAACAGCTTGATATTTATACTAAGCAGATGTGTAATTCATTTTACGAGTGAATCTCTGTTTCATACAAAACAAAATTGTTAAATTCGCACATGATTTTATACCCGTTACTGTGGCTTAACCCCTTAAGTATGCACTGCCTACGCCTTTGATCAATGACCGAGGATGGGGTTCTTCTGTAGCTGTACTATTTAACTTCATACACTAAATATTATTTTTTACTTTTTAGTTCACTAGTTGATAAATAAAAGCTTGTTTTTAAAAAGATTTTTCACGTTTTGTTTATTTTATACTTTTGAGTATTAGAATTTGTTTACTTATTTGCCATGCCAGACTCCCTGCCATTCAGACATTGGCGTAATCAAAAACCTTGCCTTAGGTTATAAAGGTTTCGCGAGAAACTTTATAATAGTGTAATTATAAATAGTGCTCAAATCATCAAAGTTAATGAGCCCAAACTCGATTGTCTTACCATTTGCCATTAGGAAATTTCAGTTCCCACCTCCCACCACCATTACCAGACTCTCGTTATCACGTGTAAAGAAAAGTGCTCATGATAACAAAACAAATGAGCACAAACTCGACTGTCCTAGTACATGCTATTAAGGAGTTGGATTGCCCACCTCCCACCTCCACCATCAGACCAGCTTCATGGTACCATATTATTGCATTGTCACCGCAGTTACATTGGTATGCCAAATTTCAGCTCAATCGGATGCCAGCAAGTGCTTAAAAAATGAATTACCAATTTTGAACCGGAAAAACACACGAATGAAGCAAGTTAAATAAAAGCTTGTAAACGTATTCGTACATTTCGAATAAATAATACGTTTCATTAAGGGGTTAGGCCACAGTAATGAGTATAAAATCATGTGCGAATTTAACAACTTTTTTTCGTATGAACAAGTGATTCACTCATAAAATTAATTACACATCGATTTAGTATGAATATCAAGCCGTTCGAAAATGTTTTTTTTTCGATGTACAAAATGGCCGACTAGTAATATTTTCTTTTGTTATGTTTTTGTTAGCCGCTCCGCGGCGTGACATTTAGCATCCACAATTTTTTACCTAGAACTGAAAACAAAAATTCTCGTCAATCTAAATAAAAATACCTAGAGAAGTACGTACGGAATGAAAAAAATATTGTTTTATTAAAAAGTTGTAAGTATTTGAACTTAAGGGGAGATACACACCCAGGAGCCGGAAAAAGGTCATTTTTGTGAATTTTTTCAAGAAAAACTATTGGAAATTTCGGATTGGGATTTTGATTATCTAAAAGTATATACATTGAAAAATATGTTTAATTTTCTTCATTTGAAAATATCAACAATATACAAAGATCCTTAGAGCGTCGTAAAAAAATATGCGTATACCCGCTGGCGTTTCTTCAAAAATCATCTGAAAAAGAAAACCAAAAACATTATTAAATTAGATACTATAATCTAGTACTTGTCATAGCCGATTTTGAAAATATCGATTTATGACAAAATGGCGGACGTTTGAACATAAATAATGATTTTTGAGCCAAAAATTAGTTATTATTTTACCTATAAAACAAAAACTAAGTAACGGAAAAAAAACCTACGACAAGTACTAGATAATGGTGTATAGAATAACCACGAAAAACCTCAAGGCAATCGGTTCATTGGTTTTCGAGAAATTTTGGGTACCGATTTAAAAAACGAGGGTTTGAGAAAAACGCGTTTGAAAATTTGGGAATGAATAACTCATGAAATTTGTTAACTTACACGGAATCATCGATACCAGGCTCATAGTGTAGGTCTCCTACGGTCGACAGAATGTTCATAGCTTCTAAATCCTCGACCTCTCCTTAAGAAATGAATTTTCACGGAAAAATTTCGTTATAACTGCTCATAAACTGCTCATAAAATGAAAAGTTTTCGATTAATCAGAAATTCCGTACGTACTTCTCTGCGAAATGCAATTAGGAACACAACTTTTAAATTTGAAGTAAATCGAGTGAAAATTGTTGAAGTTATTTGTCACGCCAATTGGAAAAAAAGCTGTTTCGAGAAGTTTCAAGTAGACGGCCATTTTGTACATCGAAAAAAAATATATATATATTTTCTAACAGCTTGACATGCATACTAAATAGATGTGTAATTAATTTTCTGAGTCAATCGCTTTTTCATACGAAAAAAATTGTTAAATTCGTACATGATTTTATACCCGTGTATAAAATCATGTACACGGGTACTTATTAAGTACCCGTGTACCGTGTACGGGTACTTATTAAGTAATTTATTAAGGTACTAAGGCCTTAATAAATTAAAATGTCAGCTCATTTTAAGACACCCTATATATTTATCGCAATACAGAGTATCAGATCTTCAAAAGAACTAGGAAAAAAAAATTCCCTAGCGTTTTGAAAAGCCCTCGAGTCGAGGAACAAAACTGCAGGATGAAAAATATAGCTTCCCCGTTATAATTTCGAATTTGACCTTCGAGTGACCTTGAAATTTAGCGTCAGGGTCAAACCGCGATTACCACTCCCTTCACCAGTTCGTAAGGGACAACTTTTGATTGAAACATTTTTCCGGGCGATGCGTATTTCTCGAGATAGCAGCGTGGGACCCTTGAAACGGGACACCCGGTATACGAGCGCCCGATTTACTCGGGCTCGGCGATTTTTTGCCTCGGCAAATCCTCCACTAATCCAAACACCTGAGATCTTGTTTGCGAAACGTGACCGTCGTCGTTTGTGCTGCCGATGCTCTCCTGCGAGGGCCACGCACGTCGCGCATTTCCGGCGACTTCATTTCGAACGTGATCTTTCTTTTCTGCCCCACCGAAAACACAATTGCTGGCTCGAATTCTCGGTTTTTCCTTTCCGCGATGTATAACGACAATAATAATAAGCGTGTCCGGAGTCTCGTTCTCCGCACACGCCTGCGCTGCTGCGTTGGCGCATCGCGGCAACGACCGGAAGCGAGAAGTGTCCTCGACGGCAAATAAAAGATTACCGTCGCGGAAAAATTTCTTCGAGCTCATTCTACACGTTGTGAGTGCGTGTTTCTTTTGCGCTCGTACGATAGTAATCGCGCAGGTGGCCGCAGTTGGCGGTCTGAAATAAAGTCGCCGGCCAGCAGCAGCGTGGAGGGGAGAATCGTAGCCCAATTGAAATTCGGCTGCGTCGCGAGCGGGGAATCCCCCGAGTAGAGTAATATAAACCGACCAGCGAATGGGCGAATAACGACACTTGCATTCAAATGGACTGTAAAATGAAAATATCATCAAACCCAATTTTTCAATCCCTATAGCTACCAAAAGATATTATTCTGATAGTATACTGAGAAAAAAAATCATTGATCCAACATCATTGGTGTTATTGAATGAAATTTCGTTGATTCGATTGTAAAATTGTTGGTGTAAATAATTGGATTTATTAGTCCAAACAAAACGCTATTGACTTTAATAACATGATAAAATTAAAAAAAAATTTCATTCAAAAGATGTATTGTTAGCCGAGAACAATATATTACAGAAAATATCTAAAAAATTGTCGCGAACAAATTATATAGTTCTGACTGCATTTTCTGCAACGAACAAAAAAAAGCGTTTCAATTCATAACATGAATATTGTTCATTCGAGTACACAAGAAAAATTGAATTTTGCTCGTTTGATTTAGATAAAATTTCTATTGAGTAAATATGTTATTTTATTTTTTCACCATATCCGATATTGATTTTCAAGTACATTATTCGTTAAAATATTAATATTTTATTTTGATTGAAAAATATTAAGCAAATGTCTGAATTAGTTAGGAAATTGTGCGAAAATAAAATTTGTTTCTTGCGCATTTAGTGGAAAAAATTCAACAAAATCATGGCCGAGAGTCACCGAAATTATAGGTATAAGGAAACCTATAGTTCTCGGAGTAACCGCTAGAAGCCGCACGCGCGCTTGTCTCTCGTAAGCGTAGCGCGAACCGGAAATCTACTTAAACGCCGAAGAAACTCTAAAGAATATCGCTTCTTAGCCTGTGGCTAAGATCAAAGTGTAGTATCTGTTCTAATCAGTTGAATATCTGATATTCTCTCCATGGGTATTCCATTGGATATTTGATATTCTCTCCACTATTATCGTGGATGATCATTCTAATGCTCACTTTTTATTTAAGATTTAAAACAAATTGGAAAACTTACCTCTCATGGCATATTCGTTTCGTGGTAGTTAAGAAATAATTCATTCTATTGATTATATTTTTGTACAAAATAAAAAATGTAGTAGCAACCGCTTAATTATTTCATCCATACATCTACGGATTGTATATAGAATGATTTCAATAGAATATAATTTTATTTGAAGAATAATGTAGATATCCAGAGATATTCGGAGAACAGATAAAATAAAAAAATTCAAATAAATATAATGTTATTTGAATCGATCACATTTTCCAATTTTTTATAGTATTGTAACAATCTCATATATCGGTGGCCCTCCGCGATTAGACATTTATACGAATCAATAAATATATTTTTTTTATTCAATTGGTTTTTTTTCTCTGTGTAGAAAAAAGTATTCGAAGTGATTAAGTAGCGAAATTACTAAATCAGCGATGAATGGAATAAATTACCAGTAAATGGACACTCGACCGCCAGTAAATGAACGTGTAGTGTAAATGAACGCTCTAAAACATAACGGTTTATTTATATTAGATGCTAAATGTGCAGATCACCATGTTGCACAAAAATTGTAATATTCTCATACACACATGCATACACATTATTATGATTTCGCAGAAAATACACAAAGCTTTTTTGCGTCTCAACGTGGCATTGTCGAAAAAACTACTAAAGTTTGTTTCGACAGAGAAATGGAAAATTAAATTTTATCGGAATTTAAAAAACGAATGAAGAGATTTTCTGAGAATATTTAATATAATGTACATTGTCATCTCTCGGCAGTAATTGATTTTGAAATGTTCAACGGATGATCTAAATTTTTACCCTGCTTTGAGAATTATCAGAACAGAGCCCATATGTCCATTCACTGGGACGAGGTTAGGATACAGCACCAGTAAATGAACATGTCTAATTCTGACCTATTATTGCGAGTATATTTAAAATTTTGCAAAAAATCAAAGATTGATTCTATCTCAAGTAATGAAAGTAATCTTTACCCTCAAAACTTATAGAAACTATTGTGTTTCGTGTTTAGAACACCTATCGTGTACAAGCGTATCGTAAGTAACTTGCGCGGTGTGCAAGTACCGCATACTAGAAATATTCCGTGTGGCATCAAAATTTGATATTACACTGAAAAATCGGATTTAACGTCACGTCTGTTTTTTTTGCTAAATTATGATGATTCGAGTTTTTTTTAAATTCATATTGTTTACTGATTGTGACCATGAATCAGCTTTCGTCCATTCACTGGTCGGTTTACGCTGTGTATCGTAAAACGCGACGCGGACAAAGCATTTTCCAGGTTTTTATGATCTCATATGAATATATCACATCAAATCGAGTTTTATTTGCACAACTTTTGTAACAATTTTTTCGCTTACAACTACCTTAACTTATTTTCCACTCTGCATACTCATTCCCTTGTCACTATCTAACATTCCTCTCTTTTTCCTAGTTTAATCTTCCACTCCCTCTCTCATACGAATATATTTATTACCGATTTTTCAATATCCATCTTTTAATACCGAAACTCCAATAGCGATCCTACGATACCGAACTTTTTATACAGATTTTTTTGTTCAATATCGATATTGCAATACCGATCTTTCAATACGATATTTTCCGTGCCGATCCCGTAATACCGATTTTTTTAAATACCGATTTTTAAATATCTATTTTGTCTCAATGTTGATACTCCAGTACCGATATTCCAATACCGATCTTTTGATA